>OX596011.1:79309046-80509046 GCA_951394025.1 Heteromyza rotundicornis
TGCAATTCATACACAAACATTTTTTTCACTTGAGGTGGGCTCATGAAGTAGGTCAGGGAAAAGTAACCAACTCCACAACTGAACAACTTCCTCGATTAGAGGAATACTCTCGTAATATTTCTAGCAGACAAAACTTTAATTTATTGTCGATGATACGACTGCATCGATGAGGGTCCCAGAGCTATTGGTTCTAAGGCAATAGAATACGTAGTTGCGCTATAGACGTAAGGTTCATGTGGGTCTTAATACATTTCTAGCTACAACAAGTTGAGTCCAATGTACGTATTTATGTACGTACTTTTGTGGATGATAGCATGGTGCTTCCACAGTTTGATTGTTGTGGCCATCACAACCTATTATCGGCTATGGTCAGAGCAAGTATCTCCTCTGACCGTCTCTGTCTTGCGCGTGCTGGCGAAAGTTGGTTTTACCAAGTGCAGTCTGGTTGTCCATCACCTTTTTCGCTGGAGCATTATCTACGTTTATCCACTCGAGATGTGTGGTCCGTTCTAGCCATTGCAGACGCGGAACTTATCCGAACCATACATCTTTTGGAGAATTTTACTTTCAAACGCTAATCGCTGATCGTCAACCAAATTTTCAGCGACAGCATCACGTGATTGTGAGGTACTCATAGAATGTGGAAATGGCTCTGTAAATAAGCAGCTTCGGCGTATTTTCAGTATTTGGTGACCAATTGTCGTTTCTAATGACGAGATATGTAGACGATGCAAAATTGCTCCAATCGCTAATGATATCCAGTTTCGTTAATGGAAATGGATTGGCCAGACAATATGTGTCGTCAGGACATCCAGAAACAATGTGGAAGCGAAACCTAGAAAAAGATATAGAAGACTCGGGCAAAAATTATGGCGAAAAAGCGTACAAGGCGGAAATGTTTTGTTCAGGTACTATGCAACCCGAGGAGTTCAAGGATCCAATGATGATGATGTGCTAAACATTTATTAGATCAATTACAAATAAATCTGCGCATAAACTGTACCTTAATTCACTTAACTAAACTTTCTTAAATATTTGCATTTATTTTTTAATCAAAATAATATCCCAAGCAGTACTCCCAGTGGATTCCGATTTGATGTATTTTAATAAAAATTTAATTTAAATACAAATTTTATTTATGTATCAAAGGACTACATTAACTTTCCCCATAAAAACTTCCAACATAGAAAATCAAACTAATGCATATGAATGGTCGCATGGAATAACATGTGTCCTTTTTTTCAAATCGCATTATTCCATCTATTCATTAATTCTAATTTGAGATGATTTGCGGAGAAGAAAAAATATGCTTACTGAGAACAAGAGACAAGACACTATTCCAAGCAGCTGGACGATGTGTGTGTGCGTGTGTGTGTGCGCGGCAATTCAATTATTCCGCCAATGTAATGGGGAAAAGGCAAATGATTGAGTGTGTGGACTGTAAATAAATTCGAATAAATCAAGTTTGAAATTGAAATTGAAATAGAAACAAACAAAGGCAATGGACTTAAGCGTAAAAGGACATCGATAATATATTCAAGCGGAAAATTGTGTTGGCCAAAGCAAAGGAGTGTGTAGTACGTACTATGTGTGTGTGTGATGATGGTATGCAGCAAAAGCCAGGTGAGCCACGCCAACAAGTTGGAAAAGAGAATATAAGAAAATGATACAACAAAAATATATTTACTGCGACAGTAGGCGAAGAAGGAACAGGAAATTAAATTTATTTTAAAATTGAACGAAGAAGAAAAAAACTGTGCAACTGTTTATCATTCCACTGACGTCAGTAAAAGTGCAAATTGCAATAAAAAAATATCAAAAAAAAAAGAAAAAGAAAGACCATAACTAGAAGAAGAAGAAGAAGAAAAGTTATGCAGAAGAAGCTTCACACAGCACATAGGCGAGAATCATTATTTTCAACATTTCAACGTCTTCATCATCATCTTCTTGTGGCACTGCTGTATGAAAATGCAGGAAAATTCCATTCCATTTCGCCCTTTCTCCCCTTTCCCCTTTCTAATTTTTTAAATTTTATTTTTTCCTTGAGCTTTTGTTGCACTTTTTATACTATTTGTGTGGAATTTCTTATATTTTTTGCCTTGTGTGAAACAATTGCCATTGGGGACACAAGCACGCGCTGCCCTGAAGAGGAAATGCATTCGAAAAATGAAAAACCAAATACGAAATACGAAATACGAAAATGTTAAAATACAAAAGGAAATGCAGCAACAAACCAAAATGATATCATAGTCGCGTGGTGACTCCATGCGATTGTGAGAGGGCGATAACGAAAATGAAAATGAAAAACCATAAAGAAGTATAAATCGTGAAAAAAGAAATAATTGGAAAAATTTGTAAGCCAAAAGTAATCGAACTTTTTTTGTTTTTGTTATAGGAAAAATAATGATGGATTGTTATCAAAATGGGAAATGGACAGGGCAAAGGGAAACTTGACCCCAGATATTTCTCCCCAGTGAATCAAAGAAATTAACTGTAATTAATGGGTCCCCCTTCTTACCGATTACACGCCCTCCAATGATCAATAAACTTAATTTATTTTCTACAAATTGAGTTTCCTTCCTTCTCATTCCTCTTTGGCGCCACCGAATCTCTCCTTCAGATTTGTTCTAGACATTTTCGAGATTCCTTACCTCCCCCACTCCTACTACACAATTCCTATATTTTTTTTGTATTTAACTAATGAGGGTTGAAATCTGTTTAAGCATAATCACAGATTTCTTTTTTCTCCTTCGTAATCGTCATCGTCAACATTCTCCCAGCCGAGTACAATCAAATTCTCTTCAATCACTTAGCCCACACCAGTCGCTATCCTCTATTTCCTGTCACAACTCCAAGCGTAGTAAGTACATTAAATTCCTAATGGCATTGTCATTAACAAACAACAAAAGCAAACAAAAAAAAAAAACAAAAAAGCAAGGCGTAAAAATCCTTTCTTTCGTCTTGGCAAAATTTGCGCGTTAAGAATGTTTAATCTCAAGAGTTAAAGGCGCACAGGTGGTTTCCATCTTAAGGATTCTATTTGGTATTGGTAATTTTGGTTATTGGATTGAAAGGAATTTCATTGAAGTTCGTGGAAATTTGTGGAATTTTTGTGAAATTTCAATGGAATTTCGAGAGCTCCTCTCAGTTTATCCACATTGCGGTGAACATATTGCAAGGGTTTTGTAAGTCTATAAGGGGTAGATTTTCCGGGAATGGAATGGCAATGGAAACGGAACGAAATAGAAATCGAACAAACTGGGAAATGTTAAGGATTCGAACACGAAACAAGGGGAAAATAAAGCGAAATGAAATGGAAATGGATCAAAGGAAAAATAAAAATGTAATGTATCAAAATGGGAACAAACTTAAAAATGGAACGTGAACGAAGTATGGAAACAAAATGGTAATGAATTGGTACCAAAATTTAAATGCTTTGTAAGGAAATGAAATAAGTTTGGAAATAGAATTAGATAGGAATTGGAATGAAATGGAAATGGACCGGAACAAAATGGAAATAGATCAAAAAAAACTTGCATATTTAACGGAAATAGAATAATATTGTGATCGGAACAAAATGGAAATGAACCAAAACTGTATTGAAATGAGCCGAAGAGAAGCGAAAAAAAACGAAATCATAAATAGGAATTAATCATAAATCTTCATTTGATATTAAAGCCTGTATACAAAATTCAATGAGAAAAAAAATGTATGACAAATTCCCATTTATGACGCTATATATGATGACTTGTAAATACCATTTATAGCGAAAAGTCATCAAAAAATGTATCAAAAAGTTATAGAACATTTATTGAAGCGAAACAAAAAGAAAATGGAACGGAATGGGAATGGGAACGGAAATAGAACGGCTAGCATTTCAAACGGAACATGAACAATCAAAAACCACAGTTAAAATCATTGACTGCATTGATACACGGTGTAGTAAACCAGGTTAGGCAAGTAGCATTTTCCACTGCCATATGTCAGATTTTTCCACTGCCGTACGTCATTGAAAGAGGAATTGAAATGATTCAGGGTTACCGTTTTTGGCATACTTGATTGGAAATGTACTGAAAAATTAGTACCTAATATGCTAGCTGATTTTTGAATTGGAAAGAACATCATTGAAAGCGAAGGCAAAGAAAATCAGACAGATGACAGGAATTGAAATGAGGGCTTTATTCGTACTTGCCTCACCTGGTTTACTCCACCGTGACATGGATATTTATTTGATATCTTCAAAGTTGGGTAAGAGTGCCGGCGGTGCTCCGTTTTACTTGAGGTTCCTTCCAAATGGAAAGTTTTGGTCTGCAGCGCGAAGTGATTTAGTTGAGAAAGTCCCATCAAGAAGTAAAACAAGACTTTTCGGTGACCTGAGCATCGACAAGAACAGAGTATATCTTCAGGCGTTTCCAGCTTTATTATGAAATTATTATATTTCTCCATTAAAATTTTTAAACTCTCAGACAAAGGAAATTAATAGCGAAACGCTATAAGCGCTGCTCGTTGTGCTTAAATTTTGATGTTAAATTAATTGAAATTCAACAATGCCACCTGCTCTATATTCAAAACCGACACCACCAACTCTATGACAACAACAAAAACAATCGGAATGAGAACGAGACATCCACGCCCAGCAGAAGCCCAAACCAGGGGCTTACAGATTGTGAGACTGTTAACAAGCGGCAAACAGGTGTTCGGTGCAAGGTGTGAGGGCAGGGATTTGTATGTACGTCAGAGTGTTTGTATGTATGCGTTGGTATACCATTTCATGAACATGTGTATGTGTTTAGGTGAGAAGTGTGATGTGGTGTGGTGCGGGAGAGTTGCTTGTTGCTTTCTGGCTTATAGCCTGGAAGAATTTAAGCCTGACGGCCATACCAACCAGCAGCAGGCAGCCTCAGCATCGGGATACAGCTTACTCAATTTTCACTGACGAAAAAAAACATTTTTTTTTGGGGGGGGGGGGGGGGGGCATGAGGATATTGATTTTATTTCCTGTGTGTGCACAATTTTCAATTTTCCATTTTTGCTCTGCATTTGGGGGTTTTTTTCTTTTGCCTAACTGCTTTATGCTTTTCTCGTTTCTCACTTCTGTGATCTGCTTTTCCTCTTTACTCGACTCTTCTCCTCGTCCCTGTGATGTGGTTTTTGTGCTGCTGCTGTTGCTGTTGCTGCTTCACTTCACTTTTGTTTCCTGTTTCCCGTCGTGGTATCCTGCGGGTGTGGCTTTCCTTGTGTTTAGTTGAGGTGTTCAGTAGTTGTGTGTGTGTGGGTGTGTGTGCAAATGTGTGTATGTGACTGTGAGTGAATTGTTTTGTGGTGGGTTCGAGGTGAGGTCCTTTTACCACCGTCACCCGCCTGAGTGTGTTGCGGTTTTGTTCTTGATTTTCAATTCAATTCCTTGCTCAAAGACCAAATTTGGTCCGTTTTGCTTGTGGTTATGACAGTTTATTTATGAAGCCTTCACATTTCTCGAACAAAACAAAAGACATCCTCAAATAGCAGGTTTTGCAATTAATTTCCATTGTACGGTGTATAGAAAAATGTCCAGAAGAGATGGTACTGGGATACGTTTCCCTCAGCTGCTGCCTTTGGGACAGAATCTCTCAAGTACTGAAATACAACCGCAGAAATAAAACAATTCATGGAATTTCAAAACGAAAATGAGTTCTGTAAAACAAGAAAATGGCTTCTTGTTTTTCCAAATCCTTTCCTTTTACAATTGTCCGTATCTATGGGAGACAAGACAAAAGACAAATGGCCGCCAAAAATTGCAAACTGAATTGTGCGCCACCGAATTGACTCTGACAGCTAAACTCTTTTGAACAAAAGCACTAAGCCGTCCACTTCGTTTTCCCTGTGCGTCCTTTCCACTTACTTCATCAACTCTTTTAAGTGGCGATGCTTAAAAGGATGTCTTCAATTTTTATTTTATTATTTTTATTGCTTTCTTTCCTTTCCAATGCCGAACGGAGACCAACTAACCAAAACAAAAAATATATTCAAAAGGAAAGGAATCCTTTGCGGTATGTAGTAAGTATGTAAAATGAACACAAATCGAAAGCGAAATCAAACAATAGACTTTGGATTTTACCAAAAAAAAGGAATATAACAAAAGAAGGGAAAAATAAAAAATATAATACAAAATAATATTCCTTTTGCAGAAATTCTATAAATTCCCTAGAATAATAAATTCAGTTTTCTTTGAAACGCAAAAAGGATCCCATTTGATTCCTTCATAGAGCCTTAAGTTTATTTATAGTTTTTGCTTTCTCTTGTTATTATTTTCTTATCTCTACTTATTCAAGTAAATGGATACGCTTTAGATTGGTATAGGCACAATTATATTGGCAATAAGCGCCATATACTTTTGCGTATTGGCCGCATAGAGGAAAAAAACAAACAAACAAATAAATCGCATCAGAAATTGATACAACTAACTTAATAGTTAAATTTGCATATTTGACAATAGGCAAATCGATTTTAACGATGACAATTTCGTAAACAAATAACAGATTAAAACAGTTGTTGGATTTTAATAGTATTTTCACTATTAATTTTGTACTATATATTATCTCAAACAAATACCCAACACGTAGTAAATTTTATTCATATAAATACTGAAACTATTGTAAACCAGTGAGGCACCACAAAAATAAATGATGAATTTTTATTAAAAAAAATTAATTTCAATAGCAAAAAATTCTATAAATTTGAATGGAAAATTCAGCAGGTAGTGTAAACATAAGCGGGATATGTGCTTTTATCCAGAAAGATTCGAGGAGTCACCATCTCCAATCTCCAACGTTATACATCCACTTGACCTCCAATTGAGATCGTAGCCATTCTCAAAGTAAATGCATCGAAAGCAATTCAACTGATGATAAATTCTGAACTCTCAGCTCATTCGGCAACAACTGACATTAATGTACCAACTTCTAGCTTCATACTTATAAGTTATAAAGCAATGGTTACATTTCAATTTATTCTCCAGTTGATCTGCAGTTTAATGTGGTTAATCGGATTTGAGATCCGGTACCATATTTCTCACACGTTCTAGAACTAACTGAACGTTAATGACACTATGCAACAAAATGAGGGTTAATTTTTCTGATTGCCGATCTGATAATATAAAGGTCTTGGTCTATATAATGGATTTTTCTGGATTAGCTCGAATAAGCGAGTTATTCGAGGTCAAAGGTCACAACTGGGTTACAGAAACCCACTTTCAACGGTAAGCGATATCGTGTTAGTATCTGCAGCAAAAATGTTCTACTTAACCCTGTCAACAATGTTGCCAAAAATCTAAACCCGCTAATGTCAGTTTTAAAGGCACCCAAAATATCCCACTGTGGCACAGTGTGATTATTCAAGAAATCAAATAAAAATGAGAGAGTAAGTTTCAGTCGGTCAAATCCAATTAAGTATATCCCCTACACCTACCGCACTATATTGTATTCGACTACTTGAATTTGGAAATTTGCACATCAAATTCAAAATCAGCGAACTCAAAATCTCGACTAGTTTGGTGCTATTTCAGCGGAATTGGGTTACATATTTTACAAAACACGACTTTCACATATATGGGAGGTAGACGTGAACCGATTCCGCCCATAATAACAACATAAGAAAGCTATATCCAAAGTTTGGACCACCTTGCTTCCTACTAGCGCCTGAAATCGTTTTTACAAATAAAGCGGAAAGCCAGACATCAGAACAGATTTACTAAATCAACACAGGCTGTGATGAAACTTTGGGAATACAATTTTTTGATCCAAAGTGGGACGAAAGAAAAAATCCATTTGAAAATCCCCCATACGAAGATGGGCTGGCTTACTGCACAGACGAATACGATACCGTCTTCGACTATTTTTTCGGAAATTTTACGATAGTTTTATGATAGTTTTTTTTTTGATATTCCATCGATAATTTATAGATAGTTTCCATTTATATGTCATTCCCGTTTCATTTCAAAATGTTGTTTCATTTCCATTTCATTCATGTTCCACTTTCATTCCGATCCAGTTTCTTTTCAATGTTTTATCCAACTCCATTCCTATTTCGTTCCCGATGCTTGACAAATAAAATGTCTATCCCCAATTAGCTATACCATATTGAATATTCGTCATCAAAAACGGGAAGAAAGAACCATGAGTTACATAAGGAGATGAAAATTTATAATTTGGCAAACCAAACGATCATCAATGCCAAACTATAATTAAATAATCTAATATTGCTTTCCACTACTTTCCAGAATGAAAAAAAAACCCAAAGCAATAAAAATAAATTTGTTTACTACACTTTCGCTCACTGGCATTAGAAACTGACACTTTAAAAAATACAATTAGCAAAGAACCAGAGAAGGAGCGAAAGGGAGCACTAAAAGTTTCTTTCAGAACTTTTTTTTTTTTTTGTGAAAACAAAATGACAAGGTCAGAAAATAAGCCAAGTGGTGACAAACTGACAGCACACACACAAACACACACACACACACACATACATACACCCATACAGAAAGAAGCAGAAACCTTTACAATACTGACAACACTCAATGGCAAGCACAATGGCGGTTGTGAAGGGTATAGAAGTCGTAAGGAACAATGGCGAAAAACTTGTTTGGCGAAAAGTCGTTCTTTTGCTAATTCGCTAAATTGTCAAATGCCAACACCAACAAATAGTGAAGGAGCTAAAGAAAGAAGAATGTAAAGCAGTTGGACGAACGGACAGAGCCAAGCAGTTTGCATTTATTTCTTTAAGAGGATTGTCATGTTTTCGTTGCAAAAGGAAATTAAATTTCCCAAGAAGGAAAACAAAAATAAATTTGTGCAATATTTTTCAATTAAATGTGGAGTGCTATATAATTTTTAACAGCTTTGAATATTCTGTGAATCATATTTAAAATTCTCACTTAGCAATTGAACTATGACCTAAAGTAATCATTATTTTTACTTCAGTTTCGAAAAAAAATTGTCTCACAGCTTCTAATTTCGAAATTTATTGCCACATTTGATATTTGTTGTCTTTACCCAATTTTGGCTAAGAATTTATGGATCAAATTTGCAGAGCATTCACCACAGACAAACTACAACACCCATGCTCTACACAAATACACACAAACCAGTCAAAGCGCACAAAAATTGCTTTTAAGCCGAAATCACATTTTATGGCTTGGTACGATCCTTTTGTACTATCGAAGTGTGTAATACCCGCCTTTCAAGCCCAAAACAAAACAATAAAAAAAAACCCAACTGACCCAAACGAAAATATACAGTCTGTTGGTGGAATACCAGTTGGTCCCGAGTATTGTACCAATACACAGTGGAGTCAATGGGAAATTTATTTAGGGGAAAAATGTGAGGTTATTAAAAATGTAATAGGGAAAGGATAAGAAGCAAAGACAAGGAATAGAAATAGTAAAAAAAGAAAAGAAACAAAACGACGATGAATATGAAATTGTCCCAGAAGACAGTTTCCCATGTATTATAAACTGAAGTACACTTAAAGAAAGAAAAGCTTCCTCTCAAAGTAGGATTTGTTGGATTTGCTTGTTTTATCAAATTTTCCATAAACTACATCGTCGATTAAAAGGTAAGACACGGAGTGGTTAAGGAATTCTTAGAAGCCACTCATTGCCTTTCAACTCTAAGTTGACAATATATGAGTCAAGCTTACCAATTAAAGGTTCTCCATCTCAGTGAAATCTCTTATACAACTTCATTTAGGTTATGGTAAATATTTCCAACTGAAATTCCTCTAATTCCGTCCACTGTACACTGAGTGTTCTACGCAATTGGCCTTTTGTTGATTCAGCATGTCCCATGCGTTGGTTTATATCGCATTTCGGCAATTTTTCATGTCTTGCTGAAAATTGGCAAAGTGCAAAAAAAAATACAGAAAAAGATAGAATAAAATTCTGTGAAAATAGAAAACTGTGAGCAGAGAGGACAGAGAAGAAAACGTAATGTCGAGCTTGGTGGATTTTGTTACAATTTGTTAACGCTTTTAAGCTCTTACACAGTTTACGAGTTTTAATTTGTAATCTTTTTCGTCAACAAGTTTAACAACGTAAAACTAATACGCAAAAGATTAAATCGGCTTGCAAAGAGCATTAAATATTTTAGTTATGTGTGGGAAAAAAAATCTATGAAAATAATTGCAGAAAGTTTTGAGAAAAACATTAAGAACTGAGAAAGTGCATAGAAGGATTAGGCGTAATCGCCAGGAGGGTGTATAGTATAAGGACTTTGTTTTATTGTGAAATTCATTAGTGCAGCGTTTAGATATATATTTTGTTCATCCTTTTGAAAGGCCCCTTCCATGGAGTGGCTTATGAAGAAATTTTCAGCATTAACAGGAATCAAATATTTTCAATTTATTCTCAGTTAAAATTTTAGAAAAATAGCGTTTTCCGACCTTGTGGGTGATTGTCTGGTTCTTGGACAATAAATACAAATAACACTGTGTCACAAAATGAGGGACGAAAAATACAATGGCATACTACGACTATCCAAATATGTTCCACCAAAATCTAGAGTTAAGACAAAAAAAAAAAAAAAGGTTTTTTGAAGGTGCACTCATATAATTATTTTTAACTCTGCCATTTTGAACCGATTTTCATTTCCCAAAATTGTATAAAAAGAGGAAAAAAACACCTTTACAACGATATATTTCTACAATTAAAAGTCACAAAGATACAAACAATCAATTTTGAAATTTCAAATTTTTTCAAAGTTAACATTAACAGATTGAGGTACCCTTTGGATTATTGAATAGACCTCTTCATTGATAACAATTTTTATACTATAAAACTGTGTACACTCAGGGAAAAAAAACATAGTAAAATCAAGTACGATCGTATTTACTCCTTCATTTTTTCAACTTAATGGAAACAACTTTGGAATAAAGAGAAAAATACTTAAAATAACTGTTGTCAACGTTGAAACAAAGTTGCAAAGTTGAAATGAAGTGAAAAATACTTAAAATAACTGTTGTCAACGTTGAAACAAAGTTGAACGATTTTAAATCAAGGTCTGGCAAACTTAATATAAATTGGAAAATTTTTGAAATAATCGGAAAACAACTTTGAAATAAGTTTGTTTATTTTTGAATTTAAGTTTTAAATTGAAAACAAGTTTGTTCGTAGTTGTTTCTAAAATTTCCAACTTTACCAGACTTTCATTAACGTTTCTACTTGTTTTAAGGTGGTTATTTTTGATTTTAGGTTATTTTTTCTCTGGGTGTAGTTACGTAAACTTTTACCAAAGTATGCACTGCGATCTAACTCAATTTTTTGTGCGGGCCTGAATTTTATTTTTTCAGGTTTAGGCTTTTTAAGAATTTAAGCACATTTTCTGTATTAGAGTTCCGGATTCTGTAAGGGTAACCCCAAACTGGATTAGTCTTTTCCTGACAATTGCTGGGCACATAATATATTCTTACGTTTCTGCCGCTGATTCACAGAGTCTACAGTTTCGTATCTGCGGATAGTCCCAACTACTTTAAATAGTAGCGAAGTGGACAGTAAGTATCTTATGAGGATACGGAGGTCTAAATTATTAAGTCCGAGTAATTTTATTGATACTCCCCGGACTTGGACTATCTTCTTCATTGCAATTGGTTCAGTGACTTGCAAAGTTTTTCTCTTCCCATTTCCTTACTATATCCTTTTGGTATACCAGAGAAAGGTTCAGGGTCAACAAAAAGCCGCTTGGCTCCACTTTTGGCTAAGCAATCCGTTTAATCCTTCGTGTCCCTGTACCCAGCTGTGTTCTAACGTAATTGTTAATCTTAGTGAGTTTAGCGCATCGATGCAGTCAAGGACCAGCTTTGATACAATCACATGAGCGTGTAAAGCTTTGATTGTCTGACAAGATATATAGGTGTGCTCGCATAGTCTTCTTTCGATGGCGTAAATTTCAGCAACAAAAATGTTCTCCTAAAAATCCCTGAAAATATTTATTCCAAATATTAAATTGAAATACTCTTAAAATTCAATTTTGTTGATTTTTTATGCCGCAACAACACACCATACCTACACATACCTTCGAAGTAAAAGCTGATCCACATTTCATGTCGAACATGAAATTCCATTTGTCGAAGAAACATTTATCTTCTCAACATGCCATCATTACATTTGCTAGCATTTCCACAATATTTGTATTTTCTTTTTTCTGCTTTTCCTTCATATTTCTATAAAAATGGAATTCTTCAGCAGCAGAGAGCAGGCCACTGCCACGTACACAACCTTCTTGCAGCTACCTACGTATATACACTATGTGCTTTCATGCTTTTGCTATGACTTCGTGCTTTTATTGCGTCCTGCCCGCACACCGCCCCTTCAAAGCAAGGAAATATAAAACGCATCATCAGGTGTACCAGAAACTACTCATAAGCGAACAACGATGACAATAGCAGCAGCAAAAACAACAACAACAAAAAGCTGTTTGCATTTAAGGTTAGTTATTTTTATCCTTGCACTCACTCCATCGCACACTCGTGTACACACTCGCATACAAATGCAAACATTCGCATGCAGCTAATGCAATTCTTAGTATAAAAGTCAAGGTCCTTGTTTTCTTTGAAGTATACTTTATGGCTGCTGCTGCTGCTGCTGACGACTGACTGCCTGCTTCCACTACTGCTGGTAGTGATGCTGCTCTGCGTTGCCTTTGTGATTGTGCAGTTGCGTTGAAAGGGATACCAGCAGTGAGGAGAGTATACCTACCTTTATTAGTACGCTGGCTTTGTAAGCGGGAGACGGCTGAAAGGTATTTGGTGGTGTATTTTGCGGTGACTCGAGTATTGTTTGATGTCCTTGAATTTTTTTTTTTGTTTCAGAAAAGGTTATTTTAAGGATAATATTTTACTCATGCCCCTCAAAAAACAATACTTAACCTAAAACCTAAACATTTTCTCAAGGATTTTAATTATTACGACTTTTTTTTTTGTTAAGACAAACGAAAGAAGGACTTTCTCCCACCATCAACTATTGTCCTTTAGCTTTTCTTAATGCATCTCAAAGTCCCAACGAGGAAATCCTTCATATTATCAACTTTTTTTTCCACTCAAACGATGGTAATGCTGATGATGATGATGATGAGTTTTCGTTGTATTTTCTCAAGAGATTAGCAAAGTAATAGTTGCTAAAAGTTCTTCATTTGCTGCCTCTTCGCACAACCGAACACCGTAGCCACAAACAAGCGGTGTACACGAACATACCGAAAAATTCTCAGAAGGCTAACACAAAAGGCAAAGCAGTGAAGCGGTGAAGTAATATTTGATATCCATCAATGGTGCGGCAGTCGAGGCCCAAGAATGATTTCCTGTTAAATCGAGTGGAAATGTTGTTTTCGACATTGTGACTTCAAAGGGGGCTACGCAGTAACCGCAACAGAATAGTATGGAAAACGAAATGAATTTCTCAAGGACTTCATTTAAATTTTGGTTTAAAATTCTTTACAATTCCGGTTTTCAGAAAAGAGTCTAAGGCTGCTATTGTTTAGATGCTTAGGGTGTTGTGGCATGGGGACATTTTACGAAGGTATTAAAACTTGCGGTTTCGTAATAATGTGCTTTATGGTAGAGCTTTTCAAATTCCATTCCATTTCATAAATAATATAATTTTTGACATTGAGTGTGAGTAAACGTAGGCAAAAGGCAAAAGGTATTCATTTTAAGGGAAAGAAACTTAAAGCAATAAAAGAAAATATATTTTTAAAAAATATTAAATAGTAAAACAAAACAAAACTAGAGAGTGGACTATCTTCGGCTATACCGAAGTTGAAATACCCCCACACAGTAGGAAGAAGTACCTCGATCATAAAAAAATGTGGTCTCAAGACCCTATTTTGAGCCAATTATAGGTGGTTTTGGAGCCCTGACCATGTCCAAAATCCATTTCTAAAAATTTCCAATTAAATCCAACAAAAAAAAAAAATTGGTCTCAAGACCCCATTTAGACCCTTATATATGTGGCTTCGGAACCTCGGACCATGTCCAAAATCCATTTCTAAAAATTTCCAATTAAATCCACCAAAAAAAAAAAATTGGTCTCAAGACCCCATTTAGACCTTATATATGTGGCTTCGGAACCTCGGACCATGTCAAAAATACGTTTCTAAACATTTCCAATCGAATACAACAATAAAAAAGACTTGAAAAATTTTTACCTTTTTTTTCGGTGTATGGGAGCCACGCCCAGTTTTTGTCCGATTTGGCTGATTCTCGAACTTGATCTCAGTATTCACGAGAAAAACATGTAAAAAAAGTTTCAAGTCGATATCTCTAAAACTGCGACCGCTATCGTGCGGACGGACAGACGGACAGACGGACAGACGGACAGACGGACAGACGGACAGACGGACGGACAGACAGACGGACATCGCTAAATCGACTCAGGAGGTGATACTGATCAAGAATATATATACTTTTCCATACCGGACACGCCTCCTTATAGGCGTTACAAACGTTGTGACAAAGTTAGTATACCCTGCCACAGTGAGTGTGGGGGTATAAAAATTAGAGAAATTAAATGAATAAAAATAATTTTAATAATTTAAAATTAAATAAAATAAAATTTTAATTATTACATATATGGTGACTTTGACTCTCATTTTCGATTTACGTGCTTGTAGTTTCCAAAATATTACCTTTTCTGATTCGAGGGAATGAAAATATCAACACAGTGGACCTTTTCATTAACTGCTGGAGTTCTCAACAATTCGTTCGCTTACAATTGTTCAGTGAATTTATGAAAGTTTTATGTTAATAAATCAGCATCAGCTGTGGTTGTTTTCCCAGCGAGCCAAACTATATTTTCAGGCAAATTAAGCTCATCGAATTGTGCCATAAATCCACTATCATCATCTTCTCCGGAAAAGATTCCTTCGAGAGAACTGCATGAGCACGTGTTTTTCTATATTGCGATATACCCATACTAAGCAAGCCGACAAGTATTAATAATGATTTCAACAAAAGGAGTCAATCAGCATATGGTTCTTTCACACACTCAAGTGTCAAATTTGTGAGTCGTGCAACATCGCATCTTCGTTGCGATCTCCACTATGCGATCCAATTTGCATCGATATTAGCATACGAACGAGAACAAAATGCTTAGTCTCTGTTAAGTAGCGATGAAAGCAGGTTCGGGTCACTTGATTTTATTCAATCAACGTGAAAGCAACAAAAAAATATTTCGCAGTGAGTATGTGGCGGGTAACGCTTGCATCGCATTTATTTTACGCACTCACTACTTTGATTCAACGAAGAATAACTTATACTCAGAGTATATGAGTGGAGAAAAAGTCTAACACCGCAACATCGTTTATGTTTTGAGTCAAGGTGGTGACGGTGATTTTTGTTATAGGTATTTTTAGTGAGTGAGACATAGAAATACTAAGTATGCATGCGGTGTATGAGGGAATGCGGTGCATCGCTGCCATTCCCTGAATTCCTTCCTCATCTCGATTAGCAAGATTTTACAGGTTTAACCTCGAAATTATCCATAAATATATGGTAACCTCAAGTACAGCTCTCGTACGTGTGCATATACGGTATATTATGAGACAGCACCCGGGAATTCATAAGGAAGAAGGCTGATATTTACTTACATAGTTTCTGAAGTATTATTCGATATAAATTTTATTAATCAAATAATAAATTTGCTAATTCACTGCGGCCATTCACTTGTGTAAGCAAAAGACTTGAAAATTATTATCAATGCCGAGTTTAGAGTAAGTTAAGCTTCGAACTAGCTAAGAAATGCTAACATTCTCAGTTTTTATTTATTCTTTTATTTTATTATTTTTTAATTTATCGATAAATTAAATTTAAAAAAAAAACTACATAAAATAATTTCTTTCGAACCGCAACGAGCAGACAAACACATAGAAAAAATACCCAGAAGTAGAAGTAACAGTAGAAGTGGAAGAACTACCAACGCCAAACTTTTTATATCAAACACACAAACGGAAGTACAGCCAAATTCTAATGGCGCACAGGAAACGATGAGCCAAAAACGCCGCAGAAACGGCAAACGTCAACGCAGCAGCAGCAGCAGCAGTTAGGCAGCCACAAAACTCCAAAAAGCAATCGTAAATCCACAGAGAAATTGGAACACCACAACAGCAGGGGCAACGGCAACAACAACAACAACAACAACTCCACGAACAAGAAACAACAATTTCAGTAAATTTCACTTGCCAAACATTTTCTGTATGAATGGGTTTTTTTTTCCTTTCGCGGCAGAATTGGTGGTCGGTCAACTTTATGCTCTTTTCATTGGAAAAGTGAAAAAACACAAAAATAAAAATAAATACAAAATTTACAGTTGTATTCCTCGGTTGGTCAGCAAGCGGCGAGCTTAAGCAGCGGAAAGCATTTATTCAACTTTGCTTGTGGTTCCGGGAAATGTTGTAAGTCTGCGGACTACTACATACGCCCATATACACAAATAGTAGATCGCATGTAGGCGGAAATCATGTGCAGTCGAGGAGCATAAGTTAAGCGGCATGCAATTGCCGGATGCGGAAAAGTAAATAGTTGTTGTAAATTGATATTATTTTTTTTATACATTTTTTTTTAAACTTAAGCTTTTGGGTGGGTAAAGGGACATTAAGTTTAAGGGAGTTCGAAATTTAAGCATACATAAATTACCCAAAACTTGGTTTTTGCATCATTGAACCCAAGCTAATTGGTTGTACAAACTCAAACTGTCAAGTGTCATGTGTCAGTGCGCAATGTCAGTGGAAGCTCGAATATTTTTCAGCACCATTAAATGAGTGAAATCCCCAGTTTGCTAACATTTTGCCAGTTGAAATTAGTTTAAAGCCTCTCATGCCTTTTACCACCCTTTTCTCTTCTCCTCGGGCCAAACAATATAATTTCATTGACTCATGCCAGTCACGAACGAACGAAAACAGGGGGAAAAAAAAATGGCGCACATCTCACTCCTTCAATCCATCAACCATTTAACGACCAACAAAATTCCGCGTACCGTTCGAGCCCATTAGACACCAACTACCGAGCGAGCGACCATGGTTGGTTTTATACGAATTTTCGTTTGCGGTGACTGAATAATCATTGCCTCACAGCGCCGCTTCTCCACTCAAATGGAAAAACCAAAATTGCGACGCACTTGAGGCGTAAACTGCGCAGTCATTTGCGAATGTGTATGGTGTGGTCCATCATACTCGTACTCACGCCCGAATAATTTCGTATCTCTCGCATAAGATTTCACTGCTGTGGATGTTTTTCAGCATTTTAATGCGTCTACAAAAAAATGTGGAAAAAAAATGTAATTTTAATTCCCTGGCCATGAAATGAAAATGAGATAGAATCCTTTAAAGGATTTTTAACAAAATTCAACATAACCTTTAAATTTTTAAACATTTTTCTGACAGACTTCAAGTTTATATTTCCTGCTCATCGAGGGCAATTATTCATTTCAAATATATCCACTAATAAAACAAAAAATAAATATAAAAATGAACGACCCATGTCGCTGTCATAAAGGCCACCATCACACCGCCACACAGCACATTCAAGCACTAAATGCGTTTTTATTAACATCAGCAGGCAGGCTGCTCCTGACTCATAGTATCAATGGCGCTCACTTTCCACTCACACACTAATATTATTAAGGTACTTACGCGTACAATGGGGAGGGGAGGTGGTGGGACCAACAATAGCACCTCAAGTGTTATGGGCACAGTCAGCGTAATTTTTTATATGGTCACCATAATCGAATGATGGCCATGTGGATTCACATACAATAACGATGGTATCAGGAGTTGTACGCACTCATGTACTGCGGCGTCACTTTTGTCTTGCAATGGCCTTGATTGCCTTTATTATTGAACATGGGCGGGGGGGCTATACGAGCAGAAGTAGTGTAGGAAAGTGAGGTTAGGTTCGTTTAATTTTTTTTTTTTTTTAATTTTAATAAAAATATTTTAAAATTAATTTATAAATACACCGAGAGAAAAAACTTTTCAAAACCATCCGACAGTCTTTTAAACTTAATAAACAACTATCCAAACTTCCCCACAATTGCTTCTGTAGCTCATTACTCTCGGTCCATAAGGCTGAACAAATTTTCCGCAGTCACAGTATTAGTGGCAAAACGCACTTCTCCCAGAAAGCGCTATTCGCCTATCAATTGTCCAACTGCGTTGGGATGACCATAAAAATTTCGACGCATAAGTGGGCGATTATTTGCGATTACAGTCACACAAACAAAAAAAAAACAAAAGAGATGCTCAACAACAACAAGAACAATAATAAAAATACAACAAAAGGACAAACAACAGCGAAATCCTTGAAACGCCTCTTAACGCGCACATTATATAGCTTTGGCAGCAATTTGGTTGGGACTTGTCTTTTTTTGTATCAGTATTTTATTTTTTTTTTCGGCAGACAATTGGCAATTGCCTGAAGCCGCATTCGGCAAACAGAATGTAGTGCAAGCAAAATACACCAAATAGACACAACAGTGAACAGTGAACAGAAGCTAGTAAACGCAAGCAAATGCTTTAGGATTTTTCTCTTGTAATTTAATGAGTGTGAGAAGCTGAATTTATTCTATTTTATGTCATGTTGGTGGCTTGTGGGGGGCAACCAGCATTAATTCTGGATGTGAACATTATCGAATTGTGGGCAGAGAGGGATTGGGAGGGGGGTGGGGTGTATGAGTGCTTGAATAAATACAACCATTCGCAGATAAACGACTTTGCAGTATGATAAAAATGTGTGGTGCTATGAAATAAGAAGACTGAACTAAGACTGGTTGCCATTTAATGGTTGCTGATGAAGATGGCGTACATAATAGTGGATCGTTCCATTCCATTGACATTGATTTTGGCGTTGAACATGTAGAAGAGTGAGAAAATAGGCGGAGTTTATTGATGCGTTTTCAATGCAATTATCAGATTAGATTGGAAAATATTTTGCCCTCTTAAGGGATTTATGGGTTTGCGGAAGGAATTTCATGGGAAAACCGATTGTGAGGGTGACATTGGAGGGGACGGATCAACACCGTATATATACATTTGGACTGCTTCAGAAGCGATCTCATTATGTGGAAGCTGTGTCCATCACTGAGACGCTCAGATTAGTTTAGAAGTAGTTTTTATGTCTCAATTCAGGGGCGTGTTTGCGTACGTCGATATTCGAATGTGTTTCGATACGGTTTGGTTCAAACATCAAACTTAAACGAACCTAAAATGATTTGTTATTCCACTATCTTCGATATCTATCAGTGTGTAGATATGTATGTGCCGTGTAACATTTGTGCACTAAATTTCAAGACAGATGCACCGCACTTAATAGGTAAAGGCAGTGTAATTCAAACCATAGACTGGCATGGTGTATCTCATGCCAATTTTTTAGATATAAACACGGGTAGGTATTTACTCGCAGCAATTGGGGGCAAAAAGAAATATTTATTTGCTAAGTGGCTATCCATTATCGTCGGCTAAAGAAGGAATAACGCTACCAAAAGAGGACTTATTACCTATTGAGAAGTGCCTCCAGGGGAACCACAAGATTTGTCTTTTTATACCCTTCACCTCATGAGGTATATTCACTTTGGTCTGATGTTTGCAACACCAAGAAGGAGGCGTGTCCGGTATAGAAAACTATATATATTCTTGATCAGTGTCCGACTTCGCTGACTTCGAATTTGATGTCGAAATTGCCAAATTCAAGATCGCGAATCCAATATGGCCCAGTAGGTGTAGGGTATATATAAGTCGGTTTTGACCTACTGAAACTAACTCACTTGTTTTTTCTGTTTTTTTTCAGGTACTTAATGTATTTTTATTTTAGTTTACTTCACTGGGCCCCTTGAAATTTGGATATTTCAGACCACTTCATCGTCATCCGCTTGCGCTGAAATTTCACACAATTTATTTTTATGTCCAAAGGAACGAATTCCGGGGCCGAAATTCTTTCTTTAATCGTGGTGGCTAGGCGAATATCTAATGTCCAACAGTTTACCTTACTCAGATTTCTCTATGCAAACCAATTAATGACTTCATTAGTCTGAATATGTCATTTTCTTTTGAATTGACAATTAATTTTCTGTAACCGAATATCGAATTATAATTAAAATATTTTCACTACCAAATATCTCAGTTTAACTTTAAAAATGTAATAAATGATAAATTAAATGAAATTCTTTCTGAAATTCTAAATTTGAATTGTTCCCAAGAAACATTCTTCTCAAATTACAAATGCCGAATTAACCACACTTGCCCTGATGTCTGTTTCCTTTCGCATCCACATGTATGGGGCGTAAAATGGGGAGTCGCTGTTCGGAAGGGATTTTCCACAAACAGATACGTGCACCGAGTATCAGCCACAAACATTGCTTTCACGCTAATGAATTCACTTAAATATTGCTTCATTTCCGGCATTATTCCCATTTCTGTTATTTTTTTTCTTTGCTGTTCGTCGCTTCTCTGCGCTCATCTGCATTTCAGGGTAAATCATTATTATTTTTTTGTTTTATTTATGTGATGATTACGTACAGGGGGGTTTTCTGCAAGCAATGAGAGACAAGGAAAGCAAAAAATCTGAAATTAAGTCGAGAAGTATCGGATACCCTTTTCAATCTTTTTAAAGGTGTTTCATATAACGTTTTTACTACGTTATTTACTGCGTTTTTTTACTGTGTTTTCCACTACTTTTTTTTAACATTTTTATCTGTATAATAATTACTCTCGCCAGTTTGCTATTGATTGGTGTGAGATGAGAGTGGCGGTCTCCACAGAAACATTCATTATTTTCTGCTTGCCCCAGGCGGGAGTCGAACCCGATACCTTTCGATTGTGAGAGAGAGGTACCATTGCGCCAGTGGCGTAAAGTTATATCTATGTATTATTAGCCCTCAAAACGGATTCAACTAAATTTATTCAGGCAGCTTGAAGGAGATTTTTCAATTACAAAAGATACTTTTTTTTACTACTTTTCTTCTTACTACTTTCCTTCAAGTTCCCATTTTCCACCCTGTGTTTTTCTTCTCTTTATTTTCTGTTTCTTTTTTTCGGCTGTTTGTAAGAAGTAATATGAATTCCTTTTGCGATTGTTCCCAGCAGGACATCAATAAATCCTGCATCACGTGAAGTCGCCATTAAATGTAGCCAACACAATGGCGAAAGCGCGCGCGCCACACCGCACCGCGCTAAATGACAAGTGAATCAAGAAACAACATGAACATCTTGGCACCAACTCACTCAATATAACTCACACAGAACACACAGCTGAGTTCACGAAGGCCGGAACTCGAGCAAACGGAAACATGCTGACGCGAACGAAGAATGTTGCAAATGCTGTACATTGTTTAATTTGGTGTATGGGTTTTTGTGCCACTGAGAATTTGGCCATTAAGAGTTGTTGTTGTTGTTGTTGTTGTTGTTGTTTGTTCTTCTTCTTCCTTTCTGTTTTTCCGCTTGTTGTTGATTTGGCTTAGTTTTTGTTGTTGTTGTTTGGTTGGTTGGTTAGCTGGGGCTTTTCTGAGAAACCCCCAAAGGGGAATTAAAAAGAGAATACATGATGCATGCAAAAGGGAAATATTGTAACGAAGCGAATGCCCAACGTTTTGGACTTGGAGAAAATTACATATTTTTCCGGAGTCTACTTTATGTTTGCAATTAAAAATTTAACCAGAAATTCGGTATTTATGTGTGGCCCTACAGCAAAAGCATTTTTTTTATTATTTGTTTGCTTAAATATTCCAAACAAAAAGGTTTTTAGGTTCATAGGCGAACTTTAAAGAATTTTAGCTTACTTATCATTTAGCGATAACAAAAAATTAATTATTGTAAAGAAATTAATAAAAAAAAATATAAATGGAAATACATAGTTGAAAAGTTTAAAAAAATTTCAAGAAATTAATTTCGAAATTTGTTGGTGGTCCAGTGTCAAACAGTTATACTTCCACAAACAGGTTAAATTGCAAGGCTTATCCAGAGTTTCAGTGGCCCTGTCAGTGTAATCGTTTTGCGTATATAATAAATAAGCAACTAAAAATATTGTGGACAGGCGTAGAAAGATCCAGAAATCGGGACGATATTTCACTTTATTCAGAAGCCATCTGCCGTTGATCAAATCAAAGTTGATCTAGATTAGGAAAAAGTAAATAATTTCCAATTTTTATTACAATTACAGTCACATATTTCATCTCATACCTGTTGATGTACAGCACGTACTGCTGATCGGTAAGGGTCCTGCATAGAGCAAGTATACCACAGATATGTGGCCAACTTTCTCAAGTTTTTCTTCAACTTCTGAGACTCTCTTTCGCGCAGCGAATTCAATTCCATGGCAATATAAATTTCCAATATCAACGAAATATACAAAGGCAAATAGCCTGCAATCATTGTCAAACGTTCCAATGCCGTGGCATGACTGCGAAAGTAGTAACACCTCAAAGCTTGTACCAAAATGATGCAGGCCATAAACACACGACAGATGAGCCACTTTCTTAGATCCTCCACCACATAGAACAAATTGCAGTGCTGACGTTGAGTGCTAATGGCCAATTCGTTCAGGAACTTCATTGATCTTCTCAAATATGCACGCTGCTCTAAGCTTAGAACACATTTACAGGCCACAAATTCATTCAAATTACAATACAGATGGGCAATCACTTGCAGGTACAGTATTGCCGAATTGAAGGCCAACTCATACAGTATAATATTCAGAGAATTTGGTAACAACTCCTTAAAACTGGTCACTTTAAAATAAAGGCCTATGGTCAGCAGAGCGAACAAGTCACGCGTACGCAATAGCCAAAACAGGCGAGACTGCACGAAATTTCTACATCCCAGATGTTTTTCCACTTCGTCTAATATCCTCAGCAGTTCATTTAAGGGTTTTATCAATTTATGTTTTTGCACTAGAAATTGCAATATCGAATGCGTCGACCATGACCACAGGGCAAGAAAGGTTATTTGCCAAAATGCACTATGTGGATGTCTGAGGGAGGGTTCAACGGTCAGGGTCAATATCTTGTGAACTATTAAGCCGTATTGAAAGTAAATGAAGAGGAAACACACGCCAGCAACAACGTAATGCACACGTTTCTCGAATTTATAGTGACTTATTTCGCCAATCCGTTTGGTGTGCGTCAAGTACACTAAGTTGTTCAGTCCCAAGTAGCGTATCAGTTTGGCCAGAAATTCGACTTGAAGGCGACTGTAATGTTCGGTGCGCAAGCGATTGTCGACGTGGCAGTACATTTTCCAGACAACGAAGTGGACGAACTGCTTGAGGTGTAGAAAATATTCACTTTGGTGTCTACGTCAATGGCTCAGATGGCCAGTCATTAATGTGGTTATTGAAAACGCTTTAACGCTTGCAATTAATTCGGTAATAATTGAGTAATTACAATTATTCATAATTTTACGCCGCACTGAGTGTTCATATTTGTGCACCAAATGTGTCAGTTGACCATCCGCTAGCAGTACGTTCACAATATCGTTTAGACAATGTATAGCCACGTCCACAATACCGAACATTACAATCGCATTCAAAGCGAGTTTCTCTCCAAATGTCTACGCTTCTTGGGTCTGAGCAATCTAGTGTACTTGCCCAATACCCATCAGATTGGAGCACAACTGCAATACCAACTGGAGAAATGTGTAAATTTTGCTATTATTGGCATATGTTTCTTCGTCATTTGCAATACACATCTGATAGTAATTGCCAAGGCCATGCTCATGACTGTTCTGGCCAATAATAAAAAAGACTCCGCTGTCAGGGATAGACATAGTGAATTTTGGCAATTGATCTTCCTAGCAATGTGGTCTTGGTCGATGCACTCGACCTTTCTGGTATTAGTGCAGAAACATAAATTGAAAAAGCCCATAAATGAGCTGCTGAGGATATTGCACGAAGTGGAACAACGTCTCGGACGGCGAATCTTCGTACAGACACGCCTATTTTGGTTATTGCGTATACGCGACTTGTTTACTCTACTAACAGTAGGCGTTTACATTAAGACTGTTGCCTATTCGGACTTATTGCCCAATTGTTTGTATATTATACTGTACGAATTGGCCTATAATTCGGTGATACTGTACCTGCAAATAGCAGGCCATTTGTATTGCAGTTTGAATGAATATGTCAGCTGTAAATGTGTTCTTAGCTTAGAGCAGCGTGAGGCTTTAAGACGTTCCATGAATTTCCTCAACGAATTCGCCATCAGGACACATCGTCAGCACTGCAATTTGCTGCATGTGGTGGAGGATCTAAGAAAGTGGCTCATCTGTCGTGTGTTTATGGCCTGCATCATTTTGGTACAAGCTTTGAGGTGTTACTATTTTCGCAGTCATGCCACGGCCATGGAGCGTTTGAACATGATTGCGGGCTATTTGCCTTTGTATATTTCGTTGATATTGGAAATTTACATTGTCATGGAATTGAATTCGCTACGCGAACGAGAGTCTCAGAAGTTTCAGAAAAACCTTATACGACTGGCAACGTATTTGTGGCGTACATGTTCCACGCAGGATCCCTACAGATCATCAGTGCATTTTGTCTGGCAGCAGGTGTGATATCAAATATGGACTGGTTGCAATTACAATTGAAATTGATTTACTTTGCTTTCTTTTTCTAGATAAATCTCGATTTGGTCTATGGCAGCTTGTCGCCCAGTAAGTTGAAATATCGTCCCAATTGTCTAAGCTTTCTGCGCCTGTCCACAATATTCCTATTTGCTTATTTGACATTAATTGAAAACGATAATGCGGCGAGGGCAACGCAAAACGAGGTGCGTCTGGATCTGGATCAGCCATGCAATTTGACCTGTTTGTCAAGTTATTATGTGCTATTGTGAATACATTCAGTGCTTGTGAATTTAAAATGAAATACTTAGAATTTGAAATGAGTTTCTTGTAATTTTTTTCACATTAATTATTTAAATACACTTTTTGGAATTTTAATTAAATTAATTTTGTCAACAACACAATAAAGTTTTTATTAAAAAAAACTCTGGATAATATGCTTACGGGGAAAATACACAAGGAGTTAGTAACCAAGAAGGCCATCAGAGCTCTGATGATGTGTAGGAACATAGCTGTATAATATTGGTATAAATCATACGTTGGTGGTTAATCATCGCCTATGATGGTGTATCGTGGGCTAAAATAACTAGTCTTTATCAAAATTATCAAAAATGTTCCTAACAATGCGATATTATTGGAAATTATTTCGGGAACGGAATGGGAATAAAAATGGAATAAAATGAAATTGGTACACTCAATACCTCCCGGTTGCGAGTAAGATTTACTACTCAATGAGCTACTTTGATATCCATAACACATCTCTATCTACACTGTTGTCCCCTATTCTTCGAAAATCCCCGTCCTGGAGCTTATATTCTCCGACACGTCTATTTCCAGATCAAAATACTCGCATCATTCAAAAACTCACAATAGAATCTCAAATATTTCAACTCATGCTCATAACAGAATTATTCATAAGCTTTTGAGAATTTCTATGTTGATTTAAGACTACTAAATAAAAGGATACATCATCTTGTTTGGGGGGGGGGGCAAACACCCCTTCTTCAATGTTAGCTCAAAACTAACACACACAACATGTATTTCTGGTCGTGGTTGTTGTTTGCTATTTTATTAACTAAGGAGTAAGGTGTATGTACGAATACATTTACCACTTAGAACAACAACAACAAAACAACCTTTTTCCTAAAATTAACATAATAACAAAGAATTGTAAGCCATAAAAAGCAGCACTAACAAAACAACAAGAACAACAAAACACACAACTGATACCCAACTCCCACCATTTGAAAGTAATTTTTAGTCAGTATACATACACACATACACAGCTGCAAATGTAGGTACATTTTGTTTCCTTTTTTTTCCGAGGGTATAACTGAATAAATTTACTTGATGAGGAAAGCGAACTTACCAACCCCCCCGAACTGACACTCCTCCACAATACCTTCAAAATCCCCAGCTACTTTCACAATAAAGCAGCCTGGCTGTTCGGTGTGGTTACGTTCATTTAGGGCTGCCAAAGTGGTGGTTTTGAAGGTACAAACAGTAGCAGAGTGCTTTTGTTGGTGTTGTTTGTCTTGTGTGTGTATGGAAATTATTTTGGGTTTTTCAATGAACTTTCATGCACTTTGAGAAGTTTTTCGAGTCCAATACCAGGAACAGAAATAAAAGAGGAAGTAGCTAAAATTAAGCTTCCAAAATGTGTTTGGGTGTGTTTGGAGCTCAATTAATAATTCGAGAAACTATACAGCAAAAGGAACTAAGGGTGAATACTGTCAAAACTGCATAAGGGGAGTGCAAGTGCAGATAAGTGGAAAAACTACTAAATTTGGTATTTTCTACTACTCATTGAACGTCGCCTCTACAGCAAACTACCTTTTTAGGTAAAGTAAAATAAACTGAGTCCTTGAAATTTCCCTTATCCAGTAAACTACTTTCATTTATGAGCGCAAACCACTTGACAATCGTAAGTTTATTTGTAACCCCAGAATTTCTTATTTCCTTTCACAGGGTCTCCAAACCATCTAAGTGGTTCTTAACTTGATAAGAAAAGGATTTTAATTTTGATATCAAACTAAAATTTAACAAGTAGAATTACAGGAAAGAAAGTTAGTAGCCAAGGAAAGTAGCCTTCCATAGTTCCGAAAATGTATTCATTTCGTAAACGTTCCACTCAATAGAATTAACTGACAGCAAGGTAGCCCAGTCAGGCAGTTGATTCAATCAGGCTCGTAGCCCCATATGGAGACGATACTCTTATAAACCTATTGAAAGTCACCCCATATATTCTTCAAAAGTCTAACGCACAAATATCTAAGAGAAGAATTGAATAATCCCAGCAGCGTGAATATCTAGTACAAAACTGGTGAATTCACTAGTTCTCAGAAGACAGTTACTAATCTCTCGCCTATCACCAAGCAATGGTACTAGTACAAAAATAGTGCGCAGATAACAATTATCTGCCAGAACAATGCAGGGAATGGAATCAATTCTTCACCCTCGAGCGATAACATCTTAAGTAGGTGGTGATTTTACTTAGGTCGGCTTAAGTCACTCATTGGTAGGGAATTTAGTATAGCATAAAATATAATAGAAGTGTGAAACACTTAGCTTGAAAATGTACCAATACTCAGGGTACATCCATCATATACTCTCATTGCATTTGCATTGGAATTCTCAATGAAAAAGTCCAACACTGTGCTCCGGTAAGGCCCTTTGAATTGTAGGTCACTCCGGTCATAAAATATTTGGGAATGGAAATTACTCATTAACTTGGAGAAAAAACATATTTCTCGTGCACTTCCATGGTTTCTTGAACATAACTTCCATGAATAACAACCATGAATACATTAAAAAATGGTTGAGGCCAAATATGGCATTGCCTTGAAATTAAGCAGATAAGAAAGCAGTCAGCCAGCCAGCTAACCAGCCAGCCAGCACACCCTCCCCGTTCCAGAAGGCGGTAACTTTACAATTTTCTTATGGCTTATGCTTATCTTATCGTGTTTATTATTTAAAAGACTTTTAATTCCCAAGTGGTTAGACCAAGATGTGAAGGAGTTTGTAGCAATAGCACCACCAGCAGTGACAGCATCAACTTCGAGGATTTGATGGCTAAGCCTGTTAATGTGCTGTTCAGTGCCGGGGTATTTGTTTTTTTTTTTGTGTATTTTCGTATTTTCGTATTTTAACTTTTCATTTTATTGCGGCAAACAGACCAAGGAATAAAATTAACTTCATTATATGAGTACTTTGAAGTTTTGTTTTTGTGAAGAAGTTTTCGCTTTTTGAATTCATTTTGAGGCCGACAGCGAGAGGCAGAGAGTTGGAAATGTATTCATGACTCAAGAAATGCAAGTGAAAAAGCCAAAAGGAAACTTTGCCCATGTCAAAGCAAGGCCACACAGAAAGTTGCAACCACTTTCGAATTAAATTTTCTTAATTCCATTTGAAAATTTTATTGAAATGGAAAAATCTTGCAGAAGTTGGAAAAAAGTATGCTCATAATGCAATTATAATTTTGTATAGCTTCTCAAAAGATTTCTTCGACACGCTAACATGAAATTTTGTTATTATAGAAGCGGTTAAGCGATTTGGAATGCACTCACTCAGTCAACACATTACACAAATATATATGAAGTATACAAACAAAGGCAGCAAAAAATTCGAAAAAAAACTCAACCTTGGATTTAGCAATCAACGGTAATGGCGTGAAAGAAGAATCCTTACAACAACAATAACAACAACAATAAGTACATCAATCCAAGCCCATTTCCTTGTGGGTGTGAGCATTCAGCGAAAACACTTTAAATCAACCAACCGAGTAACCAAGACCTTTCGTCCTACACTCCACACTGAACAACAAGACTTGGTGGTTGGTCTACAGAACGAAGGGGGTAATATGGTGATGTCTTTAAGCTTAGACGCCACATTGTTGACGTTAATGTTTTTATCCACTTGATCCACACACACACACACACACACATATACACGCACCGAAAAACCATCATCAAAATGCAAACAGCAACGGCGTAGTTCTAGAGAAGACAACAGAAATAGGAAAATTACAACAAACATCATCAAGTTTTAGCAAACGAATTGCAAACATTGTGCAAATAAGAAAGGAAAAAACACGAATGAATGCATAAGTGGATGGACAGACGTACATGCGTACGGCAGCAATGTAGAGTGGAGCTTTTAGCACTCTTTAGATTTCTATGAAATAACATTTTTGTAGTTTAAAGGCAACTTGGTAATTTAGTTCAACAATTTTTGTGCTCAAATTAAAATTTATAAAACAAGAAAATTCTTAAAAGTGTTTATGCTTGGCTTGGCTTAGATTTTGGACTTTGCTAAAAGCTTTTATTTGAAATACGCACGTACGAATTTCATTTTGTTTGGTTAGAATTTGTAAATTAATTTCATGTACAAAGAATGAATAGAGAAGAACAGAAACATTGGCTCCAGGGCAGTAATAAACTTTAATTTATGACTAGTAAAATGCCAGCGACATAGGACGTATGTATATTGCACCCAACCTTGAATCCATATTATAAACTGCCCCCTTTAAAAATTGAAAATCATGATCGAGAATCTCTAGGCTTGCTTTTACAGAATTTATGTAATTGACATGCTGATATTTTGGACTGCCACGCCCTCCTTAGGGGCCTAAATATATATGTTAAATTATAGCTACCTGATCAAATGCTGGCTGCAGGAGGCCCTACTTTATGTGCCACACCAATATTTATAGCTCTTCGGAAAATTCAAAATCTAGAACCACAGGCTCTAGTGATGGTCTCACAGAATATATGAGAGAAATTGTAGCTCTCTCTGATGGCTTCAGGAGAGCCCACTTTCCACAGTTCATATTTATCCTACATGGCCATATTTAGACATGGTCTCACACAAATATATGTGCAATCGCAGCTTGCTTGGCCTAATGGCGGCTTCAGTAAAGCCTGCTATGCCCAATATGATTTAAAATAAAAAGTCCTTCTCGCGTGTCTCAAGTCAAAGTTGCATAGAACAAACAAATATGTGAAATTGCAACTCTCAAGGTCCCCTTCAGGAAGGTGAGGACAAATATCCAGAGAAATGGTATTTTATATATAGTTGATGTACATTTCAGGTTAATATTGAGGATGTTGCCACTTTGTGGCGAATTAATCCAAATGTGGGGAATTTCAACAATCCTGAGGAATTCGTGGCAAATGGATTTATTGAGGAATTTAAAATGGTTCGAATCCTTCAAGAATACTAAAAAAACCGAACAAATTGTCGCCTGGAAAAGTATTTGTCGTGTGTTTACAGATTACGAGAAAACGCAATCAAAGTTCAGCAATCTATTTTTCCAATATCCAATTTTAAAGACTATTATTATGGCAGTTATACACTGCAAAGTGAAATGCATCGTTTATACACACTTAAGCGTGTAAACCTTGCGTGTAGTTACTACACTCGACTACACAGAACATTTTTACTTAACGAAATATATTCCAAATTTGTATAAGTATGAACGGGAAAGGTAAAGGATTACTCTTTCCACCAAATAATATATTCTTAAATTTCTAAATTTCGTGATTTTTCTCACAGTGTTCGGTGAGTGACAGTGAATGCAATGCATTGTGACACGATTCAATTACCGTTTTTCTTTTGTTTAAATTCTCAATTGAGCGCGGTAAATGCTGATGTATGTATTAGCGATGAGGTGGTACATACAGCCGTACACACGAATCTGAATACATATATACATACAGATTTTCGGTTGAAACAGCCAACCGACCGCAACAGCAGCAGCAGCAAATACAACAACTGGAATAGTAGTAATAAATACCATACTTTTGTGCCAGCACAACTAACAGCACATATACTACACATACATATATGTATATGAACGAGTATGTATGTAGTGTATTTGTGCAAGGATTATTTAATCGATATCCAGGTACAAGCAAGCGCCACCAACAGAACAGGCCCCAACCGAAAGAGGAGTAAGTGCGGGCAGGAGAGATTGTCAGTCGTTCGTTAGTTGATCACCGAATTTTATTTCATTTGAAGCTTGAATTTCATAGTTACCCGTGTGAAGGGGGTGGTGTGGTTTGTGTGGGTATGTGAGTGCAGGTCGCTTCAAAATGTGTGTAAAAGCTTCTAAAACTATTTTTCAACAATTTTTAAAATACAAACGAAAAAAAAGAACCAAAATGGAATCAACCAAGCAGTAAAAAAATTTCACAAAAATTGTGGCTTCCTTTTTTTTGTGGAGGCGTTTAGGGGTGTTTCTTTGGGGTGAAGGTGGTAGGTGCAGAGGACATGACCCGCTGATTGCGGGTATGTATGGAGGAGAATCTCTTTTTATTTATTTCTTGTTAGTATGTGTGTGTAAGTTTTTTAGGGTCTCAACGCTTGGCATTGGAAAGTGGCGGAATATAAATCACGATTCAGGTTTTTTTTTCATTTTTTTTTATTTTACTTTTTTTTATTTTTTTTTTTTTTTTACCACACTTTGTCGTTGGGGTATAAATTTCAATATTTTTTTTTGGAAAACTTTTTTTCTTAGTGTGGTTTTTTTTTGTGTTTTTTCCTTCCTTTTTGGTTCTTCTTTTTCTGTTGTTAATTTATTATGCAGAAAATTCATCGGAAATCATTTTTGCCGTTGGCAAGTTCGAGCATGTAATTTGCTGACATCGAAGTAATATTTTGGGAAATGAAATGATTTTTTGTTGGAAGTGTGCCACTGTGGTGGAAAGAACCAAAAATACATTCTTACATACATTCATACATACATTCATACATACTCCAACGCTATTATTTTCTTTTACTTCTTTAGCAGACGTGGAATTTAATTGTGGTTTAAATGTGGAATTTTATTCCACCTCGAAATTTATTTATTTTCGTCTCTCATAAATAACATTTTAATAAATACGCTGAATGCGGCATGTTACAAAAATAGTAGGTTATATTTTTAGCTTGAAACATGTCAAAGCTATCGTTCATCACTGCCGCAGCAAATGGAATTGCTTGATTTTTTTGTGCTTCTTCCAAATCATATTATGCCAATATTTATTGAATTAGTATTGAGTGAAGGAAATTCAATCAGGAAATTGGGTAAATAAAATGTCATCTGGGTGAGTTCACACAACACCGAACACTGAACAGGCATACGCATACGCATACACAGAAATAACACAAACAAAATACATATTAAACAAAATATAAACGAAGGACTCCAAAACTAGCCTCAATTTCCTATAGCAAATATCACAGAAAAAAAAAACATGCTCAGTCAAATAAAAAAAGTACAAACAAAAAACAACATTGAGCCTCCTTAATTGATTTGCTTAGCAAATTAATTGTTTGACAAATACCAATGTGTCATAAAAAGTGAAGCCAATCAACTGTACAACGAAACTCGAAAGCCAAAAGCTTTAAAGGCTTGACTGGGGAAAACAAAACTCAAAAGGACTTTAACTTCAATTCAAACAAAATCCACAAAAAGGAAAGACCAACAACCTAGGCTGTCTCTGTCCCTAACCATTTTGCCATTCCCTCCTTAGGCCACACTAGCATGTGTGTGTGTGTGTGTGTGTGTATGCGCATTATAAGAATAACATTTTAATGACAACGATTTGTTGAAGATGGGCCAAACGGAGGTGGCTGCATTGAGAATAATGTTTGTCTTTGCCTAAAAGCATTTCGCTCTAGAACATGGTGACCACCTTATGTTGGGGAAAAGTTTTTACACATGGTAGTTATATCTATACCCAAACGAAACATAAAAATATCTCAATGTGTACGGAGGAGAGTAGGATACTTTGCACCGAAAGTTGTGTGGCAAGAAGGAACCACATGCGAAGCATGTTGCCAAGCGAAGCATTCAGACAGGAGCGGCGTGTGTTTGGGTGACTATGGAAGACTAAGAGACCCAGAAGTGATATGACTGTACAAGGAAAAATAAATATATTTACAAAGCGAACAAAAATTGTTTACCAAAATGATTCACCTGTTGGCAGATTCGGCAATCAACTCATAATAAATTTTTAAAAAACTTGCATCTATGATACTTTTTTGTCATAAAAATTGTCACTTAACACGTTATTAGAGCCAGACCTCCACCTTCTTCTCTCGATGGTCATACGTTGACACCTCGTAACTAATATTTTTTGACATAGATAACTCAAAGAAAACCAATTCCGTGTCAACGTATGACCATCCATATACAAAACAAAGTCGTGAAATGTGTTACTCATCGCATCACTCGAGAACGGAGCGTCCAATTAAACTGTCTTTTTTTGTTGTGTTCTTCTCGGCAATCGCATTCTATGTCCCTCAAGAAACCCCGGAAAAAAATTGCCGAAAAAGTGTGAAAATCATGGAAAACAGTCAAATTCTTTGCATACTTTCTGGGGTCGTCATAATTTATCTTTAAGCGCACGCTGTCATTCAGAATTGCATACTTACAGGGGTCGTCATAATATGGCGTTCGAAGTTCCTATACCTAATTTTATAAATATTTACAAGACTTGGTACCCCTGTACTTTTTTTTGAATTTGAAGTTATTTATGGTTGGGGGATTTTAATTTAAAAATAATGTTTTTTTAATATGAAAAAAAATAATTTAACAAAAAAAACTTTATAAACGTTTCGAGTCTTTTCTCGAACCCTAGAATTCTCTACGCCACTGCCCGCACAATTATTCCTTTTTGCCCGCAAGTCGTATTTGTTACTTAAGTTCCGTTTCTGTTTCTATGGAGTCTTTCCGTCTTCCTGCTTTTGCATTGTATGAGTGTGTGTGTGTGTGTGCCACATTCCCTAAATATGACCATTGAGGTTAAAATTTCTGCTGACGGTTTCCATTATTATTTTTTTTTGTTTTCCGCTTACAAACTCACACATGTGTACACATAATTTCTTTTGGCCTTTCCGAAGTGTACTCTCGTGTGCTGTTACTGGGTGAGTTTATTAGAATGTCGGGGATATCAGCACTGTTTAATGTTTGCCACTTATTTATTGGTGAGAAAAAAATTTCATTTTTTTTGTTGCTTCTTTGTTGTTGTTTTTATTACTTAATGTTAGTCGTGGAAATTTTATTTATTTTATTAGTTGTTACGTGATAATATGATATTCGGGTACCTGTTCTGAATCGAATACCTGTTCTGCTTATCAGAGAGAATCCATGATGTTTCAAAGAAGTTACGGAATTTCTCGCTTAGGTTCACTAAAACATCCCATGCATCCATAATATTTTAAAAGGTTTTATTGGCTTTACATTTACCCTTACATGGCCCTTAGCATGCGACTTCTTTGCGCAAATAATCACATCCTCGAATGCTTCTCCCTCTGTACACCAAGAAACGCGTTAATCTTGAGCGAACAAATATTTAATATTCATTATGGTTATGGCAATTAAGAATGGCTCAGCACTTTCCAAGCACTAATGAGTTTGCGAAAAGCACAAAAAGAGACCGCAACGAAATGCAAAAAGTTTACCACGAAAACCACGTGCACGCATCAGCGCGGAGAGACTCCGTTGGCCGGAAATGTCACACACATACACAGAGGCACTCATGTGGAAGTGGAAGCTAAAATTTCCCACATGTGCACGAGTATATTTCAAAGTGTATTCGCTTGAGTGTGAGTTTGTGTGCACCTGCCCTGTCACGACTGTGTCACGTCACGCACTGTCAAATGTTTAGCAGCAAAATGTCCATTAAGTGGTGGGCACGGAGGATAAATGTTCCACCAACGAAAAACGCGCCCAAATGTCGCCTTGTTTGCCGTGGTGGTGGCGTGCGTTTTGTGTGTCGTTTATTTGCGTCTTTTCGTATATTTGAGGTTATGTTTCTCCCGCTGATGAATACAGAAGGTAAGGAAGGATGCCTTGTTGTTGCCGTGGAGTTGCACACAAAAACTTGTACGCAAAAGTTTTTGCAAAAGTTGTTGTTTTTTTTTTTGTTTTTTTTCTCTTGTTTTTGTTGTGTTTTTGTATATTTTTGTTGTTTTCTATTTGTGTGTTGATTTGCAAAACTTTTGGACGTAAGCGCAATTAAGTAACTTTTGATGGAGGCTACTACGTTCTCTTAGTGCTGCTGTATTTTGTTGTGGTTGTTTTGTTCTATGCCGGATTTAGTCACTTGAAATTATAATACCAAGGATTATTTGTTTTTATTATTATTAGTTTTAGTATTCACTCGTATGTGCTTGCAGTTTTGATTATAATCAAGAATGGTAATCATTTGAAACTTTGGCTTTTTACGATTCTCTCGGGAATGAACTTTATTCCAAAGTCGTAAAGTTGCTCGTTAAAGGAAAAAATTTATAGTTATGACCCACAAATAATCGGATAAACCCTTCAAATAATTAACGTTTGACCCACTGCACTTTGCTGGCTAATCGCAAACACACGCAAAACTGCAAACTGCAATTTTAACTGATGCATATTTAATTAGTGAAAGGGCTGAGGTAACAAATCTTCCAACTCCCCAACCAACAAGTGCACAAAAGGCCCTTGCTGTTTCAAATACATAAATTTGCTGTTCGCAATTAAAATGCAAAAGGATTTCCTTTTAGTTTAAGCGACAAAATGCGGTGGCCGAAATGTGCATGCGGAAAAGCTAAGCCCGCTGATTTTAATTTAATTTAAATTAGGTTTTGGACAAAGAACGAAATAGTATGGAGAGGCGAGGTGAGGCGAGGTGAGGTGAAGTGGGTGTGCTTTAAATGCGGTGCGTTTGTAATGTTTCAACATGGCATGACTAACTAGGCAAGGTCTATGCAATTGAATTTAATTAATTTAAAAATAGTCAACACACAGCAATGGCCTCAATAATATTAATTGTCCTTTGTGTGGCGGAACGTGTGGGTTGCTAAGAGTTAATTGAATTCAATGGAATGGTTTTGTTAGCTTTGTTGCTCTAAACGATAACAAAAATCGTTTATTTTTTTGGAAATATTTTATTTTTCTTTTCTTTTTTATAGAATTTATACTTTGCCAACAATGATTTCTCCGAGAGCCTCATATATTTTTCAGCCTTTTGTCGTGTCTCTTCATTTTTCTACATCAATTCGCTTGAATTAACAAAAAACCAATTGTTTTGAATTGAAAATTACTCACACACTATGTTTAACGATTATCGCATAGTGTTATGCATGGCGTATGAGTGATTTTAATTTATGGAACTTCTTCGATGAGATTTTCTTGAATGCACAGTCTGTGGTTTTTTATACCCTGCACACTAGTGTCCAAGGGTATATTGTTTTTGTCATACCGATTGTAACGCCCATAATGAGGCGTGTCCGGTATGGAAAAGTATATATATTCTTGATCAGTATCACCTCCTGAGTCGATTAGGCCATGTCCGCCTGTCTGTCATTTCGCACAATAACTGCGTAGCTTTTGAGCTATCGACCCCAAATTTTGGCATTACTCTTTTTTTGGCGAATGGTTGGACGGTTTTGAAAATGGGCAACATCGGATAAGAACCACGCCTACCTCCCATACAAAATGACCGCCAAATTTGTATTATTTTCGTTTAAATAGAGAAATACTTAATCTATTTGGACCCGGTTTTTTGCATTGGGTCGGAAATAAGGTCGGGAACGAATTGGGAATGAAACTGGAACGAATTGGAATTGGACCGGAATAAAATGGAATTGGAACAACATTTTTAAATGGATCAGGAAATTCAAATTAACGATAAATACTGGAAAATTATCGATAAAATATCGAATATCGAAAAATTATCGAAAAAAATCGATAAAATTTTGAAAAATTATCCATTAAATATCGAAAAATTTTCGAGAAAATATCGGCAAATCCTCATATCTCCCATACAAAATAGCTGCCAAATTTGTACTATTTTCCTTTATCTTGAGAAATACTTAATCGATTTGGAGGCCGTTTCTTGTATTTGATTGGAAATGATGTCGGGAACGAAATGGGAATAAAGCTGGAACCAAATGGAATTGAAACAAAATTGTAAAAGCAATCGGGAATGAAGTGGAAATGGAAATTATCGACAATCAATCGAAAAATTTCGATAAAATATCGAAAAATTATGAATAAAATATCCATAAAATATCGAAAAACTATCGATAAAATACCGATTTTCGATAAAATAACTAACTCATGGTCTCAGAATGTATCGTACTCGCATGTGAAGGGTATTTTAGCGGCGGTCAGACCGAAGATAATTCTCTTACTAGTTTTTTTTTAAATATTGACGGAACCACAGTATCTGAAATTTCCCAAAAAGGGTGTGCCCGAATTTCTCTCATTCAATCAATGTATTAATCAATCTATTAATCAATAATATATCAATCAATCTATCTATATATCAAACTCAATCAATCTATCAATCAATATATCAATCAATTGTATCAATCATTATAGCAATCAATTTATCCATCAATCTACCAATCAATATATCAATAAATAAATCTATCTATCAATCAATCTATCAATCATCAATAATTTGCATTAAAAACATTTCCAAGTCAATTTATTTGATGTCTTCTTATCATTGATAGCCTCTTCGCACGCACCATGCGGGTGATTTACAATAGAAGACAAGCACCGCTGGTTAAGTATGATGGTACGATCAATGGAAATACGGTGAGGTTTCATAAAATTTAAAGTTTAAACTTTGAGGAGGCCCTAGCTAAATGGGCTTTATTTGCTTTCATGACAATAAAATACTTTTCAGCACTAGGATCTGAAAATAGAATAAGAAATTCATAAATTCATTGCTGAATGGCCTCGAAAATGCTCTTCCCTCTCTTAATAAAAAATCCTTCTGTTATACCCACCCACCTCAGAGTGTGTTTCTTTTTTAATTTAGTCATTTCGTGACTGAATTTATTTTTATTTAATTATTCGGTGTACCACTGTGACAGTGACTAAAACGAAACTTATTAAAGTTCTCCTTTGTATTTTTTTTTTGCACTAGTAGACTAAATTTATATGACAAAAAAACCATTTTGTACGCATGGCTTGTGTGTGAGTGACATGAATGAGCGAATGAATTGAATATGAAATGGCGTCTTTGAGGCGTTTCAACAATAAAATTATACAATACGCAAGGTTGAGACATTTTTTATAGTTATTTGGTATAATTTTCTGTTGTTTTGGTATGTCTTGTTACAAGTTCTCTTAAGTGCGTAGTTTGGTTTTTTTTTTAATAGGGTAAGAGGTATTTTCTGTCTTTAAATTAGAAAAAAAATTATGTTATTGATAAAACTTGTTTCTTTTATTAATTTAATCAAACTTTATTTTAATTAGATGAAAATTATTAGTTTGAAAAATTTCCCATTCTCAAAAAATTATATACGCAAAAAGTTGCCTGCAAAACTTATATGTTCTCAAAAACTTTCTATTTTTCGAACTGCAAAACTTCGTATTTACCCTTACCTCTGTAAAAATAATTTTCTCGCCATTCCCAAAAATATGCAAAAGTATACGCTTTTGTTACTCCCGAAATACAAAAATATTCCCCAATGCATTCGCGCATACATTCGCATACATTTGCAACGCATTAAGCACACCTTTTCTGTCAGCGCCATTAAAACAGTTTTCATTTTTTTTTCTACCAGTTGAGTTATTTTTGGCGCTTGAATTATTTGGGCGTTGGTTACACCGAAACACTTAAAATGCGGCATTAAAATAAAAAAAAGGAAAAATAATACTATATCAGCAATTGGCTGGCAAAACTTTACGGGTATGCGGAAAATTCATCCGGCAACTTTCATCAAGGAAAACACTAAAAATAGCTGAAAATGTGAAAATGTGAAAATGTGCAGGTGAAAAATTAAATTGCTAGTGTGGTATTACGCTGTCGTCACTCCCACCTCCTTCGGCACACCTTGAGCGTAATGTACAGCCATGGCTTGGTTATAAAGTTTTCCGCACTTTTAGGGTTATTGCGTCAGACAGAGAGGTGTGTGAGTAAGTAGTTTGAGAGTGAGCTGAAAATTTGTATTGTCCTTAAAGTGGCAAATCGTAGTTGGAACGTATGAAAATCAATTGCCATCATCACTGAGGGCAGTTTATGGAAGATGATAAACTCTCGTTGTATTACAAGTTTTTATTGGGATAATGAAAGTAAGTTCTAAATTTAAATGGCAGATTTTTTATGATAGAAAATGAGTTGTGCTGAGTTGTGTATTTGGAGGTGATATCTATAAATTTCACAGTAGCCTTTCAAATGAAACGATCAATTTGCAGTTTATAAAAATTGCAATATCAAACTCCAGTAAAAATTTCTAAGGTATTACACTCAATTTCAACAAGCATTAAGGTTCAAGGAGCCAAGGCACTTCATTCGAACTTATTATAAAATTATGAAATTTTCAATATTGTTCTGCTATTATTGTGAACACTAGAGGACATTAACCGAGCGATAACTTAAAAGAAATGCTGAAATACTGGAATAGGATATGAATTGAATCGAGGAAACTCCCCTGTTCGGCTGAAACAATCTATTAAAGGACTTGGTAGCCTTAATGGCTGTAAGAGAAATTAAGTGGCAGACGAATCATCAGAAAAGGATCGGTCAGAAGCTTTACTAAACTCAAAACATTATACGGTCTTCCTTGGAGCTCAAAAAATTTAATACTTATAATATTTTGGAAAAAATCACATTCCTGTGTGGATATGTACAGCTAAGCAAAGGCATTTTTGCCTTTTACCTCTCAAAAATGCACTTAACAACTACCCAGTTGAAAATACATGATCAAAAGCATCGATGAGTTATTGCTGACATTTCAGCTATTAGCCAATTCTCTCACGAAATGAGAGTAAATGAGAAAACACAGACACGATTCCTAGCGAAGAAGCAACAATGCATTGATGTGGTATTGGTGCAATGTCATGTAGAGTGTCATGTATGAGAAAGTGGTACACTACTATGAAAATGCCATTAATGCCTACGTTGAAATTACAGCGAAGTGTCGTTCAAGAACACCTTTGTAATTGATGCCTGCTCGCTGTCGAATCGATGACTTTTCTCCTGGGTACTCTCACGAAAACTTTCTTTGTTGTTTGTTTTTTCACGGCGCAACTTTTTGCATCGAAATATGTTGTATTCAAAATTGTATTAGGTGGGTGTAGGAGTGGTCTGAGCATGTCAATATTCAACATATTTATTAATTTATTATTTTAAACAGAAAAATCATAGGTTCAAAATTGCAAAGAAATCGGACAACATTTACTATTTTTGGTCGCACTGGTGAAACTGTGCGATCATCAAATGTATAAAGACTTATCAGCATGTAAACATCAAGCTGTCTTTATACTGTTATCCTAAACTTTTATATATTTTTATTACTGTTTTCCTAGTTTTGTTAAATTTTTTATTACAAAAATTCAATGATGACAAGATTGTGAATAAATTACGCTTGTTAACCTCCTACTATTGTTTTCATTAACGTAATCTGGCCTGATTTTTTAGTACAATAATGGGTACTTATCCCAGAATATTTTAGTTAATAAATAGTTGCCACTCTGAATTTGATTTGTGGCTTTAGAGAACCCATCTTGGATGCAAATATGTGCTAGCCTCTACCTCGTACCTAATTTTATTTACATTTTCAAGTCGAAGTTTGTATCTTTCTTTGTGATTGTATTAACGTTTAGTATCATATCTATTAATTCAAATGTGCTCAAAATGTTGCTATAATAAATTTAAGGTATTCATTTCACTTTTGAAATTGTTAGCCCATTTGACTATTGGGGCGTATGAGTAACATTGAATTTAAATGAACTTTTCCTCTTCGGTTAAACGAAAGTGAGTGAAAAATCTTTGTTTTGCCTAATACGCGCTTGAGTATCTCACCATACACTTGACCTCTACTCACTTAGCGACTCACTTGTGATGCAATTTAGACTAAAGACTGAAAAGCGGAAATAAGAAATTTAATCCGAGCTTTGTTTGACTTTTCCATTACTCCGAATATTGTTTCACTGTGTTATATGCTAATAATTGAATTTAAGGCTTTGTGACTTTCTGTAATGGAAACCAATGCCCCTGACACTCAAGCCTAAGACGTCCGAAATCGGTTTGGCACCTTGACGTAAGCATTTCAAAGTACCAACCGAATTCCTTGGTCTACAAAGAATTTTAATAGCCTCATGCGCTTCCTCTCCCTTTATAACTGACCTCCAAACTGACGCTTAAAATATTCCAAGACTTACAACAGAGGATTATAAAAAAACGACGAATTTATTTGAAAAAAAGAATCGAAACGAAACGAAAATGTCCAACATAAAAATGTAAAACGGAAGGATACGGCAAGAAAGTCGAAATAAATTTAATGACGACATAAACAAGTGCTCCACAGCAACAACAAGGCCGACTGATTCGCGTGTATGTGCTTGTGCAATGAAAATGCAACGATGGTGGTTTCGTGCTTTCCGAGGGTGTTGGCAAGGATGGAAATACAAGAGCAACTTGAGCATATCGCAACCACACACATACAAGCTCAAGTACTGCACAATAACGGGAAAAAAAACGCCGCAGTGTTGCCAGCTTGTGCGAACGCCATGCATTGAGTTGAGTTGAGAGACTTTCAGCCTTGAATATTGCAATTTTGCATGGCAAGTGCCTGAAGAATTTTATTACAAGCCATAAATCGGCTTACATGCCATGCCACTGGGAAAATACAGAAAGCAAATGAAATGGTAGGCGAGCGCAAGGAGAGACAAGGAGCTGCCGCACTGCAGAAAGGTGAATTACATGGCAACTGAATGCGCTGGCAACCGAGAAACCGTGAATGGTTAACTGGGGTGACAAGAGGAGGAGGCAAAAAAAAATACAATAGCAATAACAACAACAACAACAACAGCAGCAGCAGGCCCCTCTCATGCATTGATATTGTATCTCTTTCGGAAATTTTCATTGCCATTGTTCGGAAATGCAGATGCAGATGTATGCAACCAACCTGCCCGCTGCCTGGCTGCAAAATATGAGAAGGCCGAATCTTGCGCACCGAGCTGACCTTAACCTGTAAATTCCATACAATCGAAACAACACACACTCACACACTTAAGTGCTCACACGCGTGTGTGTGTGTGTGTGTGTGTTTATGTTTACCTCTATATTGGAATTTTCTGCTTTGAAAAAATAGTGCGACAATGCGCAACAAAATCCACAAAGCCCAGCGCAAATATGAACACGTATTTGCCCTGGGATATTTTTACTTTCTTTCTGAGAAATATACTCGTATTTATGCTCAATATTGCAACTTACTTTATAGGCTTACACCAAACAATATTCATTTGTAATATATGACATCGAAGGCTGTAATACTTAGAACCCAGAGAGCATAAGACTCTTTCCGATTCATCAATAAGTAAATAGAAATCCTTCTAAATAAAAATATAAAGCTTAGATCGAGCGCTTCTATATGTAAATTAACCCGGAGACGGTACAGCACCGGCTCTACTTCAGAAATTTCATACGCATCATAAATCAGTCCATCTTTTCCCGGTAAGTCTAAGCTCAGCATTGAACTGTTTTCTCCAAGTATGGGCTGGTCTGCCTCTTCTCCTTTGTCCTTGAAGGATACCATTCAACATATTACCAAACCACTTTCTAATATACAATAACCCAAAAGAAAATTATCAAATCGTCAAATTAATCATTATATGTATCACTGTTGACCAGCCCTATACCCGCGGGTAAAAAAAGCTTCGATCGATAGGAGCAATGTCAGTTGTAGAATTTCAGAGCTTTAAAGTCCTGAAACGATTTTGGTAAACACTGCATTAGATCATTGGTATTAAAGGGCATTCGTGTGATATGCGCTGAGGCTTTTGACGCTTCGATATTGAATGACGTTGCTGGTGCCGGACAGTCGCTGAAGATCATGAAAAACTGTGGCCAAAAGTAGCACATGCTCTTGACACAATCTGGCTTTCTAAGTTCGTTAAAAAAGAATCCCGAATCGATTCTAGGTGACATCTTCACAGTTAATCATTGATTCATATATCGACATTCGATTAGGACTCCTTCCAATGTAGCAGTGGCATGATTAGGCCTTTTCTATATTGATCAGTTTCCTTGTCAGTAATCTAAACTCTCTTCAGAAGGTCCCTATAAATATAAGATTGACTCGCTGAAACCGATAACATTTTCAAGACTAATATTGTGAATGAGGAGGATTCTACTGAAGCAATTAAAAGATTATAAACTGGACAATTTTAAATTGAGTATAAACGAAGGAATCATCTCTTCTGAATTCAGGGAAGCTAAAATGTGTTTTAATTGAAGCCTCAAAGTTCAGATGATAAGAAGCTATTTTTAAAGGCCAATGACTTCAATAGTTTTGATAATTCTTGATAAAAAATCTTCCTTGAAATTAGTTTTCCTAATCATTTCGCACAAAACGTCCAAATCTATCAAAACTGATTTCATTTTCGCGGCAACGGAAATGACAAATCATACCCGTGTGAGTGCCTCATTAGCGGCAGACACTGATACAATCAACTAAATTCAAAGGCCATAATATTTCTGCGAACTATTTTGCTTATTTTTTGTTCAAGTGAAACTTGTAGAAACTTCCCAACAATCACGGCACAGGAAGTGGTGTTAATAAAAGCCTTAAAAGCCACAAAACAAATTATATTCATGAAGTCGAGCGTGTGTTTAGTGGCCCCACTCAAATGCGGTTGACATGAATATGTCAAAATACACAGTAAGCTAACACAGCCAGAAGCGTTAGACTGGTGACAAGTTTTGAACTCTGAAAAGGTTCACTTAAGTTTTAGTTTATATTGGCATCTATTTCTTGTTATGAGTGCTTTCTGGTAAAGTTTGAAGTTAATTGATCAGCAACAACACTTTTCTGTCAAACAAAAACAAAAAAGTCATCAAAGAAAAAGCAAAGCCAAAACGAGAAACAAAATGACAAGGCCTCCCTCTAACCATAACAAAGAAACTGTGAAATATGTGAACTACAAAAGAAGCTTCTTCTAAACCACCCACCCGAGAGAAATGGTTAGCTGAGAGGAGAAGGTGCTTGATTACCAAATGAACCTATTAATTCAGCACACTTCAGGGAAGGTCAAAAAGCAGAGACTTTAGTACTAAAACTAAACACCCTTGGACCGCCACTCGGGCCACCAAGTGTCCTGAACAAAGTCATCCAAGTCAAAGCGTGCAGAAAGACAAATCGCCCCATTCCAACCCAAACCACTGAAGAATATGAGTAGAAGCAATTCTGAGAAGAAAAAAAATAAAATAAAAGCACACGTCCATTTGACATCTTTGTGGAATTTATGTATGGCAGAGTTCGTTCGTTCACATACTCTGTCGTATCCTTCGACCATTGGACACTGCTGCAATCCAACTCCTGTTCCAAAGTAAGCTTTCATTTTTATATAATTTTTTTTTTATTTTACAATTTTCCTTTTCAATTTTATTCCCTTTGGACATTGTAAATGGTTTTTGTTCTTTTTTTCTTTTAAACTAGGGGTGTAATTTTTCTTTCATTACCGCATATACTTGTAAATGTCACTGTAAGTGGGCGTAAGTGTGTGTGCATGTTTCACACATACATACATATATGGCCGACTACTTGTGCTTTTCATTTCATCATACATTTTATTGTGTCACATAAAAATTTAAACTTTATGGTTGAACAATAAAAAATAATTGTGGACGTCAATGGCGAAGCTCTTTTCCTACCACATACGTTCAACTGTAGAGACATGAAAGTTGTGAGTGTGTGTGGGTGTTGGGTAATTTTATTAGGCAGTTAGACAAAAGTATCATAAAAGTTTAACGGTTGATTATGTTTGCATGAGGGATCGATAGGGATACCAAGTATAGTAAATATGAAATAAGATTTGGGAGTTGCGGCCTGTAATCGAGTCCACCTCTCCGAATCACCAAATGTCCTTAAAATCAGTCATCGAGGGCCGGAGCTATTTGATTTTTAGTAAACTCTTCCGAATTTACCTTTTTCTATTGTGAATGACAATTAAATTAAACCCAACTTAAATGCGCTCAGTGAAATTAACCCTTAACGTGGCAACAGAATTGGAGCGTTCGGCGTAAATGCGTATAACGCTGTCAAAATTAGAACGCATGTATTCTTATGGAGTGGAACAGATTTGTACGCCCGATTAGTTTTAATTCTAATCTAAGCAAATTATTGAAGTTTATAAATAGAAAAAACGTATTACCTGCTTGTAAAAATGATACATATTTTGACAGCAATTTGGCGCTTCTACGCCATACTTCTGTCTCACGGTTAAACATTAATCTCTTGACTATTGTGAATTGAGAACATTGAATATGACACATCGTTCACAATGGTTCTTGGCCAGTGTTCGAAGCCGAACGACAAGTGCCGGCAGCGGCTGTAGGGTACATTTTTGTTGGCGACGCGGCTTAAAAAAATGGCTCTAAACCGACCTATTTTATTTATTTAAAAATAAAAAAAAAGACTTGAAATCGGCTGCATTACAAAATACAAACATTTTGATGTAATACTTACGTTCCTTTTGAGAAACTTTGTATGGAAAGTGGAAAAAATTGACAAAAATATATATTTCTTCGTACATGTACGTATAAGTTTCTACAAAATGTAAATGTAATCAAGTGGCAACGATCTACGAAAAATTAGAACAAAACAAAAATTAAAGACATATAGCCAGACAAACGAACGTATACGTAAAGTGAATAATAAAAAAATGTCATCTGCAAATGAAGAAATTGGTAAATATTTTACAATATAAAATAACTAAAAATTAAAGGAATTATTGTAGTAAAATAGAACTTATGAGCTTGTGATACGTGATGAGAATGTGTAAACCAGAACAAAAACAATTGATTTGTGATGATGATTGGTAAAATTTGTGATGAAATGGTAAAAAATGCCCATTCTCCAACTTTGAGCCTCCAGACAGTTTATAATTCCACCGTGCACTGTGGTTTTTAGTATAAAGTATTGAGGGATTTTATCCACTGAATAATTTAATATGGCTTCGATGAAGGCCCTCAATTTAATATTCATTCTGCGAATGACTCAACTAATTATGTTCGATTTACTAATGAAATTATAATTTTTTCAGAGCTTTTAGAGCGTGTACTCTTGCGTCTGGCTGTTGCCGATAGCGATGATAAATTGGAGGCCGCCGTAGGACGTTTTCTAACGCCTGTCATACTGAAGATAAGTTCACCGCATGACAATGTCAGGACAAAGGTACGTTTTCCTTTACTAGTTATATCTCCAGCTTTTGTATATATTTGTGTACTCTAAATAGGTTGTGGAGGTGCTCACCCACATCAAGCGACGCATCACCTCACGTCCCTTGGTGCAGATTCCAGTAGAGGCTCTACTGGATCAGTACAAGACTGCTGTGGACTCACCATTTTTACAGAATTTCGCCATCATTTTCATTACCATGGGCTATCCGCGTCTATCGCTGGAAGAGCGCAGCGCTCTGGCAGCCAAAGTAGTGGGCGGCGAAGAGAAATTGGAAAATTATCAGGATAAGTGGGTTTAGCTTTCCGTGCAGTATCAATTGTCGTTTTTAATTCCAATTTATTGTTTTAGGCTCTTCATGCTTTTACTACCGGTTCTGGGTGAGATGAAACTGCCCGACGATCCTGCTCAGCGCAATGAAGTATTGAAATTGCAAGGAAAGCCGGTGGTACGGCGAAATTTCCTAACACTTTTACAAGATGTGCTGCTGCTGCCGTATGGTGTGACCCAAGATCAAGAAGTACCGCCTGGTATGAGTCCCTATTCATTTAAGCGTGTTATGGTGAATAACTGGAGGGCCGAAGAATTGGAAAAGGTGAACATAATGACTTTGTGAGAAATTAAAATTTACTTTTGCTTAATTTCTCGTCCTTAGATCAAAAAAGGCATTGTACGCTTTATATGCGCAGGCATCTTCTCCGACTTGGAAGTGTTCATCTTGCTTGTACTGGCCTCTTCCGATACCCGCTTCAGTGTGGCCACACCCGCTCTGGCCGAATTGAGTAAGGTCTGCACTATGCTGGACTTCTCCCACCCCCAGGTGACTGCTCCCCTCTATACGCTCTACTCGGGCAACACCACACAGAATAGCGAACGCAAGACCACACCCTGCTGTGCTCGTGTGCGTCAAAAACTGCTGCAGTATTTGATCAAGTGTCGCGGCAAAGGCATCAATACACCAAAGGGCATTCAAGTGATTTTCGAAGGGCTCTTCGGGACAAATACAAATCAAAAGTGTAAAGTGCTGACCCTGCAGTTTGCTGAAAATCTAATAAAGGAGTAAGTTTGATTTTTTCATGTGAAGAATTACAATTTTTAATTTCTTTTTTCTCAATTAACTTCCCAGTGGTCCCATTGAAATTGTCTCAAAAGTCTCCAAAGTGATATTGACCGGCCTCAATAAAGTCATTGGCCGCGAATCGTATGAGCCCGCTGATGTACAAAATGCTGCCTACTCAGCCCTTGCTCAGCTGTCGCGTACTTGTCCCAGTGTGGTTAATCAAGATTTGAAAATTGTGTTGGCATACTTCAATCATTTGGCGAATGCCTCACCCGAATTGCATACGTCTATACGAGAGGCCTTGATTTCGATGGCACCGGCCTTTGCCTGGTCAAAGACTAAAGTTAGTACGGATGAAAATTCCATGGACATTTCGAATGCCGAGGAAGTGCATCTGAGTGGACAACAGCACTTGCTGTTGGCAATGCTGTCGGACAATGCCGAATCGAAAATGCATATAGTACAGAATGTTACCAGTGCCTTCCTAACTTCTTGCTATCCCGAGCATTATGGACCTGCGAGATATTTACTATTGCTGATTGCAGGCGAACGGTAGGTAGCAATGTCCTTAATTTCCAAACATAAAATGTACTAATCGCAAAGTAACCGGGTTTAAAAACATTTAATACCGGTTACTTGAAATGTAGGTTCGAGTAACCGGCCACCCGGATAAATTACATAAATAGTGTCAACCGTTTGACTTTAAAACTTTTAACTTTAAAAAAACCGGGTTTATGGGTACTGGATAATAGTTATTGTACTGTTAAACATGTAAGTAACCGTGTTTAAAAAATTCATTACCGGTTAGTCGGATAAATTGCATAGTATCGACCTTACTATTGCCTTAAAAAATTTAAAATAAATTAATCAGAAAGTAAAGTAATCGGGTACTTTATTTATACCAGCATAGCGCATGTCCAAAAAAAACACAAAGTTTTACTTTAAAAACCATAAAAATGTCAACTCAAAGCAAAGAACCGTTTACTTGCTATCCATTTTCGAGTAACCGGGTACCCGAAAAAACTACATAGTGACTACCACTTCAGTTTACATTGACTTTAAAAAAGTTAAAAATTGCATCTAAAAGCAAAAAATTTGTCTTCCGAGTACCGGTTACTGATTTATTGTGTCCTAAAAGATAACCAAAAAAACACGATATCAAGAAGTCGTGTCAATAGCTAAGGAACCGTTTTTCCCAATTTTCGGTTACGGTTACCTTTCGGTAAACTTTTCCCTATTAGTAAGATTTTTACTTTATTTGTCAACTTTCATAGCAACTCGCTGCGTGAGAATGTCACCACCTTCCTGTATGGCGTCTCCAAAAAGGATCACATCAACTACAACATGTTGTCTTCGATTGAATTCCCCGAGGACACTGCGGATGATTTCAACAAACTCTCTGATCAGCGCCGTGTGACTTTACCGAGCTTCAAATCGATGATGCATCATGTCAGCGAAATGTCGGAAAAGCGTTTGGCTAAGAGTTCCTCTTATATTGTGGTGGGACGCACTAAGTTGCCCTTCAATTTGGAGGTGTATGAAGAGGTAGGCTTTCAAGTGTGTTTAAATATAAATTTTTTTTCACCCCCAATTGGTTTTGTAGATTTTGGACTATTTACGCATTTGTCTGTGGTACTCTGCGGGCGTTAAGGCTGCCCCTGGCGATGAGAAATATTCGCACAAGCTCAAGCAATATATTGCAGACAACTATGAGGAGAGCGATAACAATGAATTGTATCAGTATTTGAAATTTGTGCAGCGCAGCGTTGAGGCCAAACGAAGTAGGCATAAATTCCAATTTCCTTACTTCCATGATTATTAAAATTCTATTCTCCTCACTAGCCGAATCGAATTTACTTTGCTTGTACGACTTGCTGAGTGCTGCTCCCGAGCTTTTGGCGCGCACACAAATCCATTTACTTGAGCCTCTAGCAAATTCGCTGAAGGATGTTTCCGAAACCATGCGCCTTAATGTGGCCAAGGTTTATGGCATACTGTGGGCTCATGGGTATAATGATAAGGAATTCGATGCTCAGGTTGAATACTAACAAGCGTTTATTTAAAAAAGGATATTTCCTATAATCATAAACACTTTCAGGTCACCGAAAGTCTTGCTTCCTTGCCTCAGAAGTCTTTGGAGAACAAACATGGTTGGCTTTTGGTTCTCGGTCATTCGTTTAGTCGCAAGATTGAACTTTTATCGAAAACAAAAACTGATAAGGATTTCGCTCACTGGTCGCAATTTGTCGACACAGTCAAAGTTATTTGTAAGTTCAAGTAATTTGAAGGGAAAAAATTTAATATATTTAATTTTCTTACTTTTTTTACTTACTCTTCAGCCAAAATGTTGTGTGAAACCCAATGGCTGCTTGTTTCGGCTGCTGTCAAATGTGTTTCCATGATTGCCAAAACTGTTAAGATACCAAATGTCGAAGTTGAAATACAAATTCATAGCACCACCGAAGATGATGATGAGGAAATGGCCGAATATAAAAGTGAGTGTATTACACATAACTGTTAATGCTGCAACAACAGAGACATTCCCAGCATAAATTTCCCAATTGAAAATAAATTATAAAAATTTTTTCCAATTCTCTACAACAGCGGCCACTGCCTCCACCAAATTGGTCATCTTCGGCGTTGTCTTCAGTCTTCTGCGCAGCAGTTCGGTGCGTGCCAAGATACGCGAAGAGGCAGCCAAGTGTTTGGGCTATTTGGCCATTGGCGATGGTGAATACTTCACACAGCGCAATCTCGAGAAATTCCTATCGTTGGTGAAAGTGCAAAAGGATGCTGCTTTGAATATAGCCATTTCGGAGGCCATTGTTTCAACACTAAGTGGCTATGATGTGAATGCTGGTCCGCCCTCAGATGACTTTGAAAATATCCACTGTGATGACAAGGCCTTTGAGACGTTTTTGAATTCACTCATACGCTTGGTTACCGAACCAAATCCACATGCGCGTCAAGTAAAGTTTTTATTTTGTTTATTTCAAATTGGAAAATTTATTAAATGAAATTTATTAATTTTAGGCCTGCTCTGTCTGGCTGCTAGCTGTGGTCAAATACTGCAGCTTGCGTCCTGCCGTTCTGAGCAAGAAGCAAATGCTTCAATTTGCCTTTACTGAACTTTTGTCGGATGATAGTGGTGTGTAGACTTTATCAATCAAAAGTTTCTTTTTCTATTTTAATTTACTATTAATTTACCTTCTTTTATACTAAGAATTCGTCCAAGATGTGGCCTCTCGCGGTCTGGGTCTTGTATACTCCCTTTCCGATCCCAATAGTCAAAATGATTTGGCCACTTCTCTGCTGGACCAATTGATAGGTGGTAAACGTAAAGTGAATCAAGTTACCGCAGACACTGAACTCTTTGCCGAGGGCATGCTGGGCAAGACGCCCACTGGGTAAATACATCACTTCCATACACACTCTCTTTATCACTCACCTCCCTCTTTAACACTCTTCAGCGGCAACATCACCACCTACAAGGAACTGTGCTCTCTGGCCTCCGATCTCAATCAGCCCGAAATGATTTATCAATTCATGCAGCTGGCCAATCATAATGCAGCCTGGACCAGTAAGTTGGGCGCTGCATTTGGCCTGAAGTCGATCTCGAAAGACTCCAAGGCCAAAATGCAACCGTACTTGGGTAAAATCATCCCACGTCTCTATCGTTACAAATACGATCCCACGCCGAAAATACAAAATTCAATGATTTCAATTTGGGACTCAATTGTTTCGGACTCGAAGGCCGTCGTTGAGCAATACTATTGGGAAATCTTGCGTGAAATTTTGGACAATCTGACATTCAATGAGTGGCGTGTGCGCATTGCTTGCTGTCTGGCCGTGAGGGATTTGCTGAAGCGTTCGAATGGCTTACGTTTGCGTACGGAAGAAAGAAAAATTATAATGGCCAAGGAGGAGGGACCGAAGTCGCCTTCGAAGGGTGCAGGCCTGGCCATGGAAGTGGGTTAGTTTTGAAAATTTATAAATTGTAGATAAAATTTAAAATTAAATTTATTATAATTATTCTCAATCCTAGATGAAGTGCCCGAACCCGAACTGAAAGAACTTTGGTCACAACTTTTCCGTGTCATGGATGATATACACGAGGGCACGAGACTGGCGGCCCAGGGATCTGTGATGTTTTTGAGCAAGGTGAGAGATACTTTCGAGCTTGATCTTTTTGTTGGGAATAAAATGGAAATAGAACCAACTTGGAAATAGAATGGGAACAGATTGGGAACTGAAACAAAATATAAATGAACGGGAACAAGATGGATTTACAAAAACCTCAGAAACGAACTGGACTGGACAATGGAACCGTAACAAAATCGACATCAACCGGATCAAAATAGATTTGGAAGAAATGTAGAAAGGGAACCGTTTAACCTGGTTAGTCCCGGATAAAGGAATGGATTGAGAATGGAACTGCAACAAAAAATAACTGGACCGGAAAAATATGGAAATGAAAAGTGTAAAAAGGGAACGTTAACGGATGAAAAAAAACCAGACCCAGAACACACTTGGAAATAGAATGGGAAATGATTGGGAATGAAACAAGAAAAAATGGAAATGGAACGAAATGGAATTGAAACAATTTTAGAAATAGGACGGAATGACAATGAAATCGGAAGGAAATATAACTGAACCGGAACAAAACGATAATGGAAAAGAGTACAAATTTACTGAAATTAGCTACGAAGGGAAAATCAAATTTATCAATTATTTATGGGACCTGGGCAGTAATATAAAATCAAAGTTTCAACATATACTCGTTGGTGCAGGGTCTGTCTTACTAATTTCTGACCAATTCATATTAAAATTTCTTTCAAATATTCCCAGCTCTGCGTTGTGGCTGCCTCTGCGGATCACGGCAAATCTGGCATTGCCGTGGCTTCTTCAATTCTTCCCCTTTTGCTGGAAACAGGCGTCACACACACCGTACCAGACATACGAAAAGTTAGCATCAAGACCATTTCGGAAATGATTGATTCGTCAGGTTCGCTAATTGCACCGCACCTCCCCTCACTGATACCATGCCTGCTGAAAGCCACAGGCGAACTAGAGTCCACTAAGCTTTCATATCTAAGCACTAGACTGGGAGCGGACAATGAGGCCCAAGAGGCAGTGGACAGTTTGCGGGCAGAGGCGGCCAAGTCGCATCACACCATGGAGACGACTGCAAAAGTAAATGTGCATAACTTTTTTTATATTGTATTTATTTACAAAGTTTTTTCTTTACTAGTGCGTGCGTTTTGTGGACTATCCCGCTTTAGAGCAAATGACTCCCGAGGTTCTGGAATTAATTCGTACCAGTGTGAATTTGGGCACGAAAATTGCCAGTGCTCACTTCGTTTGCTTGGTGGGTTGACTTGAAAAATTGTCTATTTTCTTTGCTTTTATAATCTCTTGTCTTTCAAATTTCAGGTCAGTATACGCTTGGGTAAGGAAATGACCCCCTTGGTGGGCAAATATCTTGGAGCTTGCTTTATTGGTTTAAAGGATCGTAATGCCACTGTAAGGAAATATAATGCCAGTGCCATTGGTCACTTAATGGGCTTAGCCAAGGTAATTTAAATATAAATTAAAATTTAATCTCAAATTTTTGTCTTCAATTTTAACCTCAAATTTTAACCTCAAAATTTGTTCCCAAATTTTTGCCTCAATTTTCACAGGAACAATCCATCAAGAATCTCTTCATCAAACTCGATGAGTTGTATATGGAAAATCCCTCAAATCGTGCTATTGCCATTACCATTCAGTCAATTAACAAGCGTCATAATGAACTGCTCAAAGACTACTTGGACAGTGTCTTGCCGTTGGTATTTTTCGCCATGCACGAAGAGCAAACGGAGGAGAGTAAATCTCACATTGAAATGTGGAAGGACTTGTGGAATGACATAAGTCCGGGCGATGCGGGTATACGATTGAATTTAAATGTCATCATACCCAAGCTGGAGAAGTCACTCGACGAGGCCAGTTGGTTGCGCAAGGCTCAGGCAGCCAATTCAATACAAACCATAGCCACACGACTCAGCTCGTCGATTGAAGAGGCCGATCGTGTACGTTTGATTACTTTGCTATTGGGCGCCGTCCAAGGACGCACTTTCCAGGGCAAGGAACGTCTGCTGCAGGCCTTGGCCGCCTTATGCAAGGGTCTGGATCGGAAACATGAAATTGGTGAGCGCATAATTGAGGCTGCGATGCGCGAGTGTCGCAAGGAAGAACCTCAATATCGCACTCTGGCGCTGGGTGCCTTGGGCGATATACTCGAAGAGCTGGAGGCTGATCGCTTTGAGGAGGTATACAAAATGATTTGGTATCTCCTGGAGAAGAAGGACCTGCGGCGCACTCCGTCAACGGAGGATGAGAATGCGGACAATGAGAAGGATCTGACCGCCGATGAGCGTAATAAGCGCGCTCAGATGTTGAACAAATTGAAGGAGACTGTTTGCGAGACTTTGGGCAAGTCGTGGCCCAAGAACTCAGTGGATACTCAGCACAAGTATCAGCTGCAATTTGCCGAACGTTGTGCGGTGTGTCTGAAGGATAATACCAGGCCCGTGCAAGTGAGTCTAATGGGCGCCCTTACGAAATTCGTTGAACGTTTGCGCATCTTCGACAATAGCGTAGAGCCTGTCGAGCAGGGCAATCGCGAGAAAAAGGTGAAAGTGGATGAGCAGCAAACGCGCGAATCAATTGTGGAGAAGATCAGCAATGATGTGTTGTCCGCTGTGACTTATGCTGCAGGTGAGATGGGAAATGGGAATTTCGAATTGATTGAGTTTAGTTACAAAAATGTTGAATACTTTCCAGGTCTACCACATACGGGCCTTAAAAAGGAATCGCTCAATATTGTCCTGATGCTGATCAAGCGTCTGACCGATGCCAAGGACATGAAAAATCTCACTTTGGTTAAGCAAATTTTCGAAGAGAATTTGGAGAAATTCCAAAAGGATTCGGCGCCCGAGGTGCGCTGTCGCATCAAGGATATCGAGGAGAAGTTTGGCAAATGCAGCTTCTGATGCAATTGAATGGCCCGATGCGTCCTCAAAATGTGGTGGTGAATAATGTTCGAATTTGTTTTAATTATAAATTGAAACTCAGTTGCAAATAAATGAAACGAAACGACCATCGACCTTGCTCGATATTTCTAAAATCACAGACTTAATTTCTACTCAACAATTTCGCTTTCAAGATTTCACAAAACTGGGCCTGTCATTGTGTCGCAGCAATTTTTTCAAACTAAATGATTTATTTTTATGCTAATTAAAGTAATTAAAGTGTCAAGTCACCACTTAATTTGGTTTGTTTATTTTTTTTTCATTCAAAAAAAATGTTATAAGCATTTCTAAAAAAAAGTTTTCTAAATTTTTTTAGATTAAAAATCTGACAAGTTGTGATGATTTGCTAATCTCCTCTCAAAATATTTTTGCAACAAAATATTCTTAACAACAAAATTGTTGTATTTGCATGTAGGCACAACAACTTATTTAGTAAGATTATCTGAGGTTTGCCCTGTAATCACTGTTTCAAATGTTTTCAATTTCTATATCGAATTACGTTTTTCCATTTGCGTTGTTTTCACTTTTTGTATGCGAATTACGTAATTTATTTGGAATGAAAATAGTGGCGCTTAGCACACACTTATTAGAATTTCTATAAACAGGTTACTACCCAACATGCTATCTATTGTCCAAGATTTTCAACTCAATGATATGAATGACAAGCAAATCCATAGGAGGGACGGAAACTTTTTACCTGTTTTTTTTTTGTTGACCAGGTTGTTGCGGCCTGCGAACATTTGCAATAGAAAAGTCATTTTTTTATACTTAACCTATAGTAATAAGCAGGGCTGGATTTACCTATGGGCACAGAAGGCACTTACCTAGAGCAGTGATCTCAGAGGGGCGCTACAGACAAACCTTTCATGTAAAATAGGCACCTACTTACATACTTTAATGCTCTACAAATAGTATAAAGGCCTGCGCACATATTGTATTCACCTTAATAGTGTTTTTCTGTAAGATGTGCCATTTGATAATACTAGAAGGAAACTCATAGCCTTCATAGGCAAGCCATTTTGCAATTAAAGTCCGCTGGACGAACCCCTGAATGATTGTTTCATATATTTTTGAGTACAGGGTCTGTCCTGTTAAACCCTTATACGGTCATGTTGTTCTTTTGCACCACACAAACGATAAAGGGCAGTTATGATGCTCTTAAGACATGACTCCGTCACTCGGCTATCGGAATAGTAAGAAAAAGGCATCTTCCACAATCATTTTAAGCCTCGGGCCATAACTACTAGTAAGTTGGCTTTTGTACCATGCCAGTGGAGGGATCGTATTCGTGTATTCGTGTGTGGATACTATATAAAAATGCTTACTCGGTTAATGTCGCTGAATTTATCAACTTGAATTGCGTTTGCGAGAGCTCATCCATAGCTTCTTCGATCGGCTGAACACATGGCAAAGGGACTGCTTCAGGTAGGAGTCGTGATCTATTCGACGTGGTTGCTTTTAGTGGAGATATGATGAAATTGCTGTCCTGAAAGTGGCTCTTACAAATGCGAAGGACAACGCTGCAGTTTCTTATCCAACGATATGCTTTAAGGTAACCCCTTGTTGAAATTTAAAAAAAAAAGAAGAATTTTTCACTTATTTCAAAAAAACAATTATTTATGCACAAAGTTTTTTTTTTATAAGCTGAAAAATTTATTTAAAATTTAGTTTTAGGTCGACGGCTTAGAAGTAAAAGTCACTAAGTACGTATCTGCCAATTCAAAATGTACTAAGTACCAGAGAATCCTCGTTGAGGGTATTGCTATTTGGAGCATAGTCTTTCCATTCCACTTAAAAAACCCCAGGCCTGACACTGTCGACGGCTTCCATTTGATATTAAATTTTTGGGGCGCCAAATTTGACTAGAGCCGCTACCTAAATCCGTCTCTGGTAATAAATTTTTTTAACATTTGTTTATAGGCATTTAGTCGCACGTTATCTTGTCCATTTTAGTAGCTGATCGTATCCATCAATCAAGCAAGATTGTAGCAATGAAGCTATCGCTTATCGGTGTTTACTTTTTTATTTATTTATTTGTTTATTTCTGCTGTTTGTAAATAAGTCATTAATACTCGTAGAATTTGTAGACACAGTAATTATTTTTATTGAAACTTTCTTTGTTGTGCTCTTGTTATTTCTTAATTTTATGAAAAAAAAAGAAGAAGAAGAAAGTGTTGTTTGCAATTTTTTTCCTTTTGCCAAACTTATTGGCGGTATCAGCTGTTTATATATTTTATATAACGCTTACTTGCAAGGAAATGTATACAAAAGTACAAAGCCTATTTGAATCTGAGTCCAACAAATGCAAAAAATCGAAAATCGGTTTAAACTTGACCAAGTTAAAAGTTATATTTAGTTAAGTGTTTCCCAAGAAGAAGGGGGAAAAAGGAATTTAAATTTTTAAATGAAATGTTTTATTTTGTATGCGCATATTTGGGATTTTTCAGTGCATCTAAGTCCAAGGCCTGTTTATTACTATTAAAAAGTACAACTAATTTGTATTCTTACAATTTAAACTAAAAACTAATTAAAGCAGAGCCTCTTGGCAATTTTTTCTATGTGCAAAACGTCAATTCAAAATTTCAAAACTCGTGTAGACTCGTGTGTGTGTATGCAAACATGATTTTTACAACAAACGATCCCGCACAATATTACAATAGACGCCACCTTCCGACTGAATGATGATAGCACGCGGATCCAGTTTCATGGTGCGATGAGATTTCTCACAAGGCGTGACATAATGATTTCTTAGGAAGTTCACAAGGCCAATTTTCGTTTGCACTAGGCCAAATCGTTCGCCAATGCAATTATGCGGACCAATGCCGAAGGGCATGTAGGCGTCTTTATTCACCATGTGCTTGTTTTCGGGGGCCCAACGATCAGGATTGAAAGAATGCGGTTGGGGGAAGTACTACAAAAAGGGAAGAGAAATGTAAATAGAGTAAATTTAAGAATTAAAAAAAAAAATGCTTCCAAACCTTTGCATCCCTTTGCATGGCACTAATTGGTACATAAACAGGCATTCCATGTGGTATAGCAAAATCGCTTTTCGGCTTGAGTGAGAATGGCTCTTCACCCTCCTTCAAGGTGCACTCGCGATCCAGGAAGGGCAGTGGCGGATACATGCGTAGCACTTCCGTGACCACTTGATTGAGGAATTTCATTTCGTGTATTAACTCGTAAGTGACTTTGCCGTTACTCTGCTGTAGCGCCTCACGTATTTCTTCACGCAAACGCGTTTGATACTCTTGATTGGCAGCCAATTCGAACAAGCTAAATGCCATGGTCGTGGAAGCTGTTTCAAAACCGGCCGTGAAGAAAATGGCAGCCTGAGCAATCAAGCGATCACCCTCGAGTATGAAATGTTTCTTGTCCGTCACCGTCTGAGCTTCACGACGGAACTTCACCAGCACATCAATGAGATCGTTGCGTTCTTTGCCTGACTTTTCACGGTCTGCCATCACGTAATTGATGGTGTTGCGTATAAACTCGGTGGACTCTTTGGAGAAGAATTTGAAACGTAGCAGAGGCACAATGCTGGGCAAGAAGAACATGGCAGAAAATTCCAGGGCACGCATGCGAGTGAAATGGAAGATACGCTTGCCATTCTTACGGAAATCACCGTCCGGGTTGCGTAAACTATTGGCGCGTATGCCATATGCTGTAGTGGCTATGACATCGGTGGTATAGAGCGCAGCTATATCCTTTACTTCCTTCATTGTAGAATTGGTCTTGGGATCCATGGGCAGTTCACAGAGATGCTTATCGAGTTCCACACCAATCTTAAAAATTGGGTATGAAAAATTCCACAAAATTTGTATACAACAGTCTGTGAGGTTCACTTCACTCCTTTGCTAACTTACCTCTTCCATCAAAGGGAACATTTGCTTCATCTTGCCACTGGTAAACACGGGCGTCAACTTCACACGTATCTCCTTCCAAATGGGATTCTTGGCAAAGAATAAATTGTCCGCACCCAGTGAATCCGAATGCGGATCAGATGATGAGAAACGATTTGAGAACTTATTGAAATCCTTAATCAGCACTGACTTCACCAAATCGAGATCGCGCACTAACACACAAGGCTTATTCATGACATAGAGGCCCACAATGGGTTGATCGACGGCCTTCTCGTGTTCGTATAGATCCTGAAAGTATGTCACCGGATCCTTTTTCCACATTATCAAATCCTTGAAGTTGCCGAAAATCGGATTGGGTTCAATGTATGGGACATTCTGACGTTTCCAGTAAGCGTAATGATGCTGCAGCCAAAGATAAAGGACTCCAACAATGGCAACAGTTAGGGCTAGTATTTCGGTCAAATGGTTGGTGAATGTTTCGACGATGAGTTTCATTTTGCAATTACCAACTCAATTGAAGTAATAAAGTGAATGTTCTTTTCCAAACTGAATTCAATTGGAAATTCCTTGCTTCTTTTATATATTTTCAGTTAAGAAACTAAGCTTGAACGAAAGCTTTCATTATCTGTATATATTAAAATATTGACTTGGTACAAAGTAGCACCTGTAATTTAACTTCAGGCACCGTGGAATGAGTTTAAAATTGAGAAATGCGGAAAATGATTTTAAATTTATTTAAATTCTAAATTTTCAATTGTTTTCGATTGTCTTTAAGTTGCCTTAGCTTTTTATCGTTAGCAATTCTGTGTTGTTTTTAATCCTTTCCTAATCAGTGGAGGTCTGTATTTCTTTTTTTTCCTATAACGTAGAAGTTATAGGAAAAACTATGGTAAGGAGACGAATTACGCCAATATTAAATACGAAAATCTGAAATTGAAACACAAATTTCGGTACGAGTGGCTCGTTTACGAATGCAGTAAATCGGTCATTCAAGGGTCACGACTAGAATACTTCAATAGTGTCATTTATTATGAAGTTTACCATATGGATTACGCAATATATCCTTTGCTTTAGATGAAAAAGCTTTCAAATTCACGCTTACATTATTGCGGTTTTGTTAATAATATAACAGTTGATTGGAGTTATTAGCGATAATTCATGCCTCCATGCACTAACAAATGCGTGTGTGTGGTGAGCCCCCTCTTAAATATTTATTTTTATAAAAATATCCCACCTAGTTTTAGAGATAATATTCGAATTGATTGTTTTCTGCACAAATAGAAATAATTTGTGTGCGCACTCTTTACGGCATATCATGAGTACAACAATAGCAATCGTAGTACGAGAGTTCTGCAAATGCCAATTCTGTCTGGCGATAAGAAAACTCTTACGAGTACAAAAACCAAACACACGAAGTGCCAACGGAACCACAACTCGGATCAACACCGAAGTGTTATCTCATAGACCGTTGATTGGTTGTTTCAAGTACCTACCAAAGTTTGAACTGAGCTACTATAAACTACGACTGGTAATAAAAGCTTTCGTTAGTGTCTCGTGTGTTAGCTGAAAAGGTATAAAAGAGGCCAGAAGTCTCAATTTGAATTCAGTTTGCAAAAGTACAAACAATTCAACGGGCAAAGAAAGTGAATACTCAATTGGCACTTAATTCTGCGGTAGTTTAGAACCCGATTGGTAGCAAAAACAATGAATCTTATCACCGAAACACTCGCCAACCACTTGACGGAAATACTAGCCGTTACGGTGGCTATTGTTGGGGGTCTTTACCTGTGGCTGCAACATCACTACTCTTACTGGAAACGTCACAATGTCTCATACATCGAGCCTCATCCCATTTTTGGCAACTTCAAGGATTTGATATTGTGGAAAAAAGATCCTTTGACATACTTTCAGGATCTATACGAACACGAGAAGGCCGTCGATCAACCCATTGTGGGCCTCTATGTCATGAATAAGCCTTGTGTGTTAGTGCGCGATCTCGATTTGGTGAAGTCAGTGCTGATTAAGGATTTCAATAAGTTCTCAAATCGTTACTCCGCATCTGATCCACACTCGGATTCACTGGGCGCAGACAATTTATTCTTTGCCAAGAATCCCCTTTGGAAAGAGATACGTGTGAAGTTGACGCCCGTGTTTACCAGTGGCAAGATTAAGCAAATGTTTCCCTTGGTGGAAGAGGTGAGTTAGCAAAGGAGTGAAGTGAAGCTCACTTTCACATAACCTTTATCAGATAAGACTTCCAATTATTTCTGTAATTTTCAATTGCCCAGATTGGTGTGGAACTCGATAAGTATCTCTGTGCTCTGCCAATGGATCCCAAGACCAATTCTACGATGAAGGAAGTAAAGGATATCGCTGGGCTCTATACCACCGATGTCATAGCCACTGTAGCCTATGGCATACGCGCCAATAGTTTACGAAATCCGGATGGAGACTTCCGTACGAATGGCAAGCATATCTTCGATTTTACTCGCATGCGTGCCTTGGAATTTTCGGCCTTGTTCTTCATGCCCAGCCTTGTGCCTCTGCTACGTTTCAAAGTCTTCTCCAAATCGGGCACACACTTCATACGCAACACCATCAATTACGTGATGGAAGAACGTGAAAAGTCCGGCGAACAACGCAACGATCTCATTGATGTGCTGGTGAAGTTCCGTCGTGAAGCTCAGACGGTGACGGACAAGAAACACTTCATACTCGAGGGTGATCGCTTGATTGCTCAGGCGGCCATTTTCTTCACAGCCGGATTTGAAACGACTTCCACGACCATGGCGTTCAGCTTGTTCGAATTGGCTGGCAATCAAGAGTATCAAACGCGTTTGCGTGAAGAAATACGTGAGGCCCTGCAGGAGAGTGATGGTAAAATCTCCTACGAGTTGATACACGAAATGAAATTCCTCAATCAGGTGATCACTGAAGTGCTGCGCATGTATCCACCACTGCCTTTCCTCGACCGCCAGTGCAGCTTGAAGAAGGGTGAAGAGCCATTCTCACTCAAGCCGAAAAGCGATTTTGCTATACCAAATGGAATGCCTGTCTATGTACCCATTAGTGCCATTCAAAGGGATGCAAAGGTATGTAGGAAATCTAAAAAAAAAATCATAAATTTTCACTAAATACATTTCTCTTCCCATTCCGTAGTACTTCCCCCAACCGACCACCTTCAATCCTGATCGTTGGGCCCCGGAAAACAAGCACTTGGTCAATAAAGACGCCTACATGCCATTCGGCACAGGTCCACACAACTGCATTGGCGAACGTTTTGGCCTGCTGCAAGCGAAAATGGGTCTTGTGAACTTCCTGAGAAATCATTATGTTACGCCGTGTGAGAAATCACATCGCACCATGAAATTGGATCGGCGTGCTCTGATCATTCAGTCGGAAGGTGGTGTCCATTGTAATATTGTAAGGGATCCTTTGTTGTAAAAAGGATGCACACACAAGTCTAAGGGGGTTTCATGTCAGGGATTTCCTCATTCAGCTTTAAGACAAATTGTTCAGAGCTTTTTGCTTGTATTAGTTTCTAATTTTAATTGTAAGACTTTTTTGTACTTTTTTAATAGTAGGTAATAAAATACTGTAAATAAAATGTTTTTCAAAATATAATCTAAATGTTTTCTAGTCTCTACTATTCTTTTTACTAATTTTTCAGCCGAATTCGTTTAATGTGAGTTACGATAAGTTGTGCGTATAATGCATGTCTTTTAGCTGTCGCATAAAATCCGAAAGATCTTTTGAAGATTACAAGTATCTTATTAATATTTATTGAGGAAGGTGTTCTTATCATCCTTGTCGACCGTTCTGTTCATTTTAGCAAATAAAAATAAATATACAACAAAAATATGCAAATGTCTGTCCGGTTCTCTGTCCTCGCCCACCAAATGAAGATTACCCATTTTTTCACATATTTATTTTATTATTTTCTTGTCATCATAATAATCATGTCAAGCAATTATCTAACCAGAAGTACTTAATCTCACTTAAGTTGTATTAAATTGCCAGTAAAATCAAAACATTGTGGTTCATGTTGATTTAATGAGATAATCACTTGGTGCAACCGCAAAGTAGTGACCATTAGGGACCTCCATCACTGCTAATATATATAAAGGAGTTTTTGCATGGAATTTAGTACAGTTGAAAAGTTTGAAGAAGAATAATTTTCAATAAATTTAAAGGAAAAACATAAATGAAATTATTTAAAAATTAAATTTAAATAAATTCACAGTGTACAAAATTTAACAAAAGTTTTCAAACACTTTTTTTAAATAAAATATTTGCTTTAAAAAATATTCATGTCCCCCTGCTTTTCTGGATCAATTCGTTTCAAGTTTTTCAAAATTAAATTGTTTAATAAAAAAATCACTCATACGCCATGTTAAGCACACTGGGATACCTTTTTACAAAATTATTTGTTTAAGTGAATTTTTTTATTGACTCTAGTAAAAGGCATTCAAAAGAACATAGACCTACCCTCACTTTAACTAATGTCTCCAGTTAACCCAAGTTAAAAAAAAATTCTAAACAATCCACATCAACATGAAGTACTTGAAGACCCCCATGAGTCTCCTGCGCGAGGCAGACAATTTCGATAATTCCTATTTTCGAATACCGAAATTCGCCATGCTCATTCTAAATCAATGGCCTTGCTATAAGACAAGGCCCAGGAAATCCAATACAATTATGATTTTCAATTTGGTGTCTCTGTTGCTGGTAATTTTCGGTTGCCTCAAGTACAGCAGTGAGGTGATGACTCAAGATTTGGGCCTGGCCCTAAGAGCGTTATGCCCGTGCATAACAATGGCCACCACATTTATTAAGCTAGTGTATTTGGCTATCTATCGTAAGGACTTTGGAGCACTGATACTGAATTTGAAGCAACACTTGAAGTGGGGTAAGTGCTTTTAGTCACTTCTTGAATAAAAATTAATAAACAATTTTTCTTTTTATTAGATACCCAATCACTTCAAAAATCGCAAATCATTGCAAGGTTCTCGAGAATTTCCTTGAAGTACACATTGACTTTGTTCATTTTTGGCTTTATGCCAAATATCTTTTTTGCTGTCTCACCGATTGTCAATTATTTTGTGGCAGGCGATGAAGTGTCTACTTGGAATGAGTTCAATTCTACAAATACAGTCTTGGAGTTGCCCTTTCCCATAAGGTATTTTGTGGACCAATTTACAATTTTAGGAATTCTCTCTTTTTTGTCCTTTTAGTCTACCCTACATTGATTGGAATTTGGTGCATCACACTATATTCTACAAAGTCGTCTACATAGTTTCTGTACTTTGCGGAAATACCACAATTTTTGGTTTCTTTGCTCTCGATGGGGGTTTCATGTGCTTTTGTTTATATCTCTCCGCTGCCCAGAGGGCAGTTCAACATGATTTCGAGCAAGAGTTCAAGAAATATGAGAAAATCGAGGGTAAGATTTAAATATAAAATATTTCATCAATTAAATCGATTTTTAAAGTATTTATTTTCAACGAATGTCTTTCTTTTACATATTTTGTAAACATTTTAGTCTTAACCTCAGAACAGAACGATGTTCTCTATACGACACTGGCAAGGCACCTACATCGCCATGCCCACATCCGACAAATGTCCAAGAAGTTAAGTAGACTGTATGCTCCTATCATATTAATTCATTTTCTTTTTGCCGCTTTAAGTATTGGAATTTCATCCATACTTCTGACAGCTTTGGTAAGTCCATTCAGAATCAAAGTCATAGTACTTTAGCTAACTTTTTTTCAGGCTCAAGGCTTCGAGAAGACAATCTATTTTGCCTATGATATTGGGGCGAGCATTCAAGTTTTTATTTATTGCTCTGGTGCAGAGTACTTGAATGAAAATGTAAGTAATGTACGAATATTCTTCGGTCAGACAGATGCTATAATATCCTGCACTTAAAACTGACAACATTTTTATGTATTTTTCAATCCGCGTCATTCATCATTTCTACTGCCGGCTTTAATCTTCTTCATTATACCATACATTTTTCGATTACTTTTCGATTTTTTTTGCTGATAACTTTTTCAACAATATTTCGTTATATATTTCGCTAATTTTTTCCATACTTTTTTCGATATTATTTCGGTTATCTTTGTTAATAATTTTTTATATATAAATCGATTTCAATCAGAAATTTTTCAAGGTTGAGGTCAGTAGAGTCTCATATAATTTGCGACAATTTCTCTGGTAAATTTTTCGATAACTGCTCCGATAGATTTTCGAAACACTTTTCGATAGATTTTTGATAAAAGATAAATAACTTTTCCGATGAATTTGATTTATTTAGGGGGAGGGAGGAAGGGGGGAAAACAGCATATTCTTCAGAGAGGAGAGATAATGAGAGAATACGTCTAGACAAATGGTATGCCTTTGAACCTCGACAAGCTTGCTTTCTCTCTTTTCGCAGTCCTCGATTTCGCCTGACCAGCACCAATTACTTTAAAATCGCAAAGTTTTTAAGTGGAATTTTTAAGTCACCACAAAATCCAAAGTAAATCAATGCATTGAAGGAAAGAAATAATGGAAAATTTAGAAAAGGGTAAAAGCACTGGCACCATGTGTCAACAGTATAACTTTTTTGAACATTTTTTGAAAACAATATTTTCCATTTGCCTCTCCTTCCAGTTACATTGCCATTCCGTTGCTGAAATTCTCAGAATATTTCCAACTAAATTTGCTACAAAAAAAACAAAATAATTTTATTGTTTCTCGAGATTAACGAATATACTAAAGAAAGTCTGCTCTAGTTTCTTACGGAGCTATAAAACAACGGAGCATATACGAATACGATGCCTTCTTCGATAATTTCTCGAAAGTTTTCATTTCCATCTTTTTACAATTCCATTTCGAATTTTATTTATTTACATTTTGTTTCGGTTCATTTCCATTATATTCCCAATATCATTTCCACCCAAATTAAAAAACCATATAAAATACTTTACAAAAAATCATTCACACTTCTACATTTTCTGTCTGGTTTAACGAACTTCAAACTTCATAAAATTTCAATTACATAAATTTTCAAATAATTCTTGATCTAGACCTTGATCTTTGCCGATTTGTGCTACGCATGCCCCTGGTACAAATGCAATAAACGTGTTCGCAAATTAGTGCTGTTGACCATGATCGGCGCTCATGTTCGTCATGTTGATGTACCGTTTTTTCAACCCTCACTACAGGTTTTTCAAGCGGTATGGAAATTGTTTCGTTCAATTGCGTTTTAGCATTTGATTGATTAGGAGATTTTTTTTTAATTACTTACTACATCACTTTGCAAATAAACACTTATTATTATGGTTTTTTTTCAGATAATACGCACAGCGGGATCGTACATCACATTACTGCAAACATTTCTTTAAACGAAATAATAATGATAGCTGCATTTTTTTTAATTATACATTCAGAGAAATGTATGGAATTATAACTGACATTAGGTCAAGTGAGTAGTAATTATTATAATTAAATTAGTGGATTGAGTTTGAATAAAAATTATAGTAAACATGTTACTAGCAAAATATTTTTAATCAAAACTTGTGACGTTTCTTACCAAAAATAAAATTCCGGCTAAAGTCGTAGTCATAATTTTATTCACAGCCATCTAATTATTTATTTATTTCCATCTAATACTTATCACAATTAAGTAATTAGTTAACAAATATACTAACAAACACATTAAATTAAATGATCTTTAACAAATCTCAAATAAATGCCACTCTCTGCATGCAACATAAACGATTTGGGATCAAATGTTATTTTCTCCACAGTCCGCGAACATCTTTCGACTTTGTAATTTTTTAGAATGTGAACTAAACCAAGTTTAACCTGCATCAGACCCAAACGATTGCCAATGCAGCCATGGGGACCAGAGCCGAAGGGTATATAAGTCATGGGATGAATTGAGGAAATCCGTTCGGCTGCAAAGCGTTGAGGATCGAAGTGGTCTGGTTCGGGCCAGTACTGAAATAGAAATGAGAAATGAAATTTTCTATTTTTAGCCAATTTTCCATACAAACCGTGGCATCACGCTGCAAACCCAATATGGAAATATAAGCGGGCATTCCCCGAGGCATCACAAAGTCCACAAATGGCTTCAATGAACAACCAAATTCATTGTCATTCGGTGTGCATTCTCTATTGATGAAGGCAGCCGCAGGGTACATGCGCAAGGCCTCCGACACTACCATGTGGAGGTAGGGCATATTCGTTAGACTCTCATAGGATAGGTGGCCACAACTTAACAGTTCAAAGCCCGCTTTCAATTCAGCTCTGAGGCTCGTTTGTATTTGAGGCTGCTTGGCCAATTCGTAAAGAGCAAAAGCAATCACCGACGATGAAGTCTCAAAGCCTGCCAGCAGAAATATGGCTGCCTGAGAGGCTATAAAGTCTGGGTGATAGGCAAACTGATGTTTGCCATATAATAGAGAATCTCCTTTGAACCTCAGTAAAAGGTCTATCAAGTCTCCGCGCTGATTTGTATGGAACCCCCTGTTACGACTTTTGACAACCTTTTCCATTTCTTTTCTCATCAAATTCGAGTATTTCCTCGAGAATACCTTGGCTCTGATCAGGCCCGTGAGATGTGGTAGAAAGAAGACCGCAAAGAAATGCAAGGCCTTGACCCAATCCGTTTTTAATAAGTCACGTGTGGCTTTCCTCATCACTGAGTCGCCGTTTTTCAAACTGTCTGCCTTGATGCCAAATGACAGTATGGACGTCAAATCGGTGGTAAACAAAGCACACATTTCCTTCACCTCAAGTGTGATTGTACTCGTTGCCGACTCCACCATTCTTCTTTCTATGAAATCTTCCAATTCTGCGGCCATCTCCAGCATCAAAGGATATATCCGCTTCTTCAAACGGCCACTGGTGAAAAACTCAGCCATTCTCTTGCGGCTCTCACGCCAAATGGGATATTTGGACAAGGGCAGGGTTAAGGAACCCATTGAATCGTGTAGGGGATCGGCCGCCTCATAGCGATTGAGAAACATATTAAAGTTTTTAATTAAAACCAACTTAATCAAGTCCGGATCACGTATGATGAGAGCTGGTGTATGCAGCACATAAATGCCTATGACGGGAGCATTTTTGAGAGCTGCCTCTGAGTGAAGTTTCTTAAACAGATCACCAAAGGATATGCGCAGTAAGAGTAAATCTTTTAGATTGCCCAGTAGTGGCAATGGTCTGCTGTAGGGTATATTATGACGCTGCCAATATGAGCACTTGTACTTTAGCCAAATATAGCTGACGAGTAGCAGCACAACGGAGAAGAGTATGGTGGGGAAGTAGCTCATTGGAAGCCACATGATGGAATTTTTTTTAAACTAAAATAAGAAAAATTTGTGAATACATTTTTAAATAAATAAAATATTTTTTTAAATCAAAATTTTAAAATTTTTTTCAAATTAAAAAAATTTTTTTTTTTAAATTTAAAACTTAAAAAAAAAGTTTTTTAATGAAGGGTGATTGTGAAAATTAAAGTATTTTTTTTAAATCCAAATTTTTTAATTTTTTTTCAAATTAAAAAAATTTTAAAAAAATGTTTTTTCAAATTAAAAAGTTTAAAAAAAAAAATTTTTTTAGGAGGATGATTGTGAAAATATAAGGCTACGCCCACACATTTTTGAAGCTCCTAAATTCGGGCTTTATTCAAGTCATTTCGCTGCAATTGTGAATTCGGTGTTGGGTGATGAATGAGCCTATGAAAATGTACCGTCCGCCGACTGACAATAACTCAGGGCCACATTCAAGGGATATCGGTAATATTATGAATGGGCAATGTATTTTTATTTCTGACACTTAAAAAAATTAATGATTTAATTTTTACATTAATTTCGGTTAAATATACGAAACATTTGAGATTCTTTTCAAGATATTTCTTTACACACAAATGCATAAATTAGATCTCAGACGAACAACAAATAACCTTCCACAATTGTCTAAGCTCTAAAAATATTTCTTGATCATCCAAATAAGATTATGCAGTCAGCAATCAGCAGCCACCAGCCCAACTCCTCAAAAAGAATATGGAAATTTTTCAGTTTAAAAACTTTGTAAAAATTTATTTAAAAAATTCCCACACCACCCTTTCAAGCTTTAGTGTCTCGCGTTAGTTCCAACAATGTGGTGGTGGTGTTGTGGTGGCAGTCTTTTAGGCTTTTGTGGACTACTTTTGATTGTACTACTCCTACTTTACTTTTTATTGCATTATCATTATGACTATTGGGTGCGTCAGGGGATGCCACAGATTCGTCCTACTCTCTTCGTGGGCAATTTGGGTGGCATGCTGTGCATGAAGCGTAGTCCTGCGGAATTTATACGCGAACTCTACAATCATCCCGAGGCCAAGCAGAAGGCACTCGTAGGCATTCATGTATTTCATAGTCCTGCGATCTTGGTGAGAGATCCTGAGCTGGTGAAGCGTGTCATGATCAAGGATTTCTCCAAGTTCAGTAATAGGTAAGTGCAAGTGATTGCTTATGAAGTTTAAGTGAGTATAGACTCTCTTGTACTTATTAGGTACTCCAATTCGGACTATAAAGGCGATCCCATGGGCTCGCAGAATATATTTTTTCTGAAGAATCCTGCCTGGAAGGAAGTACGCTTGAAGTTATCACCTTTCTTTACCAGCAACAAAATCAAGCAAATGTTTCATCTGATGGAAGAGGTAAGTGTGATTTAAAGTTTTGTATCTCAAAACAGTGGGTGAGACTAGACCCCTTTCATTTCAAACGATATTTGACATGCTCAGAGGAAAAAAGCGATGAAATGTACTGATGCTCCATACATGTCATCTCTTTTTATCCTGAGCGTGTCATTTTATAATTGGAACCGATGAAGCGGCTGAAACCTACTCTAAACAATTGTTTCTTTATACTGGACGTGCACTGTATATTTATTGTCTTCCAGGTGGGTCGCAATCTGGATGCATATCTCTTAAAACAACCCTTGGAGAATTCGGAAACGCATACGTTCTCCCTGGAATTGAAAGAGTTTTGTGCTCTCTACACCACCGATGTGATAGCCACAGTGGCCTATGGCGTTGAGGCAAATACCTTTAAAAATCCCAATGGCGACTTTCGTCGCAATGGTCGCGCGGTATTCAAATTCAGCACTAAGCGTGCCATAGAGTTCACCATGGTGTTCTTTCTGCCCAAGCTGATGCCTTATTTCGGTTTCAAAGTGGTGCCGCCCGAGGCCACGGAATTCCTGCGCACCACCATTAACTATGTGATGGAGCAACGTGAATTGAGTGGCAAGCCAAGAAATGACTTAATTGACATATTAATTGAATTTAAGAATCTAACGAAGAGTCAAAGTGAAAGTGACAAGGGAAAAGGAAAGGATACATTTGTGTTCGAAGGTGACATTCTGGTGGCCCAGGCTGCTCTCTTTTTCACTGCGGGCTTTGAAACGTCATCGGCTACCATGTCATTTGCCTTGTATGAGCTGGCCAAGCGTCCCGACTTGCAGGAGCGTTTGAGAGATGAAGTTAGGCAAGCTTTAATCACAAGTGAGGGTGAAGTCTCTCTACAAATGATTGATTCTTTGGCTTACATGCAAATGGTGCTCAGTGAGGTGTTGCGTTTATATCCACCTTTGCCGTTTTTGGATCGTGAATGTACTGTGAATGAAGGTGGTCACTATTCGTTGGAGCCCTTCGAGAAATTTGGTATGCCGCGCGGTATGCCTGTTTATGTACCAGTTTATGGCATACATATGGATCCAAAGGTAAGTAATTTTCTATATACAATAGCCGATTCAGAGTGGGAGAAGAAGTTTCACTTCAATTGATGTTAGACAGACACATCGTAAGAGAGGAGCAAGGCGCTGAAAGGTACTGATGCTCTACAGTCAAATGTCGTGAAATGATTTTTTTTATTTGTAATGTGCTACCGTTTGAACATGACATGACGTGTTGCATGTCCTGCCTTTCAAATGTCTTCCAGCAAATAAAATAAATGAAAATTAATTCTTTATCCTTCATTTCAGTACTACCCAAATCCTGATGCCTTCGATCCCGAACGATTTTCACCGGCCAATCGAAAGAACTTAACACCCTACACTTATATGCCGTTCGGCCTAGGACCTCATGCCTGTATTGGTGAACGTTTTGCCATGCTGCAGTCTAAAATTGGTCTGGTATATTTCTTAAGGAATCACTATGTGACCACTTCGGAGAAAACGAAACTCCAAATGAAACTCGATCCGAAGGCAATTGTCGTGCAGGCAGAAGGAGGAATCTATTTGAATATAGTGCGTGATCCTTTGGGTGTTTGATGACGAGAAGAAGAAGAAGAAAACAATGAAGCTGCTTACTAATTTCTTTTGTTCTTTTTTACTACGAGAAGTTCCTTCAATTCGATTTCAACTATCCGACTGCGTGCGGTCAACTGAACTCCAAGTCATTGCTAAAATGCTGAAATTCAAAAGGCACATGAAATTTTTTTGAAACTTAAAATTTGTATAAAAAAAAATAACAACCAAAAGTTAATATTAGGTACTAATAAGCGAAAAATTGCTTTCATGATTTATGGCAAATAAATTAGCTTTTCTCCACGCTTAACTGTAGTTGCGATTACTAAGGCATGCAATACGTAGAATTGTGCACAACAAAAAAAAAGCTTTAGGCATCTTCTAAGATTGCCCTGCTTGAATGCCTTGCAATCGTGCGTGTAAACTGTTCATACACACTCGCTCACACTCGTGTGTGTCATTGACCATTTTAAAAATTATTTTGTTGCAGTATTAGCATCAAGCCTCACTCTTGTCTAACTTTTTACAATAAGCAGTTTACAGCAAGTAATGCATTGACAAATTGACAAATTGATCATTGCTTTGTTTTAGTATTTTTCTGGTGGCTGAACTTTTCGCTGTATTAGTGATTTGAACTTCACACCGTGCCATTGATATGCGTGCTTTGACTTGATTTCCTCTAATTAATGTAATAATAATGTAATAAATATTGATTCATTGAGTAAGTATTACTATGTAGCCACTTTGTATTAATTGGAAAAGTTTACTAAAGACTCGCAAATTGCTTAAATTGCTTAAAAAAAATTTCAAAGTGAACGTGTGGCACTAAACGATTTTTGAAAATAAAGTCGACTCAGCGTTAAAAGGCAAATCCATAGAAAAGTAGGACATAAGCCAATAAAAGTAAAAATATAAAGTCAAAATTAATTTCTCCAGTAATAGAAGGCAAGAGTGATTTCAACACAGAAAGATAGCTAAAGCCTCATTTTTTGCTCCCCCCACAAAAGTAAAGACCAGTCTTCCCAATGTTTAGTTGTGATTAATCAATTAATGGATTTAATTAATTATTCGTAACATCTAATAATAATGTCCTCCAAGTTGAAACTAGTAAAACCTACCTCGTTGTATTTACCAATAACTTTGTAGTTGAACTGAACTGATTCTATGATTTGATTACAAATTTAAGTATTTTATACTCTTTCAATTTCCATTAAATTTTTCTAAAGCAATTATCATATCCCAAAACCATCACTCCAAGACCCATTAATCGATCAACAGCAGCCCCAACACAATGAGCTCATATCAATGTAAATTCCTAGAGTGTAATCATCCGAAATTGAAAGGTAAACACATGTCCCAATGTATTGCACGGCTGACATCTACATGCGCCACCTATTTGCAAATTGCAAAGCACATCAATGCACGTAATTGAAATAAATTAAATTACTTATAATTACCATAACGATGTAAGAAAGCAATGCAAAGAAAAAACTATTCAGTTGATATTAAGTAAATAAAACACAAATGTTGGATATGACTCATGTTAAATGTTACTCATACGCACCATATTACATAAGAGAATATGATGGAATAAAATTAATAGAAATGATTTATATCGTCAGAAGAAAAAATGTTTGATATACATAGTAACAGAGGGAGATCAAGTGACATTAAACTGACACACTTTTATTTTTTTACTCATACAAATTATCTAGAAAACTGCAAACTTGTATTGAATGATGCAGTATGTAAATAAAAAAAACAGGTTTCGGTTTACATTTGTTAAGCCACCCTCGCTTTGAATTTGCTATTGGATTAAAATCGTGAAACAAAATTTCGTAAATCAAATAACTGGATACCTGGCCGATTTCAGATCGAATATGATAATATCGGCATGGAAAAAATCCAAAAAAACAGGGAAAAAACAAATGTTTGGAATGCCCAATATGACTTCTTTTTACTTTTTCCTTCTGACTGCCTTATTCAAGTCACTGGCGAAGGTATTAAAATTAACTAAATATGGATTAGTTCACGATTTTGATACGCGTCACCACCTAATTTGGTGAGGATTGGTCCTTGCTCCACAGCTGTCTATGTGCTGCCCCTCGAGTACTCAGTTGTGTAACCAACTCCCATTATTTTTCTTCCATCAACATTTTTACCTTACCTACTATCTTCACCCCTTAGAGGGGCTGCCATACTAAATGAACGTATACCTGCGATTAGATCTAACTTTACTCAGGGTGAAGGAGACCTGCCCCCATCATTTTTCCTCCTTATCTCCATCCCATACAAAATGGACTAAAAAATCACCGACATCTGTGGGAAAATCGAGGGAAAAATACCACAGCTGCCTAGGTTGTCCCTAGAATGGTAAAATGGTATTACCAACTTCCATTAACATTCCTTTGTCAAATTTTTTTCAAACATGCGTCACTCACGCAGAGAAAAAATGTGATTGGAGCATGATTGCAGAGATCATTGATGCTTGGGGTGACAAAGCGAATGATTTCAGAGATCATATATGATACAGGCAATAATAAGTATAATATGATTGGTATTACACAATAAGGGAGTTCACAAAGGTCTCATAAAGTCCTATGGCGTATAATATTATTTGAAAAATATGACATTTGTGAGCACCCTGTCATATTTCAATGTGTTTGTTCTACATTAATGAGCTGATCGCAAAAATAAAGCAAGGAAAATTAAAGCTGATAGCAAAACTAAAGTAAAGAATTTTCATTTTTGCGTGCACCAAAAAAATAAATAAATTTTACAGCTGATTCAATACAACCTTACAAGTTTACGTATTTTGAAGATGTTTTAATCATAGCATGATTCCATTGAAATATGATTCTAACAATCATGTTTTCTCTCTGCATGCTTAGAGGGGCTCCCATACAGAATGGACGAAAAATCACAAAAAAACAAATTACTAATCTTTTTGGAATTTTAATGCAATTCAAGTTTTAAAATTAAAATTAATGCAAATTAAAGGCACCGGATCAGTAAGAAAAAAAGTCCAATTTGAAAATAAAAAAAAACCCTAAAAAAAATCAAAAAAAATTAAAATGACCAAATGGTGATGGAGATTGTTAGTTTCATGTATTTTATCATCGGTACAGTCGTACAAAATATTTGAAAAATATAAAAAGATAAACAAATTCATATGTCTTCTAAAAGGACTTTGTAAACATTTTATTTTATTTAATTTCCCTTCACTTCTTTCCCGCCTTATTATCGTACATATGATCGTTGACCACATTCAAACTAATGCCGCCAAGACATTGCAATACAATGGCTTTCGGATCGAATTTCATCTCGCGCACAGTCTCCTTACAAACTTCGACATGGTGATTTTTGAAAATGTGCACCAAACCAATTTTGGCTTGCAGCAAACCAATGCGATTGCCAATGCAATTGTGAGGACCCGTACCAAAAGGCATATACGTCATTGGATGATGGAGTTTTTTATTCTCAGCAGAAAATCGTTCGGGATCGAATGCTTCGGGGTTGTGCCAGTACTAGAGAAGAGATAAGAAGCAGAAAGATACATTTTTGTATGAAATTGAATCAGTTACGTTGACTCGTCTCACCTTAGGATCATGTTGCAAGCCATAAACCGGAATAAACACAGGCGTCCCTTGGGGCAGCTCGAAATCATAATAAGGCTTAAGTGTGAAGTCTTCCTCGCCCGCAGGTTTCGAATATTCGCGATCCAAAAATGGCAACACCGGATACAAGCGCAACACTTCATCCAACACCATATTCAAGTATTCCAGCGAATTGATGTTCTCATAAGAAATCGTGCCATTCTCAGCCAGCAGGGCATCTCCAATCTCCTCTCTCAAACGGTTCTGCAATTCCGGCTGTTTGGCCAATTCGTACAGGGTAAAGGCCATGGTCGACGATGATGTCTCAAAGCCTGCCGTTAGAAAGACTGCCGCCTGAGCCACCAAATAATCATTATTTTTCGAGAAATACTCCTGCTTCTTGAGCGTTACTAGCACATCAATGAGATCATTTCGTACAGCACCGCTGCGTTCACGCTCGGACATTACATGGTTAATGGTGTTGCGCAGATATTTGGAGAATTCCTTGGAGAAGACCTTCACACGGAACAGTGAGACCAATTTGGGCAAGAAGAAAGCCACAAAAAAGTCAAAGGCTCGCACAATGTCAAAGACAAACAATTGCCTTGCCCTCGCACGGAATTCCACTTCCGGATTCTTCAGGCTGTTCACGCGTATACCAAATGCAATCGATGCAATCAAGTCAGTGGTGAAGAGTGCACAGATCTCCTTCACCTCGGTGATAAAAGAGTTGCCCGTTTTGGCACACGAGGCCAAATGAGTTTCCAAGTCGGAACCAATCTGGAAATGGAATAAATATTGAATTTTCTTGTATTCTTCCCATTACTTGTCACACCTACCTCCAACATCAGCGGATACATCTGGCGAATCTTACCGCTCGTGAACACCGGCGTCAGTTTTGTGCGAATCTCACGCCACAGCGGATTCTTCACAAAGAACAGATTATTCGAGCCCAAAGCATCGCCATGCGGGTCACATGCCGAATAGCGATTGGAGAACTTGTTGAAGTCCTTTATCATCACCGATTTGATAAGTTCCGGTTCGCGTAGGATCAACGCAGGTTTGTGCATCGCATACATACCCACTACCGCTGCGTCAGCCATGCTTGGCTCATTGTACAAGTTGTTTATATGCAAACCGAAACTGGTTTGAAGACCGAAAATTTCTTTGGTATTTCCAATAAGCGGTGTGGGCTCAATGTAGGGTATACCCTTGCGGCGCCAATAGCTGAAGTTTTGTTTGCTCCAGAAGTACACAATGGCCACAATGCCGGCAACAAATAAGAGAATTTCCGTGCTGGCCATTTTACTGCAAAAGCAAAGGAGAAAATCGAATATTTAAACTATTTTACACTTCACAGATTTCTATGTTCTTTTCAGTCTTAGAGGTTTCATTAAATTTTGCAAACTCATGCAGTCTTATCAGTTCAAGTGTGCCAAAAATATTATTGACTTCGGAGAACGTTTGAAGATAGTACAGCTGTCGAGTGTTCTGTTGACCGTTTATCAACCACTACAAAAGCCATAAATTGAATTTTAAATAATAATTAATATTAGCTGATATCAGAGAGATATGGCATGGTATGTTCATATAAATGCTTATCAGCTGTAGAATTGATAAAAATTAAATGTTTGAATCTCTCCAACGATTTTCTAAATTTATAACTTCTTAAATTATGTTTGTTGTTATGAGAAAAATGTTTCATAAAATGGCAATATCGACTATTTTCAATGCGCTACCGCAATGCAATTTGTTATGTTATTTTAAGCAGTTGGCCGATCATCACTATACATAAAATCCCATTATTTGCCTGTCTGTCCGGATGTCTGTCCGCACCTTTAGCACAAGCCAACAGTGGACCTAGGAAGCTGAAATTCCTCACACATATTTTGTGAGACCATGGCTAGAGATTCTTGAGCCAGATTTTAGATTTTTTCCAAGAGGAATCCCGGCAATTTGAACAGTGGGCGTGTTAGTTAAAGGTGAAGCTATCAGTGGAGCTAGGAAGCTGAAATGCCTCATACATATTTTGTGATACCATAGGTACAGATTCCAAAAGGGACAGTCCAAAATATGACCGTGTCAATTATAGTCTGAGTTTCTTCAGTCACCAGTGGATCTAGGAAATTGCAATTCAACATATATATTCTGTGAAAGCATGACTAAATATTCTTGATCAGTGATTTTGATTTTGAAAGAGGCCGTGACAGTTCCTAGTTCAAAATGGATTCAAAGGGAGTCCAAGGGGAATCGATAAAGGAGTCCATGGGGGTCAAAAGCGTATGTAATATATATACGTACAATGTCACGGGTAATTACTAGTATAGCAATATTATACAAATGGTTTCAGTGGAAAATGTAGATTTACTCAAGCCTTTAATGATAAAAGGCAAGTAACTATGGTTAACGTATCATTCTGTACAATTCTTTAGGTTTCTCAGCCTCCAACGTCACAATATTTTAAATATATTTTTGATATTTTTAATCATTTATACTGTAACCCTGTCTTAAAATATTCAAGGAAATTCATGAGAAATTGCCTTAAATAGTATGCAGCCTCTAAGGTCCAGAACCCCGCTGAATCCGAAAGTTTGAAAATGGTAAGTACTTCATAAGCCAGATAGATTATAGAATTGGAACATTTGTGCTTTAGTTTCCCTTCATTTCATATTAAATATCAGTTAACTTCAAATTAATCATTCTGTACGCGACATCAGAGATATTCTTCATTCCAAAAAAAGTAAAAAAAAAACTTCTTGTAACATCCTTTATTAATGAAATTGTCATACAATGTTTATTTCACTTGGAGGGGCACTGCAATTTACATGATATTAAACACTTACGGAAATTGCCCTCAAACTTTAGAAATTAACGTTTACACCGCGACAATTACACAAAATTTTCTAAATTAAAGTATTTACTTTTAATGGTATTGGATATGTTCGATTTATGAAATGTAATGATGCACTGAAATAAGATTCACTTTTTTTTCATTGTCATATGCAAGTATAAACAATTATTAAGTTGTTATGCAACTAAACGGTTTTTTTCAATTGCGTGTTGGTTGCAATCCAATTTGGCATTCGTGTTTTTTTTTTACTTGAGTTTTTTTTTTTTAACTGGCAAGGCGGAGTCACACAAATATTTTAATAAAAACGAAATAGAAAGTTGAGAAGGTTTTTTTTAAAACTCAGTAATATTTATTATTTAAATAAAAAAGTTGGCTGGATAACAATTTGTTCCCTAATATCCCATTTAAGTACGGATTAAACCACTAGAAATATTGATTTTTTTTTAAATTATTAATTCATAAATTCAACGTATTTCATTTAAAATTTTTTTTCAATATATCACAATTTCCCATTCTCTCATTTTTTACTATTCTCATTTACCTAAAATTATTCACAATGTCATACAATGTTGTTTGGCACAGCCTTTTTTTTCAATCTTAAACTTTCGGCTTTTCGTTCTATTGAAATGTCCACAACTTCTCACTTTCGCGTTTTATTAAATACTCTGCTTGAAATAATATCAACAGTAGCATTTTATTAATTTCGCTAGATGTTAGATTGTATGCTTGTCACTTACTTACTAGCAGAACGTACCTACATACATACATTGTGTATAATATAAATTATATACGATTGAACTGTGTTTATATTTTTTGTGATAATTCCACAAGTTGCCATTTAAATTCAACAAAGCTGTTATCAAACATGGATGAGTATTTCAACTGAAATACATGTTAAAAAAAAAACAACATAATCTTGCACTATCACCGTAAAAAGTGTTTAGTCACTGCAGACCGCTTCAGGATGTAGGTGCAAATTGATTACATAAAAACAATTGAAATTTAAATTGATAATTCATATATTGGAACAAATTCAAAATACATCCTCCCATCCCATAAAAAGACTGAAACTTGTAATAAGTAAAATGTCTCCAGATATCTTTATTTTGACACACATTTGCATGCAGTTTCAGCCTCATAATATTAAGAAAAGTGATCTGAAATGTTGTTTACATTCAGTGATCTATACATTCTCGAAAACTGTTGCTTGAAAAATTTTTATTATATTTGGCCTAAGGGCCGATTTATTATTAGCAAATAAAAAGCAATCAGAACAGCCAACTCTGACATATTGATAACACAGTCTTATATCGTCAGACAGTGTTATCAATCGAGCATCTATCACTATATTAGCTATTTTGTTGCACAACTCATTCAATTCACAACAAATTCAAAACAAATCCATAAATATTTTGCAATTCAAACTTCGTTTAAAGCGCCAGAATTGTATATGACAATATGCAATGGATGCAAAAATTCCAACACTCTAAACGGAATTATAGCAGAGATGGTCTTCGTCACTGCTCCATGGTCGCCACTCAATTGAGTGTTAGATTTTAATTTAATATTGATATAGTAGTACAAATGTAAATAACTACAATGTACCTACTGTAATGAATACTCTGTTGTTATACACATTGTAGGCAAATAGATAGCAATTTGTTAACATCAAACCCCAAAGTTAATTAAAACGTGTTATTAAAAATAAAAGCAAGCACTTACATTGAAAAAAAAATGTAAATACGCTCACTTGAGTTCATTTGTACCTATTGCAACTTATCGAATACAAGTTTGTAAATTAGGAATTTGATAACTTTGTAAACACATTCTTACCTTTGCTGGATTATCACGTAGAGAAGATAATTCAATTCCCAGTGAGTTTCCTAAGGCCGAGTTAATGTTAATAACCCCATATTCATAGTCATATTAAGCTCCAACTTAACTTTAGTACTCTACTAAGTTGACAGATAATACACTTAATTGACAGCTACTAAGCTGATTCTAAGGTTTAGTAGCTACTAAATTTGACTATGAATATGGACCAGAATTTATAGGTTCATCAAAATGACAATAATTGTAAAGGGGTGACAACCGGGCCAACCGACAAATTTATAGAGCCCGATTGAAGTCTATTGAATTAATTTGGAAAATAGAAAACGCGTGACGCTGGTGTAACTGTCGTTCAAGGAAATAAAAGAGCAATACTCGAATGTATCGATCGATTTTTGACCGAGCTGCGAGTAAAAAACCGTTTTCAATGCCATAGCGGAGAGGTTTCAAGCAATTATAAGCCAAAATGTTTTTTAAGCAACTGCAAATAATTTCGGGAAAACCGCAAAGATTTTGACTAAGTTCTACAAAGAAATCGTGCTAGAAGAGTTCGTGACTGAAATCCCAAGGCCCCGCAGACACATAAAAGTTGCTAAATGCCTTGCGCTTGGCTTTCTCCAAGGGTTATCTGGAAAAGGAGGAGGAGCACAATCGGGCGAGCAACTCCAAAATGGCACATTTGCAGGCGCAGAACTGCTCCATCGAGGACAAGTCAAAGCAATTGAATGTGGAATTGACCATTTACTAAATATCTGTTACTTCTTTGCAGTGAGGATGACAAAGTCCATAGACGTGATCGCTTCCATGCTGGTCCCATTATGGAATTAAGCGACAAGGACAATTTCAAGCCGAACGTCAAGCTCGATTACATCGACGACAATGGCAGCCTTCTGAACTTAAAATATGTCACTAACAGCTTATTTACCTACATTACAAACTACCATAAGTGTGGTCGCAGATATCTTACCTTTCGCTTTTGATCGATCCATAATTGTATTTCTATGGAATGTTACGACCATCCTTATCCAGCCATAGTCCTACTATCCACCAGTACTTTCATTTATAAACCAAATACAAGCAATAGTTTCAGCAACTTACATTTATTATCTATACTTGTAAACAGTTTTGTCACTTCATAGATTCGATTGCACGAAGTCGTTTCCCGTATTATGTAATTAATTAATTAAATATAAATATACGGTATTCCTTACTGCGAATTGTGTTTCATTGCATCGTTTGTATGTGTATCGGCGTTTCGGGGCTGAGATTAACTGGAATTGAAAATTGAGTGTTAAACGGATACCGTCAATAGCTTTACACTCTTATTCGTAAGCCTACTTGTGAATCCTTTGAATATCGTATGCCGCTCGTGGCCTCTTTGCAATTCCATTTGCTTTTGGCCCACCTCTAAGCAAGTTAATGTGGCTACGCCATTTCCTTTTATGTTTAAGCTGAATTTGGCCTCTGCGAATTTAAGCCCTGCAATGAAAGAGATTTATGAGTACCCCCACTGAGTTGTGAGGAATGACTGACTCGCACACACCCTTTATTGACACCTCTTCGCTTGAAGGCAGCAAGTGAGTTGCCTTTATTTCCATAATTGATTTGCGATCCATGCGCCTGAATCGGATGCCACCATAGCCATTCAAAATGGCTTGCAGAAGACCACCCATGCCGGTGAGGAAATTTGCAGAGCCCTCAAAACCCCGTTTGGTTTCACTCCAAACCTAGTTTTACAAAATTATTATTATTTTTTTTTTAAAAATCATTTTTAATTAATTAATTTTTTTATACTTTAAATTCTGGTCGCACATAGTCCTTGTAGGCCTTTTCGAAATAGAAGTCAGCCTCTTTTATTTCATTGACATCGAGAAAATTGATGGCAAACATCGACCAAGTCATGGCAGGTCCAGATGGCCTTGTCACATGCTCATATATTTTTAAATCCCTAAGACGCGTTGAGCTGACATTTGGAGATATTTTAGATTAAAGAAACAATTGTGTGTTTGTTTGTCAATGGGATATACATATGTGGGAGTGACTGAGCTCACTTACCTGTTCATTGAGTACTGCAAAGGGTATCCCAGTAAAATCACATCCGCCTGCTTTACCATCTCGCCTTCCTGGTAGCCCAAATATTCGGGATGATAATCGCCTTCGGAATCGTATAAAATTAATAAATTCTCAGCAATTTGTGACCATTTCTCGTTTGCCTTTCCTTTGGGCCCACAATTCTGTTGAGTGAAACTGGTGGAAACATTTTAATACGATTCAATGATTCACAAATCCTATTTACCTTGCGAATTCCAAGGCAGTCTTGAAAACCACATTCGTATAAACACTATCGTTTACATTCAAATGATCCTCATCGGGTCCCATAACATCTACAACAAACGAAAGTCAACAATGGCGACCAATGACTACGTATCCATTACAGCCAACTTACTTTCGATGTGAAATGTGTGCGTCTGTTCGTGCCAAGTCACACGACTCTCCAGAAACAAGGCAATTTCCCTTACAAGTGGCCATGCAGTTGCACACAGCCAATCGCTGTCTTCATTCATTGCATAGAACTGCTCCAGAGCGAAAGAAATATCGGCAGAAATATGTACCTGCCGTGACAAAGGAGAACGATAACCAGTCAATCGCTGCTTAGCGAATACCCATAACTGAAAATGTTTACCTGTTGAGTGGCCACCTCTGGGCAGCACGGATTGGTAACTTCAGTGCCCGAGTAGGCGCTTTCCCAAGGAAATCTTTAACAAACGAGAAAAGTCAATTATTTCGTATCCACATTTTTTTGTCCCTGCTTTTATACCGCGCTCCTTTGTAACCTGTGAGATTGGCATTGAATCTAGCGCCTCTCAAATGTTGTGAGCGATACTGTAGTAGTGCTCGTGTCCAGTTGGTGGACAATTGGGTCACTGCAGGCATCATCCAGATCTCTGTATCCCAGAAACTGTGTCCCTCATAGTCTGCATCAAGTTGACCACGACCTAAGCCGGTGGGACTTAGTCCAAAAAATTCACGGTTGTGTTGGTTAGTGTTGGACGAGGGCAGGGAACTGGCAAGGTAGAAAATCCCAGCATTGATTGTGTGTGACTGGAAGCGGCAACATTTCAATATTAATTCGTTTTGTCTGTGATATTGAGGGAACGTACCAGCTCTAAATTGCCCTTCACTTCGATGCTGAATTCGTTCCAAAACCCCTGCCACTCGGCAGAATGTTTTTGCCGCATTTCATCCAATGACTGTTGCAAAACTGCGAATGAAACTTTAAAATTTATTTAAAAAAATTATTCAAAAATAAATTCACTTTCGTGCATTTCCTTCAGCGCCACTTCTTTATCCTGATCTGCCGTTAAAATGAAACGATAACGTATTTCCTCTTCCCTAATACCCAGTTGGAGTATTTTCTCATCTACAAAATCATCACTAAATGCAATGAAAATCGTTTTGCATTCTTTTTGGAATTCTTCTATCTCCACGATTCTGGTGAGGCCCTTAAGCAGTTTAAAGTTACCATAGTCTAAACGTTTAAAATCGAAAGCGCTGCTGCTGACATTTCCAGGCCGTTGTAGTAATTTCACAATTAATGGCTCTAAAGCGAAAATGGAACAAAAGGTTTCTGAAAATATTCGAAAAACGCCAGCCACTAACCTTTGCCACCATTGCTGTTGGTCAATCGCTGCACTAACAGCTCATAGACCAACGCTCGATTGTAGAAGCGATGAGCATAGGTACGCTGCTCCAGCCTCACACCAACGGAGGGGATTTCTTGAATCGAACCAAAGTAGCCATCCCTCAGATTTAGCACATAAAACGGTGGATTAGCATTCAACGCGGCGTCACCCTCGCCGTTGCTCGTTTCCACGCTGACACTAAAATTCAGCCAATTTGGTATGCGTGCACGTCGACTGTCGCCACCACGACCATTATAAATGCCATTCATGAATATGGCATCACCGTAGACAGTATAGCCGAGATGTCCATTGCCTAAGGTGGGCATGAAGTTCAGATCGGTTGGGAGGCTGTGAGGGAATATTTGGATTATTGGATTATGAATTTCTTTAGGATTTTATTATATTACTTCTCAGTTTGTATAACAAACTCTTCGAAGCTGTGGACATTTCCCAGTACTGTGAGTGCCAGTAGCGGCAATGAAATTACTAAATATTGCACCAACATGCCTTCGTTGTTTGCTATTGAAAAACAAAATTTGAACTGAAAGTAATTGATGCTATTTCAGAGTTGAATGCTCCTACTGACTGATAAGATATTTCTTTAGTACTAGAAAATTACACTATGCGACTGGTTGGAAAAAGTTGTTACTTTTTGTATGTAAAATTCAATTCATGCAATGCAAAATCCCACTGGGTACTAAAAATATTTCATGAGGCTATGTAGGGAGGGTATAAAAACGGAATTTCGGATATTTCGGTTTTGTCTGAAGTAAAGAAATCGGTTTCGGTCGGATTTAATATCTAAAAGTTTTAATTGCATACAACATTTTTTAGGGTTTGAATTTTCAATTTATTATTTACTTTTGTTATTTTGTAAGGTATTCATAATTTTTATCATACAAAAAAATTAACCTTATTTTTTCATACATTTTTTTTAATAACTTTTTATTTGTCAATCCTTCATGGCCACAATGCCAAAATGTCTAGGCGAAATTACAGCATCGAAAACCGAAATCAAATAACTACGCTCATAGCCCAGTTCCTTCAAGTACAACAAACGATCGAGCAGAATTAAACTCTCCAAAACCGGGGCAAAGGACATCCTCAACAAGTAGAACAAATCCAAATAGTGTCTGTCGTCAGCATGCTGCCTCTGAACAGCATCAATTCGTTCCTCCTCGAAAGCCTCAAGCGAACTGAATTGCTCTTTTTTGCCACACAACTCCAGGTATTCTTTGAAGTCATTGAATTTTTTCACTTTTCCCACTTGCAACTTGTCCTTCAACTCAGCATCTCGTTCGCAAACTAAAACCTCCAGCAAGGCACGATAGAAGAGCGAAATGTTGGGCAACTCTTTTGAGGCCATAGTCCGTTCAATGGACTGGGCCGCCAGCATGCGGGCATTGCGTCCCAGTTTGAAGCATTTCTTGAGCAAAAATTGACTGAGAGGAAAGCCCGCCTCTGATTGTAGATCCATAATGGCCTTATTGCCATAGAACTCCTGGCCCGAGTAAGACTCCTTAAGTAAATGATAGCAGCAGCCTATATTGCAGAGTAGCTTGAATTGAGGCTGAGCATGGAACACTTGAAGGCAAGTGGGCGCCAAATTGCCACAAGTATGCAGACCTGTAAGACAAATGGCCAGTGGAAGTGAGTCGCTTTTATTCGTTGTAGCTGGGAAGAATTCCTTTAGCAATTGCTCAAAATCCAAATCGGTGGTGATGAATTTCGAAGTGGTTTTGTAATTTTCCAATACTTTCGATTGCTTCTTACAGGCCTCGGGTAATTTGTTCTTCAGCTTGTTGCCACGACGAGGCGGTGTAATGCCTTTGTTCTCCAGTTCAGCACGTTCGGTGAGACCATTCCAAGCGCGCTAAGTGTAAAAATATTTTTAATAAATTGTATGTTTCAAATTGTATTTTTTCCCCTCCACCTCACCTGCAACTTTCTACTGCGTTCCAAGGCATTTTCCGTATTCGATTCTTTCCAGTCAATGCCCAGTACTGTGTGATCGTATTGCAAGGCCAAGCGTGATGATAAGTAGCCCTTGCCATCGCCTGCATCAATTACGAAAATATTCTGGTCCTCATGGTCCCTTAAGTGCTTTTGTATCAAATCATCCACAAGTTCGGCAGTGATTTCAACCTTAAAAGAGTACAACAAAATTAAAGCCCCGAAACAATACCGTTATTCTGCATTTGAAGACTCACCTCATGTCTTTTCTTCTCGCTCATAAACTCCTTGATGGAAATTTTTTCCCTAATCTCTTCTTTGCCCAAAATCTTATTTAATTCCTGCACAGATGTTAAGATTTCAGGAAAATTATCTAATCGATGCTGCTCGGACAATTTTAAAAAATTCGAAAATGCTGGGAAACTGTCATCGTTTTTACTACGCCAAAACATACCCTCAATACAGCTCTGAACACGCTGTACATTGGGTACTTCCAAACGCAACTTTTCAGGGACCTGACGCTCCCAGTGGCTTTCTGTTATATAGCCCACCATATGGCAGTTGACAAACTCCCAGTGGGGCTGCATAAACTCCAAGATGGCCTCTAGACGTTGGCGTATTTGTACAGTAGTCGTCATTTTATCCTGCTGATCTTCCTTAGAATGAAAAATCCTTACGCTCGCTGGCATTTACTTCCTTTGAGTCGTTCTTTGACGATTTCGCTCCCAGCATCACATGCACGCGCTTGCTAAGAGTGCGTATGTGTTCTACTTTGGCGATGATGTCTTCCTCCGGATTGTTGTCACGTGGAAATGATTCAATACTCTCCCTCAACTGTTGCAATGTACGTTGTATTTTGTGGGTATGTTTTTCCTGTTGCCGGGCTATTACCTCGCCGTATATGCCACCTAATTCTTCACCCAACTGTACCCCTTGCGAGTAGCCCAGTTGATAGCCTTCTTGATTGCCTTGAGCGCGTCCCTCGTCGAATCCTTCGTCGTAGCCTGTTTTGGCCAGTCGCTCTTCCGTCAGAAGAATGTCGTCAAATAAATCGTTGATGTCGCGCTCTTTTGGTTGGTGGCCAGTGGTGGTCATTGCTGGTGGATAGCTCCTAATGCGGAATGGAATGTTTGAGGAAAACTTGTTGATATTGAGACCAGCTGATTTTGACGTTTTACCACATGCGAATTGATAATTTCGTCAATTCACAATAAGTTTATGTTATTCACAGTGGTGAAGTACACTTAGAAAACTAGTGGGAGAGAAAATTGTTCATATTGAATGTATAAATTATGATTATTACTTTTGATTACTTTAAGATAAGAAACAGGAAATCGCTGTTAAAAAATTCGGGTTTGATGCAAATAATATTTAATATTTTGTACTAATGAAGTATGCAATTAGGTACACAATAGCAGTATAATATGTTAACGGATAAAGTCGACTGTCCACCTCTTAAGAAAAGACCAAACTCCATTCAAAATGTGCTTAAGAAACTTTACTTAGGCATTTCTTAAGCTAAGGAAATGCCTTTTCTTAAGAGGTGCAAAGTCGGCATAAAAGAAGAATACTTTCCATTAAATTATGGCATCTAAGTGATCATCTTATGCTCAATAAATTATTTAAAGTTGTAGAATATGGTATTCTTGTTAGACTCCGAAATGATTGCTGAATCACTTCAAAAGAAGGAATTATTTGTTCACCTGCTGAGCTACTTATTTACTCCACAAAAAACCACAACCACATTTGAGCAAATAGCGCTGATACAATTCCATCAATTATTCACACAACATATTTAACCATCGACTGCATGCAGCAATTTAATGCCACGTGAATGTTTATGCAGCTCCCCTTTAGGTTAATAGAGCAAATACGCACTTGACGAATACCAAGAGTTCGGACACTGCTAATAAGGACACTGTGGAAATTGTAAGTATGCAAAGGTTGAAACTAACGTAAATTTGTACAAAATACAAACAAATAGTAACACAAAACACACATGTGTGTTACTACTAAAGTCTTACGAGCGGAAAAAAGAAGCCTTCACTTTCAGCACGAAAATAGCAACGTCATTAAAAACTCCATTGTAGTCGTCATTAAAGCCAATATCCTTCAGAGAATGCGGCAAAAAGGACTGCGACAAAGTTTAAAAACAAATTTTGCGTAACAAATGTGTGACTAGAGGCGATGGTTTTGACGTCATTAATCAAGCGGGACTGTCTTTTGAGGAAATAGAAAAAAAAAATAAACTAAAAGGAATTTTAAAAATATTCAAGTGAATACTAGGAGTTAGTGCCACCCTCCTCCTTGGTCACCTTACACGGTTGATTCGTCAACGTTTGACATAGCAAACTCTACTAAAATGACTACGCACATCTTAAATATTCATTGCTAGGAATTATCAAAGCACATTTTCCGGCTAACCTTTACCGATCAACACACGCTCATACCCCCACATATCTATACATAAGGATATCACCCACAAAGACACAAGCGGTGCAAGCAAAACACAATTAGAAAAGCAAAACAAACCAAACCGAAAGTGTTAAAATGTCACATGCGACAATTGCCAATCAAAGAGTGCCAGTAGGTACCACTAACCGCAGCATGTGTCCAGTGGTAGGTGGTAGAGACAGTTCTTACTCAACTTTGGTTTTCCCCTAGTGTGTCGTACGGCTTATACTATAAACAAAATAGCAAAACAGAAACTACAACTAAACAAAAATAATAAATAAATAGAAAGAAAGCAGGACATGAGGTAAAACCCCAACGAAACAAGTGTGGCAATTGCCTAACAACCAGAACACCGACAAAGGAGGGAACAAAGTCACCAGCTAAGCGGCTAACTAACTCACTAACAACCGAACCTAACCTCGCTCTACAGAATTGCTCACTAAGTACTAGAATTTATTTAGTTTCTATTTTTCCTTCCTCCTATTGTTTCTTTTTGCCATACAATTTTCCCCATACAAACAAAATAGAATATTAGCGGCAACCTTAGGCAAATTTGTAGCGTGCTAGTAGGTAAAAATTGTATACATACATATAGTTTATACTAGATGCTTAGGATGTATATTTTTACAAGTAAGTATATGTAGCTACAACTATAGGGAGTATGCAAAATGTACGTGATGGAGAGGAGGTCCTGTGGTTGTTGCTAAATTTATTGAAAATATACTTCGGAAGGCAAAGCGAATGTAGGCAAATGCGATATTAATAATATTCAAAGAAATATTTAGGTAAATCAATATCGTGTTATCGAAAGTGTAATAAATAATCGATTAATTTGAGAAAAATCGTGCGATTTTTCCTATTGATACAGAGATGACTCTGATTTTTCCGAATGCTATATACTGTCAAAAGGAATTGAAAAGTTTTTCGTCACAATAATCTGCTCTAAAAAGAAAATTACAAATCTTTTTTTAAAAAAATCGCACAATTTTTACTTAAAAGCAGAGATTTAAAAAAAATTTTTGTAAAAAAAATTCCAAAAATGTTGTCGAAAGTGAACTTAGTTATCGACTCAAATGCCTTAATGAAAATTAATAATTTCAAATTCGATTCCATAATAATTTTTATTTTCGTTTTTCTTTTTAATCTACAAATTTTTACCAATAAATAATCTGAAAGTAATTTACAAATCCCTGTAAATTCTCCACACCCACAGAATTCACTTAACCTCACTTAACCGAACATATGCGTCAAGCCCAAGCCACCACCGAAATTGGTTGGCTGCGAACTAAATGGCCCACTGGTCCACTTCGAGGCACTGCCTGTCAAATCCAAGCGAGTATTGCGATCCATCGAAGACCAAAGATTGGCCTTACCACCCAGCTCCAGTTGCTTGCCAAAATTGGGAATGCTACTGTGAGTGAGGCTAGCGCCATGACCATTCACATTTGACCAGTCCAGCCCGGCACCATTGCGTTCAAACTTAAATCCATTGGCCAGTTCATTCTGTGACTTGAAGGCTTTTGCATCGATACTATTTACGCCATTGTTGAAGAGATTTGCATGGGCGCTTTGGGTGAATGAATCGCGTACGCCGGGTATGTGTTCTTTGGCAATGCCAACACCAAGACCGTTACTGAAAATATATAGAAAAATTAAAAATCTCATTAAAATTACATTTAAAAAACTTCAATACTTACAGATTATAATTCAACGCTCCTCCAGTGGCAACTGGTCCGTGATCCGTATTCCCTGCCGCAAAAGCCTTGGCAATGACATTGTGATCGGGTGTGCCAAAGCCTTTGGCCAATTCGAGTCGTGCATCAGCACCGCCTGCAGGATTACTGGTCAACTGACCGCCTAATACTTGACGACGTACACGCATAGGGCGTGGCGCTGACGTAGGCGGTGGATAGTAAGGCAAACGTTGAAAGCGAGCCTGTTGAGGATATGCTTCACTTACTATGACTGCACTGAATAGAGCCAGTGTGGCAATTGCAAGAATTGTGGAATGCATTTTTATAAAATTGCCGAGAATCGATAATTTGGTTGTATTCAGTTGAACTGTGTGAATTAATTGATGCTGATTTGAATATGGTCTGAAGCTTAAATACTTTTTCACTGTTCACTGTTGCTGGCTTATCAGTTGTGCTTGGCGTTTCGCCTGGGTGTTCCCCCGTAAGGGGATTCTCTGCTGTCTGCGCTGAGATTATCTGTTTTTTGTTTTTTTTGTGAATGTTTGCGCCTGAATATTTTTAATGAACCTCTGCAGTGTGCAAGAAAATCCCCCGAGATTATTCAAGCGGTACTTTTTCCTACCTGATTGTTGTTTCTGTCAAGCATGAGTTCAAAGACTTTACTATTCTCTGAACCAAAAACGATTATTCCAATGAAAGAAATGGTTCATAGATGAATCAACCAACCAAAAAGTGCGAACCAACAACTAAGAACTGAAATCGATTAGCGATTGACGATTGCCGATTTATAAATGAAAGTTTAACATATTTCGATAATTAATCAAACCAATATCGAACTAAAATCGATTAATCCACACAGCAGAACCGATTTATGTCTAAGGATTTGAATTAATTATCGTTTTCCACGGCCAACTCCTTCAATTTCTCTTCATACATTTTTCAAATTCCAAACCAATTAACCCTTCAACGGTGAATAACTTACAAAAGTAACACCTCAATTAGGCTTAGAAATGCTTGAATTAAAGACATAGAAACTCGCAGACAAACACACATACAATAATTACACAACAACTCGCACACACATGCACTTAATTCGATCGAAACTAAATCACGAAAGACGAATTCCATATTTCAATATAAGCCATGTGTGTATGAGTGGTAAGCCAACCACAACAACAACAACAAGAACGGCAAGCGCACGACAAACAGCCAACTCCGCATATAGCCGCAACAACTCTACACCGGTGGGCCAACCCAAGGGCCCAGTACTCCAGCTCCAGCCGCCAAGCGCCGTCAGTCAGTAGAGGAAATAGTAACACAAGTAGCAGCAGGAGCGACCCGAAGCGGCAACAGCAACGGCGGCAATGGCAGCCACACGCTTTTGACGTTTTTTCCACTTTCGATTGTTGATTTCGTCAGTTGCAGAGACATTCGCGTATTTGCACTTGCTCAGTTCTTCAACGACGGCGAAAGGACTTGAACGCTACGACGACGACAAAAGGCACAACTCGATTGATGAATAATCCCAATACAAGCGTGCTGTGCTAGTCGTTCGGGCTGTTTCGCAGTTTTTTTTCTTTTGGCAAATTCGATAATATTTTCAAAAATAGTAAATTATTAAATTCAACGGGGGTGTTAATAATTACAACGGGCCGCGGCATTATCGTTGGCGTGTAGTACATTTAATTTGACACATTCGCACACACAAACCAATTTCGATATCGTCGTGACGCGTGGTTTTACATACCCAACTCCTGGAATTGTAAATAAATAGTAATTTGAGATTTTTTCTGAGTGTTTCAGCCATGCCGTACTTGGCCTTTGTCAAAGTTACCGTTGATTGTGCGAGGCTTCCGCTTTGAAAGTGACCGTTATTTGAAATACAAAAACAAAAACAAAACAAGGAAAATACAAAATGGTGCATTCACAGTAAACAAAGCAAACTACAGTGGTGTGAAAAAGTTATCACAATTTAGAAACCGTTAAACGAAATGATGACAAAAAACAAAACAAAAATTATAAATACAATAAATAATAAATTAAGTAACAACAAAAAAAAATTACTCTTGTTATGAAACATATGTTGTGCAAGTCTAACACTTCTTCGCCTCCTTCCGCTTTTTTCAGCAAATACAATGGTGACAGTTCAAAATTTGCGTATGCGCATGGTTGAAAGTTAATTGTTTGGGAATCCCGTTGCTCTAATATAATATACTTGTATATCTTTAAATATTTATAACATTATTGTATTTGTGGAAAATTATTTATAACATTATTGTATTTGTGGAAAATTACTTATTTGTGGGTGTGAAAATAAAAATTTCCACTTAAAAAAATCATCAAATTGAAAATCTTACAAAACATTTAAAATTTCTACCCATTTTTTTTTTATTAAAACTGATAACACATTACTTAATTTGGGTATTAAATCAATTCTAACTTACAGTAGTTACCTTCATCATATTTCCTGCTTGAAAAATTCTTATTTCCTGATTGGGAATATCCCACTGTATTGTCTTTGCGTAAGCCTGAGTAATACTTATAAATGCTAGAATTTAACTCATTTTTTATCCACATGGTATCATTTCTATCATTTGTGGCAATTGTCCTATCTACAATCGATATTTCTGTCACTTTGATGGGTTTCGCAACATATCAATATGAATGAATTTTTGTTTTTATATTTCAGTAAAAGGGCATTCACCACAAATTTAATTAATTACAAATTCATAACTGGCTGGTGCATTGACCTTATTATACCGAACAAATTAGTTACACACTGAAACAGGCCACCAAGCCAGGATGTTGGGCTTGACCAATTAAAAAAATTTATTTAAATTTGTTTCCTTGTTTTATTAAAAGGAAGATTTTTATGAACCCCTGACCATAGTTGCCAGATAAATATCTCTCAAAAACGCTCTCAATCTCACACAAAATTTCAAAAAATCTCACGTGAGACAACATCTCACCGCAATTCAAAATTATCACAAAAAATCTCACAGCAGATATAAAATCTCACAAAAATATCACATTTTACAAGAAATAAAACATTTCATGTGAGAAAATATCTCACAACAGATCTCACAGCAATTCAAAAATCTCACAAAATCTCACACGCGATAAAATTTTCACAAAAATCTCACAACAGTTAAAAAATCTCACATAAAAATATCTCAATGTGAGATAAATCTCACGAATCTAGCAACCGTGCCCCTGACCCATAATAAGTTTTGTTGATTTCACCTCAACTATTTCATCGATAACCTTTTCGGGATCAACCGTAACATCCCAGTGAATTGCGATCGTGGCTAATCCACACAGTGTGTCATCATGGCACCTCTTGGCAATGTTTTTACTTTTTTCAATGTTGAAAATAGTCGTTAGTGGAAAGTTTGTTAAAATTGCGAGTAGGTGTTGTATTGTATGAAAATATGTACTGTCAAAATTCTTCAACACTTTCAGAACTTCCAACACTATACACTCTTTATGGTACTTTCTTTTAATAGATTTTCCTATATATTCTGTCAGTGAAGGGCTCAAATAAACATTCGGCCATTATTAGTTTTTGTAGATCAAAACGATTGCATTATTTTAAATCAAATTATTTTCTAGATATCTTGTCTGAGTTAATATGAAAACGCTTAAAATATATGTTAACCAACACTGTTTTATAATATTTCGAGTTAAATTTAAAAAACATGTTTTCCAAATAAGATATTGGCATACACTGCGTATGAGTAATGAAATACTTTTTATATTTATTAAACTCAATTTATTTCCTTTGCTGAACCAAAAAAATAGGCCTTTATGATGTTATTCGTACACCGAGAGAGAAAACTGTTAGGAAAACTGTTAAAAACCATCCGACAGTCGAAAAACTGTTGAATTGACAGCAAAAACTGTTACAATTATCAGTTTTCGCTTTTCTTTTAATAGTTTTGATCTCAATTTAACAGTTTGCCCACTGTCGGATGGTTTTTAACGGTGAAACTGTTATTTTTTCTCTCGGTGTAAGGATTTCCTTCTGAAAACACTGGCAATACTAATTATATTAATTTGAGAGGCAGACCTTAGCACCTCAAAGTCTCCCCTCTGGCTACGTGCCTGCATTGAAACTAATTTAATTGGCCAGTTGGGCAACTTTTACACTTTTACAACGTATTCCGTACGCCAGCTTGTTGACTTGATAAAGAAGGAAGCTTTGGTAATTTGGATACCATAAAGCATCTCCTCTGCCCTTATCCGCCCTTTGTTGATGTAATGTACAATGATATCGGCACTTTTATACGGCGATTTACATTATATATCCGACTGTTCAATGAACAGCATTCACATATTCATAAATAGCTAGATACATCTATAATACAAGTACAAGTCTGTAAGTATGTTTGAACGTCGGTATGTACCCAGTTAACTCTCGTACGAATATTTTGATATGATCAGAGAACGGATTTTGTTGACACCAAAAATTTGTTGCATAGTTTTTGGTTCCAGAAATGGTCAAAATTTGAGGTCCTAATTCAACAATATCGACCGAATGGTGCGAAATGGGCCAAAAATGATGCTAAAAATATTTCAATCCATATACAAATTAGCCCTGCTTGTTAGCATTACTCTGCCCCGGTTAGTCTAGTAGTTTGAAGATTCTTGTGATATGTACAAAGTAATTCTACTTTGAGAAAAGTCTGTATTCTCGTAATGAATTATTTTACTGTGTGGCCAAGTATTTCTTGTGGTGGATTAACAACTCACTTTGTCTAATGATCGACAGGTGCACATAGAAATGTGATTAAACAAGATCATATCCATTTCGAACTGTGGTCTAGATTGTTTCATGGGAAGAAAATCCCAAAACCACAAAAAGTAAAACGTCATATGTTATTAGTTCTTTCACCCTACACTCTGCTGAAAACTGATCTTCTCAAATGTACATTCACAACTTTCCGTTGATCTTCATGCTCTTTAAATAATTCTCGATTATAATGAGTGAGAAAAACTGCGCTCTATAAATTAAATTAATTAAACAAAAACCACAGAAAGCAAAGAAAATATTTGTCATTTTGGCAATTGCAATTAACTAATTAAATAAATTTTTGTGTGGCTGAAATAAATTAGAATTAATGATTTTGTGTTGAATGCTGTTGTGAATTTGAGATTTCATTGTCCATATACTTGAATATTTCACAAGTCCAAGTCCATGTGCTCTTCGTATGAGCCATAATTGACCTTCAGGTCTAATTTATTGTTGTATGTAAGGCAATTATGCCGACAGGCAGCAACAGCAACCGCACATTTCTGAATAAAACCAACACTTCCGAATCGGTCTTTGACAAAATGTCTTTCTTTGCCAATGATCAACACAACACGTGAATGAGATGAACGCATGAACATTAATTTTGATAATTAAAAACGCGATCACATGAAGAGGAAAAACGAATGAAACACTTCTGAGAGGAGGAACCAAATTACAAACCATATGCGGCGGTTTTCCACTTTTGATTTATTTACACAAGATCGCCACACATTGCTTGAAGAGGTTGTAAAATAGAAACAAAAAAGCAACCAACAAACAAGAGCAAAAAAAATGGCTTGCCGGATGCAGTCATTCCTACAGTTCATTCATATTTCATGTGAAGAATTGGAATTGCTGTGAATTTCGAATTGGAATGCATATTCGCAAGTTTCAAGATGCTTCACGAATGCTTGGATATGCAAGTGTCACTGTCATTGCCACAACGTCAGCACCGCAAGCAATTGCCAGACTCAAACAAATTTGTAAAACTGTTAGTTCTACAGCTCGCATGTCAATGCAACGAGGAAGAGAAAGAGGAAAGAGAAAAAGGAAGTAAAATTGAGAAAATTTAAATTTTTTCGAAATCAAAAATGTGTTTGTGAAAAACCAATTCAATGGGAATTGTGTATATTTTCCTAATAAGGAGTATTTTCCTCCAACTACCATTGGGACCAAGTAATTTGATGCTTTACCTACTTAATGGGGGTGAAAAAAACGAAGAGAAAAAGGGTACACCCACACAATCATCACAATTATCAGCAAACAACATTGCCACCACCATAATTTGAGACGAAATCCCCAAAGCAAATTGCTATCAAATTTATGTACTATGGCACGTATGTATCTATGTGTTTGTGGAATGAATGTGATTCTGATTTGAGGTTGATTTTGGTTCATTCTGATATCCTTAATTAGGAGGCGTTGGCATGAAATTTGAGGGAAAATTAAAGAAAAAATTAAAGATCAGCCGAAAAACTAGGGGCCTCCGAAAAGGTCACCATTCAAAGTCATTTGTCAACAGTTGACAGTTGACAGTTAGCGCGCGTGTAAAGTAAATTTAAACTAAACACACACATACACACAAAAATACATACACACATGTTTTGGTTTCCTCTTTCAATTAAAGCAAATTGTTTGCCAACTTATCTTATCGCTTCCAATCAATTAAACTTTCTTATTTCCATTTTAAATTTTTGCCAAGATGCCTGCTGCCAGTGCATTTATATAATCCTAGTGGATAATGATCTATCAGCGAAATTTACACCAACAAAAAAAAAAGTAAAGCAACAACAACAAGCCAAACATCTGTACTGAAACAACAAGAAATTTACGTAATTTGCTCTTGATTACAATGTGTTGTGTGTGTCGTGTCTTCTGTGCTGGCAAATGTATCAAGTTCAATTTGCATTTGGCATTATTGAAAACCGCATTGCGTTCAATATCGTCTTAAAAAAAAAAATTTAAATGAAAATAGCAAAAAGTATTTTCTATTTAATTAGGAAAATTGCAAAGAACGAAAATTGCCTTCAATTGAAGCTCTTCAATTAGTTTGTCCTTAAGGGGAAATTTATTGAAAGGAAAGTTCGATTTGATCTGGTAATAGATAAGTCTAAAAATATAAATTTAAAATTGCAGAATGCCTTGAAATGGCAAACGTAGTCTGGGGCGGAATAACGTGTACCAGCAAGCAACTCGTGGCACAATTTGTTGTTCAATTCCAATTATTCAATAGGGAAAATTGGGGTTAGAATAGAAATTTCGAGTGACCTGGTTTTTTGCAAACAATTTTTCCAAAAAAACATAAAATTTTGAAAAAAAGCTAAGACATTCGTGGGCGATCTATCAGCGATGTCACACCGTTTGAGGTAAGGCGACTGCAGGTATCGAAAGCGGGTCCTAATTAGACATTCACAGTGACGAAGTATATGTTTCTTCCTCTTCGTTACATCAAGCCCTTCCCGCGGAATGGTCTTAAACTCTCTATATCTAGGTTAGGTTAGGTTAGGTTAGGGTGGCGGCTATTACACTCGTATAGACCACAATGGATCCATAGCAATATCACAAAGCTTTCTCACCCTTTATGTGAAGATTGTAGACCTTCTTCCATGACCGAACGTGCCGGACTTTATTGCGAAGGTTTTTAGACTTTTAAGTTCAGTGTTTGCGACTTCTGCTATCGTGTTGAACGTTGCTCTACCAAGAATTTTCTATCTGCTTCTGGTTAAAGCCGGACAGTTGCAGAGTAAGTGTTCCAAAGTTTCCTCCTCATCAGGCTCATTGCAGTTGCGGCAACAATCTATAGATATGAGCCCCAAACGTCTTGCATGGTTGCCGATGAGACAGTGACCTGTAGTTATTCCTATTGTGAGTCTACATTCCATCCGAGTTGGAGACAGAATAAAGTTAGAGTGTATGTAACTGTTTTTGATGGCAGTAGGTATGTTTACATAATCTCCGAGCCAGATTTTGATTGCAATTCCGCTTGCAAAAACAAAGTTTTCAATGGAAATATTTAAAAACCAATAAGAGCCTACTCCCGGTCAAACCTGCACTTACGAGTATAATAACTTTTTCCAGTTCGCTGGTGATTCAGTTCCAATGCGTTCCCGTTCCATTCATAAATGCGTGGGGAAGATGGGGTATCGTGGAACATTCTTTGATTTGACTTCCGTGAAGAAACTCCAATTTATCGTTCGGAACCGAACTTGACTGGGCTTCTGCAATTCACAGATACGATTTCGTGAATTTTTGTAATCAAGTAACAAGTACTTTACCTGGAAGTTTTTCATACATTAATGCAGATAACCAAAATAAATTAAACGGCGCTTAGCCTGAAAAACTTTCGACTATTTTTTTATGGAAAAATTCTTTCATATCCAGAAGAACTCTTCTAATGAAGAGATCTAAACTAGAATAGAATTAAGCGAATATTTAATATTTAAATACTTGCGATATGAACGGGCATACCGAACGAATGAACAAACAAACGTATACGAGAAGAAAGTAAAATGCCCCCACACATTTAAGTGAAATCGGCACGCGATTCAATTGACACCCGCATCAACCGCGCTAGCCTCACCTCCCAGCACCGCCATATAAGTACAGCCGCCCACAATCGACCAAGCACGGCCGGTCACTCTAAGCATATAATAGAGCATGCAAAGAGTAAACGGCAAAGTCAACGTCAACGACAGCGACGGTGTATAATGATAATCTAAATCTAAATGCTTTAGCACGCGGAACAACACGGAACCGAACGAACTCATCCTCGAGCTTAACTCAGCTCAACTCACAGCACATCACATCACATCCCATCACACATCAGAGTGGGTCTTAGTTTCCGCCACTGAGTGTGTACTGTGTGCTTAGGCTATCGAATGTGTTCCACCGTATCTGTGTATGAGATGTGAGTTTATTCCGTAATTGACCACAAGCCAGACTGGTACTACAGCAACGCGAGCAAACATTTTCTAAAATTTGTATATTATTTTTTTGTAATTTTTGTACTTTTTTTTTTTATAAATTCTTAGGCATTTAACTTCAAGTGCCTAGTATAAAGTTATCCTAGACCATAGTCACAGTCAACAACTGGTGGTTGACTAGCAACACTCACTCACCCACCCATCAATCCACCCACGCCACTTACAGCCGTCATCATTATAATCGCGCGCCAAGTGTCATTTTTAAATTATTGCCTTGCCTGGACACAACGGACAGACCAAACGGGCGCACTGTGCTGTGTTCACTTTGAAATTGTTTTTTTTCTCTTCTTTTTTCTATTAAATCGAAGGCGAAATCGTCGTCCAGACATGGAAGAAAAAATATGAAATTAAATTGTGTTTAGTGTATTTGCATTTGAAAGAAAGAAAGAAGGAGGAGAACAAATGCAATAAAAAACCGAAACAGAAAAGCGATTTTAAAAATGCACTAAAAAATTATAAACACGAATGCTGTCAATTGACCGTTAAGGACGCCACTTTTTTTACACCAACAATAATAACAAGAAATCTCGAAACTTAATTGCCCAAACCGCCATTTGCCTTCTATACTTAATTACCAAGTCATAACAATTGTGTGTGTCAAATGACCCAACTAAGAGCATTCCTAATCTCATCTGGCCTTACAGATGAATGCAAGTTTAGCGTCAAATGTGGCAACAAAAGCAAAAACAGCAGGAGAAGAAATATTGCAAGAAATATTTAGCAGCAACCAATTTTGCAGCAAAAAATAAATTGTGAACAGCAAATGAAATTCCATAAAAAAAATCTAAACAAAATTCCTTAAAAGAAAAAAAAATGCAAAAAGTGCTAAGTGAAAATCAAATAAAGTAAATCATACGCCTCAGTGTCCCAAGTGCAATTCTATACTAGTGGAAAAAGTAAAAGAAAAAAATAAATAAAAATAGAAAAAAAATCAAAAAATTCTAAAAATTCTAAAAACCAAAAAAAGTATACAAAAATATATAGTAAATAAATAATCCTAAAACAATTTAAAAACCTAGAAAAATCCAAAAAAAAAATTATTTCAAAAATATTAAAAAAAAATTCTTCTCACCAGAAATTATGAAATTCCCCCATCGCTGCAAAATGAGATGAGCTGAGGGCATTCGATTTCAGTTTAATTTCTACCTCTCTCCCCGCCCTTCTCCCCCACCCCCCCCTCTCGTCCACCCCCCGCGTCCCATGTTGCAAGCCACCACAATGCTGGACAAGTACAGAAACATATTTTTCTCATACGGATTAGGATTTATTCTGATGTGGTAAGTGCGAAATCTGATTCCTTTTGATTCGTTCATAAATTGAAAATGTTCGCTGTGATATTTGATAAGAGCCATTTGATAAGGCATTTGTGGCTGCGAATTTTTGTAAATACTATTGAGACTGTGAGGCAAATTCAATTGATTATTGACAATTGACAATTTTCTTTTGTGGTCTTTTGGTATTTCGAATAATGAAAAATTATGAAATCTGTTCAAAATAATGAAGAAATTATTAGTTTTAATCGAAGAATTTTTTTTTGTTTACAATAAATCCATTCTTTGTATTGCCTTTAAGGTATTCAATGGAAGACCCAGTATAGTAGCTATATGATAATATGTTGATAGTATGTTCCCTTTCTGTCCATCTGTTTTATTGAATTGGAATTGAAAGCATGAAAGCATGTGCCATTGGAAAATATTCAATACTGACCCCAGTTATAGTATTTTGAGATATTGATCTGCGGTGCCACTCTCCTATATCCAATTTGATATTGATAAGTATTTGAGTTGAAAGCATAAAACCATTTGCCAAATTTCGTTGAAAAACATTGAATGGGAGCCCAGCATCAGCTTCATATATAGGTCCAATAGTATGATCGTGACAAATTTGATTTTCTATATTAGTAATTTCTACTAACTTTTGGACTATTAAAGTGGGCCTTGCGAACCCTAGCCACGAACAAGACTCAAAGTCTATAGAACGTATATAAATTTTGGTGGACATCAGTGCAATAGTTATCGAGTCTACTGCGTACAAACAGACAAGTCTCAACCGGTTTCTCAAGATTGAATAAATAAAGCACTTTGAGGAAAAAGGGCTGCGTCCTTTAAATCTTAATATATAAAAAATGTTGGTGCATATGTATGAGTGAACCTCACGGCTAAGCCACTGAAAGTATCAAAACCATACAAACACCATACGTTTTTTGTGAGCTCCGGAAGGTTTATGTACTACTTTGAACTTGGTTGGTCAAAGGAGCGTGGTACCACTCATACAATTTAAGTATTACTTCAAAATACATCTGGGATACTTTCCAGTACACATGGTATTATGCTTCTTATTCCAAAAGTGCAATTCAATCAGTAAAATTGGACAATGGTCAAGCATTTGACAAAAAAAAAAACTAAACTAAACAAACCAATTTTGATTAAACAAATAATTTGTAGGTACAAATGAGAACTTCAAATCAGGCGTCATGCAATTACAAATATAAAAGTGTTTGTCTCGATTGATTGAATGATTGCTGATAGACTAACTCATCACGGCCCAACGCTCAGCGTCCGAAGCGCTGAACCTAGAGTTCTGCACTTTTTTATGTTATGCTCCGGTGTTCTGTGGGTTCACGGAAAGTTTTACAGGAGGGTACTTTCACTACTTCAAGTATAAGTCCGAGCAAAGCCGGGGTATTATATAGTAGTATATATAAATAGATAGATAGAAGATACTGTATTTTGTCCATACTTTTTTGTGATAAAACTGTTACGGTTTTCTTAAGAGGAGGACGCAACTACAACATTTAATTTCGTCTTGGACAAACCATTTTTAAAATGTTTTCCACAAAACGACAGGAGATTTATTGTTCAAGAGAAAATACATTTATTTTGGGATGGTTTGCCCCAATAATTCTACAAGGTACCTCCAACTCTCGTATGGAAAGTAACGTTTGAAGCATTCCATGGCCTCAAACCTCAATAAAAATGGGCGATGTTTTTGAATGAAGTTTTCTGGCTCAAAAAAAGTATTCGGTTCAAGTTTCGGTTTTGAACAGTCAATAAAACATCACTTTTGCATAACGATTGCTAAAAAGAATATTTTGTGAATTTTCAGTAGAATTTCCGTGAAAGCAAAGCCGTCTATAGTTAAGGGTACTAAAATTATTCCAGAAATACAAATTGCGGCACTGTCATTTATTCCAACAAGTAAGGGAATGTAGGGATCATATTCTTTGCATCATGTCTTATTTGATATTTCTCAAATCCTTGCGTTTTGGTCAATTGGCAAATGTGTCGTTAACATTTCTGTGGCCGAAAGCAATAACCACTTAAGGGGACTTAAGTTTGAATTGCGCTGGATCTTTTACGGTATTCAATTTAATAATTTTTTATCTAACATAAATTAAAAAAAAACGTCTTGAAGAAAGTTATGAAAAGTTTTCTGAAACATTTTTACAAAATGGTGAATATTTCAAATCTGTGATTTTTGCTAAAAAAAAACTGCAATGGTTTTTGACAGCTTTCTAGCCATAAAAGAGAAAGACTCCTTCAACATAAATATTTACATTCCTTTAATGATGAAACCCCTTTTCAATTTAATACGGAATAACCCCAACCTTAATTGAAAAATTATAACAAAAAAAACCGTCATACTTAAAATAGCACAAGACCACATTATTCCACAAACTAAACAACAACAACAAAAAAGAAATCGATAAAATATTTCATAGTTAACGAAAGTCTTTAAAATTTGCAAACATTTGACAAAACAAACCGAACTGGGAACAAAAAATTGTGCACAAGGTCAATCAAATCAGCGTTTACCGTTTATGCGCAAATGATACCTTAGCACGGAACTCATTGGTCTGTCACCGACAACAACAATAAAACGGAAAACAGAAAACAGACAAGACACGATACAAATGCGACATCATATGTCAAATGGCAAATACTTACACTACAGAAAGAAGGATTTAATGTAAACACATGGAAGGATTCTCGGCACATAATGAGAAATGTTGTCAAACTTGTAGTTGTCAAAAGTCAGGGCAGCAAGAGAAGAAGAAGAAGAAGAATATTTTTGATTTAAGCAACATTTGCATAAATTGTGTTTTCTTTTTAATATTAATTTTTGTCTTCTTGTTGCTGTTTATTTGCAGGCTAACAAAGTCCACGGAAGCCCACGTGAACTACACGTCAAAGCCACGAGTAGTTCTTCCGCCTAATTATGTCAAGGGTAAGTGGAAGTAGTAGTAAGTTGATTTTACATTATATTCTCATGTCACTCTTTTATATACACTGTCTGTGGCACGCTCACTCTCGGTGGCTTATTGCAAAAATATTTTTTAAAAGTCTAAAACTAGATTCTACCAACTTTTTTAGTGAAATTTCCTTTTTTGCAGTGGAAAATTGTGTTAATTTCCTTGGTCTTTTTGACTGTAAGTACTGCCAAGCAAATATAGCCACAAATACGGGGTTAATGCCAGTCCACTTTCCTCCCATTTTTCTTTGGCCATAATTGACGTTTGCAATTTTAATTGTCTGAAATATTGTTGGGTGTTGTTGCCTTTTGGTTGTTTTTCCCCTATTTTGTTTTTATTGTGGCCTTTTCTGTTTTTTTTGCTCCATGTTTTTCTTTGTTCTGCTCGATTAGCATTTTTGTAGCACAAATATTATTGCGTGATATCTCTGGCAGCTTTGTGTTAAATTGCCTGAGGCTTGTTGCCATTCGTCGAAATGGCACGATTGGTTTGGTGTCGTTGGTATCGTTGGTGCCTTCAAGAAGAAGTTGTATGTAATTTGCATTACATGCTTCTACTTTGATTTTATTTTGTATGGTTTTTGTGTGATTTCTTTTCATATTGACGTCACAAATGAAAAGGAGTTAATTTGCGCCCAAGAAGGAGTAGAGGAATGCATTTGTATGTATTTTTCACCCCAGAAGCTAAGTTATTTGTGGGTTATTTTGTCGCAAGAAACACGGTTTTCCATGAAACAAGCAATGTACTTGTACTTGGCTTATACATATATATATTTTTCAAGCAATCACCTTTATTCGCTTTTAAACTGAGGTAATTTTCGTTTTATGGTTTGTCTTTATTGAGCAAGTTTCATCTGATTACTATAGAGTTAATGTTGGCTTGAGTCTACTGACGTTGGCGGTAATTCTTGTCTCTAAATTGTGATCATTTCATAAATTTTTGAATAATATTTCACTTATCTCTCATTCTTAATGGTCAATTACACACTTTACTGTATGAAAGTACATGACAAGCTCTTGTATCTCACTCATGTCAGTCTCACCTTTGAAATTTCACATTTGGTGGTAATTTAAATAATTTAAAATTGTTTTTTTTTATTGTTTTTTTTGTATTCTCCACACTGTATTCTTGTCTTTATCAATGACAGAAACCGTGCATGATATTCGGTCATATGCATACAAACAGTGGTCACTTATATGCAAACTTTTCAAGCTGTTCGTGTGATCAAGAGATTGAAATATTACACCGTCAGACAAAATTTAAATATTGATCATGCTTGCAGTGTAGGGTGGGAGAAAACAATTTCCGGCGGTCGCCCCTAGGAACCAATAGACCTCGATTTTTGTGTCTTGGACAAAATGAAATATATATACAAATTTGGGTCTATTGGTCCTAGGAGGGCGACCGCCAGAGATGGATAATTATACATTATAATTATGGTTTTTTTCACATATTTTTCTGATTCTTATTTTTCTATTGGTTAGTATGCAAGTACGCATCATTTGAGCCCTATTTGAAGTCGATCTGCGAAAATTCTTCTATTCCGACCTATCATATTTCAGAGTCTGCTGGTCGTCCGAAATTTCCAATTAAATACGAAAAGAATATATTGCCATACACTGCGTATGAGTAATAAAATTGCATCACACAATTTTGCAATTAAAAAAGTAAACAAAGAAAAACTGACAAAGATCGATTGTTTATTCTGACTACTACAATAAAGTATATTCCCAAATAAAACCACCTTTCTTAGCTTTTTGTATACCCTACACCTCATGAGGTATGGGTATATTCACTTTGGTCTAATGTTTGTAACACCAAGAAGGAGGGATGTCTGGTATAAAAAAAACTATATATATTCTTGATCAGCCTCACCTCCTGAGTTAATTTAGCCCTATCCGTCTGTCCGTCCTCTTTTCTTGTAAACACGATTTTATGTAAGTCGGCTTTGACCAATTGAAACTTACACATGTTAGTTTTGACTTCTGTCTACCGTTTAAGTCCAAAATCATCCAGATCGAACCATTCTTGCGGATTTTTGGAAACAAGTTTTATATAAATCATTTTACGAACTTTACTTATCGCATATTTGTAGATAAGAGACTATAGCTTCTCAATAAGGTATCTGCGATTTGATAGCGCTGAGTTTTCCCTTCATTTTAAGACTAAGACTTTTTATATCCATTCATTTTTTGATGTGTTACGTTAATTTTAGTCTTCAAAGGCATCTCAATTCAAGGTTTTTTTGGATTTTTAGTCATTTTTCACTGAACGACGACGATGTAGAAGTTTTTCTTGGAACTGAGGCTGTATTGGACGGTTGTATATGAACATTGTTTTACTACAAGGCCAAAGGGGAAAAAGTCATAGAAACGGCTAAAAATTCGTAACGCAGATATTTTCTCATATTTGAACATTGGGGCGTATACGCAACATTTTTTGAAAACTTTTATTTTATTTACTTTTAGGAAAGCAAACAATTTATGTGGCGATATTAGTTTGTTAATAACGTTTTATAATTGTACCTTTCGCAGACGACATTTTTAAGCATTGCTCAAACCATTGCATACTATGTTGAGACAGTCATCCATTTTAGGGGGAAATACTCGTCTCAGGGCAGAAAATCTCCAAAAATTAGGCATCTTCCAAAGACAGCATTCCTATATCCCTATTATGTAACACTACAGGGAGTGCAAAACCATTCGATACTCATTTTGTATAGTAATCACGATCACGGTGAAACTTCGCAGTTTGTTTTAATGACCAGTGCACTGGTGCCACTGCAGTGGCACGATTTGAATGGATGGTATAAATGGTAACAGTATACCTTCAGTGGCAGGTACAAGTACAGCCAAATCAGCAGTCAAATTGTCTGACAAACCATTTGAAATATTGTTCGAAGCTATTTGAAGTAATAAAATCCATCGAAACCATTTCTGTTTAGGAAATGTAGGTACTTACTCAACAATTTATGCAAAGCAACTTTTCTAGGGGAACTAGAATAACTAGAAAAACAAGTGTCTTACGACTAAGTGCAATATAAATTCACTTATTTCCGTAAAAAAAAACTTTCAAAACATGGCCAAAAAGTTTAAATAAAACACACATACCAGCGGCGCAGCTTTAATAGCCTTCCAAATTGGGCAATTGCCAAACTTCCAAATAACTTTAATTTCTGTTTATTGATTTTCAATACGAATTTCGATAGAGCGCCGCACACGCACCCACAAGCCACGATTCGACCTTGAACTTGAAGATAGCCGAAACTGCCACCCCACACACACAAGCATTTCGCATTCATAGACGTCAAAGGCTTATGATCCCTGATAATGAACATGAACACGAAAACTTTTGCGGCCAAACAGTTTTACCCAAAAGGATTATGGGTTTTTTTTTCTTTTAAACTGCTTGTTGTTTTTCGGGGAACTGTTTAAATCACTGCACCCCCACACACACACACACACACACACACGGACGTCAAGCCTTCAACAATTGCGCATAGCTTCCTTCAGTCGATTGGCAAAGGTCTCTCTCTCACCGAGTGGGGCCAGGCGCCAGGTGTGATTCCGTGCAATGTGGTCATATAGCGAAAAAATGTACAAGCATTTCCGTTTCCGGCGAAGAACGGTTCTTTTCCTTGATATCAACATTAACATTGGATTTATTGGCTGCCTCGGTTGCTTGTTTGGTTGGTTACTTTTGGCGTTTCTTTTTGGCTATTTGCCCTGAGCCTTGTTCCTTGTACAAATCAATGTTAGACCGCCGAAAAATCAACATTTACTTACAATGATAATAGCTTCGCTGGGTGAGGGTTAAGATAAATCATGGTCACATTGTACAACAAAACAAACAAAAGTTGTTCTTATTCCATTTGTGTTTTTGAGGTTAATTTATGGTTCACACGCATTTCTTCGCTGTAATGTGACAAAATTAGAGCCTTGTAGTTAATAAAGAAAGGAACATTTGCAAAAATGTTTTTCTGCTCATTTATTGGTGGTATTAAAGTATGTTTCTTGATGAAATATTGCGTGACCTTAAATATTTATATTTCGCTAAACTCCACATCATTCTACTTTAATGAAAACAATGTCCATTTGTATATTTATTTTACTAGCGGCAGATGGGTTAATGACTTCATTCATTCATTTATACACACACACAAATACTGGGTTAATTATATCTAAGCTATTTTTTTTTTGTTTTTCTTTTTGTTGTATTTATTTTAGTACATATTAATTGAGCTAAAAGCCTGTTAAATCGATGATTTAATCAATAAATGCTATTTGCATGCCTTTTCTCACACTCACGCAGCAGTTGAAATAATTTCAATTTAACTACATAGTTTCCTAAAGTAGTCAGTCGAATGACAAAAAGTCTTTAACAGAATTATTGGTGTAGGTTCATTCATTAAAGGGTTTGTGTAAAGGGTAAATTTCTTATTTTTTCAAACATAGTAAAAGTTGAATTTGTATTAAAAGTTTTAACAAAAACCGTAAAATTTAAGAAAAATTACACTTTTTAAAAATTATAAGCAAAAAGCTCAAGAAAAACAATAATTAAAATTTTTTTTGTTCATCCAAAAGAAGAAAAAGACGAAGCTAAGACACCTCCACAAAATATGGCCATTTAGAAGAACCTCGGACATAAAAAAAAATTAACCTCAGGAACCCATTTGGGATCATTTAATGGTTTTGTAACCTTGGAACATGTCCAAATTTTATTTCTAAATATATCCAATCGAAACTAACAAAAATAATTGGTCTCAGGACCCCATTTTGACCCACTTATTTATGGCTGGCTTTGGAACCTCGGCCAAGTACAAAATCCGCTTCTGAACATTTCCAAACGAATCCAAAATCCTTTTTATGTCATTTTGTATGAGAGCCCCCCCCCCCCCCCTTCGTTTTTGTCCGATTCGGCTGATTCTCGAATTTGATCTGAGTTTAAAGGAAAAAAACTTGTCGATATCTCCAATACTTTCACCACACGATAGCGGGCATACATCGAACGAACAGACAGACAGACTGTCATGGCTAGATAGATTCCATTTTCGGTCGGAATATATCGATACCTTTCAAAACTCTAGAAAATGAAAAACATGTTTTTAAATTGATATGTTATGTATGGAAATGGGTTTTCATAACCTAATTTTTCAGCCACTTTCATTACGAATCCCACAAACCACTATAGCCTATCTGATGGGGCTTCTTCTGAGGAATCCAAAAATGTCAAACACTAGATTTCATGAAAAGGGACATAGGATGATTGTACTTTAAGGTGTCGATATATATTATTCCATACCGGTCACGCCTCCTTATGCGCTTTGTCCAAGTTAATATACCCTAACATAGTAGTATGTGGGGGTATAAAAAAGTTTATAAAACAATACATAGGGGATACCAACCTTATGTTGATTCGAGAATAGATGATTAGTTAGTGAAAAGGAGGATAGAGCAAATAATATCGGTTAATGTTAGTTTTGAATTTGAAAACGTCGCGAGGAGATTATTCCTCATTCGGATTGTACGACTGAAGAATGTACTATGTATCACGATAAGGCGTGGTGTGTTGGAACACCGTCGGATGAGTCTAAGCAATTAGTTCTTACGAGCACTCGAATGTAATTAATCTTTTTATCCGAGGGAAATATCTACCATTGAAATTATAATAAAAAAGTGCCACACATTCAGCGTCATGACAATGTTATAAGGAGTCCATACATTACTGTCACTAATAAGCTTCTTCTCACGTCGCTGAACATGGTCTAAGAGCTCAAAATATGTTCTTAAAGCTCCTGCTCATATATGCGAATTATACTACATTGTAGGATGGATATGCGAGGTATATAGATGGAGCAGAGAACAAGTGTGTTTTTCACAGCTTCCAAAAAATATAGGCACTTAGCTGCTCCTTTCGATACATAAAAAATGAGATCGTTTCAATCAAAATATCTACTCCATAATTGATTCTTTCCGAAAATGCAACACATTTGGCTGTTGTTCTATTGGTTAACACATTACATTGGCTGTACGCTAAATCAATATCTTAAGAACGCCAATAGAACTCCTCTTCACTACCAATTTAGTGCAATGGTAATTAAATTTAAAACAAGTAGCTTTATTTTTCGAAATTATCACAATTAACCTACGCTTACGGTATGAAAATATAATTTCTCACATATTAACCTCGTTATGAAGCCCATAAACGAGTATTTGACATTTTGATACGGAAAAAAAAACTTAACGCCGCTTAAACTCTTCATGCTCTTGTTATTTTTCTACTGTTAAATCCACCAAAATCATATGAATTTTTGTTTAGCTTCTCAGCTTCAGATACAAATTCAGTAGAGAGAGAGAGCGCCAGTAGAGATACAACCATTACGTCATATCAAATAGAACAATACAAATTTCACGTGATAACACACAAATTTCGTGCTCGCGATATATCAAACTTTTTTTGAGATTAGTGAGAAAGAAGTATTCTCTCTTCGTTCTATTGTTTAGTTGCCCACCGAACGTTCGTTGTGGTGGATTTAAGTGAGTTTTGATAAAATATTTGTTAATAAATCTGCGCAAAAATATAAAAAAGGTATTGAAAAAGACAACTCCACTTACATTTAAAATGAAAATTCGCAAAAATATTTTACCGCGCCGCCTCATTGATGTCTTGTGTTTTCTCTTAATTGGCGTATTCATGCCCATCGTATTCATATTCGAAATGGTTGTTGTCTTGCCCGAATTCCACGAGCCGGGCAGTTTCTGGCACACGTTCACATTTGTGCTGGCCATGTTTTTGGTGTTCAATATCAAGGGAAATATGATTGCCTGCATGATGATAGACACGAGCGTGGATTGTGAGTCGAACGAATGGTCAATTATATTTCCAAATACTCAAACGATTTATATATTTACAGATAAAACCTTAAAACCGCCGGCAAATGCTGAAGAGAGCGGCTGGCGTGAGTGTAAACATTGCGAGAAATTAGCACCACCTCGCTCGTGGCATTGTAAAGTGTGTCGCTCATGTATTTTAAAACGCGATCACCATTGCCTCTTCACAGCCTGTTGCATTGGCCAGAATAATCATCGCTTTTTCATGATGTTTGTCGTGCATTTGTTTATCGGCGCAACGTATGCCATTGTTTACAATACGTTGTACTTATTTGTGCTGAAGGCTCACATCTATCGCAATTGGTTGTCGCTGCTGAAGATGAGTTGTCCCTTGCTGATGGCCGTTGCCGGTTCTTTGTGGCAGAATATGTTTTTGATATTTTATAATTTAAATTTATTGGCCTTGTGTTATTCGGTGCTACTGTTGGTCTATCATGGACCTACTGTGCTGCGTGGTGGCGTTTGCTATGAACGTGGTGGTAATGGCTATCCTTATGACACGGGCAGTTGGCGTTCAAACTTGAGGGAGGTGCTTGGCAAGCGCATGAAGTGGGTGTGGTTGTCACCGTTTATTAAAAGTGAACTGCCCGGTGATGGTGTTGAATGGAAAAAGGCCAATAAAACGATCAAGGGTAACAGTGGTGAAAAGAAAACTCAGCACAAGGGAAAGTTGCATTAGATGAAGCAGTTTGTAATTTATATTAAATTGTTGACTGAAATTAATTAATTCATTAATTAATTAATAATTCGTTTAGATAGATTTGCAATGTGTTCATTGTACAATGTATTAATATGTATAAGAAATCGTTTACAATAAAAGTTGTTTATGAAAAAAATAAATAAATTAATTAAAAAAACAATTAAAATTACTAAGAGAAATATCTTCGGGCTGACTGAAGATAAAATACGCTTCACATACGAGTGAGATACGAGTGAGAACTTTGGCCATTTTTCAGTAATTTTACGTACATTTTTCGATATTTTATCTATAATTTACATTTACATTCCTTAATAAATCTTAGTTAACTTCACTCGAGCTGTGTAGGGTCCCCGCCACATTGGATCTGCGACTGTGTATACAGCAGTGCGAGGCCAAAACGAACGCACGCACACACGAATATTATGTGTGCATAGCCTCGCGAGGCTAAGGGTTGCCTGGCACTGGTATACATCTACTTACGTCCGGCAATGTGATATAAAACACTTGATCGAGCCGATTCTGCTTTGGTAACATTATTACCACGATTAGGTTACAGTTGTAACGGTCTATACACACAAAAAAAAAGTCGGTAGATTTAACCGAAAAAGACGGTTAAAAACGCTCCAACCCTTCTTCGTCCGTTAATCTAACCTATGAGAAGTGGTTGATTTTCTTTAAAGATTTATTGGTTTACAATTTTTAATTATAAACATACAGCAAAAATTTGTTTCGATACATATTTTTTTAGTACGAAAACCATTTCAATTTATTGGCTTACAATTTTTAATTGTAAACATACAACCAAAATTTGTTTCGATACATATTTTTTAATAAGAAAACTTTTTTCGATGAATTCATTTTTTTCTTCATTTGAAAACAAACCCCAACAACCAAAAAAAAACATATTAAACACAAAAATATATTTCGAAAATGCAAGATTGCATGTTTAACTATTTTTTTTTAACATTTTTTGTCGGTTAAATCTACCGACGAGCTCGGGAAAAAAATTTACAATTTTCGGTTAATTTTACCGACCTTTTTTTTCTGTGTAGTGTTACCTCAATGACGCTCAATGTTAGAGGTTTGCAGTCTGTCCAATTCGAAAGTATGGTCTGCAGTACGAAGTATATCAGTTGAGAATGTTATAGTTAAAAAGTTTCCTAAGCCTGGTTCTGGCTAGAGCTGGATAGAAACCGATTAAATGATCCACTCCTTATTAAATATTACTCATACGCACTGTCGCTCAGTGCAGCGTCTCCATATATAAGGGCATGCCTTCCGATGAAGAAGTGATCAGTAATTATATCGGTTCATATTCGTATGTTCGTTCTGTTCAGTGTTACTGCAACTCTCGTTCTGTTCAGTGTTACTGCAACTCTCCTTCTTTTAGCGTTAAAAGAGGGCCAGAGCGAGCTGGAGATAAAACAAGTTAAAAGGTTTAACCATCGATGGTTTGTTAATCTATGTTGAATTTTATGGAACCAATAGGTCTTTTGACAGACAAGCCAGAGGAAAGAAGATCCATTTGTGAACGTTTTCTTGCGAGTTTTTACGCATGTTCATTTACTACAAAGTAGGCATAAGGTGTCATTAGATATCGTTCCCAAGGAGGGGAAAGCTTCTCTGCATCTTGATACTACTTAGTTTGGATTTATCGATAACCGAGTTTAATGCTTTGTTTGCTGCCTGACTATTTTTATGAATTACAAGGTTCCCTAAATTTGAAACTTCATGTACTAAAAGCTCACAGAGTTTTATTACAGTGAAAATCTCTGCTTGAAAAGCACTACTGTAATTCGGAAGTCTGTATGATTAAGCAAGTTCTCAATCTTCAGAATAAACACCCGATCCATGAAACTCTAGCCGGTATTGTATTATGTAATGGTGTATATAATCGGTACCTCCAATTATATTAGTTCCTAAGGGATTCATCATCAAAATTCATAAAATTTCAAAACTAATTTCAATTATAATACAAAAATGTATAAATATTTGCTTCTTTCTTTCAGAAATTCGACCACCTTCGAAGAAAGGCTCCCCAGTGATAGTAGATTTTAGTATATTTGTTGTAGATATTAATTCAATTAATGTAGAGGATATGGACTTTAGGTAAGTAGACCCACACAATATTTCCATACTCTTCATGATGCTGATGGTGCAAGCTACTTCTTCACATTTTGTATAAATTCCAGAGTAGACATGTTTATACATCAACGCTGGCTGGAATCCAGATTAGAACTTCCCGATGATATCTTCGAAGAAGGTGACGATTATGTAACGCTACTTCCAGAATTTTTCGATAATCTGTGGCAACCAGATCCATATTTTTTGAACTCAAAAATTGCCGGTAAGCGAACGTAGATCATGATCATTTCTATGTTTTCCGTTTCTTTCTTCCTTTTGTTTATAATTTCTCTTAATTTTGTTTGCTAAATGAATTTCCGTAGCTGCTCTCGCATTTGTGTGTAGTCCTTTTAAAATATTTTAATTTTTGGCATTTGTCCATTTGTAAATGCTAGATCAAAACTCGACTCGGCTTGGCATATGCGCGCGCAAAGTCCGATTTAGTCGAACGAAGTCAATGTGTTTACTCTGTTTGTTCGTTGTCAGTTAACCCATTGAAATGCATGTTCTTAACTCATTTTTGGAGACTTTTATCATTTGATTATAATGTGTTTCTTTCGTGTTTGAGTTGTTTTCATTTTGTGTTTCATTTTATTTGTAAATAATAATAGAATACTTTTATAACTTTTATTGTGACCAATCGAACAATCGATCAATCAACAACTAACTCCACTCTGCCGATCAAATCGACAACCAACCATCTCTACTAAACTCCGCCTACCACTTCTACTAGGATACGGAAGTCCATATGTTGATTCGTCGTCTGTACTACGCGGCAAGGATGAAAGAGTAATGAAAAACTTTCATCTGAAACGAACTTTAAGTATATACTAATAAGATTTCTTTGTGTACCTAAAAAAAACAAAAAGCAAAATTCCCAAATCAAATTCAAATTCCAATCAAATCACAAAATTTTTCAAAAAAACCAACCAAAAACTATTCAGCTCAACTATACAACAACAGCAATCATATTAAAAAAAATATATAAAAATAAAAACAATTAGGGGAGACGTAAGAGAGAAAAAGGCGCTCGCTCCTGTCGTTTGTCATCGTAATGAAAGTGTTTCGTTTTTTATTTCCTTGTCCCTTGTGTTCGAACATTTCTTTTCTTTTCTTAGTTTTACTGCAACTACATATTTTTTCACCAAATCACATAGTGTTTTTAAAGTAGAAAAAATTGTATGTATTTATTTTCCTCGCCCGTCGCCATCGCCCTCTCAAATTGTTTTATAACACGCATTTCATCTGGGCTTTTTTCGTTCATAGTGAAAATCGAAAATTGAAAAACAAATTTTGGCCGAATTTCGAAAAATCATTTGATTTTCGAAATTCGTTTGGACAAAACTGAAAAATTGGCGCGCTACTTTATTACTCAGTCTCCCCTTGGTTTTTAGCACTCTTCACGAGCTTTTTCAGTTGTTTTTAAAAGTCACAAAAAAGTATCAAAAGTTTTACCTCAGTATTGTTCTAGCTTTTTTGCGATTTTGATTTAATTTTATTGTTTATAAGGCTTTCAATTAATATACGCACTTTAAAGTGCTACAAAATTTATTGTGTGTTTATTTCTTTCTTCGCTTTGCGGTTTTTATAGTTTTTTTTAAGATTACAGGCAAACCGAATGTCCTTTTTTTAATAAGTAAATTGGTTAGAAATTTGGTATTATTAAAAATTTTATCCAATTATCGGTTTAATTTTATGGACTAAGTAGGCAAAGTGGTTGCCTTCTGCTATGTCACGATCGGAAGGGATGAGGTTCAATCCCTACCCGGGGCAGGTCACGGAAAAGTGTGTGTGACATGTTGTTCTGTAAAGACCGCCACCTCTCGTAAACATTAGCAAAACAATAGTATAACTTGCCAAAGAATGCTTCAATTTTCCATTCGCCGTTCGGATCCGGCATTAAACTGTAGGTCCCTGCAATTATCATATACTTGTCCATGATAAGAAGAAGCATGTGGTTTCACAATGGACCTTATTTGGTTTAAGTGTGTCGGTGTTCCGGCAGCCATCTTAACCTAACCTAACCTAGGCAAAGACAACAACTCGAAATTGGGAGATTACGCGTTGGTGCGCATGAAAAAGATTCTATTGTGAACATAAAACTTCGTATTTCTTGATGCCACAGGCGAAGTTGGCTGATTATTCTAGTTAAATATGAACTCACGAAGGTGCAGACAGCGAATGGTCAAGTCGGAGGAGTTTATCCATTCCTTGACAATGTTAAAGACGTCCTCTTCGGTTGCGACGTTCAGATCATCGCTGGGAATTAACTCAGTCAATCGAGTGGCACTCAAACTGAAGAACCCCCCTTTTTTCCACACCTATATAAAGGGTCTTAGGAAATAAATTGATTTCAAGTGGTCTGGGTACAGAATTCACCTTCACAAACTCTTCGTGAGAATAATCTTCTGCCGTTTTGTGTTACAGTTGAAAGGATCCAGTTCGATGTATTTTGTGCATTCAATCACCACACTGTCTATCTGCACCATAGAGGCTGTTATCAAGTGCATCTCAGTTGTGTCCTCTTCCTCTGTAACAGACTGTCACCAATGCTTGTAATATGTCGCCCTGCACTTCGTTCAATGTGAATTCTTTATCTGTGGCTTCACCCAGCGATACCGTGGATATAGCTAAAAAATAGGGACTACACGCAGACAGCCCCAGATGATATATTAGGAATCTGCCTATTTTAAAGTTATTGTCCCATGCCTCTCCTTGTTATATTGACGTCTGTTATAAGTACCACGCTGGCTTTCAGGCAGTCAGACGGACATCGCTAGAGCGACTCAGGAGATGATGCAGATCAAGAATATATATATATTTTCTATGTTTTCATGGTTTAATAAATAATCCTATCAGCAATTTTTTCAAGGACCTCTTTAAACAAAGAAATGCATAAAATTTAAAAATAAACTAAACTAAAAATAGCCTGACTAAGATAAAAAAAATAGAAAAAAAACACAAACTTGATCGATTTGAAAATTGCATGTGCAACTGGAGAATTGCCAACTTGGTCAAACAAATCAAAATATTAGAATTCCATTGACACTCATTGTGCTTTAGTACAACACAGTACAACAACGACCTGCGGTATACGGTATGGCGACCGGCATTGGTACCACAGCAAGTCATTGCACACATTCGTGACCCGTAACGATTTATGAAACAATTGCCGTAATTTGTTTTTCCTTTTTTTCTATATACCATTTTTATTTTTACCAAACTGATAGTTAGGCTAAGTACAAGCACAACAAAATAAAAACACCCACAAGCATTTGTTAGTTTCAGCTTTTAGCTGTATAGCAAAGGGTGGCAAAGATTCATGCCCACTGTAGCAATCAATTGGTTCATTATAATAATAACCGCAATAGAATATTGCACAAACTCACAAATATACAAACTCCTCAATGTGCGTGTGTATTTGTGTGCTGACCTACCACTGTTGCATTTGTTGAAATGCAAATAAACAAAAAAGTAGCAACGTCCACCTCAATATGCCACGTTAAGCCAGCCCGACACCTTTTCAATGTCATTCGAATCCTCGGCAACACCATCGCTGCAATTTACTCCAATTAGTGTGCAAAAAATTCACTTAGGCCAACCATGGCCACATTTTGTATTCTGATAAGAATCTTTTCGGTTTATTTATTTTTTTTTTTTTTGCGTTGCCTTGAGTTGGTTAAATTTTTCAGTGTCAACACCTACAAAATCGATCAAGTCGACGTAGTTGGTAGCATGTGTTACGTAAAACATTGTTCAACGGTGAATTAAATTTTTTGGATAAAATTCTATTCGGTCTGCACTCACAAAGAAATTTTTGGTATTTTTACCTAAAATTTCTTGAGAGATGGAACTTAAGTTTTAGAATGTAAATGGTGCGTTTTTTTTCCCACAGTCTGCTTTTGTGGTGGGTGAGAATACTGCAGGTTACATTAATCATACCCCTGCCAATTCTTAAAGGACTTCCATTAACCCTACATCTCAAAGGAATTTCAGGATTAGTGAGGGGTTCAATTTTGACAAATCATACTCATGGTCATGATGATTGCTCCACAAGAATCAAGTAAACGATCCGAGATTTCTTCGTCCTAGTTGCAGAATCTGAACGAGTTATAGTCTAAAATGCCCAACTTCGTGAGGTGCCTCCTCAGTCTGCATGAGCCAGTGAGAAACCATGTTTGAATACGAAGCTTTTGCGAAGTATTTAGCTTAGCCCTGTGCAAGTTTCAAACTAAGGAGATATTGGGCCTGCCCAGGGAGGACAAACCAGTAATTCGTTCTGTCCACCCCATCTCTTGCTCTGAGCATACCTCGGATGGTATGAGCCCCTATATCGTAGAATGGCTCTGGCCCAATAAGAGGCGTAGCCGCTTCTTTTCTCGCAATCTCGTCTTCAGCCTCGTGCCACTCCACACCGATGTGTCCTGGCATCCATCAGATAATACAATTTTTTGTCTCGCCAAGCCGGTTTCATTGGTCAAGACAGTACCACACTAGCTTGGAGCTAATAATATGAGAGTCTTTTAGAGCCGCCTGAGTGTCAGATGGTATTTCAATTTCCCGCCTGCAGTACTTTCTATCGTGGCTAAATTACACGGTTCTTTCAACAGCGTAAACTTCTGCTGTGAAGATACCCATTGGTTCGAAATATTTGGTACGTGCGCAAAATACCCCAGTCCCAGTGCCCTCGTCTGTTCTGAATCCGTATGTTTATGTCTATAAAGGCTGTAATGCTAAAATGTAAATAGTCAGATTTTCTATGGACCTCATAAATGTAATCCTAGTTGAAAAGGTTTTCAATTTAATTTAATAATAATTTTAAATTTTCTTTTTAGTTTAAAATTTTTTAGTTCGTAGCAATTTACTTTAATTTGCATGCATTTAGTTGAACACATCGTTAATGTACAGTGTCTATAAGCTTATCAATGTAACTTTCGTTTTATAAATAAAAAAAAAAATAACAATAAACTGAATGTAAATCATTTACAAAACTTCCAAAGCTCCACATTACTTAGTTCGAATACAGTACGATCATCATCAACTAAACTGGCTTATGTTAACCAAGCATGTTATTGTGGTTCCAATCAAGCATAGAAAAGACATAATAAACAAATTAGTTATGGAATTTTTTTTGCACGAGTTAACAAACTTTAACAACAACAAAAAAAAATAGGAAGTAATTGTAAATAGAAATATATTAATTTAAAATTAATTCAAGAAAATATTTCCAATAAATATTCCAACTAATAGAGAATTTTTGTTTTCAACTCTTTTGTCGCCAACGCTCGTCAAATCGTTTTCGATGTCTTTTCGTTGTAGAAATTGCCACACTAACGCACCAGTTCACCTCGGTGACGTTGTACAAAAACAAAACGGTACGCTATGCAGCCCGGATGCATGCAATAATAGCCTGTCAAATGGAGTTCCAATTGTACCCGATGGACATACAAGTGTGTCCCATCTACATTGAGAGTTGTGAGTGCAACTGAATGAAAAAAAAAACTTTCATTTTGAACTGATGAAATTTTGATATGATTTGCCCCCTATTTCGTTGTAGTTTCCTCGAATAATCAAAAAGTCAAATTGCGCTGGTCCGATTCTGGGGTGACTCTCAATCCCGAACTGAAGTTACTGCAATATAATCTCGGCCAACCCTTGGAGTTGGAAGAGAGCGATGGCTATATGCCCGAGAAGGTGGGCAATTTCTCACGACTGACCGTGTACTTTCGTTTCGAACGTCAGATCGGCCATCATCTCATACAGACGTTTGCGCCGTCCTCGCTGGTTGTGATGCTGTCGTGGTTTAGTTTTTGGCTGGGCCTGGATGCCATACCGGGTCGTGTTACTTTGCTGGTCACCTGCATGCTGACGCTGGTAGGTGGTGAAGCTATTGCTATTGCGTGAACAAATTAATATTTACTCTTCTTCGCAGGTGACTATGTTTACAGGCCTGAGAGCGGATATACCGCCCGTGGCTTATGTTAAGGTAAAGGAGGATTTTTGTTCACTGAAATTGTTCACCATTAGCACAATTTTCAATTCACTTAGGCCCTCGATCTTTGGATGGCTGGCTGCATGCTCTCCGTGTTTGCCGCCCTAGCCGAATTCGTGGTTGTCAAAGTTTTAGACGTTCAATACCAATATCAAGTGAATAAAATACCAAAGGTATTGCCAATGGTAAGTGTCAATCCAAACAAAACAGGAAGCAGTTCTAACGTTAGACTTGAATTTTCCGCATCAAATAAATAACAAAAAATTACTGAATTTTCCCAATTTTCGTATTTATTCTCATATTTATGCAGCGCATAAGTAATATGGAGAAAGGACAATGTGCAACTGTAGCCAGTTGGGAGGGAGGCGCGGTACGGTCACGAAAGGCCACCCAAACGCCCACAACGCCGGGACAGGTAAATATTATTTTTCTTGTTTTTTCGATACAAAATTAGCCTTGACTTAAATTTTGGTAACATAAAAAAAATCACCAAAAAATTATCGATTTATTTATTTGTATTTGTGTCTCGTTTGTGTGTTGTTTTTCTCTTTATTTTGCTTGCAGACATCCTTGCAGGGCAATGGTGGTCCCCCAAAGCCTGGCCGTCGCCAAAGTCTCTTGTCCGTAGCTTGGACGGACACTGACACTGGCGTGGAGAAAATCATGTGGCGCGAAATTGATAAAGTATCGCGTGCCGTCTTTCCCATACTCTTCTTCGTATTCGTGCTGCTATACTGGCCCATATTGCTGATGAAGTCATCCTAGGATTTAAGGAGTTCCAGAAACCATCATATTTCTGGACTCCGATGAAAGTGGAAAGGGAACAGGAGAAGAACTAGTTCCGAATGAAATACTTTATGTATTTTTTAAGGAAATCGTCAGGACACTTAAGCGAGCAAATGGAAATCGAATGAGGTTAAATGGAAATTTTCACAAATTTTGACGACTGATTCATTCATTTAATGCAATCGAATACGAAATTTAAAAAAAAAAACGACTACTATCGAAATTAGATTGGTTTTTAATAGAAAACAAATTTATTGTTTGATATGATAATGCAAAATTTATCGATAGTAACAAATAAATAAAAAAAAATTTTATCGATGGTAAAAAAATATTTTTTTATTTAACGATAACAAAAAAAGTAAAGTTTATCGGAAGCAATTTTTTTTATGTTCGATCGTTAAAAAAAAAGAGTATTTATAGAAATTGAAAAAAATTTAATCGATAAGAATTAAATGTTATCGAGAAAATTAAAAAAATGTTTTATACTGAAATCGAGAAAAGGTCATTTATCGAAATTTTTTGTACTTTTTCTGATATTTAAATTTCCAAATTCTAATGTACGACGAGCATCAATGTACCGAATCATTTAAATAGCCTTTTTTATATACTGTAGACCTGTTTTATTTGTTCGGGGTCGGTGACAAATAAAACACGCCTCTACAATTAGCTATATTGCTCGAAAATTGCACATCACTAGCTCCAATTTTCCCAAGCTTTTGTTTGGATATTTTTTAAGTTTAGAGATTCCAGTTTCAATAATGCAATGGTAAAAAAATGCACCAACACAGTTTTCAATAACAATTAAGAGATAGTTGTAGATAAATATAGCCAATTAGCTGATCGTACAAAATGTATGGACAACACAAATAAAACAGGTCTATTGTAAAAGACCTTCGTATTGAACAACTTATTCAAAAATTGTATTCATTTGATTTCGGTAGAAATTATAATAATCGATTACGATTTTCCGATAAACAAAATTTTAATATCGATAATAAGCTTTATAATGTAATAAATGTTATCGGTAGATATTGAAAACCATTGTCCATAAATACAAACTTCATTGAACAAAAATTACTTTCTTTTTAGATAAATATTTGTAAAAAATTTTATCGATAAAAAATTACACAAACATCGAAACATATATTGAAACCTTGGTTTGTTTGATTTCCATTTCAATTTCGTTTGAAAGCGTATGTATGCCTTAATCAATAACAGATCTAAGCTCTCATGATCGTCAATAACCGAAAACTTCTCCAACCCAAAAAACTTCGCTCATGGAATCCATAAGACATGATATGAAATGAAATGGAGCCTTATAGCTTAATATATTTTACAATTAAGTACATGAACACATTTAGAAAAAGAACATACCTAAGTATGTATGTACTTTATAAAAAAAATATGCCCAAACAAGCGAACGGACTACTAAAAAGAATTAATTAAAAAAAAATAGATAAGTCTATAAAATCGAAAAACGAAAAACTACTTTTATAACTAATATGAAATCGGTGCTTTTTGAATGATAATAATTTTTTTTTATAAATCACTAAAATATTTTTGCATAGAATATTGTGTTTATTTTCTTTTGTGGCTAAATACTAAAACAAACGCACACACTCACTTGTTAGAGCAAAACTACAACACGCAAAAGTACTTTGTTAATAACTTTTATAGATTATTTATGGTGTAAATACTTTTAATTGATATTTACAAAATAAAAACCTAAAAAAAAACTTTAAACAAAGACAATTTAACACAAATGCACAAAAATAAAAACAACATTGATTTTATCAAACAAACGCTCGTTAATTCTTATACATTCATATACGCGTAAATACATAAAATAAATACATAAATACATACATACATATTTATAGGATATATATTTTTTTAGAAACTCCACACGCATAAACTCTGACAAACACCACACTTTAGAAATAAAGGAAACAATGAGAAATGGTCGTAGCTTTAACTTAAAATTAATATTAAATAATTTTAATTTAATACTGAAAATCATTTTAAATGAGAAGTGTACAGTTTAGGCCGCATTCGCATACGCATTACACAAATACACACACACCAAACACAGCAAAACCAAAGCCGCGCATAAAATTTATCAAACCAAACAGAAAAAGGATATATGAATTGTTAATATATTATAAAGTAATTTGAGTACAATCCAAGTGTACATAAATACAAAAACAAACATGCAAACTGAATCAATGAAAAACGAATGAAATAAAATGTAATTTTAATTTAAATTTAAACTTAAATGAAACGTGTTTTTGTCATTACTTAAGGGGGAAGAGTGTGATAGGATAAAAGGTAAGTAATGTTGATATTTTTTTGGACATTCTCAAACAAAAATCAAAACATTTTTTTCAAATGCGTGTTTTGCACGTTAACTGCTGCAATTATTTAAATTTTTTTTGACTTTCCACTTCTTTTTGCTTCTATTGGAATGGTCAGCATCGGATTGAACAACCAAACAAAGAACGCAAGCGCAATGGTAATAGGGCTAGAACGGAATGGAAATGTCAATGGAACAAACTTTAACTGGAACAAACTTAGAAGGGAAAGGAAATTTAAATGAAAATGGTACAAACTTGGTTATGTGACAGGAACGGAATGGAAATGGAACTGAAACAAATTGGAAAACAATAAAACGGTAGAAATTAGGAAGATAACAGGAGCAATAAAAACAATTTTCGAAATTTATCAGAAGGTTACACTTTTCACAATTTATCGACCGAAACTCGAAAACGATATCGTACCAATATTCTACTTTCTAAGAGCCTATTTACACAGTCATTCCCATGACGCATGGGCATGCCGTTTTTAGAATTTACACTGACATGGGCATGACGAAATTTGACAGTTTTTATATGAAAATGAAAATAAACGAAGCATGGAGTTGCCACCTTTTACGTTTTTTGTATGGATTTTCGGTGCAAAATTTTGCCCATGCGTCATGGAATGTGTAAATAGTCTCTAAAAAATTTCGATTACAGTCCTTCCATTCCGAATTGGACTGTGACTAGAGCTCCAAATCCGGGTCAGATTGTAATCCAAATTAAATTCCGATTATAAAAGGACATATAATTTCGGTGATCGGGGCAAATATGATTTAACTTCGGTGTGATTTTTTTTTTCTTTAAATTACCCTATGCAGTACAAAAAATTGTCAAGTAGGTTTTGCAAGTTTATAGCCAAAACGTTTCTTATTTGAAGCTAATGTTTTGACATGTTGACGTTTCCCACTAAGCAGAAAAAATGGTCAAACCTGCATTTGATCTCCAACCGGATTATATAAGTCAACTCTTAGACACCTTCGAAATGAACTGGAAGTCAAATGGAATATTAATTTGAGTGTCTTCATTTCTTCTAAGAGCCTATTTACACAGTCATTCCCATGACGCATGGGCATGCCGTTTTTAGAATTTACACTGACATGGGCATGACGAAATTTGACAGTTTTCATATGAAAATGAAAATAAACGATGCATGGAGTTGCCACCTTTTACGTTTTTTGTATGGATTTTCGGTGCAAAATGTTCTATCCCGTTTTCACTACCGCAGTTCTTATTAGCTCTTTGTCAGATTTTTCGTCATGGAACTGATAGTGTAAATAGGCTCTAATAAAGCAATACCATTCTTTATTGTTGCTCCATTTCCTGGGATAATGACTACGATTTTAATTGGTGAAAAGGACCAAAGCTACACTTCTGATCGAGCTTATTAGGTAGTTTCTATACACATTGTTGCTTTAGTCAGTTAACCATCTAACTGACTTCTTCAAAACGCTTTTGTTACTTTGTTAAACCGGTTCCACACGGAACCACTATTTTTATTCAGTGTCATTCAACTTACTTATTGCTAATATAAACAAACTATAAATTAACAATTTTACAAAAGATAAAATTAAAATCAACTTAATCACTATCATCAGCAACTTTGCCTTCGTTTTCTTCTTCGTCATCATCGTCATCATCATCCTCATCGTCACTCTCCTCCTCCTCATCATCACTGTTTCCTTTTTCTATATCATCCTGCTTGGGCTTTATCAGCAGCATTTCCTCATCCTCGTCATCATCAATGCCGACTTCAGCCCCTTCTTCATTTTCCGCTTTTTTTTTCGCAACAGCTGCCTTATCATTGGCTGCTTCGATCAGAACTCTCATGGTGTACTTATTGAAATCGCAACTGTAGGAAAGTGGCAAAAACTTCATTACTAACCAATTCAAGCTTTGAAAAAGTACCGGGACCTTACATTTTATTTAGCATTTCATATTTCCGCGACATACTCTCGTGCAAGGCCAACAGCGATGTATGCTGGAAGACACCATCCCGATTTCCGTGACTAACCAGCAGGCAGCAACTCCATTGCAAGTAAAACTCAATGTGCGGTGACGTTTGCAACATGCGGGCCACCGTCTGCAACAAACGGTGGGCGAATTCATCGGGCAGCGTAGAGCAAATCAGTTCAACTGGAAATGTTTAAAGAAAATTTGAATTATTCAGGGCCTCTTTTTTTAAGGGCAAGAAATGCTAAATTTTTCGATATTGCTTTAGGTCAAAGCCATCGAGCAGTGGAAAACCTTCACACAATTTCTTGGTTACAAGTGGTAATTTCACTTATGATAATTTTTAAATATTAAATAGCAGCAAAAGCGAAAAGGGGCACAAAAGAATTTTGCATTAGCAAAAAATTTCCCACACACACACACAAACAAACATTCTTGGAAACTCCTTATGCACCGCCCCTTTAGTACTTCATGGTTTTTGACATCAAGGGCATTTGCATATGCATAAACTCAACTTGGTCATGTATTATGGCAAAGCAAAAAAAAAGTTTGTAGGTACCTGTATTTCCTTAACGTCTTCAAGTCGTGCAGTTTTTGCCAACTTATGGTGGAAATAATGTATGGAGAAGTACTAACTCCTTCTTACTACAATTGGAGCCTCAAATTATGGCTACGAAACAACCTTGAAATTACTTCGTTAGTGAGGAAAGGGTTGAATTTGAATTTTTGCTTTTGCAAAAAATTCTTTGCTAATAAGTGCAAGTATTTAAAGAATTTTTTTTGCTAAGGAAATATTATTAAAAACTAAATTGAAAAAATTTATTTCAGAGAGAAAATTGTAAGAGAGCTTTAGAGAATTAAAATTCTTAATATTAAAGATACTAAAAAAATAAAAGTCAAGTTCTGTTTATAAAAAAAATTTGCAATCTTCGAATTTTTTCGAACATTTTTTTTTTTAAATTTTTTAAATTTGAAACTCTTTTGACTTAAACATTTTTTAAAATTAGTTAAATAAAATTTCAGAAAAATATTTTTTTTTTCGAAAATTTTTGAAAAAAATTCGAACATTGAAAATATTGTATTTAAAAAACTTTTAGAAACAAATTCGAAAATTTATATTTTTTTCCAAAAAAAAAACGAAACTACCAAAGGTACTTACTATCTTGATAGGGGATTTTTTCCAAAGCCAAAGCAATCAAATTCGATTCGTTCAATTTCAGCGACATAATCAAAGCTTTTGAATAATCCTTAGCGCTCAAGGACTCCTTGATGGCTTTGGGAGTAACCTCCAAAGACAAATTGAAGGGATCGAAGACAACACCTGAAATGTAGTAAAAAAAACAATTGAAATCAAAAAAAATTCTTTAAAGTGACCAAATTTTTAAGTATTTTACCCCTATCCAACGAATAAATACAAAGTCCCTCAGTACAGGCAGTGGCAAAAGCCTGACCAGTGGGTGAAAATTTCACCGCAAATACTTTAATTTCGGGTTTGAAATTTCGCGCCGCCATATCGCCTTTTTGTACGCCCGGCAGTCGTATAGCCACATTGCCACCTTCAAGCTCTTCGCGTTTTTCCAGTAAGGCCATATTGCCGAATTCGGTTAAATTGCGACGATCGATGAACTCCTGTGGAATGTAAATAAATAGTAAATATATCTTTCAAATTCAATCGCAGACATCCACTCACATCCAAACCATCCAAGCTGTGATTTTGGGTAATTTCGAATTTCTTCAATAGAATGGCTTCGCGTACATGATAAATGCAAATCGTTTGTGATTTACCGCCCGCCAAAAGACACTCACCGTCCGCAGAGTATTCAATGGATGTGAAGTATCTGCAAGATACGAAATTCAGTTTCAATTAACACTTAACGGAGAAAGCCCACACGAATAACTTACTTTCCCAGCAAATTCCTCTTAGCCGTTATCAGATCAGCCTCTGAACGTCCGCTGCCCAGATCATTGCGTCCCTCAATTGAACTGATTTGTGTAGCAGTTTTGATATCAAAAACCGTGATAGTGCCACTGAGTGTAGACACGGCCACCTGGAAGAGGGAATGGGTGGAGAATGAAACAAAGTTGGTATTGAGGAATCGTCCGGATTTCTTACATGTTCACCATTGGGATTGAAAGCTATGCACGTGACATCCGAGAGCAAGTCAATGGTCTCATGTTCACTGTTATTCTCCAAGCAATTCCAGATTTTAATAGTTTTATCCCAAGAGCCCGAAACCAATGTGGAAGAGGTGGCCACTGGCGAAAAGGCCAAGGAAGACACTGGACCCTCATGACCGCTAATGACTTCTAGAAGTTTACCCAACTTGATAGACCATAGGTAGATTTCGAAAACATCCTGACCACCTGCGGCCACCAATTCGCCAGACTGATCAATGGCCACGCTGGAGAATTGCACGTGACGCGGTGAAGTGAATGTGCGGAAGTTGCGGTATCTAAGGAGGAAAGGAAAAATGAATAAAGCGTACTAATTTTGTGTAATTTTATAACGAGTACCCGGTACTAAGAAATATCCGGTTACTTTACTTTTAGATAAAATTTGTAACGTTTTTAAAGCATAAGTTAATGTGTTTTCTTGAGATACTGTAGACTACAAGATTAGAATTTATTGCAATGAGTACCCGGTATCCGTAAAGAACGGTTACTTTGCTTTTAGATACAATTTTTTACATTTTCAGAGTGTAAGTCAAGTAGTAGATATTTTATAAAAAGTTTATTCTAGTGCCCGGCTACTAGAATACGAATATCAAGTAACCGATTTAAAATTTTTTTACCTAGTTATTTGCTTTTTTTAAGGAAAAGTTTGTGTGTTTTTTGAATATGCCATAGTGTTTAAATTTTTAACGTTTTCAGACACAGTCAATAGTGACCGGTTACTATATTTCAAGTAACCGGTATTTGTTTTTTTCTCAACACTGTTTATTGCTTTTACATACAAATTTTTAACGTTTTAAAAAAGCCCTTACCTGGTTATATCAAAAGCCCTCACAGTACCATCCAGGGAGCTGCTCACCAGAAACTTCTTATTCCTACTGAATTGCACAGCCGTCACGCCGCTTGTGTGCTCGCTGAAGGTGACAAAACAGAAGCCACTTTGCGTGTTCCAAAGCTTCACCTTGGAGTCTTCACCTCCCGTGGCTATGTACTGGCCATCCGGCGAATAACTGATACAAGACATCTCACTGCTATGACCCTGTTGCTTCATGATGTACTGCTCACTTTGCCACTCCCACACCAGCAGTTGACCCAACTCCTTTGAGGCCAGGGCCACCCAGTCGCCTGTACAATTGAACAGGGCTGCGGAAATGGGATAGTCCGATATGCTCAGCGAATGAATCATATTGATGTCGGGCAGTTCGTACAAGTAAAATGAGCCCGTGCTAAAGGCCACCACCATAATCTTAGTGCGTCGATTGTAATTTGCGGCCGTAACCATTGCATCGCGGTGTTCCTTACGCGGTTCATCTGCCAGATAATGCCGTGCTAGTTTCTTGTAGAAGAATGGATGGCTTTTCTTAACATCTTCATCCTTCACCTCGTTGTCATCCACGACAGTCTCGGCCGTAGCCAGTTCGGCTCCGGTATTTGGTTTCTCCACCGTATCCTCCACATCATCCTCGGAATCTTCTTCGCTCTTCTTCTCCACCACTTTCTTCTTCTTGGGCAAGCGTGCCAGGCGTCTTTCTTCGTAGTCCGCATCCGTAATGTCCGACAAGGCCAGACTGCACTCCCACAAGCACAGCTGACCATTGCGACTGAGCGTATTCAAATGCATGCTATTCGTCTCGAAGAAACAGCCCACAATCGAGTCGGTGTGGCCGCCCAGATTATATGTGCGAAAGTTGTGCAGAAAGCGAATGGCACAGATTTTCGTCGAATTATCGCGACAGCCTATGGCCAGGAAACGCGAGTCCGACGACCAATCCAACCAGGTGATGTCATCGAAGCCTCCCAGAAAGTGGCGCTCCAGCACAAAAGGATTGTATTCTCCCGTCAGCTCGCCTGGAGCACGGAATACGAACACCAAGTTCTCTTTGGCCACCGCAAAGTGGGCCCCATCCGGACTGAAGACGACACATTGTACTCCACTTTGGAACTTGTGACGATGGATGACCATGCAGGACACCATACTAATCAGTTGGGCCTCACCGCGCTCATTCACAGCAATCAGGAGGCTGCCATCGGGCGACAAGGCAATGCTGGTGTAGTTGTAACGTGACTCCAGTGACAGGGTACGCGCCTTATTGCTTTAAATGAAAAGTGTTGCAATTTAAAGTTTTTAAAAAAATTTACTCATACTCACTTTTTTAAATCGTACAGAGACAGCCGGTTGCCCACTGGCGTAATAACCGAGTTTCCATCTGGCGTAAATAGTAAATTTCCATTGCGGTAGATTGTGCCCATCAAATTGGAAAACTTGTACGAAAACTTCATTTTGTATTTGGATTTAATTTAAACTTAATTTCGACGGAAAATTCTAGTCAGCAACACATTGAAGAGCAAGCAGCAACATAAACAAAACGCACGTGTTGATTAGTGGTGGTAAAAACGTTGAAAAAGTTATCGATAAAAGGTCTTCGCTACTTTTATTTCAGGATTTCAGAGTTGCACTTTTTTAGTAAATGATTTTTTTTTAGTTGTTATTTATATTTTTTTATAGATTTTATTTATAAGTTTGGAGAGATATTAATAGAGCATTTATTTTGCTTTGAAAACCATTTCTATTAGCCCCACAATCACTCACAATAATTTTTTCACATTTTTATTAAGCAACATCTTACAACAATTAAAAATTATCACAGAAAATCCCTCACTTCTCTCAAAAATCTCAATATGAGAGAAATTTCACAAATCTCGCAACTGTTTTTATTTTTTACGGAGCAGTGGAGCAGTCGAATTTTGATGGATCCGCGCTCTAGCTCCGCTCTGAAACTAAAACTCCAAGACCGCTGCTCCACTCTGAATCCCGGCAAATTTCACATTATCAAAAAGAAATGTATGAATGATTCTTTGTCAAAAACAGTCTACTACCAAAAATCTGCTCTTACCTAAATAAATCGATTAGAAAATACCAAAAATATCGTTATTTTCTCACCACTAAACCGCGAAATTTGCCAAAACCGTACAACCGTAAATAACAAACAAAAAAACCGACTAGCAATGCGTACTGCCACGCCTCCCACCCACACACTATCCTTCGGTGGACAGATCAACTGTTTTGAAATTTGCAGCAACGATTTCGCGTACAATTTGATATGTATTGCCAGCGACAAGAAACTAACATTGGGATTAGTGCATTTTCCGGTAAGTTGATTTTTTCGATACAATTCGATTTCTAAATGAAAATATTACAGGAAGAATCCGAGTCGGATAACTTTGGCTGGGAGCGTCTTAAAGACATCTACCACGAGAGCCGGTGTCATGCCATCTCGTTTGCGCCCGAGACTTCATTGGTGGTCATGCCCAAGAACGTCACTTTCTGTGCGGCGGGGGCAGACTTCTTGCTGAGAATCTTTCGCACCGATCTGCAAAGTTCGGATACAGTCCAAGTGCTGAAAGGTGGGCTGGGCTACATGAATTGTTTGGCCACATCTAATTTATTTTCTTCCATCACAGGACACACTAACTACATTAACGACGTGGCCTGGGACACTGAAGGAGACTTTCTGGCCTCCGTCAGCGACGATCATTCGTGCAAGATTTGGAATGCCGAGTCGCATTTCGAAAGTGTCACCACCTTTTGTCTGTCGTCGGCGGGCATGTCGGTGAAATGGCATCCCGAGGACACCTACAAAGTGCTGGTGGCTGAAAAGAAGGGGGTCGTCCATCTATACAATGTGCGCTCTCAGCAGGCCATCATATCGGTGGAGTCGCCAAAGTTTCCCCTCATGGCGGCCGATTGGGCATTCAACAGCCGGCACTGCATTGCGGCCCTGGCGGCAGGCGACATTGTAACTTGGGATCTGAGGCGTCCCTGCACGCCATCGGATGTGAAGCAAGTGCACGAGGATGGGGGACGCATTGTGCGCTTTTCACCAAATTCGGAAATGGTCATTGCCAGCATCGGAAGACCAGACATTACGCTGAAGGTGTTCACCTCCAAGTCGGCAGTGCCTCTGATTGAGGCTCCCCTCAAGCTGTTTGGCGGCATGTCTTGGCATCATCGCCTGCCCTATATTGGGGCAGCCTATGATCGCAAATTGTGTTTCTGGAAAGTGCAAATCAAGTAAAAAGGAACCGGTATTGTGTAACTTGAGTCACTTTTTCTATTTATTAGCTTCGTATTAAAAAATATTTTCGAAAAAAAAAAAACCAACATAAAAATGCAATATCAATGTCCGTAATACATAGTTCTATCTAAGGGCAGTTCAACACCAAACACAAGTCCTAAGCCCCATTGACAGTGGACAAGTACTCCTTGTAGCGTAGCTCTTGTTGCTGTTGCAACTTTTGGAGTTTCTTCAGCTGTCCTTTGCTCACCTCTTTGCCATCTTTGTCGAGTGTGGGAAGACCCTGAAAAGAAGGAGCATGTAACGTACGACTGCCAAATAGTACCGGGGACTTTCACAACTTACATTCTCATCAAAGGCCGAATACTTGTCCGTTTCGCTCAGAAACATCTTCTTCGGATCGATTTTCTTTTGAGCCTCCTTGGCGGCCGCAGCCTCGGCAGCGGCCTGTTTCTTCCGCTCCTTCTCTGCCAAGCGTTCTTCTTCGGCAGCCTTTTTCGCCTCACGTTCCTTCAGCAGCGACTCACGATCCACTAGCTTCACCGCAAACTTACCACCATCCTTGTCTTCGAGGCGTACACCCAGATTGGGCAGCACATCGTCACGCAGATCATCGCAGAGCTTGAGTATTTCATGGGCTTTCAGAGTCTTGGCCTGTTCGCGCACTTGATTTCTGAAATCGGCTATGGAATTTACATACGGCATAACCGTGGACTCAAGATCACCACAGTCCCCGCTCCCAGAGCCACCCATCGGGAAACCAATGCCGCCTCGAGGGCCTGAAATGGCCCCAAAAATGTGCAACAGATCAGTGATGAAGGCCGCTATCTTGCGCAGGAGTAGGCTATTCAGGGCAGCCTTGTTGTCGCGTATGTAAATATTCGAGGCGGAGACAAGTTCGCGTAAATAGTCGAGAGCAGCGCGTGTATCAATGTTGTCTGTGGAGGAGGTGAGAGCAAGGTTATAAGTGAAGAAATACCTAAGCTGATGCAGTCCTCTCTCTTACCGCATAAGGCCTCGTGCACTTGAGTCTGGATGCTGTTGAATTTCTTCTGCAGTGCAGATTCCACTGGGCCCCACGCATCGAACTGGCGACGTGGCTGCTCTGATAAAACGTGACGCGTCAAGTCTTTCACATTGAGGAAGAATTCCTAAAACGAAAAAAAAATTCAATTTCGCATCCAACTTAAGTCTCAAATCATCTTACGCTCAAGAACTTCTCCAACTGCACCGCCATCTCCATGGTGTTCTCCGAATAGTCCAACGTGTCCTTCCACGAATGCAGCAGGAACGCCAGCCGCAGTTGGCAGGGTGAATGCCTCTTCAGAGCCTCTTGAATGGTCACAAAGTTCTTCAGCGACTTGGACATCTTGCAGCCCGCAATTGTCAGATGGCCCGTATGCAGGAAGTACTTCACCCACTCTGCCTCACCGAAGGCCGCCTCCGACTGGGCCAGTTCATTGTCGTGATGGGGAAACTTCAAGTCCACACCACCCGTGTGTATGTCGAACATGGGCCCAAACACATCCGAAGCCATTGCCGAGCACTCGATGTGCCAGCCAGGACGACCGCGTCCCCAAGGGCTATCCCACCAGGGTTCGCCAGCCTTGCTGGCCTTCCACAGGGCAAAGTCATTGGGCGATCGCTTCTCCGAGAGACGATCTTCGGCCACAGACAGGTCACCCTCTCCCTCTTGCAGTGACTTGGTATCGCCGTAGGCCTCGGGCACTAGCTTGGCATAATGATGCTTATCCCGTTTGTCGAAGCCATTCACATCGAAGTAGACCGAACCGTTGCCCGCATAGGCCAGGCCATTGCCTATGATGCGCTGAATGAATTCCACAATTTGGGGCACATACTCGGAGACTCGCGTCAGGACATCTGGCGGCAGAATCTGTCATGAGGTACAAACGAATTAAATTAAATTTCAATTCCAATCAATTCCTTCCCACTCACATTCAAACCCTTCATATCGTTGTGGAATTGATCCTCCCAATAGCGTGGCAGCGTTTCGAAAATGGCATTCTCTGTCACAAGAGCTCCCTCCTTACGGTCCATCCACTCGGCAATGGGATCTTTGGCCTCAGCCAAATATACCAGCCGTGCCTCAGTTACGCGTGTGACTTCTCCACCGGCCACGGCCTTTGTCAGCGCCTCAATGGCCTCATTCATGCGCAACAGCAACTTGTCCAGCATCACCTTCTTGTCCGGATCCGTGTTCTGGGCACACGTGGACTCAAACTGTTCCAATACTTCCTTCTGGTCTGCCAACAATTGGTCCAAGGGAGCAGTGGCAATGTCAGACGCATACTTCTCGTACAGATGATTCTGTCGCGCACGCTTAATGATCTTGTCGTCAATGTCTGTGATATTCATCACATAGTGAATGTTATAGCCGAAGTAGTCGGACAAGACACGTCGCAGTATATCAAATGAAATGTACGATCTGTGGCCAGATAAGAAGATAAGATAAATCACAGCCATCTCAGGAGAATAGTGATGTGGCACTCGACATACCTGGCGTGACCCATATGTGAAGCATCGTAAACTGTCGGACCGCAGCTGTACCATGTGACATTATTGCCGTCCAGCGGCACAAAATCCTCCTTCTGTCGCGTCAAACTGTTGAACAAGCGCAATTTGGGGCGCTCCTTTTGTGGCGGTGTTTGCCAAGCGGGCTGCAGGCGTTTCGACATGGTATTGAATGTGGAAGTCTGTTGTTTCTCTTTAAAAGTATTTGCTGTTATTTTTATTTTATTTGCTGCAGAAAGACAAACCGTCCGTAATTACCTTTTCTGAATCACGAAATTCGTACACGTTTGAATGAAATAAGAAACTGTCAAATTAGAAAAGTGCTGCCAAACCAGTGGAAAATCAAAATAAAAATTTAGTTTCTCCAAAATTTATAATTTTAGTAAAATTAAATTTTCAGCAAAATTAAATGAAAATTCTATCCATTTCTTTTTTGTTAAAAAAAACAACTGGAGATGAATAAAAGTTTAGTTTTCATACATTTTCAGAAATGTTTTCAGAAATTAGTAAAATTTGATTTCAGACGAAATAACAAAAACAATTCCGACTGGATAATGAGAAATGCCTACAAATCGAACACATAATTAAAAAAAATCTCCAAAAACATTCCTAAACTATTAAAATTTCCTTTATTGCAGCGCATGTATATTCGTTACAATGGTTACTAAACTAAAACTAACAATTTCGTACTGTTCCATTTGTGCTCTACGTGTTCACAGCGGGCCTACAGGCAATCATATACACCGAAAAGAGACCCTTTGGGAAGCCCAGTTGACGTGTTGTTTTCACAATGCGGAAGCCCGATTGTCGCAACAAACTCTCGTACTCCTGCAGAGGACGCGTTACCGACGAGTCTGTCTCGTCCTTTTCCGTCTGCTTGGCGGATGTTACATTTTCCTTCATTACAAAATAGCCACCCTTGGCCAGGCCAGAGCTCATGCGACGGAAATACGCCAACAGATCGTCATCTGTGAGATGTCCCAGCACCCACTGGCACCAAATCAAATCGTATTTCACTGCAACGGGATTGAACTCTTGCAGTCCCACGTTGTAAATTTCACCCAGGCGATTGGGATAGCCTAGTGTAGAGCCCGCGTCCTCAATGCAATAGTCTTTAGCTTTCGTTGCAAATGCCGTGTCCTGCTCTACAAGATCTACGCTAGCAAAGCGTGGCATTAGTAAGTTCTTCGACACACGTCCAATGCCAGCTCCACAATCCAAAGCGCTTTTGTTGCCTAGCGTATGCAATTCGCTCAGAAATTTACTCGAGCCTTGAATGTCAATGGAGCTGATGTAGCCCAGGCCTCCGAGCATCCCGTTGACGGTGGCCGGCACCTCGGACCAGTATTTCTGCGCTTTCCCATAGAATTCTGGTGTTTCCGGTTTGGTCATAGTAGTCTCCATTGGTTTCGTTTCCTCTTCTGTGAACTGTTGTGCGTGCATCGTTTGTTTGTTTTTTTTTTTTTGCGCCTCCTTCAAAACGACTCTTTTGTAGCTGCAGCTTTCTATTGCATTGCAATACTTTTTTGCAATGTTTTATATTATTGTGCGCCAAAATAACACATTCTCCTGATAAGTGGATGTTTGTTCAATGAACAGCTGTCAGCCGACGGTGATGCCAAACATTTACAAACAGCATGAAAAAAATATTTGAAATTTAGTAACACTATCTGTTATCCAGCAATGCTCCAACCCTGACTCACGCTGAAACGCTGAAAAACGCTTGGCCGCTCAAAAACGCTTTTTCCCGTTCATCCGCTTAAGCCTGGTTTTCATTATGTCATAATCAATGGCATCACAAACTGACAACGATTCAGCAAAGTGCTGAATTAGCTGGCCCGTGCCATATGCAAATAAATTTGCCAGCATGTTGGCAAATACCAACGTATATGACAAACGGTGACGTCGCCTCAAATTCATTTTTCGATATTTTACATCAGTTCGTTAAATTGACAACGAAATGCCAACCTGTTCTCACAACATATGACAACAATTGCCATTATTTTGACATAATGAAAACCAGGCATTACAGTTTCCCGTTAATCCGCCTAAATTGTTGCGCCGTTCCTGAAACCGCAGGTCGGCTGAGTAGTTCCTAGCCGATTGAAATGTATCGACGTCGAATCGAAACGGCTTGGAACTCTGTTTCGGAGAAGTCAAAAAATAATCAAGCAACCAACGTCGCAGTTGTTACGTGAAAGTTTTCGGCTTCAAATCGTTAAATTGTTGAACAAATAAAGCAAAAATCCACCCAAAAATTGTGAAAATTAACCAAATTGTATAAAAAACGGATACGGCAAATGAAAAGCATTTAAAAGAGGTGAGTTTTCTAGCTACAAAGATAATAAGTTGTGGCTGCGAAAAAAAAATGTGGCGGATGGAATAATTTTTTCTGTATACGTTGTGTTGGCGAAAATATATGTATAGATATATATATGTATATAGTGTGTCTGGAAATATGTTTTATGTTTTCCTTGCCAAATTTAAACTAAAAATAACCAAAATTTAAAGAAAAAGTTGAATTATTTTGGCGAAAATCCAGTGAAAACGTGTACACGTGTGTTTGGAAAAAAAATGGTGAATCGATTTACAAACGTCTGAAAAAAAAATTAACCCTCATTTTGTACGCGACTCTCGACTCTTTACTCGGTTATTCATTTATTCGTGTTTCTTCATCGATCTATCAGAGTTTTCCAAGCGAAAACAATTGTTGTTTCCATACGACAAACTTCTGACGGTAGCGGTCGTTTGAGATATTATCCATTTCATCAGCCTTGAGTGTTTTTTCATAATTAAAGTGCGTATTATTTTGTATCTCATGGTTTTGCAATGTCTTTCCCCGCATGAAAAATGTGAATAATTGGTTTTTGAAGGCGCGTTGCCACCCTACGGTTAGATTGAATCGAAAGCGTGACAATTAAAATTACTCCACTTCATAAAACTATACTTTTTCCAGGAACCATCTTTCCACCAGATGGTTTTTATTTTGTGTATCTTTTATTTGAGAAAATCATTACCGCGCATTTTCCATCTTGTGTAAAAGCCGCACTTTTGTTATCCCTTGACGTCATTCCTTAACAATATGAAATTGTTGAAAGTACTTGCGCCAAGTTTCGGTGACAAATAATTTACAGAATTAGTCAAATAGGAGAAAAGTCGGTGCGGACTGATCCAAACTAATATAGTATATGCAACCTTATCAACTCGGTTCCAACTTTGAAAACAAGTGAATTGAATTGTGTTCCTAATCAATTCGTTGCGGTTATTTCCCCAAGATAATACTCAGACAAAAAGAAAATATAGAAAAAAAAGTTATTTTAAAATGGCAAAAGCAAATTAAAATAAATTTAATTTGTTTAGTTACAGTATTTAAATTTCTTGCAACGAATGCAATACGGTCACATGCACTCAACAAAACATTATTTTATTGTCCTTATGCGTCATTTCGTATTTTTTTCTGTATTCAGTAAATACTACAGGATCGTCCTTATTAACTTAACATCGTTTTTGTTTGTGTTTTTCCCAAATATGTATGTATATGTGTACTTATCTTAATCGACATCGACCCTTTTTCGTCTATACCTGTACGAATTCTAGGAACTGAAGCATTTGCATTAATATCATTTAGGTAGGTATGTTTTGTAGCATGGTCGCGTGTTTAGGGACATCTTTCATTCGCTGCAAATGCATTGTGACAGCAAATTTGACTTGAATTCGGGCCATACGATGCAATATGTTATTAAATGCATTACCATGCATGTAAATCATTAGCTTGGAAAAAACAACACAACAAGCCAGCAAATAAACATGAAATGTCGGAGAAATATTCACGCATATGATATTTTGCTTTAAAAAAAACCAATATTACAGCAAAAATATTTTATTTAAATTAGCGGTAAAATTTTAAACTGTTTTTGAACATTTTATAGTATTTTTACAAGTACCATTCGACAGTTCTCTTGAACCCTTTTTGAATGTGTACCATAAAAAATTAGTCTAAATTATAAAAATTTTTTTTTAACTGTTTGATAACATTTTTTTTTAGTCAAAAAAAATTTACTCACTTTGCAAAACTGTAAAAAAAATCTTTACAATTTTCGCAAGTATACATTTGAAAATTTTTTTAAATGCAAATAAGCTTTTTTAGCAAAAAAAACAGTGAAAAAAGTAAGCACGTCAAAAAAACGTTAAAATAAGCTAAATATGTCAGTGCGAGCTGAATTTTAACAGTTCTAGTGACTATTTGGTCGCAAAATAAATAAATTTCATGAAACTTTGTTTTTTCACTATTGGCTTGCAGTTTTTTGAGAGTTTCGAATTTTTGCTGAATAGTCAGTCATACTTATTTAATACCTTTTGTATCCCTGTGAAGAAGTTGCATCGCATAGGCTTTTGTGGTTTGCGGAAATCGTAATGAAAGTAATTGAAAAATGAGAAAATTTAAATAATTTTTCATACAAAGTCAAAATTTTGAAGACATTGTCACAATATTCGCGATTTTTACTTAGTCGACCTACAATCAAAGAAAGTTTATCAAAATAAAAAAATTTTTGATAAATTTTTTAAAATTTAAACAAAACCGACAAGTTTAATCGTTTTTATGATATTTTTGCTTCTATCTCATTCACGTTCCATTAAAAATGTTGTTCCAATCCATTTCGTTCCTGTTCCACTTCCGTTCCATTTCTAAGTTTGTTCCAATTAAATTTTGTTGCGGTCCGATTCCATTTTGTCCCAGTTTATTTTTCATTCCATTCCCAACATTATTTTTTAACCAAATAAAATAAAACAACCAAATAAATTAAAACGAAAATAAAGAAAATTGACGGGAGATAGGTGTGGCTCTCATCCGATATTAACGATTTGCAATTCCGTCCAAATAGAAGCAAAAAGGAGAAGAACATCAACTGTTTGAGTCGATAGTTCAATGATTACGGCAGTTATAAATATAATCCAGCCCTCAATGGATCTATTTGACATTGTAATTAGACTGCATTTGTAGAATAAACGTGAATGAGAAATTGTATTTAGAAAATTAAACAGCGTCATCTCCCCAGCAAACACAGTCTCAAAGGTTTGAGAAACTACCTATTTATCGATTTGATATCAAATGTAATTCTCGAATCATTCTCAATGGCTTTGTCTCGGTTTGAAGGCAAAGGTAGTTCTCAAAAATACATTTCAATAACATATTTGAATCAAATTTGAGGGTAATTGGTAAAACACCAGGGGTATTCATGATAAGGTGTATTCACTGTAAATGCATTTTTTTATGTATGTAATTTTGACAAATATCCAAACCGGAAAAATGTTATTAAATTTCATCAGTCGAACAAATTCAAATATAACCAATTAACCTGTAATTAACAAAATTATGAATTCTTCCTTCACATCCACTGTTTGTCGTTATAGTGTGGTCTGATCGATTCATTTTCGTTGTCATAAAATATGAATTTAGTATACAATTTTTGGTTATTTATAATTTTTTTACTATACCGTGTTGCGAACAAAGAAAATATTTCACGCGTAACCAGCCAATTAGACGAAGTGGAAGTGACAGGTTTTAAATTTTTCATTAGAGCACCCAAACTATTCGGTCAAAAATGTTAAACAAAATGTGTTGTAAATTACATAGAAAATGTATGATCATATATACATTTTAATTTTCACCCATCGCTATTACTTTATAAATTATCATCCCAACCAATAAACAAATTAAAGATTCTATAAATTAAATTTATTTTTTGTTGCTTATGGACTTGAACATCAATCAGTCAGTCATTCATACTTGCATGCTCTCATCCATGCAAGCATTCAGTACACCACTCTTCCATGAAACAGTTCATTACTCCCTCCACTACAATGCATCAATCATGAATTGTTTACTTCAGCCGTGCCACTTGGTATTATTTGCACTTTTACTAGTTATTAAATGCTACTTACTAAGTAGACTATCACGAATAATAAAAAATAAAATTTCTTCATCGCTTAATTCCAAGAATTCAAGAATTGAATCAACAAATTAAACTAGAATGCATCGAAATGTGTTTTTTTTTTCAAATATGCTTTACACTGTTCTACAGCCCGAAAAGTGATGGGACGAGATATTCAATTTATACTAAATCGAGGTAGCGGATCCGTTTTGCTCAGCTATGTCACAATTTATAATCTTTAATATTAAAGATACAAAAACAAAAAAAAATTGGATACATTTGCAAAAAAATTTTTAGTTTCGAAAATTTTTCGAACAAATTTAAAATTTTTAATTTAACAAATATTTTTTCTTTAATAATTCCATATTACAAATGTGTAATAAAAAAAATATATTTTCGAAATTTTTCGAAAAAATTCGAACATTAAAAATTTTGTTTGCATAACTCCTTTTTTTTATTTTTTGATATCTTTGATGAATAAACGCTATGAAAACTTGTACGTAGCAGCACAAAACTGACTTCGAATTAATGATCAGCGATTTCGAATTGTTATAAACCGACTTGGGTCGTCCCAGCACTTTTTTAAAAAGTTAATTTGAAGAACAGTGATACATTGTAATACGTTATCTGTGCTAATTTAAATAAAACATGATAAAATCTTTTATTTGTCCATCAAAAAATAAAATAAAAATGTTGAATAAAATTAAATGTTGTTTAAAATTAAGTCAATCAAACGAGTTTAATTTTACTAATTTGTCTTTATTTTCTCAACTTTCAGAAAACAACAAAAAAAATCAACGAACTTGAAGCTCCCAACTGGAGAAGAATCAGTCCATCAGTACTGAATAGAATAACATTTTTATAAATCATAAAAAAAAAACCCCACAAAAGATGGAATCTAAAAGCCAAAAGGAAAACACGGAGCGTGTCGCCGAAGAGTACCTTTCCAGCTTATCGGATTTGACCTGCAACAGCAAACCCCTGATAAACATGCTGACCATGTTGGCCGAGGAAAATATCGAATATGCCGCGATCATCGTCAAAGTCGTCGAGCAGCATATCGCCAAGGTTATAAACATAAATTTATGTCTCACTTCAAACTACAGTGACACTACTACTACTACTCAATTCATAATGCAAACAACAGTAATAATAATTCTCCCTTCTAGTGTCTGCCCGCAGGCATTAGAACTTTATAGTTTCCGTAGAGTTATCTTAATGCCTCTCAAATATTTACTATTAGTGTTGTTCTTCCTCTTATCAGCTATGATAATTTATACAAAAACAGTGCAGACAATTGAAAATGGTTAACCACATGAAAAAAAATTAGCATTGATTGGATGTTTCTAACAAAAAAAAAATGTACAAAATGTGCATAAATCAATTTGAAGAGGATTTTTCTACTTCAATTGAGATGACAAATGCCAAAAACAAATGAACATTGTAGCGCGTTCCATCAATGAAAACACCATCAAACGTTCCTACTCCTTTATATAGTTTGAAACGTTTTGTGGTAGATCAAAAAAGTTTTTTAAAAAAATACCAAAAACCATGTAGAAGACCAATGGAAACGCCCCACTGGAGCCTTCTTCAAGCTTAAAAATAATATTTTTTTGGAAAATTATAATAAAAAATCATTTTACAATTGTAGTGATGTGTTGTCTTTTATTTCACTCAAAAAAAACTACCACAAAAGAAATTGCCTAACTAAGATCTATTTGCAATTGAAAAAAAAGAGTGATTACAAATTGTTTACCAACTTTTTTTTTATTAATGTTAAGTTTCAGAAGATTAGTTTTTTAGTTGAATGTTTAGTGAGGAAAAAGTGATAAAAATCCCCAAAAAAAACAAAAACTGAATGTAGTAAGATTCTCATTGACAACGATTTTTGAAGAGTATGGTGGCTGAGTGGGGGTAAGTAACATACATAACCCAATTGTGAAAAAACTTTATTATTTTTTTTATTTCTTATTAAATTTGATTGTAAAATGTCCTTCTTCCACCTAAAGCGATACAACCACGAATGTCTCAAGCAACTGCACTGTTCGACAAATGAAAACCTTAGAAATAATACTGAAGTTTTGATAGTGGCTTAAAGGTAAATCGGTGTTTCTGATCACAAATCCGGTGTTCGTTTTCTCTAGATTTATTGACCTAACCTTAAAAACAAAAATTTTTCCAAAAAAAAAAATGATTTTGAAAAAAAAAATTATAAAATTAAAGCAATGGCATTTAAAAAAAATAGTAAATCAATTTAAAAAATAATTTTTCTGCATTTTTGTTGATTTTTAATTTAATTTTGAAAAAAAAATTTTGATGTTTTAAAAGTTTATTCTATGGAACCCAAAGCGAAGCAAAACGTACCCCGGATTCGTGATCAGCAACCCTCATTTTCCTTTAAGACACTATTAATTTTAATATGAAATCTATGAGCAACTGATCAAATTGGAGTTACTTTTGAATCGTATGCCAGAGATGTTTCGAGACAGTTTTTTTTGTGTGTTCTGTGGTGGGAGAAGAGATTTGAATTAAAATATTTATTTATTTTTTTATTGCAAATCACAAAATATTTTTAAATGCTCCAAGTTACTTACTCTCATTTCCACTCAGCCTCTCAAAATCTAACCAAGACGACAAGGAATTCAAATTTGAAACATTAAAATGGAAAATATTAGAAAATTTCTTATAAAAGACCTACCAAATATTTTGTTTAGGCTTCGTTTTTGACCGAAAAGTACGTTTCGTTGTGTAAAATTTCGGTACAATTTCGGCCAAAATTAAAATGGTAATTTCACCCAAAAAAAGGTTCCGTATAGCCTCTAATTTCATTGACTGATAAAATACAAGCCACTTATTCGTAGTAAAATATAGTAAAAATGAAATCTTAGTGCCTACTTAGTCAACCTAGATGTCAAATCAGTGTATTATCTGTCAACTAAGTAGAGTACTAAAGTTAAATTTAAACTCAATTTGACTATGAATATGACGCATTTGTACTAATTCAAAATTAAACATTTCGTCAGAAATTTAAAAAATCTCTATAAAAAAGTAATGAAGCAGGAGTCAAAAATAACTAATCATAAATTCTGCCAAAAATTTTTAAACTACTGATTTCAAAAACATTTTTAATTAAAGAAACATTTTGAATTGAAATTTTTAATTTATGTGTTGAACAAAACACGAGTTGATCGCTAAGTTTAGCATTCCATTGTTGCATTTTGGTTAGATTTGTCTATTTGGTTCTTTGTGTCTTAGCCGTGATTCGGGACCGAACTTAATCTCTCAAAATTCCGGTTTACTTTTGGATCATATTAGATAAAATTTTAGATAAAACTAACAATCCCTATCATATCTTGTCCATTTAACATTTTTGCTGATTTTTTCAAGGGTTTTTCTATTTCTGACGCAAAATAATATTTAACTACGACGATAATACTAGGATGTAGACAACTTAGCACTCATCGGATAGTTCGACTCGTAATTTTTTGAGATTCTTGTTTACAAAAATGACTTCTTTTATAATATTCTTTACTTACAAAGGTTTTGTTTAGCCATAGGAAAAATTCGAAGTAATCAAATATTTTCTGCCAATATGGGATAGGACTTTGAGTTGGATTAGTTTGAATAGGTTTTTTTCGAACCCTTTGCTTGTTCCGCTTTGTTTCAAACAATGTCCTCTTCCATAATATTGCAACATTTTGTCTGTTGCTGCCGTGTTGTCTGCTGTGGTAATTATCTTCAAAATGATTCTTCATATTCACTCTTCAACCTTCCACTCATACAGGTTCAGCCACATTTTAAGTTGCCCATACTATATCTTATCGATTCAATTGTGAAAAATGTCAAAAGCGCCTACGTCCAGCTCTTCAGCCACTGTATTGTGGGCATATTTTGTGGCGTCTTTGAAAAGGTGAGTACCCCAGCACAGAGGCATTGATGTCTATTCGTGCGAACTCTGGCAGCGTTAACACTTTATTGACGAAATCATTACTTTTTCTTTTGTGGCTTAGGTCAACGAAACAGTACGTGAACGCATGTATGCGTTGCGACAAACCTGGAATGAAGTCTTCTCAGCGCAAAAACTCTACGCATTGGATGTGAAAGTTAAGCGCATTGACACCAATTGGCCCATTACGGCCAAACAGGCCCAGCCATCCATACATGTTAATCCAAATTTTTTGAAAACGGTAAGTAACCGCAAGCAATTGCCAAATGCTTGCTAAATATTAAACTATTCCCATTCCGAAATTCCAGGTGAATGCAGCCCAAACAATACCCTCTGACATGGAGGAAGTTCTGCACGCGAAGACGAGAGAGTTGCTCGAACTGAAGAAGCGCAAACTCGAATTGGAATTGGAGGCCACCAAAAAGTATTTGGAAGAGCAGGAAAAGCAGTTATCCAAAGCCACCGATAGTGTGGCCACACCGCCTGTGGAAGCGTCCAGTACATTGCCGCCTGGCGCCGTAAGGACACAACATCTGCCGCCGCAAGCAATGCCGGGCAGCATGGTGCCGCCTCAACACAGAATGCATCCAGGCGCACCTGTTGGCATACGACCGGCTATGTATAATCACAACTTCCGCAATCCCCGACCACAAATGATTGCGCCGGCAGGCATGATGAATATGCCACCACAGGTAAATATTACAAGAAAATCCTAACCTCAAAATTTGTATTAAATTTTGGTTGTCTTTTGTTATTGTTTTCATTTTAGGGCTATCAAGCCATGCCAAATGCGGGCAAAGCCAAAGTCCATCCGGTCAATCCGGCTCTACTCAATACCGTACGTCATCGTGATCCACGATTGGCCAGACAACAGCACCAGCAACAACAAGAACAACAGCATCAGCAACAACAGCAGATGCAAATCATTCAAAATCGTGGAGGCGGGCAAATGTTTTCGGTGCGCAACGCTTCAAGTGCCCCAACAGATGCGTCGAAAGCCGAAGGCAAATCAAACTACCGCAGCAGCAGTAGCAAGTCCAGTCGTGGTGGTGGAGGTAGTGGCGGTTCCGGTTCCGAAAGTAAATCACCCACACGCCATTCCTCTTCATCATCCAGCCGTTCGGCGGGACGTTCGGGCAGCAGCAAAAACAGCAGTTCAAACCGCGACAAGGATAAGGACCGCAAGCGTAGCGAATCGAAAAGCTCGACAACGTCATCGTCGTCGGCGGGCTCCAACTCGGAGCGTCGCAAGGCTGGAGCCAGCTCAATGCAACGCGAAGCGAAACCAGAGACTGTGGCCATAAAATGCGACAAGGATGCCTTCGAAATTGCTCCCTTGAGTTCGGCCTTCAAACGCAAGTCCTCATCGCCCGCATCGTCGCCCAGTTCAAGGGATTCGAAACGTTCATCGAAATCGCGCAATTATCCACGCAGTAATAAGAATCGTTCGCGCAGCCCCTCGCCCCTTGATATCAAGGATGTGGATTTGCGCAATTTGCCTACGGTCTCGTCGTCGTCTGCATCTGCATCGCCCGATAAGCGTGTCAAGCACTCGGATTCCGATCACGAAAAGGAGGAACACAAACCATCAGTGCCATCACTTACGCCCGCAACAGCAGCATCAACATCAACAAATGCCAGTAAAGATTTAGACAAAAGTAAGAAATGCCTCTACTTCTACTCAAATATTCTTCCACAAAAAACGTTATTAGTCAATATTACTAAAAGCTATTTAATCACATTAGTCACAAACGATAAACATCCCCTAAAGCAGGGGACACACGGCTCGGTGTGGTAGCAAGTTGTTGTGTAGACGCTATTAGGTGTGTTTTCCAAATGGTTGCGCTGTCGTCAGGTGTGTTTAAGGTGGGCTTGGGTTGAAGACATTCTTTGGTTGCTGCCTGCTGCCTTGAAGTTGGTCAATTGATACACATCGACGGAGAAGAAGGAAGCTAGGCCTTATCGTACACACTCGTACAGCCACTCGGATGATGTCTACTTTGAATGGTTTCCGTTTGACAAAAAGACACCATTGTTCTTGGACAAATGCGTTGCTACTCAGGCCATGTTGTTTTTGGGTTTGCTTGAAGTCTGAAGCGGCTTTTTTGCCATACATTTTTCTTGCATCCTGATTGCGTCGTGTATTTTTTAGGGAAATTGCATGCTTTTTCTAGACAGATACATTCCATTCGTGACCAGTTTTGCTTTCACTCGAAAAGTTACTCAAAAAAGGAATTTTTGTCACTGAAATGCTTTAATCTACAAATATCTTAAGTATTAGTTAGGTTAAAACGAAAAATAAACAATTTAAAAAAACATTTCGCACCAAAGTTGTTTTAATTGAGAAACTCCACTCCGCTCTCCACTGTCTACAACAACCATCCATACATACATACACACTTGACCAAGCCGTGCTCCACTTTTAGGGGATACGAAAAGTATTTAAGAGAAATTGTTTTTTTTTTATCATTAAGTCGAAAAGCCAAAAAGTAACTGTGATAAAAAGATTTTAAAAAAGTGTACCTATTACCTCTTAACTGTAAAAAAAAAAGAAATAAAGACTCGATCAAAATGTTTTGTATAAAAATTAATTAAAATAATTTTAAAATTTTAAACAGAAAAAAAACAGAAATTATTTCTATTCGAAACATGTAGCTTGCAAAATTTTGTATTTATTTGGTTTAACTTTGAACTCTACTATTGTATGTGTATTTTAGTTACTACTTAACCCTACTTTTTTAAACATTTTTTTTTAAAAATATTTTTTAACATTTTTTTTTGTTTGGGTGTGGTGATGATGATTTTTATACGATTTACATTATTTTTCATTGGATTTGCACTGAAACTGAAACCTACCTTGATTGATTGATGATTTTGTAAATTTTTTTTTCATTATTCTTTTTTTTCGGGTTTGTTTTGATTTTTTTAAAGTTTTTATTTTTTTAAATTCAATTTTTTTATCTCCCCTCATTTTAGTTTTCCCAAAAAATTCCATTACATATTTTTCTTTCGTTCTCCCATTTGATTTAAAAATTTTAAAAGCAAAGAAAAACTATTCTTAAAAATATTTTGAAATATTCCCAAAACCATCCGAAAACATCAATTTTAGATTTAAAAATAGTGCTTGAGTCGCCCGCTTTGTTGTTGCCATCATTATCATCAAGCATGATGGACATCGATTTGAGGCAATTTCCTTCGTCCTCGTCTACATCACTTTCGAACCAACTCGCATTAGTTGTTAACCCGGCCAAGCCCACGACGATACAACGTGCAAAAAATACAATAGCCACCACCACCACATCATCACCCAAAGTGTCGTTTAAAATTGAGAAATTGTTTAATAAATTAGAAAAATCTACAGAAAATTTATCAACAGCTTCGTCCAGTGCCGCAGCCGACGTCGCCGACGATGTCAAAGCTACTATTGATAACAAAACAAGCAGCAACAACAACAATAATGTCGATATTAAACCTGAGGACAGTGTAAGTTCTGGTGGACGTCAGTCAACCTCACGCAAAGCATCGTCTGGTGAGACCTCAATGGTTGTCGATGGTGCCGACGAGGATGGTAAGAAGCGTCCACTAATATCTCCGTCGCAGGAAGAAGACCAGCCTTTGGCCAAGAAGAGCAAGTCTGCTAAACTGGATGCGTAAGTTGAAGTTTTTGTTTAATTTCAATAATTTTTATTTGATTTTTGAATTTAATTAAATTTGATTCCGGCCACTCTTAGATTATTTGGCAGTGAGGATGTTGACCTGCGCACAGTAATGCCGCCGCAAATATTATCAGTGTCGTCGCAGAAGCAAACATCAAGTGGTATTATGACTCCGCCGCCGCCAGTGATATCATCCGAGGAAGAAAGCTCGGCACAGCAAAATGTGGAAAACTGGGATAATGTTAAGGTGAGTTAAGTCACAACAAGAGGACAACAATTTTCACATAAAAAACTGCAAAAGTTTTATTTTCATTTGAAACATTTTATAAAATTCTTTAAACTTTCAGACTTCTCCTTCGAAAGAACCCCCAAAGAAATCTTCCTCGCTGGACGATGTGCGCGCCAAATTGGCCAAAACTGCTAAATATAATAAATTTGGCAAATTTGGTAAGTTTTCAAACGAAATTTTCAACCTAACCTCACTATTTACCGATATTTTCGTCTGTTTTACAGAAAAATCCAACAAGGAACTCTCACAACGCTTCAAACTGTCCGAATTGAATATGAATGAAGATACCCAAGAGGCCAATGACGAGAAAATACGCACCATCATTACCCAAGCCCAAGAGCTGCTCGATTCGAACTCCATTAACCAGGATCAGTATAAGAATCTTGTTCAAACCGTTATGTCCATCAATGAGACAAACAAACTGAAGGAGGCCAAGCGCCGTGAGTCGCTCAACAACAACCATGCCTCGTCCAAGACAAAGCAAGCGCTCAGCGACGAAGAGGCCAGCATCGAAGCCGAACGTTCGGCAGCTCGGGAAGCCATACTCAAGAAACGCATACCCAAACTGGCCAAGAAAGATGGCAGCAAGTCCGTCGATTCACCGCTAAGCGATGGCAACAATGCAAACTCCGCTGACTCGCCCCGCTACGATTCGAACGAGGACAGCAACGATGTGCCCAAACCGAAGTCCGCCAAGGAGAAGAAACGTTTGAAGTCGTCGAAATGGGACACGGCCAATCCGGCAAATATGGCCAACAATATGAACATGCAAAGACCCTGGATGTCGGGTAAACGTAGTGGTGGTGATGGCGCTGCTGGCGTAGGCTTTCGTGGCACTATTCCCCATCCACCGTTGCCGCCGCTGCCCAATCCAAATCTGCGTTTGCAATTGCCCTGGCAGATGCGCGCCGGTATGCCACCTCCGCCATTTGCCAATTCAATGCCCATAATGCAGCGCGGTAATGTGCCGCCTCCACCGCAACCACCAATGGGCATGCCCCCATCCGTGGCAGTAGTGCCCGCTGTACCCGCCATACCAAAGCCCTGCAATTCGATTGATAATCCGCAGGCCGATCTTGTGCGCACCATTACCATCGATGGCATGGCCAAGGAGATACGCATTTACGATCAGGTGGCCATTGTTTTTATGGAACTCGACCAGCCGCGTGAGATTGGCTTTCAGGCGGGCCAGCGCTCGATCATTATTGACAACCAGGAACCCATTAGTCTGCAGTTTAATGATGAGTACAAGCCGATTGTCATCGAAGGCGAGGCTCATCGCGTTCGCTTTGGTTTTCCATCGCGTGAGCTGTACATCGACGAGCACTGGTATGAGATATATTTTGGTGGGCCTCCCGTATCGATACCCATTAAGAATAAGATTCACATACTCAAAGCCGAGGGACCTCCACCGCAAGTGAATATCGGTCCACTGCGACGCGATTTGGTTGTTGGCAAGATCAACATGATCGTAGATGCCCACATCATTGTGCCACTCTTCCTAGATGCCAGAGTACAGACTTTCCGCCTGGGCGACAAGGAACACTCGATACAGTTTGCCGACAATCTGCTGACTGTACTGCTCAACGGTGATGTCATCAATGTGGTGTACGGTGGTCTGCCCAAGAGCCTTACACTGGGCGACATCAAGTACTTTATACGTTTCGGTGCCCTACCACATGGTATTGTGGCAGGCAAAGTGCGAATCAAGGACATGCTCTACCTGAAGACCGAACCTCTACCAGAGCTCAAGCCGGAAACATCTGAAATGAGCGACACTCAAAACGTGCCGGCTATTGCTGAACCAAAGCCGGAAAGTGACAGTGCAACGAAAGAAGTTTCAACTACTGGCTCTGATGGAGCATCTACATCGTCTGCCTCTTCAACTATTCCTGTAATGCCTGCTGCAGTCTTGAACAACATGAACATTGACGAACTCTTCCAGAAGTTAGTATCGTCAGGCATTCTGGGAGGCACTACCAAAGTAGCGGCCACAGTGGCCCCTATCATCAGCACGCCTGTCAACAAAACAACAGTCACACCAATCACTGAGCCTACTGCTACCAAAAATTCAGCACCCGAAGAACCTCCACAGGACCCCATACGTCCCATTAATCTCAAAAGATCGGAGACCATCAAGTCACGTCAAGCCAGCATTGTGGCCACCTTGTTTACCGGCATGCAATGCAGCAGTTGTGGTGTACGCTTTCCGCCCGAACAGACCATCAAGTACAGCCAGCATCTGGATTGGCATTTCCGTCAGAATCGACGCGAACGTCACTCCTCGCGCAAGGCTCACTCGCGCAACTGGTATTACGACCTCAACGATTGGGTGCAGTATGAAGAGGTCGAAGATCTTGATGAGCGTGAGAAGAACTTCTTCGAATCGCAACAAAATGATTTCGAATCTTTGGACGATGCCTCCAACCAAAGGTCCACCAATTCACCGGTATTAAGTTGCCCGGCCGGTCCAGACGATGTGGATCGTATCTGCGACATGTGCCAGGAGAAGTTTGAACAGTTCTACAACGAAGAGCTGGAGGAATGGCATTTGCGTTCGGCCTTGCGTATTGAGGATAAGATTTATCATCCTTTGTGCTATGAGGATTACAAGGTAAGGCTTTTCGAAGAGAAAATACAATTATGTGACACATGACACTAAAAATTTTTGTTTTTTTTATGTTGTAGGCTTCGCTGAATCCCCCAAAACCTGAAGAGGATAAAATGAAGGACCAAGAGCTCATCAATGGCGAAGACGATAATGCCATGGACATTATTATTAAAATCGAAGGCGATGAAAAAGCTGAAGGTGAGTGGACATTGGTTTTTAAGTGGCTTAATATCAACAAAGTTGAGACTACATTTTTTTAGTGTTACTGTTTTTAGCCAAACAAAATTTTTTTAATTTTAAAATTTTGAGGTTAAAATTTTTTTCTAATTTTTTTAATTATAATCAGACGACGAAAAGGCTTCTATGACCATTGTTGACGATGAGGACGACGATGTGATTGTCTTGCCCAATGACGAGCCTTCGGTCACCGAAATCGACGACGATGAGGATGAGTATATTCCGTTGAATGTTACACGCGAGGAAATGGGCGTTGTCAGTACCGATGAGGCGAAGGTGGCATCGGAAGATGGTGTCATGAATGAAACCACCGAATCGGATGTGGAAATTCAAGAGCCCAACATTCCATTCACCGATTTGGACACGTATGAGGAGAAGGAATTACCCGAATGCGATGAGGCCTCGCAAATGTCCTTTATGAACTTGAAAATCAAAGAAGAGCCCAAAGAGGACGAAGATGAAGATGATGGCTTCGAGGATGTGGGCACAGTTGTTATTCTACCCGATGAGGAAATATCGATACAAAGCAGTGGTGAGTTGTTTTCTTTTAATTTTTTTTTTATTGCAGAAATTTTTTGCTAGAGAGACTCCAACACTAATTTCTCCTTTAATTTTGTTCATTACAGAGGAAACACAAACCCAGACCATTGCCTCGTCCACATCGGTGGCTTCGCCTTCGGCCGAACGTCCGCCATCGGTAGCATCACAACACGACCCCACTGACATCACCGCGCCTGAGACGGCCGCAGCTATAGTAGACCTCAACGTTTCCATGGAGCCGGAGGACGAACACAATCTGTCCACAGCGGGACCGGCGCCCGCTATACCCATGGCTAGCTTAGTTAATAAAATTAAAATAAATATTACTAAGAACAATGTATCCACAAATAGTAGTAGTACATCAGCATCAACAACAACAACAACCACAACTGCAACCACATCCAATAGTCTTAATTGCAATTCCAATGAACTGAATAGAGGTAGTTTAGGCCAGCAGAGTACCATAGCCACTGTCTCCACCATACCCGTACTGTGCGGCGGCGGCTCAACGGGCTCGAGCATCGTTTCGCATGTCACAACAGCGAACAGTGGCGAGAACGGCAGTGGCAGTGCTTCGGGCAGCGCCGGTGGCGTCAATGTAAGTTCAATTTCAGTTATTGGCAGCTATGGCAGCGGCTCATCGTCCTCTAACACGTCACGCTACCATCACCAGCATGCGCCACCTGCTGCTGCCGCTCCGGCAGTGCCACGTAAGGCTCCCACGCCGCCGCCCATCGAGGACACCATTACATACGAACAGAAGGCTACCTTGCAAAAGGCCGCCTTGAAGAAAACGAAAAAGAAAGAGTGCGGCATCGAAACGTCAGGCCTGTGCTCGATCATGTAGAGGGCGGGTCAAAATTTAACATTGTTAAGTTTGACAATTTGTACATAGAGACATAGAGGATGAGGTACATAACGACTCGATACAAGTCGAGTCGTTCGTTGATTAGTTTTATATAGCGGAATAATTTTAATCTTTTGTAAATTTAAGTTTATCCAATGATCATTTAATTGATGATGATCGTTAATGGTTGAAGTATATTTCAACATCTCACAATTATTTATATTCTTCTCTCCCTTCACTTTTGGCTGGCTTAAGTGCGTTGACACTTTTTTAAAAATTATTTATTTCAACTTAATTCTCTTCTCCAATCAAACGAAAGGTGGATCGAGCATTCTTCATCCTATACATCACACACAATTCCATTAGGTTATCCACTCTCTTATCCTTTCCTTATGTTATTTCTTCCCTTTTCTTTACACCTCCCCCCATGAAATTAAGAATTAATACAAAACAACGTACAAATGTGATAATTTTCTTCATACATAAATGAATAATGAAAATCTATATGAAAATTTTCTATTTTAATTTTGAATAAATTGAAAAAAAAAAATACAAAAACTTAAATGCATTATGTTGTTGTCTTAATTAATTGAAATAAAGAACTATAAAAACTCAAAATTTCTCGTATATCACATATTATTTTAATAGAAATACTTATTAGTTTTTAAATACAAACCTTATTATCCGTACATACATTTATCAAGAGATCCTAAATAAAAGTACTAAAACGTATATGAAATAAAATTTCAAGTGTTTTTATTTTTACGTTTAATAACGCTGAAAGGTGGGTATAACAACAAGTGGGTGTAGTAATTAAATTCGAATTGGTATATAAAAGAATACTTGAGTGAAGCCTAGCCGGTTTCGCTACGATCAGCGACAAACTTTAATGAAGAAATGTTGGACAAAAATTTAGATTCAACATTTCCAAATCAATTCCACAAACGAGAAATTCTGTCGGTCACTGATTAAAATTACAAAATTCGATTGCAACCGAATAATGAAGACAAAACGACAAAAAATCCAGCATTCATGTGAAAGTACTTCTCCTGTCGTTGTGGTTTGTTTATATTAGCCAGTGAGTGATTCACATGTAGCGGTCACGACTGCGCTCAATATGAATACACTATAAAGTGGTTCTTATTTTTCGGTTTTTCGAAATTGAACAAAAGCACAACTTTCAGTTAGTTCCTTTATGAAAGAGGACCAAACTGTCAAATTAAAAAAAAAATGGTCTTTCCCAGGTCCAATAACACAATTTTGTTTTTTAGGGCCTTCCAAAAAAATATATATAAATTTCAGAATGAAATATTCGCTCGCCAGAGGAAAAGAGCCATGGAATGTACTGACGCTCCATACATTTCATCGCTTTTTTATTCTGTACTTAAAAAAAAAGTGGGGTTATATTGCCGTAATGGGGACGTTATCAGGGAAACCAATAATTTTGATTTTGTTCTTGTATTTTTCTCATTCTACAACTTATTTTTATTATTTTTTTGTTGTAAATACAATACCCCGATTCTCGGGTTTTACATGCGCGTCTAAAAAACCATATTTTTTTCTGAAAATTTTATAATTTGGTCCTCTTCCATAAAAGAACACTTCAATTTCGAAAAATAAGAACCACTCTTACATTTTGTCCAAGAATTTTTGTGTTAAAAACTTTTTTTAATTCCCAATTGAGACAACTTCTAATATCAATAAAAAAATTATTATTATTTCTCAATGAGCAATGACTCATTACAGAAAATGAAACCTTGGAAATCAAAATATTTTGTGGCCGAGACGTTTTGGTGTTCCTTGGAAACCAAAAACAGTTTGAAAAGCTCTGTTTGCTTTAGTAATTGAAAAAGTGGCATCTCTAAACAGGCTGGGAAAATCCGATGAGTGTTTCAAAATCAAGTATCGAACACAAAGTACTCGTCGAATACTATTCGATGAGTACTTTTTGGTCCATCGCTAGTAATCGTGTGCGTGCCAGATTTTTGCAGTGAATAAATTTTAGTAAAAAAATACGCTACAAATGATGAATTCTCCACCAGTATTTATTGATTTATCCTTGGACGAGCAGGTAAACTATTAAACAAATAATTTCTCAAATAGAAAACGAAAAATTCAAGCCAAATAAAAGAAAAATTCTTCCGCGAAAAAGTGAGGTTATACTAGGGCCGAATGTGGCGACAACAAACTCAACCGAATTTAAATTTTCATCATTGTTCTTTGCGTATTTCAGGTTCAAGAGCTGCGCAAGTTTTTCAAGAAACTTGGTGCCGAAATCTCTTCGGAAAAGTCCAACAAAGGAGTCGAGGATGATTTGCACAAAATCATAGGCGTTTGCGACGTTTGCTTTAAGGATGGGGAGCCCGCGCAGATTGATGGCATACTCAACAGCATTGTGTCGATTATGATTACAGTGAGTGAGAATTAATTTAAAGCCCTTTTCGTTTAAATAGATACTAATCTTACCTTAACTTTTTTTAGATTCCTCTGGACCGTGGCGAGAACATTGTATTGGCCTATTGCGAGAAAATGACCAAGGCGCCAAATGTACCACTGGCCAAGGTTTGCCTGCAGTCGTTGTGGCGTCTTTTCAATAATCTGGATACCGCCTCACCGCTGCGCTATCATGTGTACTACCATCTGGTGCAAGTGGCCAAGCAGTGCGACCAAGTGTTGGAAGTGTTCACAGGCGTGGACCAGCTCAAGACACAATTTGCCAACAGCCCGCCCTCGGGTGAGCAAATGCAGAAATTGTACCGTCTGCTGCACGACGTGACCAAGGACACCAATCTGGATCTGTCGGCAAAGGTCATGATCGAACTGCTGGGCACATACACAGCAGACAATGCTTGCGTGGCACGTGAAGATGCCATGAAGTGCATCGTGACGGCTCTGGCTGATCCCAATACATTCCTGCTGGATCCCTTGCTGGCACTGAAGCCCGTACGCTTCTTGGAGGGCGATTTGATACACGATCTGCTGTCGATTTTCGTCTCGGACAAATTGCCTTCGTACATTCAGTTCTATGAGGATCACAAGGAGTTCGTCAACTCGCAGGGCCTCAATCACGAGCAGAACTTGAAGAAAATGCGCCTGCTCACCTTCATGCAGCTGGCGGAGAGCAATGCCGAAATGACATTCGAGACACTGACCAAGGAGTTGCAAATCACCGAGGACGAAGTGGAACCCTTCGTCATTGAGGTACTGAAAACGAAATTGGTGCGCGCCCGGCTCGATCAGGCCAATCGCAAGGTGCACATCTCGTCGACCATGCACCGTACCTTCGGCACGCCCCAGTGGGAGCAGCTGCGCGATCTATTGCATGCGTGGAAGGACAATCTGGGCGCGGTACGCGAGGGACTAACAAATGTCTCGGCCGCACAATTGGATTTGGCCAAAAGTCAAAAGCTGATACATTAGGCGAACGCAGTTGGCAAACTTCTAGAGAATCGGGCAAATTATACAAAACACGCATTTTCCGTTCTGTCTGCGAAGAACGTGAATATTTTATATTTCAGAAGATAATCTAATTTAAATATATTTCCGCGATTCCCGAACGGCTCCTACTGACAGGCATCATCCCCAATATAAGAACAATTTTATATTATTTTAAAAAGTTTCTACATTAAACGAAAACGTTGAAACGAACGCGGAAAATCCATAAATTTTCTATTCATTTGTAGATTTTGAAAAGCTTAAAAGATCTGTTAGGTACCATCTAGATTTCGTAGATTTATTTTTTTAAGTTCAACAACTTTTTCGTAAGTTTCGTAGTAGTAGAGGTCTGTCCGAAGCTAAAATACCCTACAAATGTGAGTACGATACATTCATAGACCATTTTTTGGAAATTTTATCTATAGTTTTTCAATATTTTATCAAGGATTTTTTTTTATATTTTATCGATAGGTTTTCGATATTTTATTGATACTTTTTCGTTAATTTTTAAAGGATTTGTCGATATTTTATTTGTCGATAACTAAAAATAATTTTTTGATATTTTATCGATAATTTTTCAATAGTTATCGATAATTTTCAGATATTTTATCGACTATTTCCGTTTCCACTTTATTCCCGATCTATTTCAACAAGTTGTTCCAATTCCATTTTGTTCCGGTCCAATTCCATTTCGTTCCAGTTTTATTTCCATTTCGTTCCAGACATCATGTCCAACCAAATAGAAAAAAAACGTGTCCAAATGGGTTCAGATGTTACCGTCCAATCATTAGCAAACATGAGGAATGTAAAAATGTGGAGCCCAAAAACTATGGCAGTTACCATGCGAAATGACACACAGACGGACATGGCTTAAGGTGATGCTGGCATGGAGGTGATGCTGATCAAGAATATATATAGTTTTCCATACAAAAAATACTGGGTTGGGATTTTGATATGAATTGGTTTTTGTCATGTCCCAACTGATAGTGATGAAATACTTTAAGACTATTTCCTCATCCCAGAATTATTCTAATAGCTCCAATTCGTCAAGCAAAGATCTTTTAAAAGACTCTCGTACTTTTATTTCAACTAAAACTTCCACATTAGTTAGTGGTGGTCAAATTCGCTTTTAAAATGGAACATTTTAAATCTTATTCGAAAAGTTAATAAATAAGAACTTAAATTTAATTTAATATAGGAATGGTACGGACTAAATGCCAGTAATATTATGTCAGTTGAGATTCTTGGTTGACTTCTCGTTCCCCTACAATTCCTCATGGACCTTGTTATGCTGTCGCTCCTTTTCCTTTGGATAGGCCCAGAAATACGATGGAAATCCATTCGCATCGCGCTCTCGTTTCACGAACGCACTGTACGAGGACACACAATTGCCAATGAAATGATTGGAAAGACCCAGAATGGTCAGATCCAAATACGGGTCATCTTCAGGCAACTTGTGTACCGTTACATTCATCCTCGCCAGCGCCGAGTTCAGCTCCGCAATCATGTGATTCGAGTCGGAGGCCACAAACACCGAACGCACTTCGTTGCGCACATGAGTTTGTTTAACGTTTTTGATCAAACGTTTCAGCTGGCGGACCACCAATTCCTTGGCCGGCATACACAATTCGGGAAACAGTGAGCCCCGCTCGTTGTTGTAGCCCAGGCATTGGGGTGAAGCAAACAGCTGCTGGCTGTCGCGTACATGTTCACATGCACGTACCCAGTCAATGCCGTTGCGCAGGTGAATGCCAATGAACGCTCCACGTGGCAGTTTGTGTTTTATAAAATCCTTGGCTGCCTCGCGATATTTCGGTGACCATAACAGATGACGCTGCAGCTCACGATTCTCCAATTGCACCGGGAAACTGGCAGGCGCCCCGGTAAAGGCCAGGACAGGCCACTCGCTGGGTGTGTAACGAGTTTGCCACTTACTAGCCACTTCGCTGTGGTGCACATCGAAGTGCAGAGGCCCATAGAATTCGGATGCGGCGAAATCTATGTGATAGGTGTCCCAAAAGGGGCCAAAGGGATTGCCATCCTTGGCATGGCAGTCACGTTGGCTGGCCTTTTCGGGCTGCAGACTTTTGCGCTCCATATAGCAGAAGGATATACGTTTCTCTGCGGGCCATAACTGGGGAGCCAATTCCTCCATAAACTCTGACATGAGCATCACTCGATGGTATTCACGTAGAGGTTCCACCTGAAAGTATGTCTCGAAAGACACCTGCAGCGAACGCATCTCTCCACGGCGATACTCCACCCAGGGCGGCAGAATAAGCGTGCGATTGAGTGCCTTGGCGAATGCTAGTGCTCCCAAAAAGTGGTCTGCCTGGTTGCCAAAGCGACCTTGTACAAGAAACCAAAGCAAATGAATTAAAAGAATATTTTTGGGTTTAATTAAACATTGTACTCACCCATGCAGGGACAATAGGTCAGATAGCCATTGGGATCGGGTTCCCGGGCCAGACATTGCCAAAAAAGCAGAACTATAAGGAAAAGTCTCGTAAAAAGCATTCTACCGGCTTCCGTTTCTTTCAGCCAATTAAGTACAAGCGGCCAAGTGCTTCTTCTTCGTTTTTGTGAGTCGTGGGAACATTAAAGAATGCACACGACAAGGGGATGAAACATGGTGGAAATTGAAAGGTTATTTCAATAGGGGATTTTTGACTACTTTTTTCAGCTACATTTGGTCTTTGAAAGTGCCCAAGTCAATATGGAATGAAAACGATAGTCTCTTCATAGTTTTTGCTTTATGAATCTCGTTCAAATGCTTTTAAACCATAATACAAGTGCTTTACTCGATAATCGTTTACTTGATTGTGGTCGATAATAGCTAAAATAAAATATAACCGATAGACAATTGTCTCTTAAGAGACAAAAATATGGTTTATGGTCGAATGTCTCTTAGAGCATGTATTGGACAGGCTTAGGAAAATGTTTTATTTCCAATTTGTTACACTTTATCGAGACTATTTTGGTATAGTTAAAGTACTTCTTTCGAACCCTGGAACACTATAACTAAACATATGATTTACCAGCCAGATTACATATTACCGAACTGATTGCTATTATCGGTCTATTAATTTTTTTTACTGAAATCTGATAAGTTATTTAAATGACCTCACCTGGATTCAATCAGAAAAGGTTTGTTCCAACACCACCTGACAAGGGAAGTTTTCCGCTTGACCACGACAGCTTGTGTAAGAAATATTACCTGTTGTACATGAGTTGTCTGAGGCGCAGCGACGACAACAACGCCAAGTGCCGGCAAGAGGCGAAAGAGTACCTCGGTTGTCGCATGGACAATCAGTTGATGGAACAAACGCAGTGGTCGAAACTAGGATTCCAAGACGAAAAGACAAATAACAGTAGCGCAAAAGCCAAGGAAGAGAAGCCTTCGAATACATAATTAATTAAAATACAAGTTTTAAGCAAGATCAGCAACAATCCGCACCAAACCACATCAATCAACATGACAATGAAACCGGAAAAGAACATCATCATTGCGTGCACAGGCAGCGTGGCCACTATTAAACTGCCAATGTTAGTGCAGCAACTTCGAGCTCCCGAATTACCCTACAAATTCCACGTGAGTACTTGTATATATTTATGGTTTTTTTTTGTCCATTTCTGGTCTAAAATATAAAATATATTTTAGATAAAAGTCATCATCACCGAGCATGCCAAGCACTTCTTTGAACTAACTGAAATCCCGGCAGCAGTACCCATTCTGGATAACCGCGATGAATGGATTGCCTGGAACAAACGCGGAGACCCCGTGCTACACATCGATTTGGGCAAGTGGGCCGACTTAATGGTCATTGCACCGCTCAGCGCAAATTCAATGGCCAAAATTGCCACGGTAAGTGTGTTTCATGTTGGAAATACCTGAATTTAATACATAATTTCTCAAATTTCAGGGAATTTGTGACAATCTTCTGATGTGCGTTGTGCGCGCCTGGGATTTTGAGAAGCCTCTGCTCTTCTGTCCCGCCATGAATACGCGCATGTACGATCACCCCGTAACGCGCGAACAAATGGACAAACTGAAATCGTGGGGTTATCATGAAATACCCTGCATTTCGAAGACTCTGATGTGTGGCGATACGGGCAATGGTGCGATGGCCGAGGTGAAATCAATTGTTGCGGCTGTTGTTAGTCAAGTTTGAAATTTATAAGTTACCGTTTTTTTTTTGTTTGAATTATGAGGTGTGTGGGGTAGGAAATATTTTGCATTAACTGAATAAATTATAATTTGTTATTTATGTAATGGTACTGTGATTTTATTGGTCTAGTTGGAAAGGCCGAATTAACTGATGACTAACTTTGATCGGATGCTCATAGATGGAAATGAAAAAAAAATTAATTAAACATTACACAGAGAGGATCCCATTTTTAATAACTTTAGTTACCTGCTGTTAGTAGTAAATGGTACATCTTACGGAGAAACATCATTAAAATATTTGTAGAGCATTAAATGGTGTATCTATGATGCATGCCAACATTTTTATTTATTTTAATTTTTTTCACATCACTGCCTGCCCAAATAATAATAATAAAAACAAATTCATCGTTTATTGTAATCATATTTTATTGGATAATTCTTGCGGTGAGTGCATCTAATAGCAAAATGTTGTATTTTTGTAATTTTACTTTTAAATTTGATTTATCAACAGTTTGTGATTTTTTTTTGTTTTTGAAATACATACGCTCTTGTTGTTTTAGATGTGTGTTGTTGTTTGTATAGTGTGTGTGTATGAGTATGTGTTAGTGTCTGTTGGGTGTGTGTGTGTGTGTTTGTGTGTGTGTTTACGCGTAAATACAAACTATATTTATTAAATACACATAATTATTATAATTAGAAACTAAAAAAACTACCATAAAAATAACTTACGTTTAAGTAATTAATTAAAAACACATTTTTGAAGAAGAAGAAAATAGCGAAAGTAAACTATTTCGAAACATCCTTCATATACATAATTTCACAATAAATATATACAAAATAATCAATCATTTAATGAGAGGGGCGGGGGTGGTAGATTGAAGTCGGCGAGAGCCAACATCACACACAACCCCTACCTAAACATTATCTTTTCAAAATTTATACAATTTTATAAAATAGCGGTACGAAAATAAGTGATAAGTTTTTTTTTCTTATTTTTGTTTTTTTTTATACATTCTCGAATTAATTAAGAGTTCTTACGATACATATATATATATATATATATATATATAGAGTGGTAAATATGTAATATGCTAGTTGAGGATATTTAAAGCCTCTCCCTCGCTTCATTCTCGGATCGGATGAAATAAAAGATGCATTAAATAAGTGTGTGAGTGGGCGAAATTAAGGGGCTGGGCTGTAGGGGGGTTTGCGCTGCTACCAGGTGGCGAATGAGAGTGGAGTTGAAAGTGAGTTAATAGAGTATTACATACAATAGTAACTCTCAAATATGTAATTTATATATATATATGAATGTATACATATATGTAAAAGCAATGGTTATATAAAAATTAAAACATTAAACAAAAACTTAAATTAATTACATTCAAAGTTTGTTTGTTTTGTTTTTAGTTTGTTTGTTTTTACATTAAGTTTTTTTCTTTCTATATATCGTTTGTTGAATTTTTAATTTCATGTTTGTTGTTCTTGTTCTTGTTTGTCGACACTCTATGAATTTTTGTAATTGAATTAATTTAACTGCCTAGATCCTAAATAGATAATCGATAATCAACTGGGAGGGGAGCCGGTTTAGTAAGAAAATGTTTCGAAAAACTGAAATAATCTACCAAACTTATTCAAATAATGTCACTTTCACAACTATGTGTACGTCCGACGAGTGCTTTGCATTCAGGCTTTGTATTTATATAGTAGCCACGGTTGTACGGATGCTGAATGATGACGTTAGTTATTGCCCCGTCCTCCTCGTCTCTGTAGGTGTAATTGTGTGGTTTAGTTTAATCGGTTCATGTGTGTGAGTCTATTGAGATTCCCAATCGGTTTGGTTTTGCTTTTCTTATTTCGGTTGTTGTTGATGTTTGTAATAGAAGGCAGAAAAAAATCAACAAAACGTATATATACTATTTCTTTAAATATTTGTTTTGTTAATGTTTTTTTTTTTTCATTTCTTTTAAATATGTTGTATGTTGTTAATATGTATTTATCTGCGAATCGATAATGCAAGTCTACTTGCATCTAAATATAGTATATAACCATATATGGTATCGTTTTTTGTTTTCTTTTTTTTTGTATTTTTTTTATATATGAATACGAGTCCTAATTAGTTGCTATTGCCGCACCATCATCTCATCTGATGACACAGGAAACGCACAGCTTCGATCCATTGATGCAATCGTCGTGACAGAAGGCGCCGCACTGTTGGCAAATGACCATTGCGTTTAGCGAGCAGGCGCAATTGTCTGCGGGCGGGGTATTCTCGCCGCTTGTGATACTTCCACTCGATTGAGAGGGTACGGTCGCTGCGGCAGGTGTCGTTGTTACAATGTAATTATTGCCATCGACAAGGGCAGCGCCAAGGCTGTCAATGTAGGCGATATTACCTAAAATGGGATGAACAAAAATATTTAGTGGAAATTTGTAAGAAAAATTGCATATTGAAAAAATTTATATAATTGTATATTTTTTAAGGTATTTGGGCACAAATAAAGACAGGGAAACATGAACCGAATTGCTTTCTTCTGATTGGGAAAGTTCAAAAGCATCAATGGCCATTTTTATTAGCGAATGCAGCTAACATAACCTCACTCTTTTTTTTTGCTTAAATTTTCTCCTCTGCCTCTTTTAAATATTTTAAAAAATGCAAAAGGTTCAATAAATCAGTTAAACTGATAAGACAATACCACTACAAAAGTCATCAACTGTACTCCTACTAGATCTACTAGTCACTCAGAGCTGGAACATACCTAGCCTTAATAATATGCCAATTTACCTGCAGCGATGTTGCGCCGCACCATATTAGCAGCATTGGCATTGCTTATTGAATGTTGAATTTCGTGCAGCGAATTTGATGTGTCCACGTCGACGGAAGCAGGACGCCCGCGTCCTGTTATTGGTATGCCATTCATGCCGTGAAATTGATTCTGTGAATGGAATAAGTGAATGTGTCAAATATGGAAAGGTTTGTAAAATGTTCACTGATCTTACCGGATTTTGTGGCACCGGTGGTGCACTGGAGGCGCGCGGCGCTTGATTGTCTGCGGCGCCCACATTGGCGCGATGCACTAGCACATACTGGCCATTGCCATTCTGGTGCAGTTCGTGCTGAGGCTGTGGCATTGTGGGCTGTTGCATGAGGGTCAGTTGTTGTTGTTGCTGTTGGTGTGCTTGTTGTTGTTGAACACTGGCACCACCCGTTGTCTGCATAACACCTGCTGGCGCTCCTTGAGCCGTAAACACGTGACGTATTAGGGTGGGCGACGGCTTGCGCTGTACGTACTTCTTACGCGGAAAACCCATGCGTGGACCGATTACCTTTTATAAGAGGAGTAAATAAGATTACACTGTGAAAGACTCCAATGGGGGTACACTTACCTTATAGACACCCGGTCTGCCCACACCCATGACATTTGGTGGCATACCTGGGGGCAGGGCATTTGCCACCGCCGCGGCCAACTCTTCGTGTTTGATAATGTTCGCTGCGGGCGGCGGTGGTACAATTGATGAATTCGATATGGGCACCGCCGCTGCATTGGGCAAAGGTAAAGACGTGGAGGGGCTGCACGATGGCGCCGACACAGATGGCTGTTGCTGCTGCTGTTGTTGCTGACTAAGTATTGCTGATGGTGGCCTCAGATGGGCTTTCAGGTTATCCCTATTCGGACTGTTCTGGATGACCGCCTGGCATATCTGGTAGCTGCGTTCGAGATTGACGGCGCCCGGAGGCAGTTTGTTGTTGGTGGACTTGCGTCCCTTTCCTGTAGGTATCTTCGAGATTGGTCGTTGTTGCAGCTGAGCAATGGTTGTGGGCGCTCCCGAGGGCGGCAGTACTTTAATGGAGCTCGTATTCGGTAGGGAAACGGAGGCAGAGTTCGCAATTGAGTGTGCGGGAATTAAAGCGGAATTTAGGGTTGGACTATTGCTATTGTTGTTGTGATTGTAAACGGAGGAGGAGGAGGTGGAGGCGGCCACGGCGTTGGAGTACGCATTGACAACGGACGGAATGGCCACGGAGGAGGCGATATTGGGTGCCGCTGCGGCGGCAGTGACAGTTGTGGCCGGTCGTGGCATTGAAATAATGCTCAATTGCTTTGAAATATATTTGGGGTTGGGCTGCACCGGCGGCTGTTGAATCAAGGGTGGAAATGTTGGCATGTGTTGTTGCGGTTGCTGTTGGAGGTGCTGTAGTTGTGTGTGCTGTTGTTGTTGTAGTTGCATTTGTTGCTGCGTGGGTGAAGGCATTAAATTATTGCAAGTTGTTGCGGATGAGGCGTTTGTGGCTTGTTGAGGTTGTGTTAAGAAATGTCGTTGTTGCTGTTGTTGCAGCGCATATTGTTGCATTTGCTGTTGCTGCTCCAGCTGGTGGTGCTGTGCTGCCACAGCTCCGGGCAGATAATGCGGTTGTCCGTTGGCGCTGATCTCAAAGGGTTTGTTGCGTATTACAGGCAGCGTATTGTTTGTCTTTTGTTGCTGTTGCTGAATATGTTGCTGTTGAGTAGCAAGCGAAGCAACAGCAGCAGCTTGATGTTGAGCTGCCTGAAAGGTGAACTGTTGAGCAGCATGCTGCAGCAAATGCTGTTGGTGTTGCAGATGTTGCTGTTGTTGTTGTTGTTGCTGCTGTTGTTGCGCCTGCTGTTGCACCAGAAAGTTGCCAATTATCTGACCATTTGAATCCACTAAAATCTGTCGTTGTTGCGCTTGTTGCTGCTGCTGCAAATGGCCCATTGCAGCCGAAGCACTTAAATTTGCCCCGCTACTACTGCTGCTGCTGCACATGTTCATGTCGTTGTTGCTGCTGCTATCGTTCGAATTGCTATTCGTTACCACAGTGCTGGAGACTTCCATTTCGGCGGCCGACATGGGCACATCGCACATCACGTCCGCCGAGAGCTGCAAAAAGAGAAGAGACGTCAGAAAAACGCATTCCATGTGCTATGGTTCACGTATGGTGGCATGCATACCTCGTTCGAGTATTCGGGATGTGGCGGCAGGTAGTGTCCCTGCTGATGCGGGTGGTGTGGATGCTGCTGCTGCTGCTGTTGGTCCTGCTGTTGCTGTTCCATTTGCAATTGCTGCTGCTGCTGTTGTTGGTGCTGATGTTGCTCCTGCAGCAGCTGCTGGTGTTGCTGTTGCAATTCATCGACAATGTCCCGGACGGCGTCATTGTCGTCCATTTCATCGTCGTCACCCTCATCCTGCATTACATTGTGGCACACATCGTTGCCCATGCATTCCTCCTCATCATCGTCGTCGACGTCGTCATCGTCTTCGTCATCATCAATTGCAGGTACACCGCAGGGTCCACCGCTGGCCTCGTGATGCTCGTTGGCCAATGTATTCAGTTTGATAACACCACCACTGCCGCCACTTTGAATAACGCTACTAAAGTTACTCGTTGATGGTCGCTGCTGATGCTGTTGCAGTTTGATGCCTCCGAAATTCCAGTCATGCTGTACATGATGGAACAAGTCACTGTGATTCACAGCGGCGGCTGCGGCTGCGGCTGCAGCATTTAATACAACTTGTTGTTGGAGCGAAGGTGGCTCTGGCTGGTGTTGCTGCTGCTGTTGTTGTTGTTGTTGAACATTCCCCAGCGTAGCCACCGAGGAGAGCATTGCCTGAACATCAGGTATTGTGGCAGCCGATGACGTTGTTGACGATGTCGACGAGGAGGATGAGGACGACGACGATGAAGTGGTTGTGGATGAAATGCTCGTTGGGACCAAGGATTTGTTTTCATACAGATTATCACAATCTTGTGAGGCAATAACTGCATAAATTTAGGACAATTAATTTATTTGAACGATTTCGATTGGAAATTTCGGTGAATGTGAGGTTATGATGAATGTGAGGTTACAATGAAATTGTATGAGGAAAAGCAGTTACATAGCGAGATGCCGAAAAAAAATAAAATATTACAAATAAAAAAGTTTTTAATTAAAAAAAGAAAAAAATTATAATTTGTTTTATTATAAAGAAAAAAAAAGTAATTTAAAAAAGAAAAAGAAAAAAATTGAATACAATAAGTTGTCCATGTTTTATCAACTAAAGCTAAGATTACAGGGCCATTAAGTTCCGTTATTATAATGATACTGTGACATCACACGATGTCACAGTTAGCAAACCCCTAGTTAATGAAACCGTGCCGTAATCAGACCAGCAATGACATATCAATGGAGTTCACAAAGTATCATAAAGCCGATATGACGATAGTAATATTTGGAAAGAGACTACACATCTTGAGGACATCCTATAAATTTGTAATGTGATATTTCTAGACATTATCACCTAATTAATAGAAAAATGGAAAAATATCAAAGTTTTACAGACTAAAAAGCCACGAGAAAGTAAAAAAAATAAATTTTATGACATTCACCCTTATGACATGTGAATACTATCTGAATCAGTTTTGCCTGTTTTTTCCTTCCTATTACTATGCCAATAATTGATGTTGGTGTTCAAAAAGCCTGTAAAAAATCCTTTAAAAATCAGGGATACATCTAGATTTCTTAACATCAACATCCCTAACCTCAAAAATGCAAAAATCGGCAAATTCAGACCAAAACAATTTTTTTTTAAATTTACATTTTTTTAATTAATATTAAAAGGGTACATTTAAATTTTTTTTGATTGTTTTTTTTTTCAAGAAATCAAGAGGTACGGAGAAAAACGGAACCTGCATTCGTGATCACCGATTCCGATTTGCCAATATTACTATCAAAACACTCGAATTATTTCAAAAGTTTTCTATTAACGTGTTATGTGACAATTTTTTCTCACATACTACAATCTGGTTCTAGAACAAATTGTTGCATAACACGTTATTAGAGTAACATTTTCATTTTTCCAATAGTGAATAATTTGAATGAATTTGTGTAGGATAATTTGTTACGAAAGGCGGTTCTACCCAAATCACAGGTGAATCTATGGTATTTTGGGGCTAAAAACTAATAAATAAGTATAGCACCTAAAAATGTCACGTTTGGACAAATTCTATAATTTAGAATATAAAATAAATTTCTACAAATAATAACTACAACTACTGTGTTTTGTCCCAAAGGACAGTCCGACCATTCTAGTAATGAATTTTATTTGTAATAATTTTCGTACAAAATGAGTTTTTCACATGCTAAGTAAATATAAAGGAAGTAAGTACAGAGTAAAGAAAAAAGTCAAAATACCATTAAATTCCAGGAAAAAATGTAATTCAAAGATTTCTAAAAAATTTTCAATAATAAAGAAAAATATTAACTAATAAGAAAAAAAATATAAATATACATTTTCCATAATTATTTCAAAATTGATTCAAACAAAGGCAAAAATAATAAACCAAAAAAGAAATAAAAAAGATTTTCAATAGGTGAAATACTAATACTATATACATGATTGTGTGCGTGTGTGTAAATGGAATGATTTTGAGTTGTGTGTATGCGTGCACATTATTAAATTGTGTAAATGATCTTACCGTGGTCAAGTGAACCAGAAAAAAGAAATTCTTCTTCGTTTAAATTGCTTTTATTGGCAGATATTGTAGCAACAGCATTTTGCACATTGGCAGCGGCATCTGTAAAGGGAAGAAATGTTAGCCAAAATAATAATAATAACGAAAATATTCCGAAATACCTGCGCTACTGTCCGTGCTAACTTCGCCCGATTCCAAGACATAATTTTCGGCATCGGCAAACTTTTGTTCGATTAGCTCATCATCGTCGTCATCCAAATCCAATGAGGCGCTTGTTTCCAGCTGCAATTGCAAATGATGGGGCTGCTGCGGCTGCTGTTGATGATGATGCTGCTGTTGCAGTTGCGGTGGCTGCTGCTGCTGTCCAACGGCATTTAGTATGGCTACCGATGCTGGCGATGATGAGGCGGATAACAGCAGCGGAATATTATCACAGGTACTGTTGATTGTTGTTGGATTTGTAGCTGATGAGGAGGAGCTCGTCTGAGCGAAATATTGCATTTGAGTGTCGGGAACAACACTGCCAACACCACCACCAATAGCAGCCGCAGTACCCATTATGGTACTCGGATGCTGTGGTATCTCCTGTTGCTGCTGCTGTGGCTGATGATGTTTATGTGTGTACGCCGGCGCCGTCGTTGAGGCCAACGACCTACAGAGTGCCTGCTGTACAGAGCTATCCACAGAATCGCTGCTCTCTCGTATATCCAACTCTCTTAGATCAACTGCAATTGGCTTTTGTGGGTCTTCGTCGGCACTGGCTTGCAGTTGCTGTGGATGTGGTTGCTGCAGTTGGTGTTGTGCTTCAAACATGGCCGTTACCACTGATGTTATTACGGGCGATATGGCCGCCGCATTGCTATTAAAACTTGTGCTGGTGCTAGGAACATTTTCATTGGAAAATTCTATTTTAATTTGTTTGCCCTCCTTGCGATCTTCTCCGTTCGATTCTTCATCATCCGGTTCGGAGCGCTTGTCGAGCTTTCTCGCATCGCCATCGCGGCGGGAGGGACTGGCCGATGGGCGCTTTGTGCCACGTTTTTGTATTTCAGCGGTGGTAGACTCATTGCCCTGCATACGCAGCAAATCGAAGGCCGATGGAGAGGCATCCGGGTAGGTAGAGCTTTGCGGCTATTGGGGGAAAAGAACAAAAATTAGTTGAAATTTTGTATTAAAAGCCAAGCCCCCACTTACCAATTCGTCATCCTTATCAGTCTGTTTATCACAAATTAAAGCAGCTGACTGGGTCTGTGGCTGCTGCTGGTGTGGCTGCTGCTGCTGCTGGGACTCCTTCACCACGGGCAGTTCGCTTTGAATGCTAAACACCTCATCGAACTCTTCGTTCTTATCAATTTTCAACACTTTACTCTCACTAACAGCCACGGGCTGGTCTTCTTCCTTGACCGCTGCGGGTTCAATGGGGATTTCCAGTGGCGGTGGCACCGTTATTGATTTCGTTGTTTTGACAATGGTGGCCGTTAGGCCTCCCTTCGTCTCCAGCTTGAATTCGAGTTGTTGCTCGGCCAAATTCGTGCAACTGCCTATGACGCCACTGCTGGAGCTGCTAGTGCTACTGCTGCTGCACGAGGCGCCCGCCGCATTCGTTGTGGTGTGACTGGACGTTGTGGACGCCGTATCGCTGCTCTTCGCACTGTTGATGCTCGAATTGCTGCTACTGCTGGCACGATTGGCCGACTTCTCGCCCCAAATGGGCTCGAAGTGTTTCAGCTTCCACGGATCGAGTTTGTTCTTTTCACGTTCGGCTTCCGTTTTCAGTTTCATTTGATTTTCGGGCGTGAATTCGCCTTCGGCGAGACGCTCACGCCATTCGAGGCAGGCGCGTGCAAAGAACTCATTATTCAGACTGGACGAGCCCAGTCGGATAGCTTCCATGGGCACTGTTGAGGCGGACGTGTGCTTCTGCTCCATTTCGATGGCCTCGCGATCCACGCTCGGCATCAGTTGTATGAGGTTGTATTGGAAAAGCGGCGGGAGCATCGAAAATGTTTGCTTATTGAGCAGGGCGCGCAGATTCGTCGAGGCCAGTATGGAGTCCGGTGTTTCCAGGTCGATTTTGCCATCCTTCGTTTGCTCGATTTGCGCAGCTGTGGAGATTTTCTTGGACGAGCGCCGGCGTGGCTTCAAGCTGAAGCCGGGAATGGAGGCGAGCACTTCACGCATGGTGGAGGCTTGGGTTATGGCGGTTGTGGGTGGTATGGTGGTGCCAGTCGATGAAGCGGCGGCGGCCGCTGCGGCTGCTGCTGCTGCGGCGGCTGCAGCCTTAGCTTGTTGTTGCTGTTGAATGCGTCGACTGCTGCTGCCGCGACTTGAAGGACTGGCCGATGGGGTTGTGGTTGATGCAGTCGCTGGGCTAATCGCAGTGTTGGTCACTGGTGTGTTGCTGGCTGATGATGAAGATGATGTTATTGCTATCGCTGATGTCTTTTTCTCAGGTGGTATTGGTTTCACAATAATACGAGGAATATGCCGCCTGGAAAAATGCAAAAATCAAATTAGTATGAGTCACGAAGAATGTATCAAGGTGGGCAATTAATACTAATTCGAGGCCACACTAGTTTCGTAATAGCAAATTTAGCAATTAAAATATGACATAACCTAAAAATGTTTTAAATTCAAAAAAATCACCTCAAACTGTGAGTGTGTTTAGCACTGATTGAGGGCTGCTGGTGCTGTTGCTGCTGTTCCTGCGAATCAGATTGCTCCAGTGAGGAATCCAATGCTAACGGATCCTTCTCATCATCATCGTCAATGAGATTTACATGCGCCGTGGATTCCATGCTGGAGCTTGAGGAGTTCGATTTATGACGTAAAGCGAATAAGTCTGGACAGGCCGTTGTTGCCACAGCTGCTGTTACTGTAGTTGCTGTTGCCGTGCTGCCGTCCAATGTGTTTGTTGTGTGCTGGAAGGACCCTGCTGCTGTTGCTATCTCCGACGTTGTTGTGGTTTTCATGCTTGCTTGCGATCGTCTGTCTTATCCGACGAGCCGTTCAAGAATCTGGTGAAATCTCTATTGAAGAACGACATCAATATTTGCTATAAAAAAGTTTAAAGTTTTTATTTTTAATCATTAAATAAGTGAACAAATTTTAAATTTATCATAAGAACATGAATTGACTTGAATTGAATGGAAAATGTTGGGTTAAGTACGTCTGTGATTGCTTTTAAAATTACTGTGCGATATCTAGTATAGTAAACAATTCATTCAAAGTGAATGCTCTTTTACTGAAGGGAGATATCATCCTAATTGCCTTTAGTCAGAAGATGCATCAAATAGTAGAATAGAATCAGTCACAGGTTCGGAAATTTAAACTTTGAAATGGTCTGGACTATAGAATTATCTAATGTAATAATAAATCAAGTATAATTGGCCTGATCCTGGGATAACGCTGAACAAATCTGAACTAAGAACTTCCATATTCGGTACTGAACCTGGTTACACATGGACACACTCTACAGCAAGAAACTCATGTCGCTACCTAGGACTAATATCTCGATTGTGACCATAGTAGTCACTGTTTCATTAGACACAACGCTGCTGAACTTCTGTAGGCACTGGAGATAAAGAAGCTTTTTACCATCAGTGATTCCATACAACAAAAACTGAATTTTTAAACAATCGCAATCACATCAGCTTGCCTATGCCGGTAGAGACGCTTGATTATAAAGGAATATGTTGGTTACCACTTTTTGACTCACACTTCACTAGGGAATACTTCACTCGCAATTTAGTTGAGCGAATGTCTATGGAAATTCTTTGTTCACATTTTAAGTTGATAATTTTTCTTATTGCCACAAAATTGTATACGAAATTGTACTATTTTTTTTTAGTACCCACACACACTCCTTGTTGTGATCAATCAATGAAATCAATTATGCAAAAATGTAATTCCTAAAAAGGGAATAGGTAGGTACTTGGTGAGAAAACTTCTTACGCCGACATCGTCGCCGAAGGGTGGTGTATATTTGCTACAATGTACGTGTGTACCAAATTCCAGTTAAAGTCAAAATCCTTTTTATTCAATTCGGCAATTAAGTGCTTGAAACACATTTTCGTATTAGTTGAATTCCCCCATTACACCCGTTTTCTGATTTTCTGCATACATTCGAGGAGCGGCGGCGGCGTATGGAGTAGGAGAAAACCCCACCACCACCCGCTCACCCTACTCGTGGTAGTCAATTGTGCAAAAATATCAACAAATATGAGTAGAATGAATTGGGTAAAATGTGGCTACCGCTGTAGCTGAAAAAATAGTCAACTCACCTGGCCCACAGATTCCATTACAAGTCTGGGAAGTTATCCCAAATATATATTAAAACCGCATTCGCATTCACATGTAGAGGAGGACAAAAGAAAAGGGTCAATCGCTGCCTAGATGGGTTATTATTATTGGTTTCGACGGTTCTATGAAGACTCGGTTAATTGGAGCACCAGCTTCAGCTATTCCCTGTTCCTCTTTAGTTTAATGATGAAAATTCGGCCGCTTGTTTCCCCAGAACATGTGGATGCGGATCATTTCGTATATTTATTTTTTCCTCGTCCAGATTCGTCTTCGTGGTTGTCGTCGCAGCCGTGTGCTCCACCACTTTAGTCCGTTCGTGCGGTGGTCCGTGGTCGTTTATTGCTGCTGGCTGGGCCAAAAAATTCTTCTTTTTCGTTTCGTTTTTTCCACTTTTTTTTGGTCCACCTTCTCTTCTTCTACTTCCCAACAATTTTATTTCTTTATTTTTTTTGCTGGTCGTTTTTCTCCGCCGAATTCTTATTTTCCTCTTTTGCTGCTTCGCTTGTTTCGCGTATTTCCTTTCGATTACACCAACAACAACACACAATTTACAATTCCTTTTCCTAGTTCTTTTGTCTTTTTCAACTTCCTTTTTCGTCTTTCTCTCGTCCCTTTCGACTCTACATTCTATGGCGTTTTTTCTTTATTCATTTTTGCAACGATCGAATTTCCCATTTACATTTTTCGCTTGCAATTCATTCACTCGAATAATTAATTTAATTTTATTCAGTTTTGTAGAATGGACGAAAAAGTTCAAAAAAGAAATATATAAGAAAATCTAAACACAAGCGAACAAACAAAAGCGAATATTTTTTCGTTTCGCTTTGACAGTCCCAGAGCTGCATAGAGCCAACTCCTTTTCGCGTGCTGATTATCGTATGCAAGTGGCTGGCTGCTCCTCTCGTTGGCTCTGTCGCACGTCGCAATGGCAAAGTCAAAAAGTGGAAAAGTTTTTTTCTAACTCATTTCAGCTTTTGTTTGGCAAATTTTCAATTATATCTTCACTGTTTTATGTAATTTTATATTAACCGAAGAAATAAATGGGCATTCGGCACTTTTTAGTTAGCCCCACTAATAAATATTTTCGCATTGGACTTCTACTTCTAGTGACGATTCGTTCGGTGCAAGTAAATACGAGTGAATACTCGTTATTGCGACTCAAGTACTCATCGATTTCGATTGATTTGATGCTAGTGTAAACTTGGTTATCGATAAATGTAGTGGTTGATTCGTAACCGGATTCGATATCAAATGGGTAGTCACACACATATGGTGCTGCCATTCATACGGAAAAATCCGTATTTATACGAAATTGTAAAATTTTCAGGAAAAATACGGATTTTCATAGAGCCTATTTACACTATCAGTTCCATGACGAAAAATCTGACAATGAGCTAATAACAACTGCGGCAGTGAAAACGAAATTTTGCACCGAAAATCCATACAAAAAACGTAAAAGGAGGCAACTCCATGCTTCATTTATTTAAATTTTCATATAAAAACTGTCAAATTTCAGTGCAAATTCTAAAAACTGCATGCGGAATACGGATTTTCTGAACAAAATCTGTCGGAACTTTCGCACTTTATTCTCGTACACAGCAGATTTTAGATTTTTTGTGGTAAAGTTTATATGCCCTAGGACGCTCCGTTACGGAGATATAAGCGTTTTAATAAAATTCTATGAACAACTTGAAATATCTGCGCTTCTAGGTATCGAATTCACTTAGTTTCTTTTGTAAATGAAAGGTGGGACAGATATTTATCTTCTGGTGGCTGGTTGAACTCTCTACGAAGTGTATTCATAAAGTTGAAAAATAATTTAGGAAATAAAAAATTTTAAAAAATTCCTTTTTTTGTGGTAAAGTTTATATGCCCTAGGACGCTCCGTTACGGAGATATAAGCGTTTTAATAAAATTCTATGAACAACTTGAAATATCTGCGCTTCTAGGTATCGAATTCACTTAGTTTCTTTTGTAAATGAAAGGTGGGACAGATATTTATCTTCTGGTGGCTGGTTGAACTCTCTACGAAGTGTATTCATAAAGTTAAAAGATAATTTAGGAAATACAAAAATTTTAAAAAATTCCTTTTTTTGTGGTAAAGTTTATATGCCCTAGGACGCTCCGTTACGGAGATATAAGCGTTTTAATAAAATTCTATGAACAACTTGAAATATCTGCGCTTCTAGGTATCGAATTCACTTAGTTTCTTTTGTAAATGAAAGGTGGGACAGATATTTATCTTCTGGTGGCTGGTTGAACTCTCTACGAAGTGTATTCATAAAGTTAAAAGATAATTTAGGAAATAAAAAATTTTAAAAAATTCCTGTTTTTGTGGTAAAGTTTATATGCCCTAGGACGCTCCGTTACGGAGATATAAGCGTTTTAATAAAATTCTATGAACAACTTGAAATATCTGCGCTTCTAGGTATCGAATTCACTTAGTTTCTTTTGTAAATGAAAGGTGGGACAGATATTTATCTTCTGGTGGCTGGTTGAACTCTCTACGAAGTGTATTCATAAAGTTAAAAGATAATTTAGGAAATAAAAAATTTTAAAAAATTCCGTTTTTTGTGGTAAAGTTTATATGCCCTAGGACGCTCCGTTACGGAGATATAAGCGTTTTAATAAAATTCTATGAACAACTTGAAATATCTGCGCTTCTAGGTATCGAATTCACTTAGTTTCTTTTGTAAATGAAAGGTGGGACAGATATTTATCTTCTGGTGGCTGGTTGAACTCTCTACGAAGTGTATTCATAAAGTTAAAAGATAATTTAGGAAATAAAAAATTTTTAAAAATTCCTTTTTTTGTGGTAAAGTTTATATGCCCTAGGACGCTCCGTTACGGAGATATAAGCGTTTTAATAAAATTCTATGAACAACTTGAAATATCTGCGCTTCTAGGTATCGAATTCACTTAGTTTCTTTTGTAAATGAAAGGTGGGACAGATATTTATCTTCTGGTGGCTGGTTGAACTCTCTACGAAGTGTATTCATAAAGTTGAAAAATAATTTAGGAAATAAAAAATTTTAAAAAATTCCTTTTTTTGTGGTAAAGTTTATATGCCCTAGGACGCTCCGTTACGGAGATATAAGCGTTTTAATAAAATTCTATGAACAACTTGAAATATCTGCGCTTCTAGGTATCGAATTCACTTAGTTTCTTTTGTAAATGAAAGGTGGGACAGATATTTATCTTCTGGTGGCTGGTTGAACTCTCTACGAAGTGTATTCATAAAGTTAAAAGATAATTTAGGAAATACAAAAATTTTAAAAAATTCCTTTTTTTGTGGTAAAGTTTATATGCCCTAGGACGCTCCGTTACGGAGATATAAGCGTTTTAATAAAATTCTATGAACAACTTGAAATATCTGCGCTTCTAGGTATCGAATTCACTTAGTTTCTTTTGTAAATGAAAGGTGGGACAGATATTTATCTTCTGGTGGCTGGTTGAACTCTCTACGAAGTGTATTCATAAAGTTAAAAGATAATTTAGGAAATAAAAAATTTTTAAAAATTCCTTTTTTTGTGGTAAAGTTTATATGCCCTAGGACGCTCCGTTACGGAGATATAAGCGTTTTAATAAAATTCTATGAACAACTTGAAATATCTGCGCTTCTAGGTATCGAATTCACTTAGTTTCTTTTGTAAATGAAAGGTGGGACAGATATTTATCTTCTGGTGGCTGGTTGAACTCTCTACGAAGTGTATTCATAAAGTTAAAAGATAATTTAGGAAATAAAAAATTTTAAAAAATTCCTTTTTTTGTGGTAAAGTTTATATGCCCTAGGACGCTCCGTTACGGAGATATAAGCGTTTTAATAAAATTCTATGAACAACTTGAAATATCTGCGCTTCTAGGTATCGAATTCACTTAGTTTCTTTTGTAAATGAAAGGTGGGACAGATATTTATCTTCTGGTGGCTGGTTGAACTCTCTACGAAGTGTATTCATAAAGTTAAAAGATAATTTAGGAAATAAAAAATTTTAAAAAATTCCGTTTTTTGTGGTAAAGTTTATATGCCCTAGGACGCTCCGTTACGGAGATATAAGCGTTTTAATAAAATTCTATGAACAACTTGAAATATCTGCGCTTCTAGGTATCGAATTCACTTAGTTTCTTTTGTAAATGAAAGGTGGGACAGATATTTATCTTCTGGTGGCTGGTTGAACTCTCTACGAAGTGTATTCATAAAGTTAAAAGATAATTTAGGAAATAAAAAATTTTTAAAAATTCCTTTTTTTGTGGTAAAGTTTATATGCCCTAGGACGCTCCGTTACGGAGATATAAGCGTTTTAATAAAATTCTATGAACAACTTGAAATATCTGCGCTTCTAGGTATCGAATTCACTTAGTTTCTTTTGTAAATGAAAGGTGGGACAGATATTTATCTTCTGGTGGCTGGTTGAACTCTCTACGAAGTGTATTCATAAAGTTAAAAGATAATTTAAGAAATAAAAAATTTTAAAAAATTCCTGTTTTTGTGGTAAAGTTTATATGCCCTAGGACGCTCCGTTACGGAGATATAAGCGTTTTAATAAAATTCTATGAACAACTTGAAATATCTGCGCTTCTAGGTATCGAATTCACTTAGTTTCTTTTGTAAATGAAAGGTGGGACAGATATTTATCTTCTGGTGGCTGGTTGAACTCTCTACGAAGTGTATTCATAAAGTTGAAAAATAATTTAGGAAATAAAAAATTTTAAAAAATTCCTTTTTTTGTGGTAAAGTTTATATGCCCTAGGACGCTCCGTTACGGAGATATAAGCGTTTTAATAAAATTCTATGAACAACTTGAAATATCTGCGCTTCTAGGTATCGAATTCACTTAGTTTCTTTTGTAAATGAAAGGTGGGACAGATATTTATCTTCTGGTGGCTGGTTGAACTCTCTACGAAGTGTATTCATAAAGTTGAAAAATAATTTAGGAAATAAAAAATTTTAAAAAATTCCTTTTTTTGTGGTAAAGTTTATATGCCCTAGGACGCTCCGTTACGGAGATATAAGCGTTTTAATAAAATTCTATGAACAACTTGAAATATCTGCGCTTCTAGGTATCGAATTCACTTAGTTTCTTTTGTAAATGAAAGGTGGGACAGATATTTATCTTCTGGTGGCTGGTTGAACTCTCTACGAAGTGTATTCATAAAGTTAAAAGATAATTTAGGAAATACAAAAATTTTAAAAAATTCCTTTTTTTGTGGTAAAGTTTATATGCCCTAGGACGCTCCGTTACGGAGATATAAGCGTTTTAATAAAATTCTATGAACAACTTGAAATATCTGCGCTTCTAGGTATCGAATTCACTTAGTTTCTTTTGTAAATGAAAGGTGGGACAGATATTTATCTTCTGGTGGCTGGTTGAACTCTCTACGAAGTGTATTCATAAAGTTAAAAGATAATTTAGGAAATAAAAAATTTTTAAAAATTCCTTTTTTTGTGGTAAAGTTTATATGCCCTAGGACGCTCCGTTACGGAGATATAAGCGTTTTAATAAAATTCTATGAACAACTTGAAATATCTGCGCTTCTAGGTATCGAATTCACTTAGTTTCTTTTGTAAATGAAAGGTGGGACAGATATTTATCTTCTGGTGGCTGGTTGAACTCTCTACGAAGTGTATTCATAAAGTTAAAAGATAATTTAGGAAATAAAAAATTTTAAAAAATTCCTTTTTTTGTGGTAAAGTTTATATGCCCTAGGACGCTCCGTTACGGAGATATAAGCGTTTTAATAAAATTCTATGAACAACTTGAAATATCTGCGCTTCTAGGTATCGAATTCACTTAGTTTCTTTTGTAAATGAAAGGTGGGACAGATATTTATCTTCTGGTGGCTGGTTGAACTCTCTACGAAGTGTATTCATAAAGTTAAAAGATAATTTAGGAAATAAAAAATTTTAAAAAATTCCGTTTTTTGTGGTAAAGTTTATATGCCCTAGGACGCTCCGTTACGGAGATATAAGCGTTTTAATAAAATTCTATGAACAACTTGAAATATCTGCGCTTCTAGGTATCGAATTCACTTAGTTTCTTTTGTAAATGAAAGGTGGGACAGATATTTATCTTCTGGTGGCTGGTTGAACTCTCTACGAAGTGTATTCATAAAGTTAAAAGATAATTTAAGAAATAAAAAATTTTAAAAAATTCCTGTTTTTGTGGTAAAGTTTATATGCCCTAGGACGCTCCGTTACGGAGATATAAGCGTTTTAATAAAATTCTATGAACAACTTGAAATATCTGCGCTTCTAGGTATCGAATTCACTTAGTTTCTTTTGTAAATGAAAGGTGGGACAGATATTTATCTTCTGGTGGCTGGTTGAACTCTCTACGAAGTGTATTCATAAAGTTAAAAGATAATTTAGGAAATAAAAAATTTTTAAAAATTCCTTTTTTTGTGGTAAAGTTTATATGCCCTAGGACGCTCCGTTACGGAGATATAAGCGTTTTAATAAAATTCTATGAACAACTTGAAATATCTGCGCTTCTAGGTATCGAATTCACTTAGTTTCTTTTGTAAATGAAAGGTGGGACAGATATTTATCTTCTGGTGGCTGGTTGAACTCTCTACGAAGTGTATTCATAAAGTTAAAAGATAATTTAGGAAATAAAAAATTTTAAAAAATTCCTGTTTTTGTGGTAAAGTTTATATGCCCTAGGACGCTCCGTTACGGAGATATAAGCGTTTTAATAAAATTCTATGAACAACTTGAAATATCTGCGCTTCTAGGTATCGAATTCACTTAGTTTCTTTTGTAAATGAAAGGTGGGACAGATATTTATCTTCTGGTGGCTGGTTGAACTCTCTACGAAGTGTATTCATAAAGTTAAAAGATAATTTAGGAAATAAAAAATTTTTAAAAATTCCTTTTTTTGTGGTAAAGTTTATATGCCCTAGGACGCTCCGTTACGGAGATATAAGCGTTTTAATAAAATTCTATGAACAACTTGAAATATCTGCGCTTCTAGGTATCGAATTCACTTATTTTCTTTTGTAAATGAAAGGTGGGACAGATATTTATCTTCTGGTGGCTGGTTGAACTCTCTACGAAGTGTATTCATAAAGTTAAAAGATAATTTAGGAAATAAAAAATTTTAAAAAATTCCTTTTTTTGTGGTAAAGTTTATATGCCCTAGGACGCTCCGTTACGGAGATATAAGCGTTTTAATAAAATTCTATCAACATCTTGAAATATCTGCGCTTCTAGGTATCGAATTCACTTAGTTTCTTTTGTAAATGAAAGGTGGGACAGATATTTATCTTCTGGTGGCTGGTTGAACTCTCTACGAAGTGTATTCATAAAGTTAAAAGATAATTTAGGAAATAAAACTTTTTAAAAAATTCCTGTTTTTGTGGTAAAGTTTATATGCCCTAGGACGCTCCGTTACGGAGATATAAGCGTTTTAATAAAATTCTATGAACATCTTGAAATATCTGCGCTTCTAGGTATCGAATTCACTTAGTTTCTTTTGTAAATGAAAGGTGGGACAGATATTTATCTTCTGGTGGCTGGTTGAACTCTCTACGAAGTGTATTCATAAAGTTAAAAGATAATTTAGGAAATAAAAAATTTTAAAAAATTCCTGTTTTTGTGGTAAAGTTTATATGCCCTAGGACGCTCCGTTACGGAGATATAAGCGTTTTAATAAAATTCTATGAACAACTTGAAATATCTGCGCTTCTAGGTATCGAATTCACTTAGTTTCTTTTGTAAATGAAAGGTGGGACAGATATTTATCTTCTGGTGGCTGGTTGAACTCTCTACGAAGTGTATTCATAAAGTTAAAAGATAATTTAGGAAATAAAAAATTTTAAAAAATTCCTTTTTTTGTGGTAAAGTTTATATGCCCTAGGACGCTCCGTTACGGAGATATAAGCGTTTTAATAAAATTCTATGAACAACTTGAAATATCTGCGCTTCTAGGTATCGAATTCACTTAGTTTCTTTTGTAAATGAAAGGTGGGACAGATATTTATCTTCTGGTGGCTGGTTGAACTCTCTACGAAGTGTATTCATAAAGTTAAAAGATAATTTAGGAAATAAAAAATTTTAAAAAATTCCTTTTTTTGTGGTAAAGTTTATATGCCCTAGGACGCTCCGATAGAGCCTATTTACACTATCAGTTCCATGACGATAAATCTGACAAAGAGCTAATAAGAACTGCGGTAGTGAAAACGGGATAGAAAATTTTGCACCGAAAATCCATACAAAAAACGTAAAAGGTGGCTACTCCATGCTTCGTTTATTTACATTTTCATATAAAAACTGTCAAATTTCGTCATGCCCATGTCAGTGTAAATTCTAAAAACGGCATGCCCATGCGTCATGGGAATGACTGTGTAAATAGGCTCTTACGGAGATATAAGCGTTTTAATAAAATTCTATGAACAACTTGAAATATCTGCGCTTCTAGGTATCGAATTCACTTAGTTTCTTTTGTAAATGAAAGGTGGGACAGATATTTATCTTCTGGTGGCTGGTTGAACTCTCTACGAAGTGTATTCATAAAGTTAAAAGATAATTTAGGAAATAAAAAATTTTTAAAAATTCCTTTTTTTGTGGTAAAGTTTATATGCCCTAGGACGCTCCGTTACGGAGATATAAGCGTTTTAATAAAATTCTATGAACAACTTGAAATATCTGCGCTTCTAGGTATCGAATTCACTTAGTTTCTTTTGTAAATGAAAGGTGGGACAGATATTTATCTTCTGGTGGCTGGTTGAACTCTCTACGAAGTGTATTCATAAAGTTAAAAGATAATTTAGGAAATAAAAAATTTTAAAAAATTCCTGTTTTTGTGGTAAAGTTTATATGCCCTAGGACGCTCCGTTACGGAGATATAAGCGTTTTAATAAAATTCTATGAACAACTTGAAATATCTGCGCTTCTAGGTATCGAATTCACTTAGTTTCTTTTGTAAATGAAAGGTGGGACAGATATTTATCTTCTGGTGGCTGGTTGAACTCTCTACGAAGTGTATTCATAAAGTTAAAAGATAATTTAGGAAATAAAAAATTTTAAAAAATTCCTGTTTTTGTGGTAAAGTTTATATGCCCTAGGACGCTCCGTTACGGAGATATAAGCGTTTTAATAAAATTCTATGAACAACTTGAAATATCTGCGCTTCTAGGTATCGAATTCACTTAGTTTCTTTTGTAAATGAAAGGTGGGACAGATATTTATCTTCTGGTGGCTGGTTGAACTCTCTACGAAGTGTATTCATAAAGTTAAAAGATAATTTAGGAAATAAAAAATTTTTAAAAATTCCTTTTTTTGTGGTAAAGTTTATATGCCCTAGGACGCTCCGTTACGGAGATATAAGCGTTTTAATAAAATTCTATGAACAACTTGAAATATCTGCGCTTCTAGGTATCGAATTCACTTAGTTTCTTTTGTAAATGAAAGGTGGGACAGATATTTATCTTCTGGTGGCTGGTTGAACTCTCTACGAAGTGTATTCATAAAGTTAAAAGATAATTTAGGAAATAAAAAATTTTAAAAAATTCCTTTTTTTGTGGTAAAGTTTATATGCCCTAGGACGCTCCGTTACGGAGATATAAGCGTTTTAATAAAATTCTATGAACATCTTGAAATATCTGCGCTTCTAGGTATCGAATTCACTTAGTTTCTTTTGTAAATGAAAGGTGGGACAGATATTTATCTTCTGGTGGCTGGTTGAACTCTCTACGAAGTGTATTCATAAAGTTAAAAGATAATTTAGGAAATAAAACTTTTTAAAAAATTCCTGTTTTTGTGGTAAAGTTTATATGCCCTAGGACGCTCCGTTACGGAGATATAAGCGTTTTAATAAAATTCTATGAACATCTTGAAATATCTGCGCTTCTAGGTATCGAATTCACTTAGTTTCTTTTGTAAATGAAAGGTGGGACAGATATTTATCTTCTGGTGGCTGGTTGAACTCTCTACGAAGTGTATTCATAAAGTTAAAAGATAATTTAGGAAATAAAAAATTTTAAAAAATTCCTTTTTTTGTGGTAAAGTTTATATGCCCTAGGACGCTCCGTTACGGAGATATAAGCGTTTTAATAAAATTCTATGAACATCTTGAAATATCTGCGCTTCTAGGTATCGAATTCACTTAGTTTCTTTTGTAAATGAAAGGTGGGACAGATATTTATCTTCTGGTGGCTGGTTGAACTCTCTACGAAGTGTATTCATAAAGTTAAAAGATAATTTAGGAAATAAAAAATTTTAAAAAATTCCTTTTTTTGTGGTAAAGTTTATATGCCGTAGGACGCTCCGTTACGGAGATATAAGCGTTTTAATAAAATTCTATGAACAACTTGAAATATCTGCGCTTCTAGGTATCGAATTCACTTAGTTTCTTTTGTAAATGAAAGGTGGGACAGATATTTATCTTCTGGTGGCTGGTTGAACTCTCTACGAAGTGTATTCATAAAGTTAAAAGATAATTTAGGAAATAAAAAATTTTTAAAAATTCCTTTTTTTGTGGTAAAGTTTATATGCCCTAGGACGCTCCGTTACGGAGATATAAGCGTTTTAATAAAATTCTATGAACAACTTGAAATATCTGCGCTTCTAGGTATCGAATTCACTTAGTTTCTTTTGTAAATGAAAGGTGGGACAGATATTTATCTTCTGGTGGCTGGTTGAACTCTCTACGAAGTGTATTCATAAAGTTAAAAGATAATTTAGGAAATAAAAAATTTTAAAAAATTCCTGTTTTTGTGGTAAAGTTTATATGCCCTAGGACGCTCCGTTACGGAGATATAAGCGTTTTAATAAAATTCTATGAACAACTTGAAATATCTGCGCTTCTAGGTATCGAATTCACTTAGTTTCTTTTGTAAATGAAAGGTGGGACAGATATTTATCTTCTGGTGGCTGGTTGAACTCTCTACGAAGTGTATTCATAAAGTTAAAAGATAATTTAGGAAATAAAAAATTTTAAAAAATTCCTTTTTTTGTGGTAAAGTTTATATGCCCTAGGACGCTCCGTTACGGAGATATAAGCGTTTTAATAAAATTCTATGAACAACTTGAAATATCTGCGCTTCTAGGTATCGAATTCACTTAGTTTCTTTTGTAAATGAAAGGTGGGACAGATATTTATCTTCTGGTGGCTGGTTGAACTCTCTACGAAGTGTATTCATAAAGTTGAAAGATAATATAGGAAATAAAAAATTTTAAAAATTCCTTTTTTTGTGGTAAAGTTTATATGCCCTAGGACGCTCCGTTACGGAGATATAAGCGTTTTAATAAAATTCTATGAACAACTTGAAATATCTGCGCTTCTAGGTATCGAATTCACTTAGTTTCTTTTGTAAATGAAAGGTGGGACAGATATTTATCTTCTGGTGGCTGGTTGAACTCTCTACGAAGTGTATTCATAAAGTTAAAAGATAATTTAGGAAATAAAAAATTTTAAAAAATTCCTGTTTTTGTGGTAAAGTTTATATGCCCTAGGACGCTCCGTTACGGAGATATAAGCGTTTTAATAAAATTCTATGAACAACTTGAAATATCTGCGCTTCTAGGTATCGAATTCACTTAGTTTCTTTTGTAAATGAAAGGTGGGACAGATATTTATGTTCTGGTGGCTGGTTGAACTCTCTACGAAGTGTATTCATAAAGTTAAAAGATAATTTAGGAAATAAAAAATTTTAAAAAATTCCTTTTTTTGTGGTAAAGTTTATATGCCCTAGGACGCTCCGTTACGGAGATATAAGCGTTTTAATAAAATTCTATGAACAACTTGAAATATCTGCGCTTCTAGGTATCGAATTCACTTAGTTTCTTTTGTAAATGAAAGGTGGGACAGATATTTATCTTCTGGTGGCTGGTTGAAATCTCTACGAAGTGTATTCATAAAGTTAAAAGATAATTTAGAAAATAAAAAAATTACTTTTTTTATGGTAAAGTTTATATGCCCTAGGACGCTCCGTTACGGAGGTATAAGCGTTTTAATAAAATTCGATGATCAACTTGGAATATCTGCGCTTCTAGGTTCCGAATTTCCTTAGTTTCTTTTGTAAATGGAAGGTGAGACAATTATCTGTCTTCTTGATCACGATCACAAGTTCGCAAACAGGGCGTTTACTCCGCCCGAATGAACCGAATTTTGTTCGCGAGTTCGTGCGATCTAAATGCATCTGAAGAGGCCGATTCACTTTGATGAGATAAATAGCTCTGTTCTGGTTGATATTGCTAGTGACAGATTTTCATGTAAATGTAGAATAATAAAAAATAACAAAAGATAAGTACAGTCGAATCAGCTTAAGTGAATCCCGCTTAAGCGAAAAACTCGCTTAAGTGAAACGAAAATTGAATCCCCATGAAGTATTTCCAGTTATTCAAATTCGCTGAAGTGAAAAACCCGCATAACTGAAACAAAATATCTGACAAAGTCATGTTTCAGTTAGGCGGGTTCCACTGTACGACTGTTTCATTGCCCAAAATGACGATTTTTTTTCCCACTGACGATTACTTTTCAACAATATATCTGGCAACGCTGGAACAGAATAGAAAAAAACCCGGCAATTTGTTTTGTTTTTGTGCGGATTGCGGACACAATTAGTTTTAATCGAAAAAACTGCAAAATAATGTGTTAAAAATTTAATAAGAAGACTACAGACTATTGAATAAAACCGACCACTAAGAGCAACGTATTTCACAATGTTTTCCATGTGCAAACAATCCCACCCAGCCACTGCTGTGGAGTTTGTCATCGCATGCCGTTTCTTCAATAATGTGGAAGAGAACCTGGTGGTGGCAGGAGCCAATGTGCTAAAAGTGTACAGAATCTATCCACATGTTGACGCAGCCCAAAGACAGAAGATCAATCCAGCAGAAATGCGGACGGCGCCCAAAATGCGACTAGAATGCCTGGCGACGCATACCCTCTATGGCAACGTGATGTCGCTGCAAAGTGTCTCGCTGACCGGTTCAATGCGAGACGCTCTCCTGATTAGTTTTAAAGATGCCAAATTGTCGGTGGTGCAACACGATCCGGATACACATTCCCTGAAGACGCTATCGCTGCATTTCTTTGAAGAGGAAGACGTACGCGGCGGCTGGACGGGACGCTATCATATACCAATGGTGCGTGTGGATCCAGATGCACGCTGCGCTGTGATGCTGGTCTATGGAAAACGCCTGGTGGTGTTGCCCTTTCGCAAAGACAACAGTCTGGATGAGATCGAACTGCCGGACGTGAAGCCCATCAAGAAAACACCCACAGCTTTAGTGGCACGCACTCCTATACTGGCCTCCTATTTGATAGCTCTGCGAGACCTGGATGAGAAGATCGACAATGTGTTGGACCTGCAATTTCTTCATGGCTACTATGAGCCTACGCTGCTTATCTTGTATGAGCCGGTGAGAACCTTTCCGGGACGCGTGGCTGTACGCTCAGACACCTGCGTTCTGGTGGCCATTTCTCTGAATATCCAACAGCGTGTCCATCCCATTATTTGGACTGTCAATGGACTGCCCTTTGATTGCCTGCAAGTGTTTCCCATACAAAAGCCCATTGGAGGCTGTCTGGTGACCACTGTGAATGCTGTCATATACCTTAATCAAAGTGTGCCACCCTATGGCGTGAGTCTCAACAGTTCGGCCGATCACAGTACGGTGTTTCCTCTGAAACCTCAAGATGGCGTGCGCATCAGTTTGGATGCAGCCAAATTGACTTTCATCGATGTGGACAAACTGGTCGTTTCGCTGAAGGGAGGCGAATTGTATGTACTGACCCTGTGCGTCGACTCTATGCGAACAGTGCGTAATTTCCATTTTCACAAGGCGGCCGCCAGTGTGTTGACCAGCTGCATGTGCGTCTGCCAGGCGGAATACCTATTCCTGGGCTCTCGTCTGGGCAACTCTCTTTTGCTCCACTTCACCGAGGAGGACCAGAGCACAGTCATTACGTTGGACGATGCTCCGGATACGGTCATGGTGGTGGACGATGGCGATGAAGAGTCCACGGTGGTGGCCCCGCCACGAGCTCTACGCATCGAGGACGAGGAACTGGAAGTGTATGGCTCGGGCGCCAAGACTTCGGTCCAGCTGCGCAAGTATGTGTTCGAGGTGTGCGACAGTTTGCTGAATGTGGGTCCCATTAATTTCATGTGCGCGGGCGAGCGCGTCGAATTCGAAGAGGATGGCACTACTTTGCGGCCGCATGCGAATAATTTGACCGACCTCAAGATTGAGGTGGTGGCCGCCAGTGGTCATAGCAAAAATGGCGCCTTGTGTGTGTTCGTGAACTGCGTGAATCCGCAGATTATTACCAGCTTTGAGCTGGAGGGCTGCCTGGACGTGTGGACGGTGTACGATGATGCCACTAAGAAGAATGCACGACAGGATCATCATGATTTCATGATTCTCTCGCAACGCAGCTCGACTCTGATACTGCAGACGGGCGATGAGATCAATGAGGTGGAGAATACGGGCTTCAGCTGCAATCAGCCCACCATTTTCGTGGGCAATTTGGGTCAGAACAGATTCATCATTCAGGTTACGACAAGGAATGTACGCCTGCTGCAGGGTACGCGCCTGATACAAAATGTACCCATCGATGTGGGCTCACCTGTGGTGCAGGTTTCGCTAGCGGATCCCTATGTTTGCCTAAGAGTACTCAATGGTCAGGTAAAGTGAAATGCTCTGAAAGGATTCTTGCAACTCATTTAATTGATTGATATTTTCCATGTCCTTTTAGGTCATCACTTTGGCTTTGCGTGAGACCAAAGCCACTCCCCGTTTGGCCATCAACAAGAACACCATCAGTAGTAGTCCCTCGGTGGTTTCCATAGTTGCCTACAAGGACCTCTCTGGTTTGTTTACGGCCAAGAATGATGACGTTTTCAATCTGACCGGCTCTGGTGGCAGTGGCTTCTATTCGGGTGGCCTGGGCGGCTACATGAAGGCTGAGCCTCACATGAAAATTGAAGACGAAGAAGATCTGCTGTACGGCGAGAAGGGCAATGCCTTCAAAATGAACAGCCTGGCAGAGCTGGCCAAACAGTCAAAGCAGAAAAACTCCGACTGGTGGCGTCGCCTACTGCCTCAGGCCAAGCCCAGCTATTGGCTGATAACCGCACGCGAAAGTGGCACCTTGGAGATCTACTCCATGCCCGACATGAAACTCCTGTACCTGGTGAATGACGTGGGCAATGGCGGCACTCTTCTCACAGATTCCATGGAGTTTGTGCCCGTGCCGCTGGGCAATCAGGAGAACAACAAGGCGGGCATACTGCTCAATTGCATGCCGCAACATGCCAATTCTCCCCTTCCGCTGGAATTGCAAATGGTGGGCCTGGGCAGTCACGGTAGTCGTCCTCTACTCTTGATACGCACGCGCCTCGAATTGATCATCTATCAGGTCTTTCGCTATCCGAAGGGTCATTTGAAGATACGCTTCCGCAAGCTGCACAGCATCAACCTGGTTGATGCTCAGCCTCAGAGTATGGACTTGGACGAAGAACAGGATGCCGAACTGGAGTCGTACAACCTGCAGGAGAAATATGTGAACAAACTGCGTTACTTTTCCAACATCGGCGGCCTCAGCGGTGTCATGGTGTGCGGCGTCAATCCCTGCTTTCTCTTTCTCACTTCCAAGGGTGAGCTGCGCGTGCACAAACTCTTTGGCAATGGCAGCATGCGCAGCTTTGCTCCGTTCAACAATGTCAATTGTCCGCACGGTTTTCTCTACTTTGACACTTCGTTCGATTTGAAGATCTCCGTGCTGCCCACCTATTTGACCTATGATGCGGCCTGGCCTGTGCGCAAAGTGCCCTTGCGTTGTACGCCCCGGCAGATTGTCTACCATCGCGAGAATCGTGTTTACTGCTTGGTCACGCAAACGGATGAGCCCAACAATCAATATTATCGCTTCAATGGCGAGGACAAGGAACTCACCGAGGAGAACAAAGGCGAACGCTTCATCTATCCCAGTGTGCCCAAGTTCAGTATGGTCTTGATCAGTCCGGAAACGTGGGAAATTGTGCCCGACGCATCTATACAATTCGAGGAGTGGGAACATGTGACGGCCTTTAAGATTGTCAAGCTCGCCTATGAGGGCACACGTTCGGGCCTGAAGGAGTACCTTTGCATAGGCACCAACTTCAATTACAGCGAGGATATCACCTCACGCGGCAATATACACATTTACGACATTATCGAGGTCGTACCGGAGCCGGGCAAGCCGCTGACCAAATTCAAACTGAAGGAAGTATTCAAAAAGGAGCAGAAGGGTCCCGTCTCGGCCATATCAGATGTTCTGGGCTTTCTGGTCACCGCCTTGGGTCAGAAGATCTACTTGTGGCAGCTGCAGGACGATGACCTCAGCGGCGTGGCCTTTATCGACACGAATATTTACGTGCACGAAATCATCTCGGTCAAGTCCTTGATACTGATAGCCGATGTCTACAAGTCGGTTAGTCTGTTGCGCTTCCAGGAAGAATTCCGTACCTTGTCGCTGGCCTCGCGTGACTTCAATCCCCTGGAGGTGTTCAATATCGAATTCATGGTGGACAACTCGAATTTGGGCTTCTTCGTCAGTGATGGTGAGGAAAATTTCATAGTCTACATGTACCAGCCCGAATCGCGTGAGTCCATAGGAGGCCAGAAGCTGATACGCAAGGCGGACTATCATCTCGGACAGACTGTGAATACCATGTTTCGCGTGCAATGCCATCAGCGTGGCGTTCACCAGCGTCATCCGTTCGTGTATGAGAACAAGCATTTGGTCATCTTTGGCACGCTGGATGGCGCCATCGGCTATTGTTTGCCCTTGCCCGAGAAGGTCTATCGGCGCTTCCTGATGTTGCAGAATGTTTTGCTGTCCTATCAAGAGCACTTGTGTGGCTTGAATCCGAAAGAGTTTCGCACGCTGAAGTCGTCCAAGAAAACGTCTCTGAATCCGTGCCGCTGTATCCTTGATGGCGATTTGATTTGGACATTCATGATGATGTCCACGGCGGAGAAGCACGAGGTGGCCAAGAAAATAGGCACGAGAACGGAAGAGGTGCTGAGTGATTTGTTGGAGATTGAAAGGATATCGGCTGTATTTTAAATAGCTTCCTGGACGAAAGGGCACACAACTTGGGACAAAATGAGAACGGTTTTCTTATTTTTTTTTATTTGAACTAAATACAATTTATTGTTTAAAATTTTAAAGGACTTTTCATAACACTTGGTTAGCTTTTTCTGGAAAGTAAATATGTTGCAACATACAATTAAATGGTTTTAGAATCGTTTATTTAAAAAGGAGAGAAATCGACTTAAGCAGTTCTAGTTAACATTTGTATAAATTCAATTCAATACAGTTTCGAATAGAAGCTGTTATCGCCCTCCCATATACACGATCCACCTTAGCCTATAAATAATGCCCCAAATACACCGATCAGGCGGTGTAACGGAATTAATTTACAAAATCTTATTGCCCTGCTGGTTGGTATTCTGATTGATCTTGATGTGCGTTTGGCGTTTCTTCTCCTCCTTAAAGGCCTCCGCATTGGCCTTCCTTTCGATGCGACGTTCGGTGCGGTACTCCTTGAGTAGACGCTTACGTTCGCGTTTCTCCTCAGGCGTCTCATCCTTCGGTCTAATCGAGAGAACACTCAATGTGGAAAGCACTGATTTGGCGCATAGAGATTTGGGTCCCGAGCCGAAGCCCGCACTGGAATCTTCCAATTTGGATAAGGCCTTCACGGTCAGCTGATTACTGTCGGCGCCTCGCAGCACATTTGTGGGCAGGCCTGTCTTGGGATCAATTTCGATTTTGGCCGGCTCTTGTGTGGAACTTGCCGCACTAGCGCGTCGCCTGCGCGGTTGGTCGTCGATGAGTTTGGGATGATTGTAGATGTTCGAATAGGTCGACAAAATAGACTCGCAATCCCATTTCCTTTCTTTGGGGTCGTCCACTTCATATTCGATGATCTCGTCATTGGGGTCCTCGCCGCCTTCGACCACATTGCGGTATTTCGCCAGTCGTTCACGGTCCCATTCCTTGCTGTAGTCCTCTACTTCGTTGGAGCGCTTGAATTGCTTGAAACAATTCAGGACATAGGGATGCTTTTGGTGCCACGAGCCCTCAATATTCTCCAAGCCAAGATCGCCCAGCTCGGGGTCATCATAGCTGGCATAGAACTTCTCAAAGCGGTCGTCCAACAGGGAAAGCTGTTCATTGCGCCGTATGACACTCGAGGACATTGAATACTCTGTAAAGCGTGATTTGGTCTCTTCATCGGCGAAACGTCGCTCGCGCATGAGCGGCGCCAAGCGATCCATTAGTTCTTCCTCATTCTCATCATAGTCGTCGTCGTCGCTGTCATTCAAATCATCCGAATCGAAATCACGCTCTTCACCATCATCTTCTCCTTCTTCATCACTCCACTCTGCTCCCTCGCCCTCTTCCATGGCCTGCAGTACGAAATCATCATCCAGCTGATTTTTGTCATCTTCAAAGTCGAAGTCATCATCTAGAGCAGCCACTACGTCCGGATCCCAGTCGGGCCTGGGGCCCGGATGAGGTGCTGCCTTATTGAGCATGCCCACATCTTCCTCAAACTCGGAAGCAAACACCGAACTGGGTAGATTCAGTTTTGGTGCCGTGGTCACTTGTCCCTCATCCACACGTTTGCGTGCCTGATTCGGGTTCTCCACATACTCCCAAACGATTTCCTGTTCGGGTTTCTTCAAGTGCTGCAAGTAGTCATAGTCGTCATCGTATTTGATGCCAAACTTGAGTTGCTCTTCGCGACGCTTTGTTTCATCCAAAGGTTCGTTCGCCTGCTTCTGGGGCTGACGAGATGCTGCCTCTAGCAATACACGCTGTGGCGCTGTCTCGTCGGCCACGAGAGGATCATGTTGACTGCGATGCACCAGGTGGAACGTGACGGCGCTCTTGCGATCGATGAACGATTTTTTGCTTTTGCCCTGCGAAATACAAATTGGTCATTGGGGGTTTTTCCAAATGGGAATTGGTTTCAGTTTAGTTACCATATTGTTGTTGTATTTATTTTTGTCCCTTTTACGTCGTTTTCAAATAGATTTCGATGAAAATGACAAATTTATTGGCAATTTTCGAGTTGAACAAAAACAAAACACATGTGGCTGGCAAAATACGCACGAAAAAGAAAATATTGGACGTATGTAGTTGCCACTAGGGTACAAAAGTATCTAAGATTGCCGTATTTTTCGAATTTATTATTTATACGAGTTTGCACTCAAAAAGCAACCAGTCGGAAATGTGTTCATGCTCCAAAAATATATAAAGATCTCGAACCAAAAGTTGTATAGTTCACCCAAATAAAAAATATATCTTATTTGGGACAGATGTCCAAAGCAAATAACCAAAAAAAAAAGCACAAATGCACAACTGGGCTTTCTATTTCCCTTGAATTGACTTATTTTCCATTTCATTTGTCTTTTGAAGAAATTGAACGAAGCAATTCCGTCTTTGTTTTGAGGTACATACATATCTATAGATATAATCGCATAGACATTTCATTTGACGGTCAGGTTCTCATTCAATGTTTCCACATCTAATGGAGTTTTGTTATTTTTCTCATAGAAACATACACGAAACTTCCTCTACACTTCACTAATTAGTTCGTGATCGGAAACGGATCCACATTTCGTGCGTTGTTGTGTTCATCCTCGCTCTCGTCTTCGCGCAGGAATTAATCTCACAGCAATTAAAAATCTCACAAAAATCTCACATTTCACACGAATTAAGCCAGATTAGTTTAAAAATCTCACAAAAATCCATCTTCTCACAAGCCATAAACAAATCTCAATATGAGAAAGATCTGGTAACCGTGGCCATTACGTCTAAAATTGACATTTGTAGATTTCTAGAGTTGTCTAAAAAATTTTGTGATTTATTGGAGGCAGCGGCCTCAACAGTAAAATAAATAAAAATATAGAAAAACTCATTTAGAATTAGTACAAGATGGAAGAAAGCGAAAATAAAACTGTGGAAGCAATTACTGCAACCGGAAGTGCTACTAATGGCTCAACGGAAACAGCAACAGTTCTTCTGGCGGACCCGGACCCCCCCGAATCGAATGGCAGTAAAGAAGGCGAATCTGGTTGGTCGAAGTTTAATTGGCTCCCGAAGTTCTTCGATTTATTTTCTTCCTTTCATTTGCAGTATTGCTGGAGCAGGTGAAGCTGCTGGAGACGGAGAACCGCAAAATGCAGAACGAATTTAATACACAGCGAGCGAAACTCAAGGAACTGTTCATGCAGAAGGAGACCGATTACTCCAAATGCCAGGCGGAGCGCCAAGCACTAAAACGCGAACTGGACGAAATGAAAAGTCAATTTGTCGTGGCCGATCTCAAGTCGGAGAATGAGATGCGACTGAAGGAGATGAAGGCACAGGAAGAGATATCCTCATTGCAACAATTGGTGCAAGGTTTGTGATTGAGTTTAATTTTGATACTGTACTGATTTTCCTATTTAAAGATACCATTGAAGAGTCAACCATCTGCAAGGCCGAATTAGTGCGCTTCAAAGAGGAAAGCACGCGAATTTGGCATGAGAACCGCGAGTTGTTGCAACAGCAACAGCAAAAGCAGCAGCACCAACAACAGCAACAACAAGAGCCTACGGGCTTGGCGCCACAAGTCCTCAGTCAAGTGAAAAAGACATTGGCACGCAAATTGGGAGGAGATTCTTCCGGCTCGGTTTTAGGCAATAGCTCTCACCAGGAGAGCACCACCGATGACACATCACGAACAAAGGGCAGTGGATCAAAGCAATATGTGAGATGAAGGCGCTTTATTTCAATTTGATTTTCCATAATTTTATTTCTTAAAGGCTCACGAAGATGCTGAGGTGCTTCGTTCGATTGTGATACAACTCCAAGAGGAGATGAAAGCCTTGAAAGAAAAGCTACGCGAGACAGACGACAAACTGCAGGCAAACAACTCTGCCAACCTTTTGTCACTTGTAGCTGAAAAACCCGAAGATTCTCAGAGCATAAGCAAATCCACTTCAATGGAGATTGCCTCGGCGCCGTGCGACACTTGCCTCAGCTATGAGGCAAAGGTCAAAGATTTACTAACGAAGGGCACAGAGGATCACGAGAAAATCGATTTGCTGCAAAAGACCGTAGCCGAATCACGCGAAGACCTCCAAAAAGAGGCCACACTCCGCAAGGATCTGGAGGATCAGTGGCAGGAAAAACGCGAGGCCCACAAAGCCGAAGTACAGCTGCTGCGCGAACAGGTGAAGAACAACGAAAAGGAATTACTGGATCTGCAGCAAAAGTTTCTGGAGACCAAGGATGAGGTCTTTCGCCTACTGCAGAGTGTCTCCGATGAACGCGAGCGCATCAACAAGCACCTGGAAACCCTTCAGGCGGACAATGATTTCCTGTCGGGCCGCTATCTGCGCACCGCTGAGGAAATCGAAAATCAGTATATAAATTTGCCAAATACCGTGGAGGAACTGCAAGAGTTGATGCTGCGCCAGCAGAATGAACTGATCCAGGCGCGTGTGGGCAGTCACTTTGAGCGGCAGAAGTGTGTCACGTCGCTGGATGAGATACAGATACTGCGCGATCAGTTGGAAATGAGCAACAATGAGCGAAGGGCGTACAAGAAGAAAGTGCAAACCGAAATGAAATCGTTGCAGTGAGTATGCCGCCATATGGGGTGTTCAGTGTTTGATAGATTCCATTTTATTACCTTTATTTCTTTACTTATATCAATTTTCTCTAATATAAATTTTCAGAGATCGCTTGACCGAACATTTGGTTACCCTGCAGAATTCAGAGATGAGCAAAACTACTCTGGAACGCAAGGAAGCTGAACTCAATCGACAAATTTCCGAATTTCGTGTGGAAATCATTGAGCTACAGGAGACAAATGTAAGTTTATGTCATATCTTTGTTTTATAGGGGGAAAATCATTGAGATAAGATAGGAGTAGTCCGGGTAGGAACGACCTGGACCCTACCTATTTTTTCCAATATTGAACCTAGTTGCGTGGAAGTCTAAAGTTATCCCAATACCACATTTTGTGGGTACGAATCTGAACTGGCTTAGTGACTCATGTCCAGAATTCCATACCAGAAATTTTTTATTTTAAAATATTTTTCTACTGATCGGTTGTACTTGGAATACATTTTAAATAGTATTAACTTGAATCACTGAATTCCCTTTAATTTATTTCAATGTAGGAGAAAATGAGTAAAATGAATGGAGACTATAAAGCCAAAATTAAGAATCTTCAGGAGGATTTGGCCACGAATGAGCAAGTACAAAGAGATTTTGTTAAATTATCACAAAGATTGCAGGTGAGATTTATTAAAAAAATTACATTTTTTTATTTAAATATTTTTAATTTTTTTATTTCACTTTTAAAAAACATTTTGTTTTATCACCCAGATGTCCCTGGAACAGCTGCGTCACGCTGACACCGAAGTGCGCTGGCAGGACGACGACGACATTGACAATTGTCCCACATGCAAGACCCACTTTACGGTGACCCAGCGACGCATACACTGCCGCCACTGCGGTCACATCTACTGCGATAAGTGTCTGACGAAAACAGTGCCATCGGGACCGCGTAAGCGCAACGCACGCGTCTGTGATATCTGCCATACATTGCTCACGCCAAATACAGCACCATACTTCAGTCAAGAGCCTGCATCGCAGCAGTCCGTTTAAGTGGAGCGGAGTGGAAGACGTTTTCAGTTGACTTCAATGACCTTATGACCTTATTGATGATGATGACGATGCCGCCAATTAGGCGGTACATTTCATTCTATTCCGAATGCTAGTTTAATGTGATTATGTATGGTACTACATAACTATGAATATTATTATGAATTTTTTTTTGTTTAGAATATCTAATTGAAATTTGGTCTTTTTTTTGTATTCCTCTTATGTGTAGTAAGTCATAATTTATCTATATATATGTATAACCTGTATTTATGTCTCTTCTGTGGTGTAACTCTTGGGCACCTGAACTAATTTCAATGCAATTGGTGTCAGTTTAGGTATTCATTTCTGCTATGTTTAATGTTTAATTTAAACTAGGCTAGAGCGCTAATTACTACAAAAAAAAACGAAATTTTAAAAAATAAATAAAAAATAATTACAAAAAAAATACAAAATAAAAAACTATATCTAAATTCTTCTAAAGAAGTAAAAGTTCTTCACTTGATCACTTGATTAAAAAAAAAACAAAAGAACGTTGTTGTTTCCTATTTAAACCAGTTTTTCCTGTAAAAAATGAAATAAGTAATGAAAAATCAAATAAAATTCAACTCAATTACCAGGAATTGTAAGTAAAGTCAAGAACAATTATAAACACTTAACAAAGAATATTAATAAACAAAATAAATAAATAAAAACAAACATGCCCATCATCAACAGTTTAAAGTAGAATTTATTTCAATTTTTGTCTTTCAATTCATTTTAAATTTTTTTATTAATTCAACTATGCTAATTACTAAAAAACTATAAAAGCAATAATAGTAAAAATAAAAATTCACAATTCAAAAGAAATCCTCCAACACGGGTTAGATTAGATAATACAAAGATGCTCTCTTCTTATTTCTTCAACTGAAATGTGTGTGTGTGTACGTGTAACTACAATTACGATAACAAAAACAAATTCATTTAATCATTTACAAGAAAAAATAATAAGTAAAAAAAATAAAATTAATATCAATAAAAATTTTGCTTATGCATTCTAATACTGCACGTGCTGATCCACAATATAGTATTCATTTACATTTTCAAGTCAATTACGTACACTGTCTTATCATTATTACGCTCCTAAATACATATTTAAATAGGTAGATCAATAGGTGTATGATGTAGGTAGGTAGGGTAGTACATAGGTAGGTCATTGGTTCGAACTCAAAACAAATACAAAGAATGAACTTTCAATGCAATTGCAAGCAAATACAATTTTCACACAATTGAACAAAAAAAAAAAATAAATACAAATGCATTCATCATGCTCATTGTCTGGGTGAAGCCCATTAGTAACTTTAGCCTGTTTATAGTGTTTTTCCCGAGAAATTGCAAGTCAATCTAAAAATAAGAGAGAAAAATAAAGAAATTCAAATATTAATTAAAATTCAAAAATTAAAATGTAAAAGAATTTGCAAATGATTCACTCACCTCACCAAATGAATCTGCCCACCACAGTGGCCACTAGAGCCACCACAGCCACGCCCACTAAGCCGAATAACTTGCCCGTTGTCACTGAAATGTGGAAAATCCTTTATTAATTAAAAATATACGCTTAAGTTTGAGTTTTGGTTAGGTAAGGTGGTTGGGGAAAAACACGAATTAATCATGCAAGAAAAAAATATAAAAATATATTGTTGGAAGTTATAAATACTATTAAGCCAAAGTTGAAGTGGTAGGAAATGTTGTAGAATTTGTAGAATTGTTGTAAATGAGAGAATGAATTAAAACAACTACTTGTGTTTGGTTATGCATATATGGTGGACGAAAGTAGAAACAACTTAAAAATGTTAAATAGCAGGAATTACAGATTGAACGAAACAAGGATCTAAATATCTAAAATTCACCTCGTATATTCACATTTTCGTTGGTTTTTTTTTTCAAAGAACATATCGTGCAAATTATCATTCAAAAAAATACAGTAATACAAATGAAATTTCCAGTAAATCCGGGTGATGCAATTTTAAAAATACGCTTGATCGACTGTCTTTCATCTTTCAGTCTGTCTATGAACTTTGTGTTCATTAAAGTCTATGACCCATATTCATAGTCAAATTAAGTTCAATCTTAAATTTAATACTTTACTTGGTTGACAGATAATACACTGAATTGACAGCTACTAAGCTGGTACTAAGGTTAAGTAGTAACTACATTTGACTATGAATATGCGATTATAACAAAAATATAGTTAATTTTCCTACTCAATCTCTTTGATTTGTAAGCCATTTTGTTTTTACACATGAGTCGTCAGGAATCAAAAGTGTTTAGTTGAAATTTTTTTTTTGTTTAGTAGCACCTTGAGGAATCAACATTTTCTTCTATAACTTCTAACATCTAAGGCGGAAATACTTCTCCTATCTGAGTTATATGTGAAACCCTTTTATGATATTCTCGGTTTTATTAGAACTTCTGGTGATTGAGCGAATGAGAGAATATCCCACCTCCTATTTAGACCTGAATGGTCCCCACAATAGACCCTTTGTAGGTCTAAGTGTGATGGCTTGGTTGGAATTTCTGCTGTGGCCCTACGGCAAAAAAATCAGTCTGTCCCAATTCTGTCACCTTTATATGAAACCCAGCGGCTAATTTAACATTGTCATTGCAAGGGATCAGTCATTTAACCCCTTCCAATGACAGCACAATGTTAAAGTGGTCGGTTCGTTTCATATAAAGGTGACAGAATTGGGAAAGACTGATTTTTTTCTCGTAGGGAGGATGATGAACTCTCTACCTTTAAACCTAGTCTAACGGTTAGACTCTATCCTTAAAATAATTATAATTGAAATTATCAAATGGGTGAGAAAGGGAGATTTCTTAGAATTCATCAAAGACGATATTTCTAATGGAGCAAGGAAAATAAGTAACTACCACTTTTAAAATTATCAGAATTATATGTAAAATAAAAATAAGTAAGTACATAAAAGTTGAAATTCTAACTTAAAACCTTTTCTCCTCTCTTTTTTTGGGTACTATTTTTTTTTGGTTAAAAACAACATAATGTAAACACAAATAACACATAACAATTAACATTTTTAACATGCAGGAGGTGAGGAGACAAGACAAGACCACAACAGGAACAACACAGAAAATAACATTTAAACAATTTTGTATGAGAGCAGTTCGCAAAACACTTACGATCGAGTTACACGTGGCCAATTTGATGATGTTTCCAAATATACTGGAATCTTGAATGGTTATTTTTTTTGTTTTGGCGAAACTTAACAATTAATTAATTTTGAATTGCAGTAGACGTTAACAGAATAGGGCGGACACACAAACGGCGCCTCTCCTCGAACGGAAGAGGTTAAACAACAATAACAGGCGAAAGGCAGGCGACAGTCACCACACAACGATATCGGCTAACATTTAACGTTTTTTTTTATGGTACGTTATAATGGTAATAACGAGTGGTACATAACGTTGATATTGATACCGTGTGAGTTTGTGTGAGTGTAAGTGTTTATGTGTGTAGGTGAGTTGGCTATGTGTTCCTCGAGATTGTTTTTCGCTGAAGTTGTAACGGACAAGTAATAAAATTGTGTGTGGGTGAAGTACACTTTTTTTTTGTAAATTTTGTTAAAATAATTTTTTTTTGTTTTTTTATATTTTTTTAATTAAAATTTAATTTTTTATTTTATTATATTTTTTTTTAAGTTTTGGGAACCAGCCACTAAACAATTGTTTTGCCTTGAGTTCGAAGTTCTAAATTTTCATATCACATTTTGACAATATTCGAGTTCTTAAATTTTTTTTTGTAATATTAAAATATTTTTTTTTGTTTTTTATAAATTTTTTTTAAAAGATTTTTTTTACTAAAAATTTTTTTTTAAATTTTTCAAATGGGATGAATGATGTTTGAGTGTGTATTTGTGTGTGTATGTTTTTTCTCTTTTTTTTTGTTTGTCTGTGGCGCACGCCATTTTCTTCTTTTTTTTTTCTTATTGCGCTTCTTCACCTGCAGAATTGCCGCCATTCGAAAGCGAGATTTGACGTCCGTATTTCGCTAGGAATTCAACAATCACACCATTACTCCAGCCGAAGCCTTTCTGTACGCCATATTCACCGCCACCACCATGTCCGCCAAAGGTCTCAGCGTTGTACTGTTAATAAAAATAAAAATAAAAATAAAAATAAAAAATAAATATAAATTTGAGGTTAGAATCAACTTTTCGCACTCACCTTTTCATACATGGCTCTCGTGTCACTGTATGCCGCAAAGTTCGATTTCACCCAACGATGACCCCATTTCATGGACAAGTTCTTAGCTTCTGCGGTTCCCAAATTTTCGAGACCCTCTACTAAAATGTACTGCATTGGTGGCCACACATTCGGATAGTCCCATTGCTCGCCCGTATTGTAGAGAGTATTCGGCACACCTCCGGGGAATTTATCCAGTTCATTTTTCTCAATATACTTTAATACTGCCGCTGAGATTTTATCAGAATCGGAAATGTTGTAGGCCTTCATCCACAACGGTGCCAGATTGGTGGGCACAAAATAGTCGCGCGGTTTGTTATTGATCATGTCGTAGTCGAGCCAAGAGCCAACCTCTTCGTTCCAGAGAACAGCGTTAATAGCCTGAAAAGTGAAAAGATTGAAGAGTAATTAAATTTACAGTTATAAAATAGGACCCCACTAGACCCTAAGAGCCATAATTAAATTTTATTGGTTAACCCTACTCTAAAAGTGTCTACTCACCTCCAGTATTTTCTCTGCCTTGGCCTCATATTCTGTCACTTTGGCCACATTGCCTGCCTTCATGTAGAACTCCGCAATAATCTTGGCATTCCAATAGAGTATGGCATTCAGTTCCACTGGCACAATTGACCGCGTCTTCAGATTTGTCAGATTGCCATCAATAGTTCCCCGATCGTTGATGAACCAACGTGAACTGAAGTCCATGCCCGACTCGGCTGCTGCCTTCAATTCGGAGTAGTGAGCCTCTTTCTCTGCATCAGTGCTGAAAGATTGTCCCGTCTCGAAATCCTCACGATACGATTCCGGTCGGGGCCCTGTGGAGGTATCACCATATGCTGCCATATTATAGCCCTTGGCATGCACCGTATGATTGTTCATCCAGTATTCGAATTCGTGTTCGAGCACTTCCACTGCATTAATGGCAAATTTGTCATCCTTGGTGAAGTCCACATAAGATTTGATCATGGCCGCCAATAGTGGTGGCTGTGAACGTCCCGAGTAGTAGATGCGCCCACCATTGGGTATGAAACCGAAACGCTGTACAATTGACATGAAGTTCTCCAACATGCCACGTGCCGTATGGTACATCTCGGAGTACAGAAGACCGCGCACAATCCAGTACGAGTCCCAATAGTAGAATTCAATGAAGCGTCCGCCGGGCACTATCACCGGATTGTCCACCGGTATGATGGAATAATATTCGGAATTTATGTGCACATCGTCAATCATTTTGCGACCCAAATCCTTCCAGATGGCATTCAGATCGTTGCCCCATTGCTTTAGATCGGGATCATAGATTTGGTCGAGGAATCCCGGGCGATCGGTCCAGTCATCGGGCAACCAGGGCACAAACTCTTTGCCCAAGTCGTCAAAGTGATCCTGCAGGGAAAATTAAATGAAAAATAATTTTTAAGTTTTATTCATTTTATAAATATTTTAGACAAGGATTTTTACTTAGATGAAAACTTGTTGCTAGTACATACATTCACGAATCCTCGGATTTCTTCCACGCTGGGTGCATTATTCTTGGACGCCATGAATTCCGTGAATTCAGCCATTGTTTGGTCTGGTGAGAATTTCAATTTCATATCCACAAACGTTTTGGAGTCTTCGAACAGATGCGCCATTTGTATGGTGTGCAGGAGTGGCCCATTGCAATAGATTTGACTGAAGAGAGAGAGTTACAAGTTTCCAGGATAATGAATAGATTCATTAGCATTATTTTTAATAAATTATATATAGTTGAAAAAAGGCGAGCCCGGTATAATTCAATGTAAAATAAGTTAAACGAATTCTTTAATAAAGAAGCGTTTTAAATCGCAAAAAAATTTCTTTGTGGTGAAAAATTTCATAAAAACAAATGAAAATGTACATCATTTATAAATTTTGCTAAAAGGAACGCACTATCGCATTTTCAAGAATAATTTTTGAGCAAGTTTCGTGGCGTCTGCGAAATTTCGCGTTGGTGTGTGGGGACCTTCACAGTTGCGTTCAAAATAATAGTAGCGGTTGAAATGGGAAATTTTTATTTATTTTCTAACATTTTATAGTATGGATATTGGATATTGGTAACATTGGAAAGGTCCCTTGGACTCCTTTCGAATGAGTACCAGGACCAAATCATTTCACATTTTTCCTTTCCTTTTTTTTTCCTGATTTTTTTTTTACCAGCGCATTAAACAAATTACACTTTGAAAAGTAGAATTAAGGTGTCTGGTATTCATTCAAAGGGGATCCAGACACATTTCCAACGGTATCAAATACAAATATATGGACCACAGCTGTACATATCGCTCATTCACTGCAATAAAGACGGTTCTCAAAATCAGGGTGTTTGGAGTTATGAATGTCACTAGGATCCTCAGATATTAATCTACATGCTGCCAAAGACGGAATTCATATTTTTAGTTTTTTATGTTTTTTTAAATGTTAAAACATTCCAACTGCTACAATCCATATAAAATACTCAAAGTTAAAATTTTAAATCGTGATTTCCCAACAATATGATATTTTGAGTTGTATCTTTATTGCAGGGAATGAGTGATATGTACTCTTAAGAGACTATTCAAATTATAGTTCTTTATTTGGTGATTGGATGAGTTGTTTGATTAGTTTCTGAAATGTAAGAAATCCTTCTGATATTCTCTGCCTGTAAAGTAAATTGAACTCAAATTCTTTTTTCATAATTGGAGTGCTTTGTATTATTCAATGTCAGATCGAGGAATCCTTTAGGGTTTCCAAAAATTGTATATGAAAACAAATCAATCAGTCTCTAAAAGCTGGGTGCAAGTGAACATATTGAATTATTGTTCAGGAATTCAATTCGTGAATATTAGGGCACGAGTGCTTCTCATTTGATATAATTAACCAATTTGTAAGGCATGCCAGAACTAATTAAATTACAGCCAATCGTGTGGAAATGTTCTTATTAAATATTTTATTATTTCAACTGATATGTCGATTAGTTACAAGCCCTTTCACATAGTAAAAAGTTATTCGTTATCTGAAGAATAAAATACTTTCAATTGCAAGCGCTACCACTTAAGGTACTTTATTGAATTCAGTGGAATTTGTCATTTTCCAAAGAGGTGATGGGTGACGGACACTTTCCGATAACAACGAACATTTGTAAAATTTAAAATATAAACAAGATTTCAAATATAGCGAATTTTTTTGCCAACCAACAGCTGATATTGATCAAAAAATAAATTAAAAAAAATTAAATTTCAACTCTGTCATGAGTACTGAAAGGTACTGCTTCGATACTAATTAATCTCACCTCACACTTCTTAATTGCAATTAATGAGAGCTTTTTGTTTTGTTTTATTTTGTTTTTTTTTCTTATTTATTTTGAAAAACAATTATAGTTTTTTTTTCTACATTTCTAATCGTCACGCGAGATACACTATCTGCAGGGCGCTTGTGGTGTCGATTTGTGGTATATTCAAAACGAGAATTATGCATGCCACTCAGATGTTACTTTACTGATAAACTTCCCAACCATGGCTGTCATAGATTTACATATGTGCTGATGATGACTTTTTAGTTAGATTTAATGAGTTATTATTATTTGTGATTATGAGGCGATCTAAAATGCATTGCATTGTATACTTTTTTCAGACATAAGAAACACATTCATTGTATGATGGTGGCTCCATTCCGACTTGACACTTTTTGAAATTTTACTTTTTATTGGTTGTGGTGGTTGTGTTGGTTGACTGCTGTTGAAGTGCAACGCTGAGTATTTATTTTTTATTTTTACCTTGAACATTTTTTTTATACAATTGCTTGCATATTTTTTATGCTAGGTACTTGAAGAAAAATTTTAAAAATAATTCTTAGCCACATAATCACATATTAATCATCATTCTACCCTGGGATAAAGTTGAGCGAAAAATTTGTTTATTTATTTAAGAATTTCTAACAAAAAAAAAAATTATAATTACTTTGGACACTTTAACTTACCAGGCAGGCAGATCAATTGCTCGAGGATCGATTTTCTGTATGGAATTATCAGTGATTATAGTCCTGGCCAGACTGGGCCGCGTATATAAATTCAAAACGAAGAGCACGCCCAAGGGCAGTGTGCGTAGACCGAACATTTTGCTTTAGTATTTATTTATTTTGTTATATTTTATTTTTTTTTGGCAAGATTTGAATTAGTATTTACACAAGTTTTACTAAGTACAACCGTACAGGGAGTATCACTGCTTAGAAATTAAATTTTTTTTTTTATTTTAAAGCTTTATTTTTTGTTTTAATTTCGTTTTAAACTTTACAAAAAATAAACGTTGGGAATTTAAATAATGGCCGCGTTTCCTTTTTTTGTTGTCCTAATTTCCGTTCTTCAGCTTCTTGTAATTGTAATGCTTTTAAAAATCCAATACCGAAACGAAGATCTTCCCGCTGACACAACCGACGGCTGTCAGCTGAAGAATACTTCTAACTGTTTCAGTTGTTGCGATCTTTATATGAACTGAGAATTGTCCACAATTCAACTGAGAGCCACAGCGAGAGAAGCATTCAATCTCAATAGGCTCTCTAGGGGTTTTTGTTTGTTAATTTTAAATTAAAATTTAAAAACTTTAACTAAAAATGTTCTCTGTTCAGAACTCTCTGTATTGTTCGCTCTCTTCTCGGTGGCAATCTCGTTTATGAGTGCGCAATTTGCTGTATCGTATAAATATACTATTTGACTTTTTATTAAGACGTATGAGGTGTCTTGAGAATATTGGACTACAATACTCAAAAGCAGTTACAATCTAATTCCTTTATATAGTTTTCGTTTTCATTCTTTATTCGCGAAATGGGGTAAAGTTTTCTTTGTAGTGGGGCATAATATAATAATTAATTACATCTAGGTACGTAGAAAGTTCCGTATGTACATAAATATAGGAATATCTGAAGCTCGTCGTTAGTTAAATTACATTAAACTATGCATTGGGCACATTGATTGCACTTCCCTTTTTTTTTTTTTATTTGATAAATGTGCAATCACGGTTTTTTTTATTCACATAATTAATTCGCAAAGCAAAATATCTCGCAAAAAGTGGGTGTTTTTTTTTGTATTTGCTTCCATGCACTACATCCTCTGAGGGCATATTCAAGTTGTTGAGATTTTTGTTCATACTTCAAACTTAATTGTAATATTTTCGGTTGAAGAATATAAATAAAATCGTATACACACTTTAATTTTATTTTATTTTTTTTATTTGTGATATAATCTTAATGCTTTTCATGAAAATCGAGTTCTTGCCATTTTACGATTCCTGAGAGGAAGCTTCTTTGAATGAGCTATTGTGGTTTTTGGAAATCGCAATGAAAGTAATTGAAAAGAGGGGAAAGAAAACCCCATTTTCATACACAAGTTATCACATTTCGGAAAACTTTTTAAAGAACGTTCCTTAATTTCAATTCAGACTGGACAATTTTTATGGCGCCGTATTTTTAATACTCTTTATCGGAAACTGCAGGAATTTTATCTCAAAAAATGACGTCGTCTGGAATGTGATTAATGAAAAAAATCAAACCTTAAAAAACGCGAGATTATTATTTAAAAAATAATTAAATACAAAAAGGCATGTCCGTTTGGCTAGTTGGTGAGCACGATTGACGGAGTTAGAATAAGGTGAAAACTATGTATTTATTTACATCTAGTACTAGTACTAGTTGGTAGTCCAAATGACCGGAATCGATCAGCTACCACGCCTACCTTTCATAAAATACTTGAAAGTCGTGTTTGGTAATATATACTAAACAAATTTCGCTAAGATATTACACTCAGAAAAAAATACTATAAAACTTGGTCAATAGGATATATTACTATTGTAATAAAGTAAATCAATTGAATTATTAGGAAAAACAAATTAAAATTTTAGTTTTTAGTTAGTTTTTACTATATAACTTAAATAGTAAGGGAATCATATTGACCAGACTTAATAGTATTTAATATGATTTTTTCTGAATGTACGTGGTAAAAAATTTGGAGACTAAAGAAAACCAAAAAAAAAACACTGGTCATAGCAACAATGATTAGCAATGATTAGATTTCAAACAGCATAGATCTAACAAAAAAAAGTTTCGGAAATGTTTAATAAATTTTTTTATGTGTAGTTAGGTACTAAAATTTATTGGGACTTATTCACTTTTCAAATTATTTTCGCTAATTTTTATCTATTCAGCTTTACTTGGGTCACATTAAAAGTGAACATGGAATATGCATGTATGTAAAACTATTTGTTTAACTAGTTTCCTTTGTTTTACCTACTCACGATTAGATTTTCATATCCAATTCAAATGCCACTAATTGCATTATAATATTGTGATTTTGATTCACATAAAATTACAGAAAAAAAAAAATACTTTCAAAATGACTAGTTTGAAAATCATTGCTTGAGGTACTTACTATTGTGGACCATCTGAGTGTATTCTAAAAGAAAAATTCATAAAAGAAATTTGCATTAATTTTTGCTGAAATTTTATTGTAATTTAGAATGCTAAAATATTTGCAAGTCACATGGTTTTACAGGATGTTATCTAATATTGTATAATGAATTTAAATGATGGTTGACAAATTTGGATTTATTGTAGGTTGGTAAATATATAAATTGCACAACAATACCAATTACCATTTCAATTTCAATGATTATTGTCACATTGTTGGTTGTAATTTCCCAAAACGTAATTTCGTATTTAATTCAAATTTAGCCTTAAAGTAAGGTAGTCATTGTTGAAAATTGTGAAATTGAGGGTAAAGTTTATAAATAAGTATTATTAATATTTAGATTCATCACACTCTTTCACACTGGAATACAAACATTATTCAACCAGACCAAATTTTGTTTGGATTTAATAAAAGACAACGGTGCGTATGAGTAACATTATTACTCATGTAACTTGGAACGTTTTAATCATTGGAAAGCAAAGAGTGGGGTGTTTTCTCACTACGCACCCTTTAATTGTTGTGAATAAAGTTACTTATCTACAAGCTGGTCAGTTTTCATTAACTTGGCCTATTTTGAAATCAAAGTTGTAAAAAACCAACAAGAACCACTTCCGAATAGGCTTAGCAAACGACTAACAATGGCATGATTGTTTGTTATCAACTAAGTATACTAATCTCAACTTTTTTTTGCTTTAATAGTTAACTATTTGAAGTGATACTAAAGTCAAGTCAAGTCAATTGAATTCTTCGAAACCACTCATGTTCTTGGAGTATATTTTCAAATAGTTGCACTCAATTGGCCAATATTTGCATTGAAGTCAAGCAAATAGTTGTAAGTATTCCAATTTAATTCAAGACAAGAGAATATTCAACCAATTCTAGATATCATTTTGAGTTTATCAGTTGACCTTAAGTATGAAGAGCTGAACAGTCACGTGTCACGTGACTGCATAAATCCACAACGTAAATAAAGCTACTATTGTTGTAAGTAACTATTAAACCAAATTGAATTTATCATACACACATACATGTCGCCTCAGAGGTAAAATTCACTAAATACAAAGGATGCCTGCAGCACTTGGCGTCTTTGCTTCTCCCACAGCCAACGATATGTAAAAATATTTATATATTTTTTTATTAAATTAAACTTTACAATTGCAAATGCTGACAAACACTGCCGCCAACACACAATGGTTGCTCGTTTATTATAAAGTCTGTGACATCATTTGGTACTCTTTGAACTGTTGTTCAGAGAGATGGGAAGAGGGCTGAAGGCCTTTGTTGTATGTACTTTAATTCGGTTTATTTGCGTAAACGAGAATTTCTTTTTTTGACGAATTACTATAAATTGCTCTAACAAATGCGACTACATACACACGTACACGTACAAAATAAATTGATACTAAAAATAGCTAGAAATGATAACAATAGTAGCTTGCAAAAAAATGGTCATAAGAAAAATGAAAAGTGAAGCTTAATTTAAGGAAATGCCTTTGGAATTTAAACGACGTGACACGCTTAAGAGTAAGCTACGACGTAGGAATTATAATTTTGTATTTATAAATTCATGATGGTTTTAAATTAATAAATCAAATATACCTAATTAAAACTAAACCTTTCCGTTGGCTTGTGAACAAAATCTCCCGTAGCCGTAATCGATAATACGGAAACTAATTCCAAATGTTACAATTTCGTTCAAAACAATTTGTGTTAATTTATTTTGAAAATAAGTTCATTGTATTTTTAATCGCTGAGAAAATCACTTATCCATGTGCAAGTAATTGCCATTGAATTCAACAATAAATGATGACGACAATCGAGAGCGACGCCCGATTCGTGTGATATCGGTGGGGGAGGGCAGAATAAATAGTTGATGTGTTACAAAATACATGTACTTTTGTTTGAGTACATTTAATTACAATTTGGTATAAATCTTTTTGTATTGTTGTTGGCATTTTAGTGTTGATGTTGTTGAAATAATTCATTTCAACAGGTGGTCGGTCTACGGTTATGTAAACATTTTAATTTGTAAGAATTTTTAAAATAATAATTGTTGATAGTAATTAAAAAAGATTGATACCTTGTGCTTCTATCAATTAAATATCGTGCGATTGTTCAAAGGTGAGCATAATTTGGATATGAATTAGATATTGTCGACAACATCGGCCTTTCTATTTTTTTTTTTTATATATTGTGAAATTGGCTTTAGCGCCAACAAGAATTTATAGTTGTAATTTTACTACAATTTTTGTTCAAATGAAAATGCAATTGTTTGCTACCATATAGCAGTAGAATAGATAGAAGTATCTCACAGAATAAATGGTTATCCAGGATTTCTTCAAGCTTTATGGAATGTGAAATAAAATATGAGTGATTGGTTTAGTGTAGAACCGTTTCAATTTAGAAATAATTCTCACTCCTCAATGAAATGTTCATGGATCTCACAAAGAGATGTTCGGGTCGATAGAGAACCGGTACTGTGCAATGACCACTATCTACTACATAAATTCACCGATTGTCGCCATATAAGATTACAGATTAGATTAGAACTAGCTCGCACAATCGGTATAGAAATGCTTTAAGGAGCCTGCAATTCAATTTAATCTTTTGATTTTCATGTGATAGATTTGTTTAGCTCATTTCGTACACGTAAAGTTGTAAAGCAGATTATTTTTCTCAATAAATTCAGAAGGTACCTTTACCTTTACTTTAACTTTCTTAAATAGGTAATTTAAAACGATTTCGCGAATCACTCTGCTAAGTTACCTCCATGGGATTTAGGTTAGGTTAAATAGAGTATCGGCGATATGCCTCACATAGACTAATATGGTTCATAGTATTACCACGGCGCTCTGTTTTGGTCGAAGTTTACAGTCCATCATTCGTGGTCTTTGTCTAATCTGAAAGATGTGGTCTGCAGCGCGAAGTGTTTCAATTGAGAATCCTTGCAGGGAAAATTACACAACTGAACAATACCCCTTTCAAAAACTTTTCCTATGGCGATGTCATAGGAAAAGACAATTGTCGGTTTTTGCATTGCTTTCCACGGGTAGAGAAATTGTTCCTTTCCCAAAGTTTTGCTATGACATCCCCTTGTAAAAAAAATTCATAAGGAGATTAATAAGGCATATTAGTTACGCCCATTAACGAATTAATGTTAGGTTTTTTCCAGTATCCTTAGCCTGACTCTAGATAAAGCATTTCCTCCTCATCCAGTTCGTTGCAGTTCCTACAGCAGTTATTTGATATCAGACACATCATAAAGGTGTGATGACCACAAATACAGTGTCTCTTTACAACACCTATTGTCAGTCTGAATTCCTTCTGGGTAGGTTCTACATGGCCAGTTAGATTCTAGAATACAAATTCCTGTTGGGTAGTTTCACTGTTTGGCAGGGTTCTCACTCTTTGCCACGACGAAAGCAGTAGATATTCGATTTTAGGAGAGAAGATTTGAAGAAAGGGGAGTAGATCTATTTTCTTGAGTACTCTACGAGAGGTAGTAGATTTATAGAAGGAGTAGTAGTTTTACATCGTATGAAACTCACATAAAATTTCGAGAAGTACATTTCTCACAATAGTCGTAGAAAGTACCTTGAGGGGAGTAGAAAATTTACTAACGAAGTAGAGCAGTAGTAATTTAAAAATCCACGCGTGAATAGTAGATTTACTCCGATAAGAGTAGAGTGGGAATGCTGGCGTTTAGCATCGCTTAAGTTTTATGTTAGGATAAAGAAATTTTGTGTCAAAAAATCCTAAACAAATGTTTTAATTCTAAGCACCAATTTTGTATTTTTTACTTAATTATTTTTTATAAATTTGCCATTTTTTCCCTTAAATTCAATACTTTGTAAAATCTTACTTTGTTGAATTTTCCTTTGTATGATTTGTATTAAAAAATTTTCAATGTGTACAACGAATTAAACACAAAAATAACTGTAACTCGCCAAGGTCGACTTTCCAATAGAAAAATAAGTACTGCAACATGTTCCCTCCACAAATTGGCGTACAACGTCGGTTGTCACGTTTTTTTTTTTTTTTTTATAAATTTTGTCTCAGTTCACTTCCCTCTGGCTCTGAACTGAATCGAACTAAACGAATCCACAAATTTGCATGAAAATATCTCACAAAAACTCAAAACAATTCACACGAAATATTTTTAAATTTAAATAAATTATAATTTTCTTGCTACGTTTTGTCACAATTGAAAAATTTAACAAAACAAAAAAAAATCATAACAACGACTCTTAATTTGCATGCCGTGAACGTAATAATGTAAATTTAAATTATAGCCACTATGCTGCTAGTAATCAGGCTGAATGTAATTGCTGTTGTCGCTTTTATATTAACATTTGAGACACACTTTCAGAGCCAATCTGTGACAAAAACTTAAAAAAAAAAAAAACGCCATTTGTATTGATACTCTTCATTGATTTAAAGCGTATTCAGTTTATTGCACTTTAATATTTATAATGTCAAGTAGTGGGGGAAAAAACTCTAACCGGAATCAATATAAAATGCGGAAGTTCCGCTAAAGTTTTGTAGTTTTTACAAACAACAGAAATGCTCAACACGTAGCAGGAGTCATCAAACGTGTGTATGAAAGGTCAATTTAATTGAACAGAAACAAAAACTTGTTCACATTTAGTTTGACTTGTGTGGGCAAGTGATCATACACATGTACTTTGTAATCAAAGAACAGATTTCCAAAACGAACACTCCCATTTAATACAATAAATATTAAAAAGTTTTAAGCTGATAAATAAAGTTCTATCTTCTGACAGTATGAAAATTTTCCTATAAGAAATCTTTGTTAAAATGTACAATCCTGTCATAAAAACCCACTTTCAAAATAATCAATACAACCAATAATTCATGTCAGTAAGTATACAAAAAAAAAGTTCTGTGATTTACTTAATCAAAAGTACATGGTTTTTATAAATTCAACAAATTGTATTTTAATTTATTGTAATCAACAAATTGAAATATAAATTCGGTTATTTGATTAAATTTAAATCAGGTTTTTATCAACTTATTTTTATGGCTTGCCAAAAAAAAATTGTTCTTGCTGATACGTAATACAAAATATAGTACGAGTACGTATGGCAAGCGAAAACATAATAAATATCAACAGTTGGAGAATACGTTTTATCTAAAGCCTTTATTAATTTCAGACCAGTTTTTATTGCACATTAAAGATTGAAAATGACAAGAAAAGTAATTAATTTCATTTATAAAAAATAAAGAAAATTTAAATAATTAAATTATAATAGAATAGTAGAATAGTGAATTCCAAATAAAAATTTGCAGTAGTGATTTCCATGCGATTGTGGACATCGATAAGCAATGTGATAAGGGAATTTTTTAGATTTATGACAGACGATAAGGAATTTATCAATGAGTTGTAATCTGGCAGTGGTTATATTTTTGCAAACACTCACAATTAAACTTGATTGGTTGGGAGAAAACTCAACCTGAACTCTTTTGTCTCAAATTTAGAATCAAATTATAATTGCATGTTTCAGTTTCTCTCACTCTCCGGCCCAGTTCTCTTTTAATTAATAAAGAAAACAATCACTTCGAAGTGGTATTTATATGCAAAACTCTTGTACGCTTGTGGTATGAGAAATTTATTTGTACAATAATTGTATAGTAAGATAAATGTTATCAAACATTTCGTAACTTTCCAGGGGGTAGGAAATACAATATATTTTAACCTTGATAAGTGAAGGTTAAGTGCAGAAAAATAGTTGATGGTTGTTTGCAATCAAAGTCTGATTCAGTAGGGAGTGACAATGTGAAAAAGAAACAAGAAATCATTAAGGCATTTGTCATAGGGATCTTTTCGGGTCCGTCACCCTCTCATCACAGACAATGTTGATCTAGTTTAATAAGTGCTTTACAAGAGAATCTAGTACATGGTACAACAGATAACTTATACAAATATATCGAGGAGTTATTGTACCTCGATCTTGCTTGCAATACAAATGTATTGAATACACCACAGAGCTGGGTAGATTCAATTTCAATTAAATCCTTTAAAATTACTATTTGGTAACTGAAATGTTCCACTGGACCATAATTGCTGCAGTCCCTACTGCTCCAATGAAAGTTAGTAATGGTCAAGCAAATGGAGTCCCAACTACTTCAAGTCAGAATAGGGAAATAAATGTTTTAATTGTCGAATGAAATATGTATCAATTTGACGTAATGGAAATTAGTAGTAGTGGTCAAGTAAAATGACCACTTATCAGTTTTGGTTGTCTACTATTTATAGAAGTGAAAACTGAAAACTGGTTAAACATGGTACAGCATGGTCAAGTATGCCATCTTGCAGTAACTGAACATAAGTGACAAGGCCACTTAGCAATTACAATTACTTGGAATTAGAATTGAAGTTGAATTAAATTACAAAAATTACAAGTAATAGGACACACAAGCGGATAGAAATTTCTTGTGGGCAGCTCTGGCCATTGCACCACCTAATACGTATACAATATTTGGATGCAATTGGGTGAACAAGCTCTAATTAATTGTGCCATAGTGATCCAGGAGAGTAGCAGTGTACGAACCAAAGTTATGGCCAGTCAACATTCAACCCAAAAGGCTAAGCCTATCAAATGAAAATTGAATAAATCCACCAATAAAATCATGAAACACCTTTTGTTTCTAGTACACCGTTCGAAACCTACAAAATGCCCATGATGAAGACGCATAGATTCCGTTAGAAGAGTCCCGTGGCTCCCAGTTTTTCTCTTTTTCACTCTCCTGAACAATTGTATTTTTGCTGATGGAACATATGTTCAGAGAAACAATAATACTTAGTAGAAAAAAAGGAGGCTAAAGACCGATCGATACTCGTATTTGTTAACTTAAGATTGAGGGTAATAAAATCTCATAAGAACTGTTTTTTATAATTGCAATTACAAATATTTGTTCAAATCTTTATACCAAAGGTTCAATCATTCTTAGCCAATATCGATCTATAAAGAATACCTACTGATAGTAAGTTACACCTTTTAAAAATGAGAAATTCAAAAAGATTTTAGTTTTCAACTCTACTATTTACAAAACAAACTAAAACCACGAAAGATTGCCTAATTAAATTGCAAACACAACTAATAACGAAAATGTAAACGAGGCGTATGAGTAACATTATCGAGGAAAATTCTCAGCGTAATGCTTGTTGTTTTTATTTTTTTCATTTTTTAATTCTTTCATTTTGTAATTCATTCATTTGCTTTTAGGCTGCTTTTGTGCTAAAGAAATTCCCAACATTATTTTTTCAGCTTTTATTATTTCTTTTATAGTGTCTTTCTTGTATTTTGCATTTGCTTTTGAGCTGCATTTTTATGTGGCTTGTTAAAATATAAGTTTTGCATTTGTCTTGTACGATTTGCTTTGCGATTGCAATTGTGATGGTTCCTTGACGAATGTCGAGGGAAACATAAGTTGGTTGGTGTTTTTTCTTCTTTCAATTCTTCTTTGTTTTGCGCTGCCTAAGTTCAATGTGGCGGCGATTATTATCAGTTAGCAAAAAAAAAATAGACACTTCTCTAAGTTGCTTTGTGGCTTCGAACAAAGTGTTAAAACGTAAAACGAAACTACCACAAATGACACTGAAATTTTGCGAATGCCGAATTGTGACGTTTCACTTGGTTGGTCTTTTGTTTGTTTGCTATTTGCCAGAGGCGGCTTTTGCAAAAATCCAACTATAATTAAAACCACAATGGAGTATATTTTTTTTTGCCAAAGTGTTAAGACTCCATTGGCTTTGGGGATGCACTGCAAGAAATTTTCTTTTAATTAGGAGTTGGCTATTTTGCTGTTGTTTTATTTTATTTTATTTTATTTTGATTTTTGTTTCTTTCTTAATTCGAAGCTTCAAGCTAATTATTTACGGTTTCTTATTATTATTTATTTCCACTTCTCTTGATTCGTTTTTCGATTGTCTTCGCGTTTGAAATTTGCTTCTTTACCGGCCGAAGTCAAATGTTTAACTGAGTACATCAAATTGGCCAGATTTGTATTAAATATAAAACAATCGCTGTGGGCTTTGTTAGACTTTATTGTTAATTCAGTTTATGGGATTTGGAATTTGGTTTGTTAAAAAAAAATACTTTTTATTACATTTTGATAAGATTCGCTGTAACACACGACACACGTAATTTTTGTGTAATTTGTATTCTACTCAAATGGTCATATTTCAGTTTCCTTCCGGTTGTATTTATCAGAAGTATCGAATCATTTCCAACTTCTGGAATTTTACGAAAATTTCCGATCGTTTATCCGTATTGGCTGATTTGAATGTATAAAATAAACAACAACAACTAAAGGGGATTTTTTAAATTTTGTTTTGGTTTTTTTTTTAAATTTTTAAACAATAAAGGATGTGTTGCTGATTAAATAGATAAATCCACAATGTTGACATTGGTTCTTTTTCACAGTACTTAAGCTTACATAAACCCATTAGAATACAACAACATAAACTCATTCGAATACCAGTAAGTGTACGTGAAAGAAATATACTTTTTAGTCAGAGTAAATAATTTTTTTTTCGATTATTTTTGAGTTTTAGCCTATTTCGAAAAATAATATTAATTAATTTCTGTTGATAAATACATTTTTAGTAACCTTAGGGAAGTACCAAGTACCTTGGCACTTATTATGCTTATCATAGAAGAGAGTAGGCAAAGTAGCTCTATCATAAAACAAATAAATAAAACGATAAAAAAAATGTTGAAGAGGTTAGAGAAGAAGTGCTTAGAGTTATTGCTTTCTCGCTAGGAATTTTTAATTAAATTCTATCTATATTACAAGTAATCATAAAAAAAAACCAATCTATCAACTAATCAACCTCTTATACTAGTCCTAATGTAACAATTAAAATATTTTACATTGTATTTTTATGTATAATATGAAATTAGCACTCATTGTGAATACTCTAATTCTAAAGTGGGAATTTTACAAACCAAAACAAACAAACGATAAAAAATTACATTTCCACAAGTGAATACACTTCATCAATTCTAATTGCTACAAAAAGTGTACTTATGACTTGTTTTAGTCCATTTAATTAAAGAAAAAAAAAATTAATTCAAAATAATGACCAGTCTAGCGAACTCTTCCATTTACATATTCTGTCATTTGCTCTCTTACTTTTCAATGCTCTCTTTGATCAATTTGCGAATAAAAAACGATTTAAAATTTAATAAAAACGAGTTGTCTTTCGAATGTTAATTAGCTAAGCGTTGAATCGTTTCGCTAATGTCATTGCGGTTTTGTTTTTGTTGTAATTCTATAAAATTCATATATGCATAAATATAGAATATATACTAGGAATGGGAGTTAAAATGAATAAACTATTCACTGGAGGCACGTTTCATTTAGAAATAATTTTAGAATGCACGGAGAAGGCAGCTGAGACAGTTGGCCATATTTAAATCAGTTGAAAGGGGGGATGTACGCGACATTTCACTTGATACTTCTTCCAATAAATTAAAGCTTTTAATGAAAAATATTATGTTGTATATTGATTAAACATTTCAAAGTGTAGAAAATTCTAATTTATATAACTTTTGTATCCTGCATTAGTGCCCAGAGCAATAGTAATGGAAGAAAGAATTTATTTATGAAATCAATCATATCGTATGGGTTTTCTAATAATAAGTAGGTGTAAGTGCTTTCGGGTTAAGCCCAACTAAGCTGGAAATAAAAAGTACGCATTGCTACTAAACACAGAAAAACCCTTTTGTGGAATTTAAGATCGCTATTATACATACTTTGCATACTTACAGTCAATTAGTTTTATAATGTAAAATAAATCCACATTTTGCAACCTGACTGAACCCTTAGGATCTCTTGCTAACATTTTAAAAGAATTAAAAACACAATGGAACCACTTTCATAGATTTGTCATTACCAGGGAACAAATAGTGTTGACCTACAAAGTTTGTTGCCTACTTCCGTCCCATGCGTACATTTCAGAAGGTACATATCAATTCAACCCAATTGATCCACATAAATCACAGACCACAGATTTTTGTATAACTCCCTAAAGCGCCGTAATCACAAGAAACAGAAACTGCAACAGAAAAAGGAAATCTATTACATTCCAGTATACACCGAGGGAAAAAAATAACAGTTTCGCTGTTAAAAACCATCCGACAGTCGAAAAATTGTTGAATTGACAGTGAAAACCGTTAAAATAAAAGCGAAAACTAATCATTGTAACAGTTTTCGCTGTAAATTAAACAGTTTTCCGACTGTCGGATGGTTTTTAACAGTTTTTGTAACAGTTTTTTCTCTCGGTATACTCGCAACTTAAATATTTGACGATCAATTGTTTCCGCTTATGACTGATCACATTTTTACTTCCGAATACCTTTCTATAACCCACACTACTTCTTCAATATAGAATCTTTTCATAGAGAATAAAGTCTTTCTGATAAAAATACCAATAATTCTGGCAAAAAAGAGCGATAATGGAAATTTATGATTAGGATGAATCCCTGAATAATTTAAGGAAAATAAACGATTGTGTTAGATTTTGCAGAAGTGCATAAAAAGTTTCATTTTGATTCAGCTTAGTATCTCTTTATGTGATTTACTCTTTATGTGGTTTACTCTTTTATCAGAATTAAATTTTAGCCTACAAAAAATATCCAAAAGGGATATAGGCATGGCATTTCTAGGGGCAACTTTTTTTTCTAGAACGTTCAGTATTCATATTTAATAAAGACAACAATTAAACCAATTCAAAAATCTGAACTATTCACATTGATGAAGGAAAATGTTACGTATACGCCACAGCAAGCAATATTTTTGAAATTCATGTGAATTAATATTCATATTAATTTCTAAATGCAACACAAATCCTAAGATATAAATCCAAAATGGAAGAGGCTCAATCAATACAATTTCTATCATTAACCGCTAATAAATCAAATCGCTGGAAAATCTAAAAAGTGGGTGTACTTCTGGCTTTACAGCAACCGAACGATGCTCAATTCAACGAACTGTGTAATGATTAAATATACACAAATGTAAAATAAACACACACGAAACGCTATAAGAGCACCAGCAGAGACAGAGGCAAATACAATCGATCTATGCAATCGATCGGACACACCGCCTCAGACTGGCCAATCACAAAGCGTAGGCAAAGTCGTGAGCAAACAAATCTCGATTTTTAATGGGAATTGGAAATGCCACACAAAACACTAACAACAACAACAAGAAAACAGGGAAAATCAACAATCGGAATTGAAGTTTTTGTTCGAATGGATGTGAGTGTGTGTTTTCGATTAATTTACATATCAGCAGGTGCTGCTGGTCTGTGAACGTGATACAGGCATCTAATTTGCATTTGATATGGAAGCTAAGTTTTACCGTTTAACCTTGAGTAATGTGATCTAGAAATTTAAATACCTGAGAGACAAGTGGCAGGTGAATGCAAATGGGAGATGCTAAAGTGGCTATGAGTAGATAAGGATCAAATGGGAGTTGTATCAGGTGTGGTGTTCAGACAAGGAAGAGAGTCAATTTAATATCAGATTGGTGTTCTCCACATTTTCCAAGAAAGTTTCAAATTCTTACGAATTACTAGTGACAATTTTGGTAGGCTGAACGAAGTGTAAATAAATGTCCTTTAAATTTTAAATGATTTTTAATTATTTTTTTTTACTATTTCATAACTAACTGAATATTACTTGAAATACCTGAATACATTTCCAAGAATAATTACGTGTAAAAATAGAAATTATCTGTTTGAAACATTTTGAAATGACTTACTGTTAGAGAAGTTAATAACATTCCTTTTTAAAAACAATATAGAATATACCAAGGGGATTTACATACGATTGATTGCATTAAATTTCCATTTCAAATGGCTGCTCTCCAGTTGTATCAGTTAATATAATTTGTGTGTGAATTAGTCTGGTATACGCTTGAAAATTAAATTCATTGCTCAGAGTGGAAAGCTTTTTTTACTAAATAGTCTGAAACTTACAGATACCAAAGCACCTCTTTTTATAAAAATCATTTAAATTTATTTATTTGAAAGCTTTAATAGAATACAAATTTTACATTTTCACTGCATACATTCAGGCTGAAATATTAATTGTACACTGCAAACAAACATTCATAATAGAGATAATGTTCATGGTAAAAGAAATATGAAAGACAATGACAGACAAGACTATAAGACTTTTGAACAAGACTTCGTTATATTTTTATTCATTTATTTGGTCCTGTTGGGCTTATTAAAAATAAAAGCCGCTTAAGTTGAATGAAGTTGAATTTGAATGGAATTGTTCAGAAAACTCTTCACAACTTTATTTTCTAGATGCTTTATTACAATTTAAGAAAGACACGAATATAGACATTGTTGAAATGCAATTCCTTCTTTGACTGTAGGCGATTTAAGCCTATTTATTTTTCCTAACACTTTTTTGTTGTTTTTAAATGGACCCTGTCGGAAATCTAGTCCAAATCTAGTCCAGAAGTAGTCTATGGACCTATGGAAAAAATATTTCAATTAGCCTTGCGTGTCATTGCAGCAGATCAATGGTCTCCTTTTGCATTTAATGGAATCTGGTCCATCAAGTATTTCAAAGGATATTACATTAAAAGTTATCTTCATCAAACTGGTCCACTTTTAATTTGCAATAAGACCACAATTAAATTCTATTTAAATCGAATATGCCCGCTTCACCTGCTGTAGAGCCTCTGGAATTAAAATTTTACATTGCCAGACAGATACGACTTGCTTTTTATACAATTACCTCGATTGCTTTGAACCAATAACACTTTGGAATTGCATTTTAAGTTTGCATAACAAAAGAAAAGTTCACAAATGTGCATAGTCCGCGTAAATGTAAATTCCGATAAGGGAAAAAAAGGGGCACGTATGTCTTTCGGTGTTTCCGTCTTGTAACTGATAAGCAAAAATATTCAGTATTAGATGCGATAAGATATATTTGAAATGAATCACATTACAATTAAGTTTAAAATGCAATGAATTGTCATTGGAACTAAAAATAAAAATACTTGCAAGTTAATAAATTGCTTTAGAGAAGGAGAGCACTTGAAACCTGAAACTGGGCAGCAACAGGCTAAAGGCATTAGTGAAATGTAAATTGAGATAAATACAAAATTACGAGATTACAATTGAAATAGAGAGAGAACCTCAAGTAGTTTCACAATATTTTCTTAGTAAATTTTTTTAAATGTTCCAATGGCCTGTGAAATAATTCATTAACATAGAAATAAAAAATTTTAATGTTTCTCCTAATGCAAACAATTGCAAAAATGTTCGTCAAAAACATTTAGTTCAGTTTCCGATTCTCACTTTCCGTTTTAGTAAACAATTGAAAGGAATTTTCGAAATGTCACCTTGCACTTTTCACAGAAATTCTCTAAATAAACGAGAAATAGACCAGCTGGTTCGTTGCTAACTTGGCTAAACAACAGAAGCCAAATAAAAAGCAAGAAAAAAATAAAACCAAATGCAAACTGAGACTAATTATGTATTTGACTTTGTTTGCAAATTTCGTGACTAAAACACGTGCTAGATTCGTTTGTCAAGTAAAAGTTATACAGACAATATTTATTTAAATTGTTAATATCACTTTTAAGTATAATTTAACTAATGGTTAGTTAATTACTGTAATGCGTTTTTGGTGAGGTGATTATGACATTTTATACCTCTGTGAGAGATAATCTTCGAATGTCAAATGGAATTTCGTAGAATTCAATAGATAAACTCAATCGCATGAGGTTCTATGGAAAAGCCTTTTTCATTTGTAAACTAAAAATTGTATACATTTCATTTGAACCATAAAACAATTTTGCACATGCGACATTTATTCGACCGCTGTCAGCACAAAAGTTTTTAAACAAAAAAAATTTTAAATAAAATTATTATTCGAAGTAAAGTCTATTTGCGCTTCCATACGACTACTGACAACCAGTAGCTTCAATAATGTGCAATAGCCAGAGGCGAAACCAAATCAATTTGGACTAAGGGTTTTTGAATAAGTTTTATGAAATATTTTTAAAGGGAATTTATTGGAAATAATATCAAAAAGTTGAACCAAATCACTTTCCATATTAATAAGAATAAATACGGAGTAACAGGGCTTTCTTCCGAGGGTGACAAGCTTTTAACCGGAGAGGTTACAGATACCAATATGACCAATAGAAATCTCAGAAAAATGGAATTAATTGATTTAATAACTGAATGTCTAAATTATCTCAGAACTTTGAAAAGTGGATAAAATGGGTTTCGAATCTAAAGCACATAAATACAAATGCTTGTGTTCTGAGACTCAAAAACAAATTTTTCTTTGTTCAACATCCAGGCCCCCATATTTTGTACTGAACCCCCCGTGTTGCCAGCGTGTTTATAGTTATGATACTGTATAGTGCTTGACCATTGCTGTTTACACAATTTCTGCTTCAACTGGACGCAGGTGAATTGCATGCAGCAGCAATTCAACAACAACAAAAAAAGAGGAGTGAGAATATGCATTAAAATGAAAATGCATTTCAAAATGCAAGGTTAGCTAAAATCAAAAAATATTTTAAACCAGTCTGAAACTATGTATAGTCGGTCGTAGTGACTGAGTGGAATGAACTACAAGTACAACAGTAAGAAGAACCTACTCTTTTAGAAGCTAATATTTGCATAAGTATTTAGGACCTCTAAGGATACATTTTTGCTTAACTATTAAATATCTAAATAACAGATTGATTCATGTAATTTTTGAACAACTCAATTCTAAATTTATATTTTGTTGTGTCTTTATGAATTTGAATTTTTTCTTTCACCAAAATGACACATTGTGTCTTGTGCCAAAATTTCAGCAAACTCAATCTAGATGAATGCATATTGAAAGAATTTTTGTATATAACATTGTTGGCTTTAAATAACCGACGTTTCTCGAATTGGTTATGGAAAAGAGCTACAGTAAACCCCTATTTTAGCACGTAAGTAGTGGGGTTCAAGGGAAATATTAAGAATTCTTTCTTTCATCGTTTGACATAACAACCGAAGCCGATCAAGCCACAATATGTTCGTCCGCTTTGGCTAGCGTTTCGGACAATTAGGTTATTAAGGGAGCCTGCCTCGCAATTGGACATGCCCAGTTGTTCTACAATACCAGTTGTATTGTGTTCTGTGGTCAAAACCACAATGTTCGCAGCTTCAAAGATTCATCTCATTGTATGATCATTGAAGGATTTTTGAACCATTGAGATTAACTCATCTGTTCCTCATTGCCATGCGGAATCGAGGGAAGCACAACTTTTCCATTTAATTTATTTTTATTTATTCTAATGTTTTACTTCCTTGGAAGGAATTAACCTTTAATGAACTTTCTACTAAAATTTTGAATTTGATAGTGGTGTGTATCAGGTGTCCAACAGGTGGGCAGACAATATTTGGGAATCGTCCTTACCGAATTTTGTTTTAAGGAATTTGAAAATATCGCATGATATAATAGTTACCTATTGTGTTTTGCTTTCAATCGAGCTATTGAGCTGTGCCAAATGATGTTTTAAATTATTTAAAAAGGAATCAACTGGGCTGGGTCTTTTACTTTAGTAACAGAATGCAATCTTCGCCATTAATTTCACACGATTGACTTAAGGTTTTCTGAAATTAAGTATAATTTCGGCACATTGTGGCAATCGTGAGTAGAATATTTATTTAATTAAAGGTAAAATTAACAAAATATGGTAAACCAAACAAAAATTATATCGAATTGAATTGAATAAATCTTATCAATTGAAACTAATTGTTTGTCAATTCGATAATATTTTTATTGTTAACCTTATTTTGTCTATTTCACCTTAACTTTTTTGGGTGTGGTACAACACAATATTCGCTAAGTTGTGTTCAGAATTTATGCCAAACAACGCAGATTCAAAGTCTCTCAGGGCCAGGCCAGTTTCACAGTCATTAAAGAGTGATTTTTATTCGTTTCCAATAAAAAAAAGACTGTAGCGGCCAATGTTGGCCATTTAAGTCATTGTGAAACGCGCCATCAATCTTATAAAACTTTGCAAAAGTCTTTCTCAAATATAAATACGCTTTTACCCACTGTCCAACAAGAGGCAACAACCAATTTTGCAAAAAATCAAATCAACACACATGAAACAAACACAAAGACACGTCAAAACACTCACATAACCTCATATTTTTAATTTGCAAGCGAAAGTGCGTTCACAGGTTGTTTGAATGAAAACTTTTTGTATTAAATTGAAATGTTTTTAATGAAAAATTATTACATTTAAATTTAACTCTGAGGAAATATATTTAAGCAAACCAAAATGTATTTAAACCAAAAAGTAAAAACGAAATTTGCTTGGCCACTAATTGCAATTAGTTTGACTTTGTTTTAATTATATACCGAAGGAGAGAACGCATTCTGTTCGACACGAAATGCAAAATAAATTTACAAAAATAAACTGCACAAACAAAGCAATGTGGAATTATGCAACTTGCAGATATTTTAAATTATATTTCATTATTTTTCTTCACTTTTGTATGAATTTGATTTATTTTTTTCTACTAAATATAAATAAAAAAAACTTACTCGTTATTCTTATTCATTGTAGGGCTGTTGAGATTCTGGTTCTGCTTAACTTTTGAACTTCCGCTGGCCTCTTGAGAGAAACCTTTCTGCTGCTGTAATGTTGATGATGATGTACTCCCGCCTCGGCGTTCAATTTTATTAACTGCTGACAGCAAAATGCAAAACAAAATACAAATAAAATTGAAGTTTTGCAAATTTAATGAAACAATTTTGAAGGCGAAAATTGAAAGTATTTTTTATTTATTTATTTATTAAGTTGTTATCTTTGCCACGCGCGCTCTTGTTTTGTTATTTCCGTATCTAGGCGATATCGCACTGTGTGTAATATTATATTTTTATAAACTTGAATTTTTTTTTCTTTTTTATTTCGCTTTTTTGCGAAATTTCCTTCATCAACGTTTAATCACAAAATTCAAGTCAGCCGCCGCTTTCGATACGACTTCATGAAACGTAACGAAACAAAAACTCAAGTGTAACGTACTGTGCCCGCTGCCAAAGCGTAATGATGGTCAGAACCGTGTGCTCCAATGTAAATAAAGGCTTTCTGGTTTTTGTATCGTTAACGATACGATACATTACTAAAGCATTTGCTCTCACACACATTGAAACTATAGTTTGAGTTTTTAGTACCAATTGGTGAGCAATTTGTGTGTTCGTATCTGTGTTTTGTGTCTCTGACGAATGTGTGTGACTTTTTATTATCATCCACATGCCAATTCTCTCACCAGCCAACAAAGTGATAATATCCCCCGAAGAGAAACTAATTTAGCGATCTCTTACTAAATAAGATATCTCAGTTATTTGTGAGTTATGAGTTGTAAGATAATTTTTGTTTGTGTTTTTGGGTGACACGAGTTTTGTTGCTAATGTCGTCAGAAGTGAAAAACAACGCCTTCATGTGATTTGCGTCACGTTCATATTACATATGCCCCTACATACATACACATACAAATTCTCATAGGTCTGATCAACATATTTGTATTATCTGGAACATTTTCGATATTACATGTGAATGAGTTGGTTTGGGGATTAACGATTGTTATCGGTTGTTAGTGAGGGTTTTCTAATTTCTGTAAATGAAAATAATCAGCGAAATATTAAAAAAAAAACACTTCTAGCATTTTGTTTAGCGCGGTACAGTGGGCTGAAAATTACTCTTCTGTAAAGTAAATCTGTAGCTCACGAATTTGATAAGGTACATGTCTGAAACGCAGCCGTTGTTAGTTGATAGAAATACCTACAAAACTTTAAAATTATTTAGGAATTGGACAAGTGGGCGTGGCATTTCTCACACTAGCAATGCTGTTTAAATTAGCTTTTGATGTGCTTTATGGACTTACTAATAATAGGGAGAAGGATCTGTAACATTGATAGGAACTTCAGGGATATCCCTATTTGTTTAGAGGAGCAGCACGTCTAAACAGCTAAACCTATTTTCGTCAAACGTTTCTTTATACCCCCACACACACTGTGGCAGGGTATACTTTCACACAACGTTTGTAACGCCCATAAGGAGGTGTGTCCGGTATGGAAAAGTATATATATTCTTGATCAGCATCACCTCTTAAGTCGATTTAGCGATGTCCGTCTGTCTGTCCGTCATCACGAAACTTTGGGTACATGTTTTTCTCCTCCAAACTCAGATTAAGTTCGAAAAAACTATGCAGGGCTCCAACACACATCGAAAAAAAACCAAATTTTTGTATTGCTCTATTCGCTAGGAAATGTTTTGAAATGGATTTTTGATATGGTCCGAGGTTCCAAAACCACATATAAATAGGTCAAAATGGAGTCTTGAGGCCAAATTTTGTTTGTTGATCGAAAAATTTTAGTAACGGATTTTGGACTAGGAGTGGAGGTATTCGAGGTACTTCCAAATGGACCATATTGTGTGGGGATATTTCAGCTTCGGCATAGCCGATGATATTCCACTCTCTAGTTTTTATTAGGTTTTGTATCTATGTGAGGGTAACAAAAAGTAAGTAATTACTAAAAATTCGAAATGTCAGATCCAATATGGCGATTGATATTTCTGAACCTCATTCCATAAACCGAATTCGAAAAATATAAATTCCATATTCGTTTGTGGTAAGCGTATTGCTTTTTTTGCCAACACGAGAGTCTCAAAATTGTGTACACATTCAAGAATGATTATTTTTTTTCTCCGAAGGCAACAACAGCAACCAATACAATAAATCAACAAAAACCACTCACTCGCAACAAGAAACTGGTTTTTGGTCCCCACACACTCGGTGCCTTTTGGGGGGCTCGCCTCACTAACACAAACAAAAGGCCAGACAACGAAATGAACAAACTGTTGCTGCAGTGGTTTTTATTTCTGTTGTTGTTATTTGCTACAGCCAACCGGATTTGCTGTAATTTGTGCAACTGTACAGTTTTGTGGTGAAATCGTCAATTGTTGCAATTATTTTCTGTACAGAATTAATTTTTACTATCACGAACAAAACAAAAAATCACACAAGCAAAATAAATCTCAATTGAGGATGGCGTATGGCGTCTTCGGACATATTTCCGCTATGATATGATTACAGTGGAAGAAGGGGTTGGGGTTGGTTAGGGGGAAATACCTACATAAATTGAATTGAATTTGCGATTGTGTCAGATTTCCTTGGTTTGACGCTTGAATCGTGTATGTATACGCGTGGGGGCGAGAATTTATTCAATTGCAAACTTTTTAGCAGGAAATCTTAATTGAGTTGTGGCTGCTGCTTGTTGCTGTTGTGTTGAGTTTGGTTGCTTTTTCAACGGTCAATTGGTGTCAACTTTTTGGCGTTGTACACTTTCAATTGCTCTAATCCGCATTCAGAAGCCAGTCAATTGAGGAATTCAATCAATTCTGCTACTTTGTTTGAATAAAAATTAAAAAATTGTACATAATTTTTTTTGTAAATTTATTCTGAAAAACTTGTGGACGTTTAACAAAAATCTCATTTTAATATTGACCTTTGAACAGTCTCTCATTACATATATATACCAACAACAACTAAAGGTATTAATTGCACGTGTCTTGTAGTTTTGTATCTAAAAATAGGCGGGCTTCTCTCTTTGGTTCACTTTTTTTCTCTTAAAAAATAAAATATATAAATACACACCATCTCTTGTCTCTTGTAAGATACTCAAAAGTGTATACATGTTTCTATATATATGTTGGGGGACGAGCCCCCTGCGATCTCAATCACTCTCTCACATACATAAATATACAAAACACACACGCATATAAAAAAAAATTTTATTAATACAATTTTTTTGAATTAATGAGGCGTATCAAAAAATTGAGGCAGTGGCGTCGATACACCAAGAGAAAAAACTGTTAAAAACCATCCAACTTTCGGATGGATTTTAACGGCGAATTTAGTTATTTTTTTCTCTCGGTGTAGGAGATTCTTTTGAAGGATTGTGCTTTTGTGTTGAAAATGTCATCGATGATCGATCGCTTTATAAATAGTTGGTTCCGAAGATGTCACAAATGGGAACAGAACCATCCGAGTTTCGGTGAAAACAATCTGAGTATTTACCCAGTAAAAAATGCTATGAGCGCTTAGAATGGACGCCAAAAAATATTATATTTAAGATAGTTTTATGATCACACTTAACTAAAAAAATTTCCAAATCTTTGTTTTTATTGGCATGACACTAAAATCAAAATGAAGAATTTGCCTACAACTACAGACTACGCCAACGGTTGCTCCTCTTCCATACGCAACCAACTGCAGTTGAGTATCTCTCGCAGATTCCAACGTGCATGCTGCTCCGGCTCAAGCAGCACGGCCACCGTAGCTTTTGCCTGTGGTGAAATTTGAGCGTGTAAACTGCGCCGGAAGGCGTACTTCTTGTTGCGCTGATCGTCGACCAGTTTGCCCAGATGACTGTCGTCGAATGGCATCTTGGCATTCAGCATAATGAAGAGAACGACGCCCAGGGACCAGGCATCGGCCAGCTTGGGATCGTAGGGATGGCCGCACACTACCTCGGGTGCTGCATAGGCAGCTGAGCCGCAGTAAGTCTGCGACATGATGCCGCGTCCTTTCGCATCGCAACAATATCGGGCAAAACCGAAGTCAGCCAACTTGATGTTGAGTCGCTTCGACAGTAATATGTTCTCGCATTTGAGGTCGCGGTGGGCAATGTCGTGCGAATGCAGATACTTCAGCGCTTTGGCCATCTGAATGAACCATGCCATTCCCTGGCGTTCTTCGATCGGTCCCGACTTTTGGATGTGACTCAGCAGATCACCGTTCTCAGCGTAACGCATAAAGATGTATATCTTCGGGCCACGCTGCAGAATACTATGGATTTGTATTATATTCGGATGCTCGATTTTGGTCAGAATCTCCAATTCACGCGGGAAGAATTTATGTACAAAATCCGTTGGCGCTTTGGTCTTGTCAATGACTTTGCAGGCCAGATGCACTCCATGCCCGGCATCGTCAGCATAGCGGGCGCTGATCACTGTAGCATAGGAGCCCTCGCCGATCTTGTGTCCTATGTTGTAGCCACGCTGTGCCAAGGCGTCAACGTCGGAACTGCGTGTACTGAGCTGTTGCTCGGAGGTTGTCGTAGACTTTGACATATTTAGTGGATTTTTGAAATGTTGAAATTTTGTTGAATTTCTTCTAAAGATGATTCTCTTATGGTTGGAATTTTCACTCGAAAGAGTAGACCAAAAGTATATTTTGTGCAAACTTTAATTAAATTCGAGGAATTTTTATTTATAAAAAAATAAAAAATATGTTCTCGCTTCAAATAATTTTGACAATATTAGAAAATAAACTTTCGAGAAGATAAAAATTTTGTGTGATTGGAGAAATAGGTATCAGTAACAAGTAAAGAATTACATTTTCGTACACTGGACCTCATGTTTAGTAACTCCGTACTGAGTCCATACTTTTGACCAGAGCTGAGCGTGCACTTCAGTTTCAAGTAATGACAATTGATTTGAGAGAAGAAAATGCTTCTGATTCTGTAAAATTCTGTTCAATAAAAATATCCCTACCAACGTTTATTGTACCACAAGTGTTACACCGGGTCCACATCCATGGTAGTTACAATTTATTATTACGCTGCATCGTGGTCTTATAGGAAAGGAAACCACTCATATAAAAGTTTTTGAGCGAAACAAGAGCCTTAAATGAGTATAAAAAGCGGCCAGAGTGTTGGATCGCTCGTTTAATATTTACTTTAATGTCTCACAAAAACTGTACTCTATACTCTGTCTATTTTCATAGTACCTACGAGTATTATATTACTGACCCAGTGTGACCTTCTCCAATGTCAACTCAATTAGTGTTTTGTTTGTTTACACGTTTCAGGTGAGAGTGGTGTGCGAGAAATATCATCATAAACGTGTTTTTTTTTTTGTTTTTCTGTTGTTTGTTTGTTTTGTTGTTGATTGCAACATACATTTTTTTTGGTATATTTTTCCACTGTGGTCAAAGTTCAAAACAAAACAAAAATAGTTTTACAAGATCAACAGTGGGAGTAAATGAGAGGAGATTTTTATATGTTTTCAGTTTAATCATTTCATCTAGTCAAGCACAAAGTTAAGTGTACTCTAAGAGAAAGTACATATTTGGAAAGAATAAATCTAGAAAAATGAATTACTTTCGAAATAGCATCAAATGAAATGGAATTATGATTTATATTTTGTATGGATTTATTAAATTTTAAGCTAAACATTTCCAGGTAGAAGTTTTTGCCAGTTATGGTATAAAAACGACTATCGTTCCACAAAATACTTTCACAAAAATTAATTTAAAAAAATTTTAATTTAGAAGTATTCACAAGAAGATTGGAACAACCCAGTATTTCTATTTTTAGTGTTTACAAAATTTACCTCCAACTGTTTTCAAGTCACAGTACTGGCAGCACACAGTACAACCAGTTTTTATATGAAATATAAATAATCTTGCCAGAAGCTATTTAGACGGTGACTCAAATCAAATTCAACAAAAAATAAAAAAAAAACACTTTCAAGTCAACGCCATTTTATATTTTACTCACATGCAACGTTTGGAATGTTTGTAATTCTAATATTTGTACTATTAGTGAACAAAGTGTTTATGAATGGTAGCGAAAATATTTTTCGCGGCACTGAAGTGCGCGCGCACGTGTTCATATGAAAATTCCCTCTAACGAGTACACACAACCTTCGTGACAATTGGCCCGCAACATACTAAAGAACAGGATCTGAGTGTTGAAGGCAACATATGGCATTTGGATACATTTTAGCTCCACGTCGACAGAGCAATGGCAATGCCATTGGGAATATCAAGCGTCTAAGTATTGCCATTTGTATGTTAGAACTATTACTGAATGGAAGTGGAGAAATAATTTAACTTGTTGCCAACATTTCAGTTGGCAAGTAGTCTCTAGTAAAACAACAACAAATAATAAATACTTAATTGAAACAAATAATGAAGTCATTGGAATAATCACTGATGCTCTGATGTTCTGATTTAAAATATTTCATTGCATATTTTTAGGCTGCAATTCTTGTATGTATTTGTAGTTTGTTATTGTGAATAGTGCATCCCAGCGGCAAAAACACTTTTTTGTTAGCAGTGAGCGCTGACTCTCCGTAAAACCCCAGTAGAAAAGTCATCGATTCGATTGATAGCAGCCATCAATGACAAAGATGTCTATGAGCCTATTTACACTATCATTTCCATGACGAAAAATCTGATAAAGAACTAATAAGAGCTGCGGTGGTGAAAACGGGATAGACAATTTTGCACCGAAATTCCATACAAAAAACATAAAAGGTGGCAGCTCCATGCTTTGTTTGTTTTCATTTTCATATAAAAATTGTCAAATTTCGTCATGCCCATGTCAGTGTAAATTCTAAAAACGGCATGCTCATGCGTCATGGGAATGACTGTGTAAATAGGCTCTATGAATGACATTTCGCTGAATTATTCCAACTTAGACATTAATAACATTTTCATAGTAGTGTCCCACTTTCTCGTGCATGACACTCTGCATGACACTCTGCATGACTTTGCATCATTATTACATCAATGGATTGTTGCTTCCTAGCTATAAATCGTGTCAGTGTTTTCGGGAGAGCATTGGCTAATAGCTTAAATGTCAGCAATAACTCTTCGATGCAGTGGTCACGTATGAAACAACAGTTGTTGCAAGTAACTTTGGATTGGTACGATTCCTTTTCAGCATAGCCTACTCTTCTACCCTCTTCGCTGAAACAGCTCTGTTTTCTATTTTCTGCTTTACGCAGAACTTTTGTCACGCCCACTCTTACCACACACAAGATAGTAAAAACTGCCTATATCTCAGACGTTGTTAATTGCAAGAAAATGTAATTTCTCACGGACAAACTATAGGACCCCCAGCAGTAGTCTGGGCTAGGTAGAAAGGAGACTTCTATGAGTATTGCACCTCCTATACAATGCAGTAACTTGGCTTACATTCAATGTTTTTCATTGGGCATGGTTTCATGCTTTCAATTCTAAGTTCAATGTAATGGATAAGACAACGGGGTGTGGCACCGCCCATATAAGTAAATATTTCAAAAATCTGCAACTTGGCTCCCGTTTAATGTTAAGACTGAGAAACGAATTAATGCAAATGTAATAAGAAGGTTCTAGAAAATCTGTACATCGTACTTAAAAAGCAACAAAGTAACACAAAGTGTTAACCGCATAAATGACTCATTACGTTATTAGAAGCCGAACTACGTAAAGTCTCACATTATTTGATGTGGTAACCATGTAGCCACATCAAAAAATATACACAACAAAACGACAACCGGCGAATGACGCCGAATTGAATAAAAACGTAAAACACAAACAAAAATAAAATAAGGCTATATTCTAGAAAGAGCTTTCAATGCCGTTTGATGACATCAGCAACAGCTTTAAACTTTTACTCATTATTACATAGAGTAGCACGAAGAACTCAAAGAACCAGAGAGAAAACGCCAGGCAATGATCCCCCTTCTGCCACACACCAAAGACCGGAACGCTACAATACAAACAACAGCCGGCAACCTTTCAGCACTAGACAATGATGGGTAGTCAGTGGGCTCTCCCCGCACCCCACTCTGACCCCTTTAGTAAACATAAAACGTATACGAATGCCATTTTCAATAAATTCTACAAACGTCACCTAGCCGTTTGCAAAAGTTTTCGTTTCAGTCTGTACTTGAAGCTCGACGAGTGAACAACGTGGAATTTTCAAGTGATTTAAAACACATTCAACGCATAGAAAAGGAATAATCAAAATGACAATTGGTAAGTTTGGACAAGTTTCAACTGCATTGCGTATAACCAATTTGGGATTAAATGGAGCATAGCTATCAATAGTGATGATGATGATGATGTGGCTGTGTGCAATTAACCACTTAGTAAACTAGTAAACTGGTCAGAAATACATTTTTTTCGTAGAGAATTCGGTCATTTTCACAGTACACTGCTTTGCGACGCCTTCGCATAAATTTGGATTAGAGCCAATTTTGAATTTGAACTTTAATTGTGTCGCTTTCGCTTGTGTTTTTTTCGTTATTGCTTCTCTTGTCTTTTTCAATTCGTTTCCAATTGCTTGTTTTCCACTTTGATTTTGAAATTCTTTGGTGCATTTTTTGGGTGTGGTTTTTTTAATGTTTTTTTTTTTAATTTATTTAATTCATAAGAAGCACTTGGAATAAGTAAATTATTCGCTTGAAATTGAGCTTAATTGCAAAATGGAAATTATCTTATGCTTGAGATCTTCTGGAATTCGCCAAAGATGACATAATCTTGCTACTGTGTCTTTGAGAAACTTGTTCTCTTCTCAGGGCTTTATGATATAAATCTTAATTGTTGTTGGTTTTGTAGTAAATAGTTGTTGCTGTTTTTTTGTATTGTTGTAGTAACCACCCCTCTCTATACCCAATCTACTGTCAGTTTTCATTATAGAATAGCTTTACGCAAAATAAATTTCAGCAAAATAAAAGGAAAAATAACTCATTGTTAGCTCATTAAAATCTGTCAAATTTTCCTTTAAGTGTTATTTGTTCTTCTTTTTAGACAAACGCAAATATTTTGGTTTTTTTGTTTAAATATATTTCATTCTATTTTGAACTATTTGTGACAGAAGTTCTGAAAGAATCAGAATCTATTTGGCTTTGGAAAAATATTTTAGCCAAAGCATTACTTAATACAATAAATTGTCCGCTCCTTTTAAATGTTTTTGGTCAAATAAATTCCTAAGGCGCAATGCGACTATCGATTTTAAAAACCAAACGTCATTCCACACTTGGACGGTTTAAAAGAAAATTTTCAATTGGACAACTCCACATTATATGTAGTAGTATTGGACCTTTAAACTGAAATTTATAATCAATAATTAGTTTTTGCGTGAGAAGTACAGTAAATGATCACAGATTGATTCACATAAATTAGGTGACGTTCATAAGTGCAGCACAGATTTTTCGTGAAAATCAAAATCATTTGAAGCGGAAATGAGATCACAGCAGTATCATTGTAAGTGATGATACACGATTTGTGTCATAGGAAAGTATCCGCATCGACTGGTCGTACATTAGCAACACAAAATGAACTGCTGCAATTGCCATGTTGCATTCATAGGTACACCCATACTTTAGTTTATAATTTGGAACAGACATGGGATATTTCACGACTGTTGGTTTCGAAAAATCTATAAATTTGCTTGAGTCTTCAATTTACATGCTTTTGAGGAAAGTCTACCACCAACTTACTTAACCATTCATTGCAATTAAGCTTTATTAATGGCCAACTGTACAAAGCTACATCAAAAGTCCTGCGTTTTAATGCGAAGTTCCTGTTTGACACTGCACTACAAGCTTTCGATGTAGGCGAACATCTCATACCATTTATCATTCCATCTTATATGAATCTCTCCAATTGTCTATTCACCAGTGTTAGTCATCATATTCGTTTCCAAGCGATTATGTATTTCGAAAGTTCTTAAAAAGAACTTGAGTCATTAATTGATCTTTATGCAGACTGACATCACATGATTCTGCACTTATGTTAGTTATTGCCAAAGTAATTTAATTGATCACTTAAACTTAGTTAATATAGTGATATTTCAATCAATCTATCAAAACATAATAGCAAAGGTCAGTCAGTATTTCTAAAAGTTCATGTGGGAAAGCAGTGAATTCACTTACTTATTAAAGAAGTCAATGCAAAGTCCACGGATGGTCCCATTGTATAAATTGATATGAATTAAACAAAATATCCAAAATTTTTAAGAATCAATAATGTAGCACTTCTGCATAGATTTCCCATAACGATGGTCATACGTTGATACCTCGTAACAGAATTTTTTTTCTTTGAGTTATCTACTTCAAAAAATGGTAGTTACAAGGTGTCAACGTATGACCATCGATATAACAGATTTGTGGTGAATTGATATTTTCCCTGTACTCTTCTTAAAGGAAAAAACGTATCCAAATTCGTTTATATTCCTTTGAATTTTTACTAGCACCCATAACTTTGCACAGACGAAGCTCTATGAGTCAACTAAAGTGAATTATATCTTCTAAAATATCATGAATGACCGCAAAACGGTTCCCTTTTGAAAGTTTCTTAAATTAAAGTTTGCATTGAAACTTCCTGTTGATGTGTATTTTTAAAAACATTTTTATTTTATGATAACAGCTGCTTTCATTACTAAAATTTAAGTAGGTCTTGTAGCTCTTTACCAATAGTCCTCTAGCTCAAAAATAAGCCACACTAATTGTCGCAGAATTTTTGTGTGCCTGTAATCTCTGAAAAAAACACATCTGCTTATCAGCAAAGCCATTCAAATAAATGTAAACCGTTAACAATACAAAATAAATAAAATAAAATGCCACTGGATCAACAAATGAATCATTCCGCAGTAATTAATCTGCCGCCTCTCATATGCCAAATGTCAATGGAATAATTGTACTTTTTTTATATTCATAATTTCATAAGAGAAATTCAGTAAAATGTGTACATAATGTACGAAGTAAATATGCGTAGTACATAATATATGGGAAATGTTTGAGGTCTTGTATTTTCTATTTTTGTTTTAATTGGTTTTTACTAAAAATACCAAGCAATTTAACTATTTCAGTGAATGCCGATTCCAAAGCACAGACGTCAAAGTTGAGCTTTGTTTTGTAGTAGGAACTTTATAGTATCGGAACTCCTAATCGATTCTAATTAAGCAACCGCTTTCGATTTAGTACTTGTTGGAGCTCACCACATCCAAACGGGCTGAAAGGTGTAATGATGTCATCTCTATTTAATGTTCGGCGAAATAAAATATTCTGAATAGCAAAAGGAATACAGTAAAAACTGAAATAGTTTGTTTGTTGTTGTTATTATGGTTGGCATTTGTTGATGGCGTCGTTGCTGTTCTGTTTTTTGGTTGGGGTACAGTTGCTCTTTGCCAGGTTTGACGAGGTGTGGAAGACTAAACAAATTGTTTGTGCTGTTTCGGTCAAAGCTCCAACCTGTTTGGAACTTTTTTTTTTAACATTTTTTAAAATTAATGACAATAACCGAAAGAAATGACAGTTCTATGTATATATTTCAGACTCTAAGAACTCTAAAAACTGAGTGAATTCTTTTGTTAATAAGAAGGCATTCGGAGGAATTTAAATGTTTTTGTTTGTGCATTTTAAAAGCCTTAGCCCATGTATAATTAGCTGAACACAAATCTAGCTCTAATGGTCATGTGATGCCACGATTCATTCGCTTGAAACGTTCTAAAAAAAAAGCTTTGAGCTCCCTACCCAGTATCTACTAAGCTTACAGCTTGCATCAAGGTAGACAGACTCGGCAATGCTGAATCATATTACTTACAAATGACAATGACGCGCAAATTGGAAATTCACAAGCGTTTGTTAGTCTGCTAAGGCCCAGATTTTTCCACTTTTTCACAAATAACAAAGAAGTCGTTCTACATTTTTTTAAATTTTTTATTTTTTAGGCTCCACTTGGCAAACTTATGCTAATTAATTTTGTATTTTTCTTTTATTTATTTTGCTTGCAGAAATCGAGACACCCGACAAATTGGAATACCAATTCCATCCCGCCACCGGTGGTGTCTTCACATTCAAAGTTCGTGCCGGTCACGATGCCCATTTGGCTTTGACCAGCGCCCCCGTTGAGGCTGAGCCCATGTTTGAGGTCTTCCTGGGCGGCTGGGATAACGCCAAATCGGTCATCCGTCAGAATCGTCAAAAGCCCGATGTGGTCGAGGTGCCCACTCCAGGCATTCTGAGTGCTGGCGAATTCCGTGGCTTCTGGATTCGTTGGTATGACAATACCATCACCGTGGGTCATGAGGGTCAGGCTGCCGCCTTTATGTCGTACGACACACAGAGTCTGCATCCCATCAACTTTGTGGGCGTGTGCACTGGCTGGGGTGCAAGTGGCACTTGGCTGATCGATGGTGAGTGAACATACACATTTCCTTGAAATATTAATTCAATTATTCTCATGTTGTCTTAGATGCTGCTCCGTCTGCCCCTGCCATGGGCTTCTCTGCCCCGACTGGCAGCGGACCTGGCTGCTGGGTGCCCGCCAGTGGCGGTGAAGTGCCACCCTCTTCCATGGAAGGCGGTTTCGATGGCAGCGAACAGCTGTACATTGCTCGTGCCCGTCATGAGGGCGACCTCATTCCCGGCAAACTGCATCCCACACACGGCGTTTGCTATGTTGCCTGGGGTGGCGGCGAACATGGCCACAATGAGTACGAGGTTTTGTGCGCTGGCGGCGGCCAATGGGTGCCCGTCAACGACGGCAACATTCCACCAAATGCTTTGCCCGGCGGCGAGACTGCCGAGGGTGAGCCGCTCTTCATTGGACGCGCCACTCACGATGGCACCATTACCGTGGGCAAAGTTCAGCCATCGCACGGTTGCGTTTACATCCCATATGGTGGCGAGGAGTTGGCCTACAAGGAGTTCGAAATTTATGTTTCGCTTTAAATTAAGTCAACGGAAAATGAAAGTACGGTGACGCACACAAACACACACTCACACACACACAGTAATTAGGACTCGAATTGTATTTAATAGTGAACAAATAAGAAACAAATCAAACACAACAACAACAACAAATTGTAAATGCTGCTTTGATATTTGCACTCAATTTGTGGAATGTGCCTTTCTTCTAAAGGAAATCTTCAGGGCGGAGAAGGGTTGTGCGTTGTGGTTTAACGAATGAAATTCACTTGAACTGCTTCCACTGCTCTTCCAACCAACTGTTGGCAAATTATTTAATTAATAATTATGTATTTTCATTAATTTATTTTCCAGATAATTTAAATCGAATCTCAAAGATGTAATTTTATATTAAAATTTGTATTTTTTGCAATTGTTACAGCATAAAAAAAGTTAAAGAGAAAAAAATAAATGTTGAAAAAAACTAACAAAGAAACCATTTATTAACATTTCGTTTTCAATTAACAAATACTTAATACAAAAATTAACCTGAAATAATCCAATCCATCAGGCGCAAAGCATATGCATTCACTTTGCTCAGACGCTTTAGATATTTTACTACATCTGATTCCCTTAGATCTCTTAACCAAACAGATCCAGAAAGTAATGGGTCTACTAGGGTTTGATTCGAACACTACTAGCAAAACCTTCCAAAGAGACTACCCAACCATAATCTCATCCCTATTAGACTGAGATTTGCTGTGACCACGACAGCGGTTCACATTCATTTCAACACAGCTGGCTCCACTGTAGCGTTTTTTAGGAAGAGCTGGTGTCTGTCTATTAAACAAGTTATGAACTGGCAGATATTACATTGTATTTTTGTCTTATAAAAAGAAGTGACTAAGAACCAAGGAAATCGGGACCCTCCTACTCAAGAGAATCTGTTAGCCCTCTGCAAACTAACATTTCATCTTAATTCTATTATTAATGGCTCAGTTCCTAACGATTTGTCAGCTGTTGCAACCTACTTTACACGTCATGAGTGGAGACGAATCGTATCAAATCCTAACGCAGTAAACCCGTAGCAATTAGGTTTTTTGAGTAACAACAGATGGACCGCTGGAACCACTTGTAATAACAACAAGGCAGGTTTGACCGTTGCGGGATCTGCAGCATTCGCAGAGACTTATCTCGCTACACAGAACTAACGTAACAGAAATTGTAGGTGTTATCACTAGTCACTGTTTGATTAGACGCCATGCTTCGCCAACGACTTCTGTAGAAGCAGCCGAGATGAGGAAAAAGAAGAGACGGCGGGGCCTCTGATCTGCTACTATTCAGAGTTCGTCATAGGAGGAACTTGCTGGAATCGTCCTGCCTGGATAGTCTTTTTAGAAAATAACAACTCTTAATTTTTCTAAATATTTATTTTAATTCTTTAAAAAAATATTTAGAATTTTTTCGAAATTAATTTTGTTTAGCCAAACAATCCAAAAATTCTTAGAATTAAAAATATTCTTCAAATTCCAAAATAAAAGCTGGAAACTCATTCCGCTGTACTTGGCATCTTTGTGCTGGGGTGCAATGGCGCATCTCGTTATCGAACGAAACCCCAAGACTTCCCATCAGTTTAGGTTAGTTGTAGTTCAACTACATTTGAAGCATAGAAAATACATTCCCTTCTTTTGAGTGTCATCTGACGTTCAATTCTATTTTTTTACACAGTAAAGCCATTTCATATTTATTGTCCAACGCCGTGTGTTCGTCAATGTGAATGGGGTCCCTGTCCTTGTTCCTTCGTTTGCCACCTCTTCGCTCAGAAGGTAGTTCACCATCAAAGATGCGCTTAAGTAAAAATTCCAGTCTTCGCTTACTGACTGACAGAGCGTTCATGAAGAGTGTTTTGCACACGATTTCTGACTGGCCCTCCTTCATTAGGGTTAAAGTCGACGATACGCATTTTGGTTTCAAATTTTGCGTATGGTTGTTGTTATATCTGTGACGCAGAGGTTCAGAGACTCTTATTAGGCTGGTTAAAAAAATCTCCTGGCTTATTTTATTATCGGTTTTATACAGCGACTGACGATTCTCCACAACGTCGTGTTTAGTGAACTTTCGACACTGAAACTTGCTGTTCTGCGTGTGCTGGCAGGTGTTTTCAAAATTGTTGGCCAAGGGATCATCGTCAATGTAGATTCTGTAACAAATGAATTTTTTTTGTAAATATGTAACCAACTAGATCACTTTTTAGCATCTACCTTTTTCGACGATCCTGCCTTTTTGATGTTCTAGTATTTCCAGTGGAAGACATTTCTGGCTCAACGTGTTTATCCATTCTCTCTTCGAATAAGCAGAAAATACTTCAACTACTGATTGTTTATTCAAGCATCAAGGCTTCCAGCTGTATTCGAACGAAACTGATGTTGACTGGTGTTGCAGTCAGACAAAACTGAATTTAGAATTAATTTTTTGAAATGATAACGTACTCGTACTGAAGAAGTTACCAAACACAAGCAGTATGAAGAAATCGGAATTGTGTATTAGACTGGCCGCTATTTTAATATTTGAATGCAAAATTTCGACTTAGCAGCTATTTTTTGTCATGCTTTACCAGTACTTCCCATTTTTTATTTGGATATGTCACGTTTTCATAAGAACAAATAGGGAAAAGTCTCGCTTTGGTATGCGCACTGATGGAATATTAACATTTTGCTGTGTACCTTTTCGTTACTGTCGTTTTTGTTGAAATGCACTCAGAAAAAAACCAATAGTCAATGGGATACCTAATTATATTTTTTCTGAGTGTAGATTTTTCTGGGACTCTGGGTGAATCATGTCAGGTGGGATTATGGCAGCATCATAATGCATCCTTGGAACTTTTTAGGAAGATTAAAGCGGTAATTCCATCTGGCATGCTATACGCACAATTTGCCCCAGGGCCATGAGTGCCTCTCTGCGCATGTTGTCACAAGGTCTAATTTCTCAGCACAAAAGAGTGTCCTGTGACGTCACAAATGCATCAGCGATGGGTAGTTGACCAGAGAGAGAACTAAAAAAGTAAGGAACCTGCGCATTGTGTGACCTGCAGTTTAAGGATTAAAGCATTGCAACAATTAAGGTTAAAGAGACAAAGGCCGCTCATTTCACATTCGCTAAGAGATGGACGCAGTTGTTCCACCAATAATTCACGTAATATATAAAGTTTTGCCATACTTTAACTAATCAGATGCACACAATACTCATGGAACAGATTTTTATATGGCAGTTCTTATGAACATACTACGTTACTAGACTAGTAGCGCCGCGTGACGTATCAGCTGACTCAAGCTATAATATTCAGAAACTATGTAAGAGAGTAGTGAAATCGTAGTGTCACTGAGAAATCGAATGCAAGTAGCTTTTCACTACCTCACGTGACGAGGCGTTCTAGTCGACTGACTGAGCAACTAACTGCAATTATGTTGTGACTATCGGCAATTCCCTTTTGAAGCACTCACCAACAACCTCCGCATGCAATTAATGCACGTGAAAAGATGCAATGTTCGAAGAGCTACCATGGAAAAGTCACGTTTTGAGACGGTTTCATTAACTATAAGAAAAAAATGTTGCAATCATAGGGGAGACTTGGCTGTTTGTTCGGCTAATTCGTTTCATTTCCCAAATATTTTAGGCCAACAATAAAAGTATTTTGCCTGGCAATTTTTAATTTATTTTTAGCGGCCCGTCTAATGTTTAAAAAGATAAAAAAAAACATTTCTTTATTTATGTACAAGCGGAAATAACTGTATGGAGAATGCGGGTACTGTATAACAAAAAAATAATAATGCATAATTGCCTCGTTGACCGTTATTTTGCTATGGTAAAGTGAACCCTATCAAGGCGTACCAAAAGGAAGGAAACAATTGAGAATGCTGGTGCACAAACTGTGCCAGAGATAAAGTAAAAAGAATAGTTGAAAAATTCACAAATTTTGACATTGATAATAAGTTTGTTCTTGTATTTTATTTATTTACTTTTGTAAATTATACTGAACCATTGATCCTACAATTGATTTTTCAAAACCCTTCTGGTGTGATTTATAGTTATCCGATCGCGATGAAACTTCACAGATTTAATTTTTTAACCGAATTTCAAAAGACCTTTAAGTTGCCAATACATTCCTCACAGATACACCAGGCCATGCATCATTATTGGGTTGTTCATACACCAAGAGAAAAAATGGTTTAAAAAAACTGTTAAAAACCATCCGACAGTCGAAAAACTGTTAAATAGTCAGCGAAAACTGTTAAAAGAAAAGCAAAAACTGTAACAGTAACAGTTGTAACAGTTGTTGTTTTTAATTTAACAGTTTCCCGACTGTCGGGTGGTATTTACCAGCGAAACTGTTATTTTTTTCTTCTTATTTGTTTCATTCCTATTCTAAAACTCTACGGTAGTACAATAATACAATCGAAATTTCCATTTTATTAATATTTTTGAGTTTATTTTCAATCGGGGTTTTTCGCATATTGTTCAATATTTTTATAGGTTAAGTTTAATATATAAATGTGTATATTACGTATATTATTTGTTTTTTGTTTTTCTTTTTGTATAACATTCTGTTTATTTTGTTTTTTATTTTAATTTTGCTTTTGTTTTTTGTATAATAGTATAGCATCTAAAATTGCGATTATTCAGTAAATTTCTAAAAAGTTTTTTAAAACCAATTTTGTTATATATTAATTTTGTTTTTTGTTTGTTTTGCTGCAGCAGTTAATTAACAAATTTCAATTTATTTTTTAGAATATTTTATTTTATATTTTTTTATTCATAAATAATTATTATATGTAAATTATGCATGAGATATTTTGTATATGCCCAAAAAGATATAATAAAATCAAATTACGCTAATTGAAAAATAAATTATGTTTTTTTGAATGCAATAAATTAGAAATGCGTTTTAACCGTTTTTCTTGTTTTTTTTTTTATAAATTATTTTTTAAGTTTCTACATAACAATTTTTATTCTTTTTTTATTTATAATTTAATATTTTTATTTATGAAACTTTTCTTTTTGATTAATGTTGGTTTGTTTGTTTTTTTTTATAATTTTAATAATGTAATAAAAGACTCCAAAATTTCTTTCTTTTTTTTCTGTCACTTTTAAAATATATATTGAGTTCAGTATTGAAATGTTTTTTGTTTGTTGTATATTAGGTTTTATTTTTATTTTATTTTTTGCTTTTCAATGTTAATGTTTATAAGTTAATGACAAGAATCAGCATATATGTAATTAGAATATTATCGTATATTAGGATTTTCAACAACTTCTACATAAGTACCTTTCGTTTCGTTTAAAATTAAAACATTTCAATCATTTTTTGTTTCACCATTATTAAGTTAAAAGCTGATTTTTCTTTTTCACATTAAAAAAAAAAATTAAATATTCTGCTTGTGTTTTTCTATTGGATAATTAATTTTTTCAAAATAGTTGATTTCAGTTTTTAGAAAAACATTCTCATACGACACACAATCATAGTTGCAATGCATTGAAAAAAAAGAGATTCAAAGTTCAAGTGTCAACAGTTAAAAATTTCAAGTCTTTTTTCCGGTTAAATGTAAACAACAAGGGTATTCACAAATCGTCATATATGGAGTCATAAACCACAACTTGTCATATATTATGATCTGTCATTCAATTTTGTATGAAAAATTCATAAGAAATAATAATTTATGACATGTCATAATAATTTATGACATGTCATAATAATTTATGACATGTCATAATAATTTATGACATGTCATAATAATTTATGACATGTCATAATAATTTATGACATGTCATAATAATTTATGACAAAAAAATTATTTATAACAAATCACAGTTTATGACAAATTATAGTTTATGACTCCATATATGACGCCTTGTGAATGCCCTTAATATAAATCATATGCAATTTTACAAAATGTTCAGCCGTTTCCTGGTAAATTTATAAAATGATACAAATTAACTTCTAAAAGGATCCAAAAATTGCAATCCAAATATTATTAGGAAATTCATAATAAATTTTTTTCAACAATTTCTCTCATTCTAAGAAATTTAGTTTTAGTTGGTCAAGCCAACTTTTCCAAAGGCACTACACACTGTGGTCGTAAGATAAATTCTAAACGACATTTAAAAGCTGGTGCCCGATAGTGTATCTCGATATTGAATGAAATCGATACTCCGCACACACCATTTAAGGGGTCGTTTTCACTTGTTACTCAAAATGCTCAAGCGGCAAAAATACATGAAGCTAATTTAGAAAGTCGAGCCGGCAATCATGTTTTCAGCTATCAACTAAATGAATGTCGATATCGAGATACATGATTGCAGCCTTGAGCGTGAGCTAAAGCTTTGAGGACATTCTGCTACAACAACAACAAAACCCTCAGAAAACCATGTGACTACACTTTCGGTATTATGTAAAACGTCAATGTCAAATGTAAGTATTTGATTGGAGCAAGAGTGTCTGGTCAAGCAGTGCTAGTATCCCGACCAAAAACTCATGTACGATATTGAAGTTATAGTAATCTCTCGTAGATTATAGATTACAAGGTTAATGGTCGTTTTTTGCTCGATCTTAATTTCTCAATGATAAGTTTCGTTATCGATGCGAAAAGTTTCCATTGGCTCTATTCTATTTTTTTGCTCAAGTGAATTTAACGATTACTCAAATCGATCATGAGACGACTCACAGGTGGTGTATTTAGTGCTTGAAAACCTGCTGTACAAAATAAATAACTAAAATTAATTTCTCTTTCGCATTTTATACGTTTTGTAAACATAATTTTCATTCATCAAAGAAGATTTTTAAAAAAACCCATAATTTCCTTTTCAATAATAATAAATTATAAATTTTACTAAATATCTTTTCGCTTCGAAGATACGCTTCAGTTGGTCTTCTGGTTTTTTCTTTCTCTCTTTCGTTCTTTCTTTCATTCATTCATATTTTTAGATCTTTTCTAGTTCTTTTGCGAGTTGAGACTCCATTGGGCAAACTGCTCCTGCCATTGGCTATTCGCATTTGTCTGGAAGGAAAGAAAACAGACATAAAAAAATTAAAACCAAATCAATATTTCCTATAAAGTTTTACAATTTCAAATACAAAGAGACACGAGAAAGCTATCATAAATTGGAAGAAAGTGGGTAATATTTACTAACTACAAAGGTTACACAATGTTTTTCATATAATTTTTTATATACAAAAAAAAGTTGGTAAGAACTGAAGAAGTTTTTTGTACGAGTGTGTACGTTTTTGAAGTACTTTTTTATGTAATTTGCTAGAGTATTTATATTGAACAACAAACAACATTAAAAAGGATACCGCAGGGGAATCCTTTACCTTTTCATTCCATTCGGTATTATATGATTGTGATTCGTCAAAATCTGCAATTGTAGTTGAAAGGTTGTAATAAAAGTAATTTTTTTCAATAAATATGTTTATTTTTTTTTGTAAGTTTTTGTATTAAGAACTTTTGTATTTACATAGTTTTTATATAAGAGTCTTTAGAAATATATATATATATTTCGATTCTGTAACTAATTCGATGAACTCTAGTAGAAATTGTTTTTTTTTGTAATTTGTTATGAATCAATAGCAGATATAGTATGTGGAGGTAGAGCAGAGATAGGGAGTAACTAGAAATCCATGAGTGAATAGAAAAAATGAATCTACGAGAATATTTAATGCTGATTTGATATCATTTCATTTATGGTTGGGTCAAATAAGAATGCAGTGAAAGAAATTCTTTCACAGAAATTTTAGTTTAAATGTAGGAAATTTTTACTAAAATGTTTGAAACTGAAATGGAAACGATCATCGTCTGCTCTTGCAAGTAAACTATGTAGAATTCCAGACGAAATAATTTTTTTAGAAGCAGAGTTGCTTGAGCTATGTTTAAAGTTGAAAACGGAACCCTGCACCTAATTTGGCAGGAATTTTTCTTAAGAAATTTCATCGTGTAGAATGCCACTATTGGAATGAGTACGTTTTCTTGAGTACATTCTGAATTTTGACAGATAACATATTCTCAACTTTCAGAAGTAAATGATCCATAGAACAAATTTCCAGTCCCATGAGATCTTTTGGTTTTTAATGTTGAAATTGTAAAATTCTATAAGTGACCACTATGAATTGGAATATCTGTAAATATGAAATTCTAGAAAGGCTGTAGACTAGGTTCCTCACCAGAATCTCACAAAATTCTACAACTTCGGTGAGGGTCTAGGCAATAGAAATAACTATGAATAAGCAGAATTAAAAAAATTAGGCCTTAAAATATATTTTGGTCGAGGCTTAAGTTATACATTTTTACTAGAATTAAGTGATTTTGGTGACCGTGTTTTTCCTGATCAATATAGTATCCTGGCCGAGGCAATGTGGTCTCACAGTTGAAATATTATTGGTGGAATCGATTGGAAAGGTTTTGAAAAAGATATCGGTGCGGATTCTGAATCCATATGGAACCCGACATCTTGTTGTAGAATCACATGATGGAAAAGTTCTTGAAAAATATAATAATCCTAATAGAAAATCGGGAATATCAGCAAGTCGATAGCACAAATATTTTTTATTTATACAAAATAAATGCAAATTTGAAATAAAAATCCAAATTTTTATTCAATTTGCCTTTGAGAATATTTTTTTGTAACTAAATATTTAAAGTTTATAGAATTTTTTGGTATGAAATAATATTTTTTTTTAAATTGTAAAGACTCCATTAACTATACGAATTGTGTATTTCCCACAGAATAAAACATTGAATGTATTGGACATTTTGCAAACACATTTTCTGATTTAATGATTGTATTTTTTTGAAGATAGTATAGTGATAGGAAATATAGAACTTGATGTTTTGTGTAATATGTATGTACTAATACGAAATTTGATTTAATTTAATGAATTCAATTCAACAAATTCCATTTAAATGAACACATGAAGTAAAAGCAGTTCAAAGGGTTGCTGGTGAAATTTCGGTGAAATATTAAAAATTAATGAAAATTGTATTTAACTGAACAAAAAAAAACGAACTATAAAAACTAAGTACAAATAAATATTAGACGAGTAATTGATATAGCGAATACGATATTTGTTTATAGTTAAACGAGTATATGACTATAATAAGTTTATTAATTTTAACAAAATAATTACAGTAAAAATATATACTTTGAAAATACTATTTACATTAAGTATTTTTTACATTACACCTTAATGGGAACTATAAGTGCTAAGTCTACACGATGCGACAGTGTTTTATTGTCCTATTCTAATTCACTCGTACTTCCATACTTTACCCTTTTACTTTGTTACCTAGGGCCTCGTGAAAACCCCTACTATATCTTTGACAAATTTCACTTAATTTCAGTGAATAATTTTACTGTACGCAACTAAGTAGCTCTGTCACGTGAAAACCTATTGTAATATTGAGAAAGAATAACATTTTTAGCAAGACACTGTCGCTTCGTGTACACTGTACAGTAGACCGTCTCGAAAAAATAAAGTTGTCCACACACCACCTAATTTGAAGCATATTTGAAAGGAGATTCCGAAAAAAAAAGTTTACCGCACACCATCTAATTTGAAGCATATTTGAAAGGAGATTCCGAAATAAATTTCTTTTTTTTTTTGGCCGATCGTAGAGGTAGCGCATCGACATATTTCTTCATATTGTAACCATTTATGATCCGATTTTAAAGAATAATATATCAAAATTTTTGTCTCGAGGAGACCTATAATGTTTCAGAGGTCCTTGCTAACTGAGATCTGGTAGGTAAGTACTAGAAGGGTGTACTTAAGGGCAATGCATTGTTGTAGGTCTCCTCGAGACAAAAATTTTGATATATTATACTTTAAAATCGGATAATAAATTGTGACGATATGATGAAATATGTTAATGCGCTGCCCCTACGTTCGGTAAAAATATTAATTATATTTTTTTTAAATAGTTCTAATGGAATAATCGGTATACTTCCTTTGCAAGAGTTTAATTCTGCAATTGGAATGGTACATTAGGGTGGTACTAACTGAGATCTGGTGGGTAAGGGTGTTCTTAAGAGCAAGGGTGTTCTGAGACATTATCGAGACAAAAATTTTGATATATTATTCTTTAAAATCGGATCATAAATGGTGACAATATGAAGAAATATGTCGATGCGCTACCTCTACGATCAGCCAAAAAAAAAAAAAATTTTCGGAATCTCCTTCCAAATTTGCTTCAAATTAGATGGTGTGCGGTAAACTTTTTTTTTTCCCCTATAAGGTGACACGGTCTACTGTACAGTAATATCTTCCAACGCAAAATAAAAAAAATTTAATTTGATTTCTTTTGTAAATTACTAGCCCACGTAAAGCCCCTCCAAGGTGTAATGCATTCAACACTTACAAATACATATTGAATCTATTGAACCATGTACTCTGTACTGATTAGTGCATACATAAATATTTTCCTTTATAATTCTTAGCGTTTTAATATTTAATAATTCTATTTACTAAAAACTCAAACTCTTTGGTGTACTAGAATCCAAAAATATTAACCAAGAAAATTAACAATTTACCTTATAGCAATTTTGTTTTGGGGTTTTTTTTTCAGATTGCTTTTGATCTTCTTCTATATAAATGTATGTACTTGAACTTCACAAACTCAAACTATATTTCAAAATATATGCGTGCATTATCATTTGCAGTTCATCGATTGTCTCACCGATTTCATGCAATGCCGGAAAACCGGCCTGCTCATCATCGATTAAATACTCCGGATAGTTGCGATAGCCCATAATGCGATCGATTTGCGCTTGCTCATCGGCAATGTCCGAGTCAACCACATACTCATCTTCGTATTCCTCGTCTTCGTGAAAGATTTCTTCATGGTATAATGGTTGATACACATCGGGTGATTCGATGCCTTCGATGTGACGCATTTCTTTAGTTTTATTTTTTGACGTTTTTTTTGTTTTTTTTTTTGGTTATATTTTTAAAATTAATTTTTATATAATTATTTATAAAGTTTTAGTAATTGTTTGGTGTTTGTTTATTTTAGATTAAATTTTCAGTAGTTAATAGTAGAGTAGAATATCAATAAAAAATCAGTTGGGTGTATGTGGTGTATGGAATTTGGTGGACGGCCGGTCGTGTTTGACCCGGAAATATAAAATAGGAAAAACATAAAATCAATCAACACAATATTTGCTTCTATGTCTATGCCGTCTATTTGGAAAATAATCTAAAATAAATGAAAATTTAAAAAAACCATTTAAAATTCAAGAAATTTGAAACGAAAAAATTGCACAGATTGACCTAATCTATTTACTTAAAATATAGGTATGTGAAATTTTGTTTGCAAAAAAAAGTTGTACTTTCGGTATATTATTGGAAATGGTTTATTATTTCGAAACGTAACCAACTTACCTAAGGGCAATATAAATCGCGCTTGTAATGGTTGTATAGGAGGAGGAACTGATTGTTCTGCAAAAACATCGATTGATACACATATACATATAGAAAATAAACGAAGGTATGCAAAACATTCCATCAAAACGGTGCAGTTTGGTGGGCTGAGGCTGAGGGGCGTGTGGAAGGAATATATGTGGCAATTGTGATTTTGCAATTATTTATATTTAATGAAAATGTGCAAGTGCTTGAAGTGGTATTGAAGAGTTGAATAAGCTGAATAAGCCGACGAAAGCCACATTCAATTCTATTCATTTCTAAGCCAACAACTCTACATAAAAATGATGAAACTATTTTCTTTTTTTTTTTGTATTATGGTCTGTGAGGCGTGTCGGCGCAACTTGAATTGAATCCAAGTTTACCCAAGCAAATCATTGGTGTTGCAGTGCTTGACTAAATAGCTAAAGAAGCTTTTTTTATGTGAGAGGCTGTGAAGGCATAGTTAGAGAGAGGCCTTAGCATTTACCTGTATTCAGGTCATTTACTAGCGTCGAAATGGCCGTCGATATTGTATCAGCTGCCGCATTCAGTTCAACATTCGTATTTAGACCAGTTGCTGCTGTTTGTTGTAATGCGTAAAGCGTCCCAAAAAATTTAAAGTTTTTTTTGTTTTTTTTTGGTGTGTAAAATGGTTTTTGGTGGCATTAAAGGCGGCAGAGTTTTTTTTGGTTTTTTATTTGAGTTTGTTTTGAAATTGGTGTGGTTAGTAGTGGTGGTTGGTTGGTTGGTTAATGTTGGTTTTTTTTTCGCAAATAGTACAAGTAGGAAAATTTATATTAAAATAAATACAATAAATTTTTCTATAGTTAGTAAATGGTCAAAAATAAATTATAAATCAAAACTAGAAATAAAAATAATTTCATTTTATATTAAAAACAAAATATTTTCTAAATAATCGAAATCAAATTACTATTGAAAGTGGCACATAATAAAGAAGAATTAAATATAAATAGATACGAAAATTAGTTCAGAAAATTATTATTAAAAATTTTACTATTCCAGCAACCCCCAGACAGACAAAGATCTCCGAGAACTTCTTATTAGGCGTATAATGTCCTTAAGACAGGTAGGGGAAAAACCGGTTGCATACTGGTAGGAGGTCTCAATCAGAGACACAATTATCCTATTATGTTTCATATATAAGGGAGCCTGTCCAGCTAATGGACATGTCCAGTTGTTGGACAGTGAAAGTTGTGACGTCTTCCGTCACTATTACTGGAGGTGAATGTTTTTTTTATTGATAAAGGTAGGCAACTTTATTGTGAAGAGGGAACAAATTGTGCAACAACATGTCAGAATAACGGAGCTGCCCAGCTGTTGGACACTGAATCTGCCCATAAGTTGGACACTGAATCTGTCCATAAGTTGGACAGTGGATCAGCCCATGTATTGGACGCTGAATCTGCCCATAAGTTGGACACTGAATCTGCCCATGTGTTGGACACAGAATCTGCCCATAAGTTGAACGCTCAGTTGAAGCAATCAATTGTCTTTCTTTTGATTCTATCGAACCTCATCCCGTAATACACCTTCCTAATTCCCTTCAGAGATTACACTACTCAAGAAAAAAAATTCCATACCAGGAATTGCAAATACACCCCAACAATTTGGACTTAGGACATACAAACAAATTGTTAGCGGACCCACCATAGTTTTGTTTTTTCCCGTGTTTTCGTTCCATTGAAGGAACGAACATTTAACAAACTTTCTAAAACTTATGTGTGTTTCAGATGTCCAACAGGTAGGCATACATTTTTTGGGGTCGTTTAAGAAATTATATCTTTAGAGAAATTATTCTACTGATGGCCTGATTCTATATACGGTATTGTTCTAAAGCTCGAATTAACTGCAGATTTCGATAGAATCCCAATCAGAAACGGATTCTTAACGTGTCCAAAGGTTTAAACGAATGGGCAAAGCATGTCTTCAATTCGGTTCACTTCAAAGCAAAACGGTTGCTTGCCCAAAATATTCTTCCATAATTCACCCGATTTCAGAGTTTTAGGAACATGTCCAAACGATTTTTTCAGACATTTCAACATAACCTAAAAACCTCAAATCACCTCGCAAAGTTTCGGTTCCCCATTCAAGTTTCAGTTTCCCATACGAAATAATTTACCAATTTAGCCACACTTACTTGCACTTCCATTAGCACCGAATGCCGAACGCACTTCGTTGCTGATTTGACTCAGTTGCTCCAGCTGACTTTGATTGAACGCTTGCTGCTGCTGCGACAGCGGTCCGGACTGTTGAGCCTGCAACAGTTGCTGTTGTGTGGAGCGCAACACATTGCCACCCATCATCGGATGTTGCTGTTGCATTTGCTGCGCATGCAGCGAGTTCATGGGCGATGTACCCAGCGAGTTTAGGCCACCGGCCGCACCCATACCGCCACCTGGCATGGGCGGCGATTTACCCGAACGTGGACTAGAGTTTGGTGTTGAGCGTGGCGAGGCGGTCTGTTGATTCTTGAGCATGCGCATCAAGCCTTCCAGCTGTTCCATCAGCTGACGCCGTGAGTCTTGCAGAGCACCCAAATGACCCTCCAGTTCACCCTTGCGCTGACGCAGGGCGCGCAGTTCATTGATCAGTGCTGGATTTTCGGGCACCATTTGTTCCGCCTCCTGTTGGCGTCGTAGGCGTGCAATTTCGCGCATTATTTCCTTATTCTTGGATTCCAGTTGGGCAATTAACTCGCGTTGGGCCCGCGAATTGTCCGAGCCCATTTGATTGGAATTATCCGAATTGGACATGTTTGCGGGCTAAGGTGGGGTAGAGAGAAGTTTTTTAAAAAATTCATGGAAACGTTAATTGACCATTACTCACTGCGCGATTCTCTTGCGCCAGGCGTGCCGCATATCGCGCAATCAGCCTGTGCTCCTCATCATTGGCCGAGGCGGCCGCCACACGTGACATCGAAGCGGCCGTGGCACTGTCCAAACTGCGGCCCGTGGCTCGCGAATCCAGTGTACTGGAACGATCGAAAATACCACCACCCGGCCCGGCGCCGCCGGGTCCGTGCAGCAGCGATGGATCGGAGAAGCCATTGTGCGATGGCAACGGCGATGGCGGCACAATGTGCGACAAGTTGAGGGTCTTTTCCGGCTGCTCGGGAAATCGTGGCAACACTTGCGTCGTCTTCTCGGGCACACATCGGAAGCTCTTACGCAACGAGTGGCCGATCTGTTTGCTCGGCGACTTGTAGCTCGAGTACTCCTTGACTTCGTGATCGTTCTGATGGTTCAGTGATGTCTTGCCATGCCAAAAGCACTCCTGGCACAATTGGTAGGCGTGACACCGCTGACAGCGATAACGAAATCCGGTGAAATTTTCCTTGTGGCAAACAGAGCAGATCGTCGGATGCACAATTGTCTCGACGGTGGCCAGACGATGTAACAGCGGTAGCCACACGAGACACGATGGGCCCGGTTCAGACATAAGTATTGCCATGAAGTCATTGACAGTCACCTTATTTTCGGCGGGGAAGATTTCCTCTTCCAGGCCCTCCTTGTAGTGGAATGTGGGAGATTCGTAGACGGCGGCGGGTAGGGCAAGCACTTCGCGCAAAAACTCACCCAGCTTCCAGGGCACAAGCTGACCGGCGCCATCGGAGATTTGAGAGAAAATATCTTTAAAGAAAATTCATTATTTTTTTATGGCCAAAATAGAAGAATCTAGCAACTTACACCTTAACTTGTCCACCAACTTGCCGGAACACATTGTGGCCAAAGCAACTTTAATGGAGAAAACGCGTATCTTGCCAGAGTTATCGCTGGAAGGGGAGAGTAATCATTAATTGACAGTCCCTCAGTTTCGAAGTACGGCCAACTTACCTTGTGTATGCGGCCAATAACCAATTCAGTAACAGTCCGGCCTTCGAGTCGACAGGAACTTGTTGAGCCGTGGGAAGACGTTTATTCAGATTGTGATAGAGCGACGAGACGAGCGTCTCCAAACGCGCCACACTCACCTCGCTCTGTGGTTCAAGTGTGTTCAGTCCATTCTCACGGAATGCTTCGATTACATTCCAAATATCAACCAAATGCAGATTTGTGGACTTTTGTATGTAACGCAATTTCGACGCAGTGCGGTACGAGGCAAAACGTATCGAATCGAAGGTCTGCAGGCGCAGATCCTGTAATATAGCCACACGTGGCTCTAGTTCCATCATGACGGAGCTGCTGCTGTACGACTAAAGAGGCCTTAGGTTCTGGCAACGAATCTGAAAATAAGAAAATGTTTTTTAATTTGGAGTGTGAAGAGGAAAGTAATTAAATATTTTAAAATAGAAACCAGAATTTACTTTAACTGTTTTACTTGGCAACCGTTTTACTAGGTATTTCCCAAAAGTGTAAAGTAGCATGAACTAGTCAATTCCCATGAAAATACTGCGAAAACAACGCTGACGTCAATTTCCCTGCACTTGCAACGGATTTAATTATAATTTTACAAAATTACTTGGCGCTTGACATTTAATAACTTCATTATTTACCAAGCTTTGCGTTTATAAATAACTTGGAAGCGCTGGTAGTTAGTTATTATAATTACTGCTATCTCTTCATAATTACTATTTGCTACTAAATACTTTTTAAACCGGCTCTGCTCAGTTAGTTCTCCCTGTCAGTTTCGATGTCAATAATGTTAAGACTTTCTTTACTTAAAACTCCAAGCAAAAGTTTCCTCCACCCCGTTCGGTTGTTCCGAAGAATGCTATTTTTCCTACGCTGACATTTGGAAAATGTTTGTCGAAAGTTTGTGCTGCTCAAGAAAAACAGACGAAACTGAAGAAAAATGACATTCGTTTAACCTTAAGGACTTTCGAGTTTGGTGCCCCCAAGTGAAATTTTGAAATATATAAGAGGAACTACGGGTGTTTTAATAGTTTGAATGCGAGTTGGTTTAAACTATTCAAAAGGATTTAATGTAGATTAATATGGATAAACATTTTATAACACAATCGATATATTAAGAGAGCCGATGTTGGGTTTTTCTTTTCAATATCGATTTTAGTTCACTAACGTAATCGATATGAAATGAAAAACGATTATTCCAACCGAAATTCTACTTTTTATCGAAATAAATAAAGTAATTAATCGAAAGTAAAGAATACAATCAGGACAAGAAGCAAAAACTTAAAATAAAAATTATAAAAGTTATCAGTTCCTCTTAATAACAGGTATTGCTGGATCAGCAGACTAGACCTATTGCAGCGCAAAATTTCGATATCTCATATTTGTTTGAACTGAAGGGTCCCCTAAGAAGCCAGATGCCTCAAATGCACTTAAACTAAATCGTATACTCGAGAATAAATATAAGGACTTTAAAGCAAAATGGCCCAACTGCATTATCGTCAATATCACGAATAGACTTAAGTCCTATTTTATTTACTACAACATCAAGTTAAGTATTGGCAAAAGAGAAGGAAAAATACGTAAGTACAAATAAATATCTTCGAATTCTATTCAATGAAAAGTGACTAAGTCCACAATAACTGTTCGATCTTGATCATTTTGGAGGTGGAGTTATAGATGGGGCGCCATTTCGTTTTATTTGATTGTGCAAATCAATGTGGTTTTTCCAGAAGGGAATATGACCAATATTTTTTACAAAGCAATACTAGAATCCGCATTTTCAAAGGCTCATGACCACTTTGAACCATTTCCATCTATTTTTAAAACGACAACGGTCAAATCAATACATACAGCCCGAAATCTGAATTGTAATCCAAAATGTGGAATTTTTTTCCTAATCATCCTAAAAACCCGACTTAAACATAACTGAAAACGTTTGGAGTTGACTCACTCGCAAAGTGTAAAAAACGAAGCTGCCTGGCATGAAATTTCTCTCAATTACTGCACTATTCTCTTCAAAATCATATATTTTAAGTTATCCAAAATCGCTGATGATACTGATAATATGTCTTACCATAGCAGAAAAACAAAATTGAGTTCAGTAGACGTTGAATGCTTTACTTTTTTTACCTTTAGCAATTCAATTAAAAGCCATTTGTTAAAAAGGTCTCAAGAGAAATTCAAACCAAATCACAAACAAGAAAGAATATATTAAGTAAAAGCTTGTTAATTGCTGTGATGTATGGCAAAAGGTAATTAACATACAAATCATAATCAATACAATTGAAGAGAGATGCACAATTGCAATGGACCGACAGACAGTCAATGGTCGACTTACAACGAAAATGAAGTGAACAAATTATTGAAATTAGCAATGAACATGTTAGGATAACATGGCAAACGTCAGTGTAAAGAAAACATACAAATTGAAAATGTTATGGTTTTCTTTTTTGCAATTACATCTAATATCCGCCTTATTGTGAATCACATTTTGATACAGAAAATATTTTCACAGCACAGCACACATTCGAGTCAGAGAAAGACACTCAATTGGGTCAGCATCGTCATCATCGCATTAGAAAACTCTTTTCACTACATAGAATAACAAGCCAACCGGATGGTAGCTACCTACTGTTGGAGATTGGGTGGCTCATTTCTGCCTTTTTAGTGCCTTCCCAACCGAACAGTTGAGACTGCATATTCTAAATAGTTTTTTTTTTTGTTCAGTTGGTTTTTATTGTTATTTTTTCCCGCACACGCTTTTCGCTCTTTCCCCATCAATCCAGTAACAAGGACCCCGTCGTTCATTATTCCACAGAGAACGACTCATTGGCGTCGTCGTTGTGTCGTCATCGCCACACCAACACGAAGAGGACCACTCGAGAGGCAACCACCATACTATCATATATACATACTCCATCCTTGTTAGGTGGCATCCTCGGATGTGAGCAATCCAAAGTAAACGAGCAACTCTTTCCATAATAGAATTAAAAAATAAAGGGGAAAAAACAACAAAAATCCAATTACGACAAACGTATAGCGGGCATTTGTGGATTGTCCTCCGAGTATACTAGGTACAGGGAGAGGCGACAAAAGGAGGAAGCAATAGAAAGCACTGTGTGGGCTAGTTTTTTTTTTTTAAGTGTGTTCATTATTGAAAAAATAATTGCATTTTGCAAGCATTTTAACTTTTAACTAAAACATTATTAGGTGAAAAAAGTCACATTTTGTGTATTTTATAAAAAAGTTTTTCGAGTGTATGTATGTACCTACGCCGAGGGTTATAAACTATTTAAAACATTTTCCTTCTCCATAATGGTGTCACAAAAAAAAAATCTCTTGCCAAAACTAAATCAAAATTCCTTTTCCCCCAAATGATATAAACTATTAAAAACACACACATAAACTTATCTCAAAAATTTGTATGCTAAACTGTCCAGTAAGTAATGTTTTTGCACGACTTTACGACTTCATGCGGCCGCCGCTCGTAAAGAAAGGTGTCAAAGCGACGCTAAAAGAAATGCCACAATTAAAGGTCCGTAACGAAAAAGTCTCTATGCCGGGTGGAAAAGGTGGCCAAGGCAAAATTAAAAGAAAATTTAAATTTCGCACAAAAATTCTCGTGAAATTCATTACGTGTTTTTTACGCAGAAACGGGCTTATGGGTTTTCGGCAACAGTTTGCGGCACGCAAAGAGAGTAGGGAAAATATGTTTGATAAGGAAATTATGGGAAGTCTTTTTTTTAACCACAATTGGATTTAATTTTAGGCTGTAATTTTCTGTAACTAATTAATGTAAATTTTACCTTTAAAAAAACATTGTTTTTATTTAAATATGTTAAATTTATTTGTTTGAAATTTGTATGGATTGAACTCATTAATTACCAAAGCCAATTTTTATAAGGATTTTGAAATATGTTGGCTACTTTTTTGGGGCCGAAAACCCGGAAATTGCCATAAAATTATAGTGAAAAATACTAAACGCTAAGAAACGCCTAAAATTTTATAGCTGATTTTTTAACCCCAAAAAGTATGCAACAAATTTTTAAAACCATATAAAAATGCGACAAAATTAGGTTTAATTTTTCCCGATTCCCAATCTGATAACAAATCCTGAAAGATTCTGGTCTGCATAATAACTCACTCAAGGGGTTTTTCTGGTTTAGGTCTAATAGGCGAGCTTTTCGAGATCAAAGATGAGTGATATCGTGTTGGTATCCCCAACAGAATTGTTGTACTTAATCCTAGCTGCAATATTGCAGAATATCTTAACAAACTAAAGTCAGTGTTTCTTCTTCTTATGTCCTGGAGGATCATGTGACCTCTAGGAAACATTTCCATAGATGAGCTTGATTTCCTTAATTGTCCTTCCAGAAGCTTGGATTTCGTATTCGAGTGTGCGTTTTGGGTCGACCTGCTGATTACATTCAAGGGCTTGTCTGCAAATCTTCATCGGCGAATTATGCAGAGTGTGACCGATCCACCTCTCCTCGCTTGATGTCGGTTGAAATTGGAATCGGTTTGCTTTTGGTCCATAAATCTACATGGTTCTTGACTAGAAGATTTTTAGCAGGCGGGTTAGGCATTTGTGGATACCTGGAGTTTGTTCGTTAGCAAGTCAGTCATCACCAGGGTCTCACTATATAGCAGTACAGATTTGATGTTGAAAATGCGTAACTTCTTGAGTATAAAGATTGCAAATGAGTTAAAAAGTTTGCTTAAGTGCGCAAATGCACCACTTTGGTTTTGGATATCCTGGATAATATTAATATTCTAGTAGCCTCAATAAAGGTAGAATAGTTCTCAAAATTTTGTGATTTATATCTTGCTTTGGCAGACTAATGTAAGAGCCTTACGGTCAAACTTTATACAATCTATTAACAGTTAGAACATTGCGAGCATTGGCAGTAGTCTAAGCTTGACAGAAATTCCGAGAGTTAATATGGATTATTTCTTCTGTATAGACTCATTCAGCCGAAATTGGCTGTGTGTTATTCACGACCAATGCAGCAGTAAATGTGTCTGTAATTGCTTCACTGTGTAAATATTGTAGTAAATATTGTTCAACCAATTTGGTCGTTTTATGTAAACGACAAACAAATTGAAAGAAGGAATTTTCAAATATTCTCTAATACACCAAGAGAAAAGCTCAATTTTCACCATGCATATACAAAATTCCATAATAAAATAGTTAAGCGTAGCTACAGTCTAAACGACCGATTATAATTCCACACTTGATTTTCTTTTTTATTGTTTTTTTTGTTCGTAGTACGCCTTTGTTGCACGCGACGGCGAATGATTTGCTATTCGATTCGTGCTTGCGTCCGGACTACACCCAAATAGAATATCATCCTGATGATGATTCGTACTGTTAGGACGTACGCCCAAAAATAAACTGAGAGACTTGAGACTGAAAGAAATACTTTTTTTGTGCGCGTTCGTTCCGTTGCTCATTTCCTTTGAGTATTCAGTAGTTGAGTTTATTTTTTCTTTATTTTTTTTAACATTTCTTTGTTGGTTTTTTTTTTGGTTTATTTTGAAATTTTCAACGATTTTTGCTTTGGTGAAATTATAGAGAGAATTTTTGTGTTATTTTGGTTTGGTTGTGTTTAGTCTTCTGTTTGCTTGTGTTTATAGCTATTGTGCTTTGGTGCAGAGTAAGGGAAGTCCTCAATTTTCTTTGATTATTTTTGTTGTTGTGCTGAGTTAAAGTTATGGCCATATAACATTTTACTGATATTGCACAGAATAATTTTATTGCGTTGAAGTAAAATACCTGAACGCGATAACATAGCTGTGAGCGATTAAATCAATTGGCTGATATTTATGGCGAATTAAAGTAAATTGTTTTACGATGATTAAGTAATTGAATTTTATTCCCATAAAATATAAAATGGAAATTAATTGATAGTTAAGCATTTTTTCTATAGCAGTTTCATTCTAATCACATTCACAAATTTATAATAATTTGTCGCTATTTTATTAACCAGTCCACATGTAACCAATACTACTTAGTACCGTAAATGGTTTATTTATATGGGAAAAACCTTTGTTACAATTTGTAATTTACGGAATCATCTTCATTGAAATAAAAAGCAAGATGGATGATTTCCTTTTCCAGCAGAAGTGCGTTTATTTTCACAGTATTGGTCCACATTTGCATTACATGTAATCACTCCATATTATTTTAGTTGCTACTATACTAGCGACTACTCCAATACTGATTTCCTGGAGTAATTGATTCACAATTTTTCGCAGAAATATTAATAGATACCGGGGGTAAATTGACACCAACATGTGAGTTGATTGATGAAAAGTCCATTGCTTTTTTGAGGAAAAAAATACTAACTCAAATTTCAGGATTTCTTTAACAGTTCTATACCAGTGTACCGGTTCTCAATTGATCCCAACGCGCAATTGACACCTCACAGAAGCGTGAGAAACGGTTTTGAACTAACGGAAGAATCTTTATAAGAGACATTGACATCGCTTTGGTAAATGGTAATCGGTGCTGAGCCTGTCAAAACGTTTCTTCTATGCGCTATTGATCTGTTCCCTCGTTCCCTGTTTTCGCTTTAAAGGTTCATCCACTGGAATGAGTTATTTTTGTTAAGAACCGATTACCTTTAACCGATTACTTTGCCTGCAGGGTACTATGTCCCTCATGGAAATTGTAACATTCAACTAAAGATAAATGTGCTTCCAATATCGAATTGCATAGAATAGGAATGAATGAAATAATTAGTGCAAATCATTCCAACTAATCCAAATGTAAACTACTGGCAAATATGATTCAATGACAGGTTGCTCAACTGCAATGGCTTCTATGTCCAGTCTATGTTGATGAAATAATTTCTCTGTTTCATTTAAATTCACAATATTTGTCAGACATTCCATCACAGAATTCATAAAATTTTCATCCTCATGCAGGGAATTAAAAATAATGAACGAAATCCGATTGAAAGCGGACACCAACTGGACGAGTAGCAACAGTAGCAACAGTAGAGAGACAGCTTGACAACCAACAGCAATAACAACTGCAAATTACAATGACCGGGGCAATTCATTTCGGCTGTCTGCAATATGATCTCTTTCATTATGCAAATAAATGTTACTCATACGCCCATAAGTGCATATTCATGAAGCGATGATGATGATGCATACACCAGTCCATACAAAGGCACACGCACACGAGTTTGAGCACAGGCAATTTACAAAATATGTAATTTAATATGTTGAACAAAAAAAAAGAAGAATGAAATAAAAGAAGAACTTTACATAGATGCATACATTTCGGCGCCAAGTACTCCTTGCTACTCACTACTTTACAGCATATCAGTGTCATATTTGTGCGATGAAGACCTCGAGTATTGTTGACAATTTACAAAAATGTTAACAATTCAACATTTCACACAGCAGAGAGCATCACGACGAAAATGGTAGCTAGAACCTCAAACAGGAACAACAAACTGGCAAAGGCACATCATCATGCAACCAGACAGCCAGCCAGCTAACCGAGCAGCAGCAGCAACAATAATAATAATAATAAAAAAAAAAAAAAAGCACACACACACACACACACACTGCTGTCAACGTTTTGGCATTTATCGTCATCTTCAAGTGCGCAAACTGGATTCACCGGATGCTGCCACTCAAAAAGGCGAAGACAGCAGTCAAATCGCATGGGAGGTGGCTGCGAGCTGAGCGATGTGGCGATGTGGCATAGCGTATAGGCCAGCGCTGAGTTTAGCAAATATTTGCGCATAAAAATATGCAAGAATTTTGTGTTCCGTTTCGGTTGGGTTAGGATATGTGGGTGGATGGATCTGGGTGGGATGCTGGTAATGCCCACCGAATCTGTCGCTTTTTTATGTAGCAGAACATACATGTGCAAATTCCTCAGCATACCAATGTGCTAAGCTGTTATCGTCGACGTGGCTGCGTGCATTCGAGTGGCCAAGTAGACAGAGTTGGTGTGTGGCTATGTGTGTGTGTGTGTTCGAGTATGTTCGTGTAGATTTGTGTCACATTTCTGCGCTAAAACTTGCACAATTTTCATTTTGCTCTCTTTTGCGTTTTGGGTCGAATATTAAATTCTATTAAATTCCATAAAGTTCCCGAAAGCGGTTAAATTCACGCCTTTTGAGCATGGAGTTATTCGAGTCATGCCTGCAACTGGCATGTACTGTATGTATATATATGTATGTGTGCGTCTGTGTTTTAGGACAAATGAGTCATTACTTGCAAAAAGGAAATTCATTTGAAGTTGGTTTTCATGAATTTTGGCATATAAGAAATCATATCATGCAGTTAATTTATGGATTCATATTATAGAGCTAACATTGTGGGATCCCAGCAATTTTGTATTATACTTCTTAGCAGCACAGTGGTTTGTCTTGTTAATGATTAATTTTGAAATCACTGAACCGATTTTGATACTGTATATTTTTAGGGTTTGGCAAAGCGTTACTGGCAAGTGAAGTACTTGAGTGCTTTTCGGAACTCTGTTTATACCCTACACCTTAGGTCGGAAGGTTATAACGTCAATAAGGAGCCGTGATTGGGTATAGGAAAGTATTTAAATAGGGGAAGATGGGGTATCGTGGTAGACACTTTATTCTAGTCTTAAAAAAGCTCCAAGGATTTGTTTTTTTTTAATTCGTTTAAAATTCTTTCTAATTTTATTCTATAGTGGTTCACTATCTTACTTTCTGCATCAATAGAATACAATTTAAGGGTCAAAACACCCCGTTTTTTATTTCTTTAAAAAAGTGAAGGTAACGTGGGAATGTTATCCAATCACCTGATTATCGACTTGAAACTTTGGGTACATGTTTTTCTCGTGAATATTGAGATCAAGTTCGAGAATCAGCCAAATCGGATAAAAACTGGGCGTGGCTCCCATACACCGAAAAAAAAGGTAAAAATTTTTGAAGTCTTTTTTATTGTTGTATTCGATTGGAAATGTTTAGAAACGTATTTTTGACATGGTCCGAGGTTCCGAAGCCACATATATAAGGGTCTAAATGGGGTCTTGAGACCAATTTTTTTTTTTGGTGGATTTAATTGGAAATTTTTAGAAATGGATTTTGGACATGGTCCGGGCTCGAAAATCACCTATAATTGGCTCAAAATAGGGTCTTGAGACCACATTTTTTTATGTTCGAGGTACTTCTTCCTACTGTGTGGGGGTATTTCAACTTCGGTATAGCCGAAGATAGTCCACTCTCTAGTTTTTTGGGGATTTTGCGTGGGCGGACTTTCACTGATCCGGTTCAAACTTTGTGGAAATTCAAAATGGCGGACAATTTTAAGATTTTATTGCCATTGTGTTCCCGTTATTTTTCCTTTGGTTCCGATTCTTTTATTTGTAATTTACATTTTGTTTAATTTACGTTTTGTGTTGCTAAATTTAAATTTTCAGGGCCCCAGTAGATGTACGGTATATGTATTGAATATAAGTCGGTTTTGACATACTAAAACTTACTCATTTGTTCTAAATTTCATTAGTTGCTATCCTTGTCAGATAATAGGATATAATTGGGGGGATCTCACGGTGGAGTAAGCCAGGTGATTTAATCCTAAAATCAGTTATCAGCGTTGACTTTTTCAGCATATTACTCATTTTTCAGTACATTTCCAATCAAATATACCAAAAACGGCATATCATTTCAATTTCTCTTTGAATGACATACGGCAGTGGAAAAATCTGATCTCTGGCAGTGGAAAATGCTACTTGCCTCAACTGGTTTACTACACCCTGGGGGATTTCTAGTGATGAAAATACGAATTCTGGTGGTCGTAGCTCAACTGAGTAGAACATCTGACTTACGATCGGTAGGTATCGAATTCGACTACAAAAATCTTTTTCTAACGGTACCACCGTCTAGCAATGGCAAACTTACGAGAGTATAATTTGCCGTGAAGAAAGCTCACTTTGCCGTTCGAAACCGCCTTTAAACTTTCGGGCGCCCTACAATTCACAGAAACGATTTCCTTTTTGTGATTTACAAAAACTAAGTCATTTCTGTGATTTGTTCGTGCTCCGAAAATCGTAGTGCCAAATACTTATTTATTTATTTTTCTAGGTTAATTAACCAAGTTAATTCTTTCGATTTGTCAAAATAATTTCTCCTCTACATAAACTACTGAAGTAAAGACTCTACCACTTCTCAATCAAGTCTCCAATCAATTTACTGATGCGAAATTATCTTTTATCGTTTTAACATTTGCATCTTCTTCTGCTTTAATCACTGTCATAATTGCATAAAATATGCCAGAATTAAATGGCAAATGTCTACCGTTTGATTAAAATAGATACGTATGAATAAATTAATTGATTATGGTAATCAAATTGATATTTATACAGCTTATTAGTAGTGATGATGCACAGACTCTGGAACAAGTTATTCACGAGTAAAGCCAACAGTATATCCCACTAACAATTGTAATAAGCGCCTGTCGCGTCTCACTCTCTCCATCTCTCGATTATGGGTAATTTCAGCTTTATCAAGTGCTTCCATAGCATTTCAATAAGCCAATCAGAAAAATACCCTTTAACATTTGCTTTAACACATTTCAATAACCATTAAAATATATCAGCTAATTCCTACTGAATACGAATCGAAACGACCCATTTGAATAGATTTTTTCTACCACATTATATTGTATTTTTTTTTTATGATCAACGAAACTTGACATTAAACCTGAAATTATGAGCGAATTCCGACTTGTTTGTGCCAAGTCATTCAAATGTAAAATAATACCATGTGATTTAGAAATCTCAAACGCAAATGACACTTGTCATTTGATATGTGTGTGTGTGATTTGATTTGAGCACTTGTGGGTGTTGATAAGGAAATTTTGCAAAAAAGTACAATACAATTCTAAATAAATTGAAACATGAATAGAATGAATAGAATCGTTATGTGCTAGACATCCAGTCGAAGCGTCAAAGGCTCTGTCTTTACATCAGCCAGTATGATTCCAGTACGATATGTGTCCATGAGAGAGGGGTGCCATGCATGGAACACGACTGTTCGTCGGCAACACAAAACTGGGTCAACTCATTGTCACATATACTGGCACAAAGGCTGATGTGATATGATTATGTAGAACAATTGCAATAACAAAAACAGCACACTAACTTTATTTCATTTGAAATTTATTTTAATTAAGTTTTTTTTTGTGGCAGATAAGAAATGTGATTTGGTTAGTGCATACATACTATGTGCGGGGACAATGAATGGCCTTAGATCAAGGTATTAGCATATAAATTCAATAATTTTGAATTTAAATTAAATTTTTAAATGAAAGTTAATTGGAGAGGTGACAAAAGTGTTGCCATTCGAGCAAGTAGCATTTAATGACTTCAATGACTTAATAATCTAGATTAAAATTAAATGTGTTTTAACAACAAACCTAACAACTCTATTATAGTTCTGAATAAATTTGCATTCTTTAACTAAGCAAGTATAAAATTATAACAAGTCTACATGTGTACAAATTCAGTGAACGTTTAAAATTTTAATTATTTAATTTCATAAGTTGAAAATGTCTCAGAATCAAAATAAAATTAAGGCGATACTTGGTTTATTCAGAACACTTAGGGCAATGTTGGATCTAGACAATAGAGCAACGTGCAAGAATGCAAGCAGCCCAAAGAAACATGGGAACCGGACCTATTTAAGTGTATTTGCATTTAGGATCGAGGCTCAGGTGGCAAAGGATACCTATTGTACGGACTTCATTTGCTACTAGTGAAATAGTGAGGCTTTATGCCCCTTAGGGAGCAAAAGAACCAGTAAGATGAAGAAGTGAAATGCCCATCTCTCTTGGACTGTTTTTGGAACCCCCCTTGAACCCGTTTTGAACCCAACTATAACTCCCGCGCACATATCATGAACCGCCACGCCACTTTAAAAATTTAAAATAAAGATCGAGAACCTCTAGCTGCTTGCCATGGTTTCACAAAACATATATCTGCAATTACAGCTTTCTAGGTCCACTGGTGACTGCTGGAGACCATACTTCAATGGACACACTCTAATTTTAAGCTGCGCTTTACCCTCTAAGAAAAATCGAAAATCCGTCTCGAGAATTTTCTGGTCATCTGGTTAAATGGTGGCTGCAAGGGACCCTACATCAATTGACACGCCAATATTTATAGTTGCCACGACCCCTTTCGGAAAATCAAAACTCCAGTACCTATATTTCTAGCCATGCTCTCACAGTATATATTTGTGAAAGCTTACTTTCCACAGTCCACCTTTAACTATTAAACATTTGGAATTGTCATGTCCCCTTTTGGAATAATCCAAAATCTTACTTAAGAATCTCTTACCTTGGTCTCACAGAATATATATGTGCCTATTGGTAGCTTCTTACTGCCAAGGTCTCTTTATATAAAAACAAAAATCTAGCTCGAGTGTCTCAAGCTATGGGACCGTAGGACATATATGTGAAATTACAACTCTCTAGGTTCATTGGTGGCTTCTGGAAAATGAGGACAGAAAACAGAATCCGGACAACTGAATAAAGTCCAGATTAGGCCACCAGTTCTTAATATTGGCACTTTTTTATTTCATCGTCCCTACTTAGATTAAATTTGTGGATTCATACAAACTGATATTCTCAGAACCTAATTTTTTGACTTTATGACTGAATTTTGGTTTTTAATAGATTATTACACAATTTGTAGCTGCTTTCATAAATACTTGAGACGGTGAAATATAGCGTGACCCATGCAGTTACAGAGGAGTTATAAATTTACATCTTTGTGCACAAAACGGGCGTGAATGCCTACAAGTATGTGAGCTTTTTCTTATTAATGTCTAAGGTTATTTCATGAAGAATATTCTTATGACTATTTTAAATCCAGGATGCAAAAACATTCCAATCAGTTCTATTGCTGAGAATTGAAATGAGCAGAACACACATATAAAAATGCAGACACTCAAATACGGAAATACACGAATACAAATACGAAAATTGCATTTTATAGAATGCCAAAAAGATACACAAACTCAAACCCAAAACATTCCCTAAACAAATTTGGTAACAAGAAAAGTGAGTAAGTTGCTAAATACAATACAATAAAATACAATACAGGGAGCAACCCAAAAAAGTAACCAAATAGAACATCATCAGGAACCACAACCCAATCAACCACATCAACATACTCGTACACAGAAAAAAAAAAGATAGGTTAATCTAACCAAAAAACTTTGTAAAAAAACAATTTTTTATTTTATACGGAAAACACAAACAACAACTACAATTGTTGTGGTTAATCTAATCGTCAAAAAATTGTTAAATGATTTGCCAGCATGGTCGTATTTCGGCATATGATTCGCAATGTCATCGCTCGATGCAGAAATGCAACCATGCCGCAAATATTTCATAATTCTGAAACAGCATGACATTTAATACAAGAGAGAAAAATTATTATATATGGCTGTCTCGTTTTCGCTCTCAAAGCAACAAGTGCTGCATAATATATGAATAATTTATATTCGACACTTGACTCATGAAGTACTTGGTTCCATTAGTATGCGATACTATTATTGGTATTTTAGGGAAGTTTGTTTGAAAATTGTTGGGTCGTAATTATAAAAACGTTTTAGAGCAATTGCTACGTGCATTTACTTTACTCAGAGATTTTATTTCAAATCAAAATTGAATGAAAATTATCGTAAAAATTATTAAGTATTCACAAGAAAGTATCCGGTTGTATCGAATACAAAAAAATCGCATTTTCGCAGCACTAGAAGATGGCGTCCAATTTGTTTACATTTTACATTTTTGATATTTCGAAAACAAATTTTTAAAATCAAATTATGACTATGTTATAATTCATTATTAACAAATATTGTGATATTACGATTTTAAAAATTGTGCAGAATGTTTTTCAGCTCGTTTTTTCCAGGGAAAACATTAATTTCAATATTACAATATTATTGTAAACTTAATGAAATATTAAAATATTGCGTTTTGTGGAAGCGCGTTAGTTCTAAGTAATGAATATTATATATATTCGCAGTAGAAATGATGTTGCCCGACAAATTTGTGTACGAAATGTAAATTATCTCGTTTTTAAAGTCATGGGCTTACATTAAATTAATTTAAGCTTCATAAATATATTTCAATACAACACATCTACAGAAATACCAAACACATCAGCTATCTTTTTTTTGCATTCTTTTTCTAATATGTATTTATTTATTTTTTCGCTCAATTGGATAATTGCTTTCTCTGTCTTCCATAAAGTAATATACGAACAATTTTTAATTGTACGCCAACAAAATTTGATTGTACGCCAACAACTTTGAGTCGGTTCCATTTACAACGTTTCTTGGTTGCTGCATTTTTAATCGTCTTTTTTGGTTAGATTTACCTACTTTTTTTTTTGTGTGTACATACTTTAAAGTTGAGAATGCTCTCCTGCATAAAATGTATATAGTACGGAATAAAACGCAAAAGTATTCGAGTGGAATGGAAAAGAAAAAATAAACAAAAGACAGCACAGCACAAAATACCAAATAAAGTACAAAATAAGTAGATGTGGAAAAGGAGGACGAAGAAGAAGATGCAGCAATGTACGTACGTACTCCTTGGGGACCCATAATGAAGTCTTATGAATGCGGCAAATGAGAAAATGAAGCTAGTTTCAACACTGAACTCCTACTTCTGTTAAGGTAAGGGCGGGGAGGAGCACCTTGCCTTGCATTTCCTTGCCTTGCCGGGCCCATCCCTTTTGCTTCTTGCTATGTCTACTGCCGCATAGCGTGATGCTGTACGAATAATTTATAAGATATGAAAAGCATTTGATTCCGGTTTGTGGTATTTAGTTTAATTTTCAGCGATGACGTCACAGGCATTAAAAGGACGAATTTAATGTGGCGGTATATCAATGTTTAATGGTTCTGTTATTTATGGTGATGTAGACGTTAACAGAAATCAGTTGTAAGTTCAAGGGGGGATTGTCTAGAAAGTTTGTTTTGTTTAAATCGTTGGCATGGTAGTTTTGAATTATTTATTTTAGTATTGTGGATCCTTACGTAACCCTTGGAAACGTATTCAGAGTTGATTTTTTTCTTGGAATTTTTGTGAATGTTCGGGTTTGTTCAACGAAAACTATATTGAAAATATTTCGCATACAAATTACTCATAATTATGTCTAAAAATAAGCATTTACAAATCGGAATTTTTTCATGACAAATATAACAACAAAATAGCAAAACAATAACTAAATGTAAACAATTTAAACGAAAATCACAAATAAAAAGCAGCCTAATGTTCTAATTAATTTTAGAGATTGACTCATTTGTATTTTTAAGAAAATAAAAGAACAAGAAAGAAAAAAAAACGAAACTATGAAAACCCGTTCAGTCTATTGGCTAAGAGGTTGATCATCCGCACTTAGCGGAATCCATCAAGAAGATTAACTTTATTTCATTAGCTAAGGAATTAGCTACCGCTCGAGGCAGTTTTTGTTTCGATTTTGGTTTTTGTTAAGAGTGGCATGACAAGTGTCTTCTTTTCGTTTGACAAATGGCTTGGTGTGACAAGTGACTGTCAACGCACAAAGTTCTATACAAAATTAACAAATTTATTGTCACCAATACAAACGAAACAAAAATCACAATATTATTATGCTTCAAAATGCAAATGCATGTGGCTGATGAAATGTTTAATGACAAATACTTTGTACACAGCATCGTCAAAGGAAAATCATAAAAACATCTTAATTTTTTTAATACATTCTCCAAAAACTAACTCTTGCATCATTTTGTGTTGCCAAATAGCTCAGAACAAAGAACATCGTAAAAACTTTTATGTATAAAAAAGTGAATATATTTTTTTTGAAAACAAAAAACTTCCTGCCTTTTTTATGCTCTCACAAGAAATAAATGTTATGCAAAAGTTTTTCCACGGCATTACAGCAAAAATAAATATGAAACATGTATAATATTTCTCTCACTTTAATGAAGAAGTTGCTATTTTTACAGTGTCAGTTTGAGGCTCTCACGTACCAAAAAGTAAAAAAAAATGTCAAAGAAAAACTTGAAAGAATGCGTGTGCATTATGCTTCATTAAAATTCTACGCACACGAAACGGCGCTTGTGTGGCGCAATTAGCCAACGCAGTGTCAGTCAAAATAATAACAAAATGTACATATGACCTGCCCTTAGTCCGAATTCTAAGTACTCCCCAGACTTGGCATACGTGTGTGCCAAATATGAAGAAATGTGTGCCTTGTGGGAATGCAATTCTCAACAAATACTCATGGAAAGACAAGGCGACCTCAATTCACCTCTAAGACACACATTTTTTTCTTTCAAATTTTAAATACCTTTTAATTTCAACCAAAGGGAAATCTTTATTAATTTAGAATAATTTACTTCAGAAAATTACAACTACCTGTAAAAAAAAGAAAAAATATTAAATATTTTTAAATCAAATTTATTGTGAAATATGTTTATGTAGAAAAACATGGTCAATAGACATGGAAATACTAACGAAGGACCTCAATTTGCAAATATTTCTAAAACGAAAATTCCCAAACTTCCACCCAATGTGCCCATGTACTCTTCAATTATACCAATTTTACAACTGCAATTGACATTTCAGTAAAGGCATGTCGAATATACGAATATTGATAGTATCATGTAGACAAGACCGACAAACAGACAAACGAAGACAGCAAACATCCTTAAATTAGAATTATTTGCAGTCCAAAAATTGGCAGCACGAAAAATGTATGGTTGACACAAAATACTACAAAAGGGCCAACACAAATAAAATAAAATAAAAATAGAAATGACTGAGGACTGAAAAGGAGTAGAGCAAAGAGTGGCTGAGGAATGAAATTAAAATCTTATGACAAGAATGTAGAACATTCCAAAAAAAAAAAACCAAACGAAATGAAACGAAACGAAACGAAGGAAATATTTCAACGATTCTTGGCTGAGGCAACTGTCAACATGGCAAATAGGAAATTGAATCTAGTACAAATAACTTACAGAATTGCACAAGCAACTTAAGATGTGAAGAAGCTATGAAGGGAAATGTATGTAGACAAGTGGCATTTGCAAATAAAATAAAATACCCACCAATGCAGAAGAAATTTCCTCCAGAAGACATTCCAAGTCATGAAGAAATGTCAGAAAAACCATTTTTAATGACTTTTAACTATTTTTTTTTGAACCTCTCACAAAGGCGCTAAGTAAGCAAGTTAATTCAAGTTTTCAATCGTTTTTATCCTTTTCAACAAAAGTAGTGTTGATGGCGGGGGGGGCTGGTTGTTGGTTCAAATCCCACAATTACAACAGAATTAATGCTTCAGCTGGTGCATAGTCCTATGAACCCTCAGCCGTTTAGTGCAAACTCACGCGATGACTAATTGGCCTTAATTTTCCATTAACAATTCAGACAAAGTGTCGCCATTTTTCATTCAACTCCAGGCACTGCTGAACATACACAAAAGCAAAGAAAACAAGGGAAGGAAGAAATAAGCGATGGAGGAAGTAGCAGCAGCAGAATTGCACAATCTACAACATACATACGGCCAACAATTTCACACACATGCATTGAAACTCACATGGGTGGAGTTTGTATAAGCCGAGGTGAAAACGGAATCACCCTTTACACCTTACCATGGCCCAAATGCGGCCTCAACTCACTCAGTGGGCCTAGCAAACCAAACTGTGATAAGGTGAGGAAGGTGTAATGTGTTATGTGACGTGATGTGTGTCTGTGGGTGGCCTCCCCTTTTGCTAATCTGGTACCAAATTAAATTTTTCCAGTGCACTAAATTTTCAGTTTGCATATGTGAATAGTAAACCAAAAAATGTAATAAAGAGCGAAGGAAAAGAGGAACAAAAAATTCAAAAACGGGTAATAAAAAAGGAGCAGGAAGGATAAAGAACACCAGGAACTAAAAAAAAGTTCACATCATTGTTTTCGCTCGGAAAGTTTTAAGTTGCTCCAAAGCGTTTTCGAAAGTATTCATTTTCACCGGATTGTCAGCAGCACTTCGGCGTTATAGGAAGTTTCTGCGTGCAACGCGATGAGTAATTTGGGTGTTTTATGTGTCAACGATCACTAAAATGTGGAAGCCTCTTGATTGAGACACTTGCAAGTAAGTTGACAGAACTAAATACCAAATATGAAAAAAGGTACGGGAAAGGGCTGCTGATATTGATAGGTTAGGTTAAGTTTGGCTAGTGGCCATCACTTCCCCACAATTAGATAAAAAAAACGTACCATATCAGGCTCTATCGGCGAAATTAACGTAAGCGACATTTTATCGAAATCTATTTTTTTTGGAAAACAATAAAATAAAGTCGTAAGCGACAGGGCTCAATATGTATCTAACCTCATAATGTACCAAAAATCAGCATCAAATTCCAAGCAAACAAATGTTAGATTTCCAATTTTAACTCAAATATGTAGTTTCAATAAAAAGACCCCCTCAGGAATCTCGTATATTTATCCACCCCCACCCAGAATATATTTAAACAATTACACGGCTACGTGGTCTCCGGCCAGGCTCCGTATAATTTGTCAAGGTAAATATGGTTAGGGAGACACGAAATGAAACAAATTTGTATATGCTAACGAAAAATTCAGCCATTACACAGCATTTGTTACACACAGCATGGTATAGTGACGGTGACACCTTATAAATTAGTGTCATTGCAGATAAACTGTGGCGAAGAAGAGATTGACAATTTTAATAAGATTTTAAGTGGGACGCATGATAAATAAATCGTAACATCATAAAGATTCGGGTGAGATGAGATGAGATAAAATGGTTGAAACAATTTAATTAATATGAAATTAAATCAAATTAAATTAAAATTTTGTATTTTTTAATGGGTAAAGAGGCAGGAAAGTATATTCGAATGTAAATAGAATTATCTGTGATCGAAATTAATTTTTGTTGGTCAAACTTAGTTGACTATTTTACACAATAGATAAGAGGGTAATGTGGAGCAGCAAGTAGATTGGAACACACCGTTTCTTATATTTCTTTCAATACAAAAAACATGTCCCAACCTACCCAACAATCCTTTACCTCTTCAGTTTCATGGAAAAAATTTATTCTTATTTAAAAGTTTTCTGTCTTAAATAAATCAGCATAAATTGTTTACAACTTTTAAAAACCATCTCAGTACTTAGTTGCAGTACCGACTTTATCATACAAAAAAATAATCCAAAGCAATATTTGCATCAAGGGATTCTTTTTCTAGACATGTGGAAAACTCTACCTGCACAAGCAGCAACAGCCACCAAGTTGACAAACGAAGACGAAGTAAAGTGAACGGTGATGATGGCGATGTTGGGCGATAAGTACCTACCATGATGATGATGATGATGATGATAGTAAATGGCGATGACCTAAATAAAAATCACATTGTGGTATTGCTCTGCAGTGGGTAGAACCTTACAACCACAACGTAAAATGAAATTGTACGAAAAGGGTGAACCAACATTGCAATAAGCACTACTCTCGTATATTTGGTTTAAATTTGGTCATTAACAAGCCAAAAAGATTTTAAATTAACTACGGATTCGAAATTTTATTTTTCTTGTGTGGAAATGAGCAAAATTCTAAGAAACCAATTGCTTTCATTAAAGAATAAAGTAGGTATTACAAATTCAACGCCACAAAATGAGGGAAAATAAATTCTAAGAATTGAGAGAGAAAAAAATTAATAACTTCTTTGTAACATTTAGTAGGAAAAAGGCCCACTACCAAGTAGTTACTTTAGCTCATGTTTAACAAAAACAAAAAAGCATTTCGAAACATTGCATGTCAACAGCTAATGACAGCTGCTAGCTTGTAAGTATACGAGTGCAAGACAGTACAATAGCCTACTCAATACAGTTGAAGGCACAACAAGTATGGTTACCAGGGAATGTCGAGGAAAATGTAAGGTAAAATGTAAGGTAAATCACTTCTAACAAAGTAGAAATCGAAAACTCTTTAAATGAAGTTATGAAAGCTAATGTAAAGCAAAATCAATCAAGAGTTTAATGGAAAATGTCTATCGTCCAGTTTTGCATTTTCTCTCTCTGTGGACAGCTTTTTCTCGGTAGCCTTAATTATGGTAATGAAGCAACTGGGCTAGACTTGTTCGTATGAAATCACTTTCAGTATAGGTTGTGAAAAATTCTTGGAAGTATAGTTCATCAATAACCAGAGAAGAGACTATAGAAAGAGGCAGGGAGTGCCGTTTAGAATGAAAGTCAAGACATTTTACAGTAGGTTTAAAAAGGCTGTGCCACAGGGTGTTCGGCAGATCGCTTCAAGTCTACGAGGTTCGTTTCGCTCTGATACGTCTCAATTTCCTCGATACCACCATTTGCCATTGAAACATTAACCAAAGTGTCCGATTCGCCCACCAAAGCGGCCGAACAGACTTTCATTTGATCGGCGCAATGTGGCAATAGTGAGACCGTTGCTTAATGCTCCATTAAACAAAAGTTCAAACTTTATTTTAAAAAAATGCAAATACATTTATTGCACTTTTACAACTTTTCCCCTCTACCCTGACCCTATACATACTTCGCATTGAAGAGCCTTTACGTATGTGTTAACCAAACAATTGCCAACCATACCCTATTCCTATTGTTAACAATGCAGCAGTAATAGCAGCAAACATTTAAATAATATTGCTGGTATGCAATAACAAAACATAAGTTAGTTGCTGCCTTTTGTCAAAATCATTTCAAACTTCAGACCATCAGGGTGTGGTGTAGGTACCTTCTTACCAAGGTAGTCTAATTGCTTTCGACGGGCTTCGGTGTGTGTGTGTGTGTGTTTTTTTTATACTGAGCTGCCAAGTATTCCATTACTTTGGAGTGTTGTTGTTGTGCCATTTTTATTTTTTTTTTATATTTCTTTTTTGCTTATCAACATTTCTTTTAAGAATTCCTGTTGAGTAAAGAGTGCGAGCGGCACTATAGTTCCTTTTGAGCGGAACTGTTGGTGGATTGTGCATTTGGGTATTTTTCTTTAACTTCTATTGCCGACATGGTTGTCGCCAACAGCAGCAGAGCGCCCTCATTCTGGATGATAATTACTTTGTACTTTGTTTATGAAAATTCTTGGAATTCTGTGAACTCTTCCTGAATGGTGGTCTGAAGGCAAATGGCATATTCCTTTGGTAGTGTTGATTAGTGGGAGTGATAGAAGTGGAATTGCTTTTGTTATGGTATAGTTGGTTTTATGGTGAGGTTATCGACTCGGACTTGGCATGTTAATGGTCGTCTCTGAGTCATTTAGGAGCCCTGATCATGAGTTCATTGCCCATTTCAATATATATATTAGTGATCAGTATAAGTTTTCTAGTTGACCTTCACTTTCTTTGTCTAGTCGAATCAGTCAATGACAAACCATATTTGATTGATTCAATCATTTGATATTTGATTGACATAAAAAAATGCACCTGGTATACGTACACAAACATTCAACAGATGTAATAGTTCGATAACTACCCTAATCGGGGTACTTCAAGAACAGCTAAGAGCTTATCTTATCGCGATTAGAAGTCATAGCCGCACAGGTACTTTGTTTTGTTTAGACTCTTAAGATAGTTTAAAGCCTTTTGAGACGTCAAGTGGGTTGGGTGAAATGTTGTGTGGAAAAATGGAGGCCAAGTGGATTGGAATATATGCGGTAGTCTTTATTTTTACTTTAGGTGAGTAGGGAATATCAAAAACTAAAACAAAAATACAATTTCTCTTTTGCAGTCAGATGTTTTGCGCTGGAATGTTATACTTGCAGTTCGGCCGAAGACTCGGAATGTGCCACTAAGCCGGGCCAACAGATTGATGTGGAAGAGTGTCTGAATGCGAATGATGAGTGTGTTACGGTAGTGGGTGAGTTGTTAAAAAATGTATTGAGGAGAAAGATTTTCATTTGTTGTCTCAACAGCGGCGGGCATAACACGACGTGGCTGCCTATTGAGTCTGTTCCCCAACCAGTACTGTGCCGAACCCTGCGATCGTTGTAATACCAGCTTGTGCAATCGAAATGTCTTTCCTGCAGATAGATTGCGTTGTTATCAGTGCGTGGGTCCGGACTGTTTGAATGTGACCGAAAAGGCAAATCTTCTGCTGCCTTGTCCCGTCTACAACATCGAAGATCGCTGTTATATGAATGTAATTGGCATCAGTAATGTCCAGCGGGGCTGCGAGCGCACTAATTTGCCCCCTACTTGTCCCAATGTGTGCCTTAAGTGTAACTACAATGGCTGCAATAGTGAAGAGGGTGTACGTGAAGAGAGTTGCATCGAGTGTAGTCACACTGCGCAGACCAGCCCCAATCCGGATTGCTTGCGTAGCCAGGAGCCTACGCCTGCGGGCTCAACATGTGCCATTTCGCCGCTTAAACATTGCAATAACAAAATCATGTATGGCCACCGGGCGCAATGCTTTACGCATGTCAACGATCAGACGGGGGTGGTGAGGCGAGGCTGCTCTACAAATATGGGCTTCTTTCCCACGGGCACTTTGACGCAATGCTATGGGGAGAACTGCAATACCAACTGTCTCACAATTGGCTGCAATAATTGCACTTCGACCTCAGATGATCCGAATTGTCGACTTGGCCGAAATTTGCGTTCGCAAAAGTGCTCTGATGGCACAATCTCGTGCTACTCCTGTGAGGAAGGTACGGAGAACAAAACTATTCCAAACTGAAACATTTCATAAGAGACACGTTCCCGATTGCTTGTTACTTGCAGGCGCTACACTAAGACGTGGCTGTGTGGACGACTTCTTCCAACCCGGTGCGGAGGAGGCCTGCTATGAGTGTCGCGAATCGGATGGCTGTAATCGCATGCCCATACGCACTTGTTATCACTGTTCGTCATTGGATAATCCAGACTGTGCACTGGCGACTAATGAGGAGAACATTGAGCGGCGTAATTGCACTACTTCGGCCGAACTGTGCGTTAGCACTCAGCTGAGCAAGCTGAATCTTATCTTCACTGTTCGGGGGTGTTCTCTAGATATACCCGAGTGCTCGGGCAATGATCCATTCTGTGTGCGTTGCAATGGCAGTTTGTGTAACACCCAGCCAATGTTGTGGCAGTTCGGTAGTGGCAATGGATTATTGGGTATGAGTTCACATCAAAGTTATCACATTCGGGACAGTCATATGAGTTCACATAAGAGTTATCACATTCGGGACACTCGCAGTGGTCAGGCAACACTGTCGCTGACTAAGTCCATATTTTTGCTAGTTTTTCTGTGTGTCCTGTTTTTGGCAGGTAAAAGAAACGTGTGGTTGGTTTGAAAAAATATATTCCAAAATTTTCAGTAAACAATTTTCAGGCGTTTAAATTAGACGAAGAACCTGTGGGTATTTGGCTGAGTTTAGTAATAGCAAAATCTCTCAATGTTCACATTGTTGATTTATATTTCCATTATAGACTTTGGTGTGACTGTGATTCATTCATCCAAGACTTTTAACAAAGCTGATGCAATTAAGAAATTCAATAAAGGTGTGACAACTGTAAAACGCCTGTGCATGCTTCTTTTAGCGCACTCACCTTTAATTAAGAAATAATTATGCATTTTCGAGGGAGTGTAAAAACAGAAGCAAATATTTGCACTTAGTAAAATTTATGAAGTAATAAGAAAAGGTAAATTTACGCCTTAGACTGCAGAAGCTCTATTAGAAACTTGCCTTGATAAACACGGCATTGCTTGGGGCACATATCTTTATATCATGCTCTATTGGCCGGTCCGAACCTTTACGCCTTTAAGATCTGGTTCGTATTGGGGAGTTAATAGAAAATTCACCTTCAAATCCTTCATATCACACACCAAAGTCGGTTCAAGGAAGTTGTAACTGGGCTATTTTCTCTATACAAAAATCTGCCCGTCCACTCACAAACTCACTTGAACTCTGGCATAATCACAATGAAAGAAATAACGCCCCCACCCCCCCGACAAGTTTCAATGACGCACTTTGGCATTTGGCCAAATTCCAATGGAAGAGATTCACCCAAAGAAAAAGTTCAACAGAAATGATGCAATCACATTTTCACGAGTTTCAAATGACAGATATTTCCCCACAAAAGGTCGAATGATGTACTTCGATTACAATGGCAGAGATTATTCCAAAAAAAAAACTTCAAATTACGCACCTGTATTCTGACCAAACCTTAGTAAAAGAGAATCAGACACTAAAATTCCACATGACGCAATTAAATTCGAATCATTTATTTATTGAAGAGATTCACTCACTAAGGAAATTGAAGTAAAAAACTTGGATACTTGCCAAATACGAATGTAAATTATTCGCACACAAAAAGTAGCAATGACGCATTTAAGTTGTGGGCAATATCCAATGGAAGAGGTTCAAATTCAGCTAAGTCTTCATGATGTGCAGGACACCGAACCAAAGTGTAATGACTGGTTTAAAAGTAAAGACATTTTTTATGTTGCCCTGACGATTATGATAACAGGACTCAAACCCGATTATCATAATCGTCAGTTCAATATCCCTTTAAGGGCTTTTGGCTATAGTGGAATTTAAAAGATTGGTTTAAGTCTCTTCTAACTCCATTCATTATATTCATGAGCGAATTCGTTTCTATGCTTTGGTGAACTGGAAATCAGATTCTGTAGAGTACAAGTTTCGAACTGATTTGGACCGAATTCATCTGGACATGCAGACACGCACGAATTTCTACAAATCCGGAACTAAAAATATGAAAAATTTTTCCCAATACTGGAACTACTAAAATTGCACAAACTTTCGTTGCTAGACCTTCTTTCGCTAGATGGGAACCATGAAAGAAGATTTACAATCTTGATATCACATGAGAGACTGTGTTTTTGACTCATAGACTCATCCTTTAAACTTTACAGCCTTCAAACTGATAGTGAGATACTCTAGACAATCGGAATCTAAACCGGTAAATATTTCTTTAAAAGATTTCAAACCGGAAGTCAATCACTCTGCAAGCCTCAAACGAATTTCATATTTTATGAAGTGTTAAAATTAAGCTTAAGCATTCTGACGTGGTCTAATCATGCTTCCGGCACTCCTCACTCTATGCAAGCACTTCTAAATACACTAACACCGTTTACTGGAATGCAATTTTAATGCATAGCAATAAATAATAACAAATAAAAAAAGACAAATAACAATGGTAGATTTATGGCGAAATGCAAGTTGTGTCTGCACCTGCAGCAAAGAAAATCACGTTCATCATTCATAATAGCACACAAGCACACGCCCACTCATAAATTCTTTTTATATTTCACAAAATTTTTAAAGAGATGCAAACAAATTGCAAAATGTCAACAATTCATTGAATGCCCCCCGGTAACTAAAGAATGAAGAATCATTCAAAAGCAAATGTAATTATGAAGTAATAACAAATTAAAGAACGTGAACTTTATGACAAAAAGAGAAGAAAATGTCAGAAGTAAATTTTCCCAGCCAACAACAAACAATGACAGAAGCTTGACTTGCATTTTGCTGCCTAGGCTGCTGGCTGCAGTAGAGCTGCTGCTTTTAATAATAATGAAATAAATAATAATAAAAAAAAGAAATAGCAGTGAGAGTGTTTGATTGTCGTCGGGACAAGCTCGTTCATTCATTCATTTATTTATTCAAGCGTTCAACTCAACTGCATGTGGTGCACAGGATGACGATGACGGCGACGATGTTGATGATTTGTTTACTCTAAAAAAACTCAGTTTTGCTGTGTTATTTTCTTTCTTGTTTACTTTTCAATTGCATAATCGCATGTGAGCAATGGAATGCGTTTATTTTGCCATTAAATGTCAAATACGGTTAAATATTTACCAAATCCATTACTAATTTTCAAAGTAGACATTAACAGAAATAATGCTCTTTCAAATTTCACAATTTTCCTCTAAATTATTCATTACTATAAAAGCTCCTAGTATCCTGTTTGTAAAATAGATGAGGTACTAATTTTCTACAACACAGGAAACAGGAGAAGGAAAGAAAAAAAATAAAGCTATTTATGTCGGCAACTCTGCCAACTGTGGTGATGTGTCAATCAAGCTGACTGCTTTACGGCAACTTCAGGGCTGACCTAAAAAACGTTTCGCATTTCTATTTTAATAGTGTTTTTTTTTGTTTGTTGTGTAAGTATTTTATGTGCTCTCTCCTGCCTTATTGTTTGAGTATAATTTTCTGATCATGATAGAGCAGGCCAGCAGCGACTGGCCAGGACGACATGACTCGTCAACGTTTAAACAAGTAACATTTTGCAGTGCAGTTAAATGATGAAGTAGCTCTCGTTCGCTGTGAACATTTTGGAAGGCATGACCTACATTTCGCACAGAGTTCAGTTATGAAATTGCAACGGAATGGATGAAAGGACGACGAAAGTAGTTGAAATGATTTGCTGGTGTGATAGCCGTCGTTCATCATAATTATCTATGTGACATAATGCAGTACAAAAGGAAATGGATTGAATTTTGCTAACTATCCTTAGTTGATCGTGTTGGAGATTGAAGAAACCCATAACCATATAAGTTCACTAAACGCTTACTTCGACAAATAGTTTACCATAAATGATATTTTTGGAAAATTTTTAATGAGAAAAAACATTTTGATAATTACGTATTTTATTTTAGTCATAGACGCAATATGCGAGCAACTACGACATTTCTATAAACAAATTTCTTTGCCAATTTTAAAAATACTATAATTCATTCTAAAATTGAAATAATTTGTCATTCAAAGAATTTTCGATGAATGAATTTTGTGAATATTCAGGAAAATATGGGAATGCTTCGCATTTGCACTAATCACTGAATCGCTGAATCGCGCAATATGTTCGATAATATATATCGAAAGTTTCGATAACGCCGTCATGAAAATCATATTTTCGCAGGAGTCCCATTTTTGTCTCACAGTCAAGAAGCAAAATGACCGTTATTGGAGCGACCACAACCCACAAGTGTTTGACCAAGCATGAATGCATCCACAAAGATTGACTGTTTGGTGTGGTTTATGGTACGGCGGCATCATCGGAGCAATGTTGACCGACTTTCTGTGGCCAGAGCATGACAACATCGATATATCCCAGCTGGCGCTACATGCCATACAGGCAACGCATCGCTGCAAACGAAGAACAAATTTTCCGACTGGGTCATCTAACGGCGAGCTTTAACCAATTAGCCACCGCGAACATAGGACTTGACACCACTCGATTATTTTCAAGTCCTTAGTTTACGCTCGAGGCCAACGTTCGAGACGCTATTGCTGGAATAACGCCGAACATATTGGACCGAAACCGAGGCAATTTAAATGATGTGCTGTTCCATTCATAGTGGCATGAATGTAGCTTCAAAATAAAGCCAGAATCACTTTGATATCTCACAACGTTGTTGTTTTATTTAAATTTATTTTCCAATCGTTCTTATCGGGTCAAATACTGATTGCTGATCTGATAATAGATTCTAAGATGTCCTGTAACTTAGTTGTGACTTTTTAACTCACCTCGCCTATTCTAGCAAATCCATACAAACCTATTACGTAAATCAACCCCTTTCAGATTCATTTATCAGCAGGGAACGGACGGATTTAAAGGCATTTAAAAATTTGTTGCCTACTTTTTAGGGCCAAAAAACTAAAAAGTATATCAAAACTTTAAGTCGAAATATTCTGACTTTTTTGTGCACATATGCTGCACATATGGCTGACAGATACACTACACAACGTTACTATTGAACTATTAACTTAAAATGTTGTCACTTTTCGTTTTTTAGGCCCAAAAAAGTATGCAGCACATTTTGATATGCCTGTAAATACGTTCCCTGGCTGCCAGATCGGGCAAAAAGAATCTACCTACATATTGTTGCAGAAGAAGGCTAAGGACAAGATCAAGAAGGCTGGTGGCGTTTGCTTGCTGGGAGCATAAGTTAATATTGGTTAATTTTAACACTTTTTATATACTTTTTACACCGTCCTACACAAGTTTGAACTCGATAAGGTCTCCTATATATTCTGAAAGTAGACCTAAAATAATACCAATGTCTCGTCGATTTTCTAGATCAAAAAATTTTAATGTGTTAAAAATTAAATTCTTTTGTATTAAATATCACTCATACGCCATGTACAACACTAAGGCACTTGCACAAGCTAACCGATATTTTAGAGTTTGTCCTTTAGCTAATTGTGTTTCAATAAGTAATATAAATCCTCCTTGAATGTACTCAGTGGACATGGTTAAAAAGCTAATTTCAATTAAAATTAATACTAAATGCCTACAAAAACTAGGCGAGGTTACTTGGTATTTAAAATCTGTGTACAGTATTAATCAATTTCAAAATCAACGAACAACTTGAGTATTTGCTTTAATTTATTATTTTCAAATAATGCTACCGAGTGAATTTCACCTTACCAACACTCATCAAGCCAACACAGTTGGACGTGAGCTTTTCATGGCACATGTTACGCGAGAGTTGGGCAGAGAAATACAAAAAAAAACAAAATAAATATAGGTGCTATTTGCTTTCTTATTTGATTGCTTTATTTTTATATTTATTTCATTTGAATGTTGATAGTGGATGCCATTAAAGCGCCATGCCGTGAGGGGTTTTTTTTATTTGTTTATTTACAATATTCAATGATGGCATTCAAATATTAATTACTTATACACTAGAGAGTGCACGAGTGGGGTAAATGGGCAGATATAAACTGATCAAAGATGAAAGAATTAAATTGTAATAACCAGGCACAGGTGGTGCTAAGGAGGCGCTTCTTACCTTTCAATTGAAACCCAGACGATGAAAGAGTTTTTCTGAAAAATAAAAGTAAATAAATTGATTAATAAATTATAATTAAATTGAGGAGTTTTCAATAAATTTTGTGGAATTTTAAGCTTATTTAATTGGACTGTTGTGTGACTGTTTTAACTTTCCAGCCAAGAGTGAGATAAATTTCGAAAATGATCACACTGCATGAGTGTGGTCGAAATGTCTTCATCAGCATTTCAGCTTTTAGTGATATTTTTTCACTCCAATGTCATGAGACTCCAGGGCCACATTCAATGTGTGATGCTGAGCACCAAAGTAACACCACCAGACATGAGCCCATATCATAGCTCAGCCTTCGGGGCAGTACACTCCCTGTACCGCCCCCAAGTAAGAAAAGTTAATAGAATGGCTGCAGAGACTTTTATTATTACATTATTTATGTTTTTGTTGTTGTTGTTCTTTTTTCGAAAGTAACTACAATAACATTCATGATTTCTTGCTTTTGGCAACTACAGCCACTACATGGTTGTCATCATTCTAGTACTTTTTTCCCCCCTTACTCACACAGAGTTGTGTTGTCTCAAACTGTTGATGCCTCAGGGTTGTTTTGTTTTTGTTTATTAATATCAACGCTTTGGCTTGTTTTGTTGTTTTGGTGGGTGACGTCGTCGTCGCGGTAATGATGTCTGGTAATATTAGATTAATGTTCATTTGCAATGGCATTATCCTTGTTTGACGCCTTCAAATTAATAAACATTTTCTGTTTATGTGTATATTTTTGGGTATTTTTTTTTGTGTGTTGTTTTTAATAACATGGTCTTAAGTGAGGTTAATGTTATTAATTTTGATGACAGTTGCACTTGCCTTACGACTATGAGCCTAATATAACAGTCAATATGCGTACGTTCATATAAAAGTGTATACGTTTTATTAGCTTATTAATGGCTGGCGTCATAGTAATATTACTTTTTTTTGGTTAAATAGCAATAACTACTTGGTTGTGCCAGTACATGTGTGTAGTGTCCAAAACCACGTCATGTTTATTAAGTGTAGGTACCTTAAGTTTTTTGAATAAAACGCAAAGTACGCCATTGGGTATCATACACGTATATTTAATTGTCTTCAAAATGACCCATTTTGGATGTTAATGTACTTCAATCAAAATTTTGGAAAGACAATTTTATTATATTTATTTTTGCGCAACATCATGTCGGCATATCGGAACTGCTTAGCTATTGGACACATGATCTGCCCAGATATTGGACACTGGATATAACGCAGTTAAAGCATCCAATTGACATTTTTATGATTCTACCGAACCTCAAACCTACTGCCGAAATACACCCCACAAAATACACTCCCCGATTCCCCTCTGAGATTAAATTACAAAACCAACAAAACTGTGAACATTTGTTTAAAGAATTTGAAAATCTGCCATGCTCTCCATAGCTATCAATCAAACTTCTGAGCTCCTCCTTCGTGATTTGATTAAATCGATAACTTTAATTTTTCGATTAAAATGATTTTTTTTCTCATTTGTCTAGAGTCTATAATATCACTGAATATCACTGAATAAAATCACTATAATTCGAAAATTTTAATTTCATTATAAAATTTAATTTTTCAATTAATCCTTAATCAGTTTTTTAATTAATCGATTAGTCGATATTAGAATTTTTAATTAATCGCTAGCAAAATGTTTACATAGAGCATGCCATTTTACAGAACACAATTTTTCAATTAATTTTAAAATAATCGATAACACAAATTTTGTTATTTAATCTCTAATTCTATTTCAAATTAATCGATAAATCAATTTTTGAATAGACCAGCAATTTTTTTTCTCGTTTAATCGATAGGACTGTTAATCAATTAATCGATAATATAATTTTTTGTTTAATATATATCACATTTATCGAATTTTCGAAAACCATTTAAGTTTAACGTGTAACTACAAGGACTTCTATTTCAAGTATGCAAAATTACAAAATTTTAAATTACAAAATTTCAAATTCCAAAATGCTCTAGAGTATTTCACCCATCACTGGAATACAATTGTTACTCAAAATGTCCAATGTCCGAATGATATATTTGAAAAAGTGTCCAGCTTATACAAAACAAGGCCATACATGCCATTCCATTGCATGTCCAATCAGTGACACTGATACTATATGTCAATGGCGGTACATATGTACCTGGCTACCATTTAATGGCACCAACGGCGATGACGCGTACGGCAGTTGCATTTCAACCAAAATTTTATTCATATTATTTGAGAACCGCAATGAATAGTTGCGTGCATACATTTCACTTCTGTGAGTTATCATAAATTCCAAAAAAAAAAACAAAAAATACAAAATAAAAAAGTAGCGAAAAATTTCAACGGCATTTTGCATAACGCAAAAATACCCAACGGCATTGTCGCATGAGTGCCCCCGCTGCAACTGCGCTGAACAACACAAATCGCATTAAAGATTTATGCAAAAATATCATTTCTCTTATTTTTACCGTTTGCACTTTTCCAATTGTGGTGTGCTGGCTGTTGGTCTCAATGGCAATTGTAGATAGACTTCGGACCAAATATGGACATGGAAAAAATGTATGGAGGAAAAAAAATTCTACAAAAAATATTGAAAGCCCACGCAGCCATCATTATTTCACCTCAGCCGCATTTCAATTGTGTAAGCGGGTGCGGTTGAGAGAGACTACTTTTTTTTGTTCTTTTCTATTTCTTTCTTTAAAAAAAATATATTTAACAAAAAAAAAAACATTGATTGGCTTTAGTTTGAGAATACTATGAAATGAAAAAAGAAAAATACAAAAGGTTCTGCTGAACTTTTACGGTTTTATTGTAGTTTCTTGTTTTTGATTTATTCTTTTTTTCAGTTTCTTTAGCATTTTTTGTCATTGTTCTTTTTGTATAGAGGAAAGGTTATTATGGTTTAAAAATTGTAGACAAAATCGTTTAATTTTTTAAATAATAACTTGAATTGGTTACCAAATGCATTTCAGCCAAACAATGCTGAAATCGAAATCTTATCAATTTGTGTTTTTTTTCTTATTATCTACGTGCTGATAACATACTTAACTGCTGTCGAGATAAATTGTGAAATTTGTGGTATGGCTATGCTGGTAAGAGCAAATCTTTAAAGCTTTTTTATAAGACTTTTGTTTTGGGGGCCGCTACACTTTAATAGAGGAGAATGTTAAATTTGTATTGGATTTTAGGAAAAAGAAATTTGAACGTGAGAAACTTCTAGCTAGTGCAAAACATATTCAAAAAGCTGATATGCAGTTCAGCTGTTCATAGTTCCAAACGACCGACTGTAATGAATTTCCAAAAGTTGTATTTCGTTTTTTTCCTCCAAAATTATGTATTTTTTGCCCGCATCTTTTTCGTGATTTTGTAAGAAACTATAAATACATTTTATCTAACAACTGAACGAAATGAAATGCAAGCCTACGCAATGCGACCTACTCAAAGAAAGAAAATTTCCAAACTTTCCCCCACACATTATGATCATCATCAACACCATCCCATAAGAATGTAATAATTTTTGGTTGGCTGGGCGGCAGCATCTACTGTTGGGATTTCGGGTCACGCGTTATGTGCATTTTTCATACACACACAAAAAAATTGGTGTCTTTTCAAAGCTCCTCCACCGACGTAGTCATTGTATTTGTTTCCACTGTACGCGACGCCAGTTTGTCTTTTCAATTGCTTGGCATGGCATGGATGCTTTGGTATGCTATGAAGTGGAGTGAAATAAAGTAAAATATTTATGTGTGTGTGTGTGGGTTGATTTTGGATTGGCAAAAAAAAATCCATCCATGCATCGTTTCCTATTTGGTGTGCCAGATTTCAAATTTCAATTTTCCATTTTCAAGTGTTTACAATGGTCCCAAAATAGAGAGGAGAATTTTATTTTCGGTTTTTTTTCTTTTTTCAGTGCATTTCAGTAGCCAATGGATATAAATTCTGTGCAAATTGGCTGTTTTGGGGTTGTTAATTACACTTTAATTGCCATTCATTTGATGGGATCTAATTTTTATAAATTTTCAATCGAAAATAGATTGCTTGTGGCAGGCTTTTGGCATAAACATCCTTATCCGTTTGACTTTGTTGAAATATTTCATTTATTTATGGATTAGGTCATTTTCTTTTTTCAATTTTGTCGTTCCACATTCCACGGGAGCTACTACTTGTCCAATAGACCATTTTTCTGAGCGAACTCTAGCGGAATGTGAGTTACTTAGTCAAAATGTTATTAATGTACTTCAATGATAGCGACAAGTAATGAGAATAAGGAGAAAATTTTGAGTAATTGGATACTGATTACTCGTGAAAGATTTTGATCAAATACCCAAACCTAGAAGTAATCTATACCAAGAGTATTCAGTGCTAAACCAAAAAATTCCTAAAATGAACGATGATAAGATTAATTTAGTCTTAAAGTTATTTATACTCAAATGAATTGATCGTTTTTATTTACTGGAAAAGTAATCGATACTGGAAGTAATCCCCAAAGTAAATAACCGATAATAAAACTAAAACATTTTCTTAAACATCAAAACTAAAATTTTTGGGTATGAAAAGAAATATGAATACTTTACAATCTATAGCATAAATATCGATATTAAAAGTTATGATTTTATCGATACTCAAATATTAGATTTAGGTTCTCGTTAGATACTTAAAATTAACAGTAATCGATAATTAATGTAACCGGTACTTAAACTAATTTCTTGTAAATATAATAAAAGTAATTGGTATTACAGATCAACTTTACTGACAATATTCGTTACCAAAAGTTGTTTAATTTTGAAAGTGGATACTAAAAAATAGGGAGGACACACTAGACTATTGACAAAAATATGTTCTAAAAAAATTACCAACCCGACTTTTTTTTCAAAATTAATTTAAAATTTTTAAATTAAGAAAAAATTATAATTGTTCATCTTTTTATAAATTAATTTAAACTTTTCGAATTTAAAAAAAAATTTTTTTTATTTTTTATTTAAAATAAAATTAAAGACTTTGATTACGAATTTTGCCTCTTGAACATTTTGTGTAATAAAAGAGGGCATGAAGTTCATGATAAAGACTTATTTAGAGAACAAATAAATTTCAATTACCTCAATTTATCCCCCTCAACCAACTCCGCATTTCCAAATGTATTTACAGAGTTGCCAATAGAAATGAATTCATGCTAGCTTGCCTTGGTGATAGGCTTTGTTTTCATAATGGATCGATAAACCTTTGGTTACGAAGTACAAGCAACGTAGTAACAAATAATGAACTACGCATTCAATTAACTTAACGTACAACTACATAATAGCCACTACAGCCATATTCCCATCACGAACTCATCATCTATCTTACACCAAAATTCATTTCGTCATAATCAATCGATTTCAATTCTACTTTCATCAATGGAAATCCATTCATTGGTACAAATTTTTCCGTACAATTAATTTTTATTTAAACAGTTTCAATCGAACAAATTGAAGGTATCAAATTGTTGAAATTCTACAAATTGTCAGTACAAATTGATCAATCATACACCCAGCCACCAATCAACCCGAAAATCTGACAGCATAACAATGTAATTATCGATTCGAATGCGATACACATAAGTCAGTGGAAATATCGCACTTGAACAATTCGAGCGAAAAAAAAATGTGCTTTTACGAAAAACAAAAATCGAATTTGGAATGCTGTTGACAGACGATTGAATATGCCGTCACCGTCATCATATATTAATAGAATGGAATTCAAATAGACTCCACACCACACAGTACTCGTATACAGCCAATATCGCACCTAAATCATCTAAATCAGCTGCAGCAGCAGCGAAACGAAACAAAATTCAGATCGCTGCTAACTTATAAATGTCGCATGTGATCCAAACAAAAAAAAATTATGACAAAAAAAATACGTTTCGATGTCAGTGGGTCGTCTCAAAAAAAATATAAGTTTTAGCCACGAACAAAACTTGTGCACACTGCACTGATAGCATGTAGTCGGAATTTTTTTGTTTACCAAAAACACGAAAATTTCATTTCACTTAGCTGAGAGCAACTATAATCACCTTTGACAGATGATATGTCAGTTGCGTGTGGCCATAACAGTGAATACTTAGATTAGGCATTCCAAAGTGATTACGCTGCTGGGTGTTGGAATGTTCTACTCTAATCGGAATGGATAGTTTGAAGAAAAATCAGATTTGTGATTTTGAAAGTTGATAGTAACATTTGTTATCAGGACTGGGCACTTGAAAGAGCTTCACTTAAGCTTTTTCTGATGTTCAATTGAATTAATTTTAATAATGAAATTAGCATTTCTTAACTGAGCTGGGTGCTATAAATATTTAAATGAATTACTTTAAAAAAACAATAAAAATTGTTAATCTTATCGATAAGCTATCGTATATTTATCGAAACTTTTCCATGACAGGGATGGCAATATCCCTATGCTTGGCTTTCCAAATCAATGGCGTGTGTCGTCAGTTAAGTGAAAAGATGTTGGCATATCGTCGTTAATTTCACGAACTGACATAGCATTTGTGAAAATATATAAAAGGTGGCATCGCCGTTTGTCATATATTTCGATAAACTGCCAACATGCTGGTAAATTTCTTTGAATATGTCATTGAACAGACGATTTTCGGATTGTTGCAGTCTTTGACAGATTATGTTACCAGTTAATATGACATAGTGACAGCCAGGTATAACTGAGGAAGTATATGTGTTGCAAATTTTGGACTTGGACTATGATGGCTCTCTGAAGTGAACTATCTCCACTCAAAATATATTTCGCAATTAGAATATTTTAGGTGTAGGATTCATCGAATTTTTTCCATTAGTTACTCGATGAAGTAAGCATTGCCATTTGAAACTTAAATGATGACTTGTTCCAAAAGTGTTTCCTTTTTAATATTTCTATTGATTTATTAGAACATTTATAATGAATGCTAATTAAATTAGTAATATTATTTTGGAGAAGAAAAAAAAAACAGAGCAAATAAAATCGCCAATCGGTCCTAACGACTATGGGAAAGACACTAAATATATGAGGTGTTGAGAGCAAAACTGATCAAACCTTATCAATAAATAAATTATCACATTTGCGATCGAAATTTGTCTTTCAATTCGAATTGCTCCCATGGAATATTTGATGTCGAATCTTATGTTTCGAAAACAACTGTTCCCACTCAGGTATGAGAATTCGTTCACAGAGCGTGACAAAACACTTGCTTCAAATCGATTATGCACGATCGCAACATGTACCGCATATTAAGTGGCTAACTGGGCGTTTTTGTTCAATTACGTTTTCGAGAAATGACCAAAATATCGCAACAATTAAAATACACATTGAATCACCTTTTTTATTTGGTCAGTATTTTTTTGTATTTAAATTTGTTTTGTACACGAAATATAACATAAAAATATTGTATTAAAAAAGAAGAAACGAAACGAATATAAATAATAATAATAAAACGTTCAAAGAAGACGCTAAAACGCAGAAGAATTAAAAAAAAATAAAAATGAAAACAAGAAAAAGTGTAGTATAAAAAAAACAATCAAAATAACTTGGTGACATCATTTTTTGCCTAATCGCCAATTTTATCATTTCACACACACACAGGCACACACAAAACATTAGGATGGCGACGACTCTGCTGTGCATGATGTGATGCCAAGCGATGCCATTTGGGGAATGAGGAGTTCTCTGAAACAAGCGTGTGGTGTTAGTTTGGCTGGCGCTTGACGTATTACGGTGGTCAATGATATGACTACTTAATGCAGAAACACTTAACACTAAACATATGCTTGCCTTAATTAGCTGAAAGCGATTATGCGAATTTGCACCCATTGTCTGTGTGCGGTTATGTGGTGCCAAAGGCAAGAGTGTTTATTTCAATTGAATTTCGAATTGTGTAATGTAAACATTGAATTTAATTTGGCGCAAAAGTGGCCAATGAAATTTTTAGGAAACAGAAGGTGTGGATGGGTGAGATGGTAACACAAATTTTGTTTTCTTATTTGTCAATCATTAAATAAGAATTAGTGTAAATATTAGGTAATGATGTCAAAGGAGAATACGAGAGAATGTGATCATTCTTTCATACGAATGAAATTCGGTGGGTATCAGGTGTTCGTTCATGAGACCCTCATTATGGCATGAAATAATTCACGAATATTAGGCTAAGGCTGTGGTGGGTATTTTGTATGAATGGTGGGTGTAATAACAAAGTAGCTTCAGTATGGGCTACCGGGTAAGTTAAAAAATTCACCGATGATGAATGTTTGTGTTGCTTAAAGATTAATGGATTACGAGGCTAAGGTCTTTCCATATTCGAGTGGGTTGCAAGGGAATTTACAAAATAAAAAAAATATTAGTTCAACAGAAACAGACTATTCATTGAGGAATGAAAAAATATAAAGATCCACACCTTAATTGTGATCTGAGAGCTTTCTGTTGAGCATCTTTATGTAACAACCTCCAACTACTTCGGCCTGCTTTCGATTTTTAAGCATTTCTTTGATATTAAAAATAACTAAAATAAAGTACTAAAAATAACTACGTAACCCTGCAAATATTTTTACAGTGGCTGTCCTTCGTTTATGTGTATTCAACTCAGGAGTTTTTTAGTTTTATAGAACCGATGACAGTGGGTGTACGTCCTCTACGATGACTCATATTGTCTTGAATGAACTAACAAAAACTTTACACCAGTTACAAATTGCAAAAAGTGTATTTGCCTCAAGTGAGTGGCCAAGGATGGCAATGATTCATCGCCAAATAAATGTTTGACTTTTGTCCAAGAAAATTTATGCAATTTCGTTGGAAAATTTGTCAATACAAAAGCGGAAACAAGCAAAGGACAACAGCAAAAAAAAAGGACAAAAAAAACGTCCTGTCTGCATCGATACCGGCAATTTATATTGTATTGAAAATAAATTGCTTGAACAATTGCTTCAACATTTTGTAGACGCCCAACGCCCATCTTAAATAAAATTAATTTCCCGACAATTTAAATCATCCCCTCAAGCCAAGCAGTTTAGCGTTGTTATCCAAACCAACGAATTACTCCACAGTTGAACAAAATCAAAATGTTTTAAAATAGAAAGTGTTGGCCAAAAAAAATAAAGGCTTCACCATGCTATTACATCACCCACCAAAACTGTAACCCGTTTCAGTCCCCCTGTTTCCTCCTGTGCCGCTCATTGTTACGGATGTGGTTATGATGTGCAAAATTTAATGAACCATGACAGCACAACAATAAACACTCAAGGAAAATCTAACTAGATGGCAGCCATATATCGTAAGCATGTAAACACGAAGCAATAATAACGCCCGACCGTCAGTCAGAATGAACTAACTCCTGCCCGCCCGCTCGGGGAAAGAGTTATGTTTCGCTTTTATGTATTTAATGCGCTAACGTAATGACAACATCGTCGTTGTCGTCGTCGTCGTAGTCGACCTGGTCGACTGACAGCCAAAGTCATAAAAGCGTAAACACAATTCACACACCAAGCATAACAGCGAGTGAGCGAATGGGGCACATTAACCCCTTCGGGAGGCAGCAGAAAAAATCTTCTATACATACAACACATCTACAACAAAAAACAAAATATACATAATTACATTATTTCCCACTGATTATGGAAAAATAAAACAACAAAAAACAGCAACAACAACAACAACAACTTTGGTAAATGACTTCACTCCAAAATGGAGTGAAGATAAATTTTATTTACTTGAGGAAATAACCAATAAAATTTCTTTTTGTAATCTTGTGTGTGACTAAATGAAGCAAAGGTAAATATTCTTCAAGATGAAGAGGAGCTTTGAAAAGAGAAATAGAGACTTTGTTATGGAATGATGCTCTTAATTAAAAGTACTTGTTACATAATTTAATAAAAAAAATTAACCGATTATGTTTGTTTCTCATTTGCCACGTTCAAAGCAGCTCAATAACATTTTAATTTACAAAACCAATTAAGATCAAATATGATTTATGAAGAAGCGAATTGAAATTGGTTTCTGATCAGACCAAGATTATTTCTCTTTGAGGGCAAAGTAAGTTACTTTCGTTATTATAATTGACTTCAGTATACTTCTTCTAATGAATCGGTTGACCTCATTATCTTATATCCCTGAGAAGAAAAGCCATCAAGGCGTGAGTATACCATCGTTCAAAAAATCGCTAGTTACAAGGTAAGATCATACAGCGACTTTTGTAGGTGGAACGATGATATGCCAGATAACGATTTGATTTGAATCAAATTAGTTAACTGACTTCCAAGCTGTATCTACTGTAGAATTTTTGTAAGTGTTGAACCAATTGTTGCGATTCAAGGTGCAGTAAACATCAGTTTGCTGGAGTATTTTCCATATGCAGCAAAATTTAATTTTTTAAATGAATTCAGGGAATATTGGCTATTGTAGGACGACTTTTCCAATTTAATTTAATTCTGATTAGGATTTTGTCATTTCCGAATAGAATATCTTCTGTTAATTAAATGTATTTATAAGAGAATCGTTCTACTCTTACCCACCTTCAACATTGTAAATTAAATTCAACCTTAATTTCACCACAATTTGTGGTTTTTGCAACATTTAATTGAAAATTCACCGCAATCATCTTGGAAATTTAAATTAATACGATTATGAAATCAATAGAATCAATAATAATATGATTTGCCATTATTATCTATTACTTGTTGTTATATAATTCAACTGTGCCCAATAGATAAACTGAATTAAGATTCATTAAACCGAAATACCTAAAAGGAATGTTTGCCTCATTGATATTAATTTGGATTTTCCCTTTAAAATGTGGTTTTTTTAGTAATAAACAAGCGCATGGCATTCATTGAGAATCAATCATGTATGTCGTAAGTTTTCCAAGCGAGTAAACTCATAAATTAATGAAGTGTAACAAAATGTACTTATATGGAGTTTTGAGGGAAAAAATGCAATATTGAAAATTAATAAAAAAAAAAAATAAAAATCAAGCAGAAAAAAGTAAGTAATATTAATCAAAAGAATTTGTTTGGAATTAAAGTGCAAAGCAAAAAAATTAAATATTATGTCATTCTGTTTACTGAAATACATTTAGAAATTACGACAGAATGTAATTATTTCAAAATTTAATTGAAAAAACAAGTACACAAAAAATCATATTAAATGAAATAAAATTCCGTGGGTATAAAGTATCAACCAAAATTGAACTGAACTGAACCGAATTCGCTAATTTATTTGTTTTTAATTCAATTTTAATTTCATTTTCGTTTATGTTCTCTTGATGAAAAGCCCAAGTGTGAATTTACGACTTAATTGGTGTCGTCGTCGAACAGCAATGATTTATTAACTCTAAGCCAAATTGGCAGACCGTTTACGAGCAATACAATATACGAGTCTGAACCATTTACAGTGCAATTGCTAATTGTGTATATATTAAATACTATTTTGGGCATTATTAGTTTTGTTGTAATACAAATCGTTACTTTTAATATTACACATAAATTAGTTAAAGTAATTACAAAAAATCTTTTTTAAAAAAAAAATTTTTTTAAGTATATTTTTTTTAACAAATAAAAAAAAATTTTTAGATTTTTTAAAGTAAAAAATTTGAGATTTAAAATTTTTTTTGTTTAAATATTTTTTAAATAAAATTCTGCAACAACACTGTTGTGGTTTTTATCGTATAAAAAAAGTTTTTATTTTCTCGATTTAAAATAATTTCAACAAAGAATTAATTCGTTATCGAAATTATGCTTTAATCTCTAGCGAATTGAGAATATTTCACGAAGCGATAACCACCATCTGGGCCAGATGTTGGAATATCATGCGCAAACAAAAAGATACGATAAAAATTTAATGCAAAATAACGCAAGTAAGTTTTCACTCTGTGGTCTTTTTGAACTCAATTTAAAATGCAAATAAAATGTTCTTTAATGTGGCCTGAAATGAAATAAAACAAAAATAAAAATAAAACAAATCGGAAGGAAATAACTTCCGCTCGACGATACTACAACGTGAAATGTCATTTTGGAAAGTGCATTTCAGAATCACCACCAACAGTAAACTTCAAACCCAGCCCTATTACTCGCGCCCTCTCGCCCCCTTCGAACACCTATACATTTTAGCCATTTACATTGAAGTTCTTTTGCTTACACGGCACAAAAATGTGCCCGAGGACAACGACGTTAGCGATGAGGAGTCACGTAAAATTCACTGCAGGCAATAAAAATAAAAAAAATTAAATTTTCAAAGAAAACCTTACGTTTTCCCTTCATTTGTCAAAGTTAGGGCTAAAAATTAAAATACCAAAAAAAAATTAGAGAATGAAAAAAAAGTGAAAAAAAAGCGGAGTTTCTTTGTACATGCTTTTTTACTTTTAGATTGCTTATCCTTTTGGCCTATCCTCTTTTATGTTGCCCTCAGTTAAAACTCCTTGCCACAGAGGCTTTGCGCCTTTGGGCTTCTTTTTTTTTGGTTTTGCCTGCGAAATGAAATGGGCTTTTCATGTCTGGACTGTACAATTTTTGCGTAGCTTATTTGTATTTAAATTGAATTCAAGATTTTAAGCTGTCTAACGACAAAAATCAATACAATTGAGTATTCTTTTTTATACAAAATAGTAGGTGCACGGATAAATTGATATAAACTGTAAACACTTAAAACAAGAATTCCTACAACTGCTGTGTGATTCCTTCTATTTATTTATTGGTTCAGTAATGGTAACGTTTGAATTTAAAAAAGTTTTACGGAAAGTGGTTGAGAAGTTTAATTGTATTTTTAAGCAAAGCTAGATAATCTAAAACTTGAAACGACAAATATAAAGTGGCCACACTCGCCAAAAGGCAGAAATTGAATGGCCGGAAACTTTCTTAAATGGAAATCACTGGGGAATATTTAGTGGACAAAATCCAGACCAGAAGACACGAGGAGAAGAACTGTGGAAGGGTTGGAGATTAAAAAAAAGAATTAATGTGTTTGAGGCGTAATTGCTGCAAATGTTGAATACTTTTAGAGAAAATACACTTCTATTTGTCACGACTAAAATCATTGACCACAAACGAACGTAAACGGCCAATTTCTCCACGCACCCTCCAAAATTACCCAATTTCAAACTCTTCTAAAGTTTGGATTTAATTACTACATTTCATTAAGATGTCTCTAGTATACAATCCATTTTCATGAAAATCGATTACAATATTTTGTCCCAACGATAGTTTTTTAGCGCGTTTTTAGCAAATTAATATTATCCGATTATGTTCAGTGCGTTTAGAATTTTATTTTGCTGTTATTTAATTTTTTAAATTTGGTTTGAAAAAAACGTGCTAAAATTCTGGAATGATTTAAACAAAAATTCCACAAAAATGGATATATTCCCCTCCTCACCACAATCTGGCATACCTTTTTCTGACCCTCAAAAAAAGAAATCTGGAAAGTTATCGGTCGTTATTGGGCTATAGGCTCCAATTGTGAATTTGGAATTGAAAATGGGTAACATCGGATGGGAACCACGCCTACCTCGCATATAAATTATACGCCAAAATTTCTTTATTTTCGTTTATTTTGATTGGAAATGATTTCGGGAAAGGAATGGGAATGGAACTGGAACGAAATGAAAATGGACAAGCCGTCCAATGGAATTGGAACAACGATGTGATAACTAATAAACTCCCCATTTTTGGAAGACATTTTTTATAAATTCTTTTTAATTGGGTAACCTTCAATTTGTATACAAAATATTAAATTTTATTTTATTTCTTTAAAAAATTTGGTGTCATTTGCACGGTGTTTTCATTTGTTTTTATATGAAATATATTTTTTTGAACACAACAACCACAACAACAACCGATTACTTATAGTAGAGAAATCAATGGAAAAACAACAAAAAGAATGGAAGGGAACAAAAATGAAAGAAATTTGGTAAAACTAATACGAAAAAAAACAAATAAATAAATAAGTAAAACAGGAAGGACAAGCGAACTATTGAATAGAAGAAGTACATAGTTTAGAAGTACTTTGTGAACAAAAATAAATAAATCAATAAATTGGTAAGGAGTGCAAAAAAAAACCATTTATAAGGGTAAATGTTATAAGGGTAATTTAAATCCTTTAAAACTTGTATGTAAATCTTTATATTATATCCAAAAAGCAAGTCAATTTTATTTCTTAGTTCAATTCAGTCTGCCACCTGCCCAAAAGTTATAACCCCATTTGCGAGCATACCAATGTAGAAGAATCGAATCAATGCGCAATGGGAGTGGAGTTGGCAGTCGTTGAATTAATTTTTTTTAGGGAGGCGGCAAATGGAGTAGAAATCGTTTTTTATGAATGAAGTTGACAATCTTTTGTATACACATTTAGTACAATACTTTAGTTGCGAAATGAAATTCATTTGGTCAATTAAAAAAGAAGTAACGACTTTTCTTTAGCATTTAATTTTCCCCGCCCATCTGCTTCTTTTCTACAGATTGTATAAAAAAAATTATATTCAGTACAAGATTTTTCTTAATTATTTTACCTTTTTTTCCAGACGCTTTCTACTTCCACCTTTTACCAGCTTCTTAACGCTTTTTCCACTTGCCACTTTTGTCACTATCTTCTATTCTTCTACCTGCTTTTTGTTTTATTGGTTTTTTTTTCTGTTTGCTCCTTCTACGTTACTTCCAATTTAATTTTTGCACTGTTTTGGGTCTTCTCGCTGAATATAACTTATTTATGTATATTGGTATTTAGTTTGGCTTAAATGCACTTGTTCGGCCTTCTTTCTAATATGTTTTGAAGATTTTTCATTGATTCACTTGGAATTTTTTTTTAAATAATACACACTTGACCACAGACACCCACCATTTACCACCACTTTCTGGCTGTTTTCAATTTTTCCACTGTGCCTTAACTTGATGTCGAATTCCGTCCGGTTTGTCGGTGTTCTTTCGAGCGAATTTCAAATTCATTTGATTGTTTTGTGTGCAAGATACATAGATTTAGCAGATGCGGCCATGAAGAAGTAGACAGTGATATAGCATGACGTCACAAGATTCTTCACTTTGCCACTTTGACAGAAACATGCAAGTTTTGCCACAACTTTAGCTTCACTTGTGTCATCACATTACCGGATTTCCATTTCGCATTTGGTAGATTTTTGGTCCTTTAGTAGAAAATTTAGGGGGAAGAATGATGTATGATGTAACTTAAGTAAATTTTAGATTTTTCGTAGAATTTGTGTTTTTTTTTAAATATGGTAAAAGAAAATTTTCCAATGCACATCTTTCTGGCCAACATGACTAGCCGAAAATTCATAAACAAAATACCAGTTCGAGTGACAAAAAGAATAGTGCGTCACGACAAAATGGCAATCATAACGGCAAACGGGATGGCAGCATCTTTGTATCTATCCTTCTTGCATTCCATAGGTTATTTTCGCTTTGAAATACTCTATTCGTGTTGCGGCGAATTCATCAAATATTTTGTTTTGGCATCACTTAAACAGCGTTGCATTCACTTGCATTGCATAGTATTTACTTAATACTATTTATTTAATATTATTGATTGAAATTGAATTTTGCATGCGTACGAAACATCTAATGTCACATTTTTGCTGGCATCGTTCAATTCAAGAAGGTTTTGTGACTTTCCAGCAAAAGATCGAACTACTTAATTGCAACTCTGGCCCAAATGTTACCAGGGGAATAACCAAATTGAGAAATTCCTTGAAAACTTTTCGACTTGGACAGAGCAATATAAATTTTCGCTTTTCTGTTGCATCATTCTGCTGTTCTTAAAATTATTGTGAAACAGAAATGGAATTCTTTGCAATCGCCAAAAGGGCCGAAGCGGCTCAAAGAGCTGCCGATGAGGCTGAGAAAAGAGCCGCTGTTGCAGCTGCTGCTTTAGCCGCTAAGAAAGCTGCTGCTGAAGATGCCAAAAGGGCAGCAGCTAAAGCTGAACAAAAGACTGCTGCTGAAGTCGCCAGAAAGAGGGCTGTTGCAGCGCATGAAAGGTCTATTGGCGAAGGCATCAAAAGAGCCGAGGCTGCTAAAAGGGCTTCTGATGCAGCGGACAAAAGGTTGGCCGCTAATGCTGTCGAAAGAGCGACTGAAAAGTCTGCTGCTCAAGAGAACAATATTAAATTCTATCGCTAGAATATTGATTAAATCCATATGTACTTTGAATACTATTTTACGTGCATCGAGAAGTGTTCAGTGGTAGTTATGCTTTTCTATAAATAAATGTGAAGAAAATTTACGTTTTTGTACTTAATTCACGAATGATGTACTGATGGAAACTAAATACTATCTCTGTTGCGAATGCTGTCGCCAATAGCCATCACAACAATGCCAACTTGCAATCCACAAACCCATTAACCTATTTCGGTAGAAGTACTGCTGCCCATAGGAATTCCAAATACCATGGATACCATACTTAAATAACAAAGTATCTACTACATGAATTGTATGCAATTCAGTTTAGCTAGAACGTTGTTCAGCAAATATTGTCAATTGTCAACGTGAAAAATGCCGAAAGATAAAGCGCCACAGGTTACAATTGAAAATGGGTAAATGTATAATTCTTAATATTTATATATCTTGATACTTCCACAGGCGAAACGAACCGCGCGCTATGTTGAAGAGGTCTTCCGCCAAATCGAAGAGAAGCCAGATGTGACCGATATAATCATAGTGAACAGCGCAGGAAATCCCATCAAAACCACAATGGAAAACAATACAGCAATTACATTCGCAGGCCTCTATGAAATATTACGCGAAAAGGTACAAATGGGCTTACAAAAGATGGATCCCAAGGATGAACTTTTGATGTTACGCGTACGCACAAAACTGAACGAAACACTAATAACACCGGATGAGAAAATTACCGTAATGGTTGTGCAAAACGCAAAGGATCGTATACAAATGTGATAATTATTGTTCATTAAGAAAATTTATATTTGCAAAATTATGTGGAAAACCATGGCAAAACCATCTAGAAAATATATGTACTAAATTGTTTAAATTTGTCTCTTTGCTTGCAACAGAACTTTAGCAATCAACTTGGTTTTTTGCCAGGGAGCTGGTGTTGTTCAATGTTGATTCAATGGGCGTGGCAGTAATATTATTGTAGACCATGTAGCCCTGAGCGTTTTCACGATGGGATCGGTGTTATCCTGGTTCTGGTGTGCTATTTTGTCCTATATTCAAATTGACTGGTGGTTAAGATAGACAAGATGAGGGTCGGATTGAATTTAACGCATCATCATCTATTGTATGAATTATTCTAATGAATTAAAGTGAATGTGCATTTTAAAATGTCTGCAGTAAGTTTAAATCGCTCAATCAAGTACTGAGAGTGTCAAGGCTGGAGCCCATAGAATACTTCACTACGTAAATCCGCCGAAACAACAACAAATTACACAGAAGTTTGAAACGTACAGCGTACAAAAAGATGGACGAATTATATATTTTGAAGGATTGACGTAGCTAAGTATTCACTGGGTTCCAGCCTTAAGTCGCCAAAAATGTGATATTTTCCATATTGTTTATATATCAATATCGATAATTTTGCATATATCGTTTATTCCTAGTGACTGATAACTACAATTCGATGATTTCTGATTACAACTTTTGAAATTGAACTTGGCACCACTGACATTTTGCCACTTCGCTGTGAAATTTTTCAGCGGCGAATTTGTTTCGTTATTTTTCCCATTGTGTTGTTGTTAGATCGATGACGACATCGATTTTTGACAACTTCCAGCTGACACCCGACCAGACAACCGTAAAAAGAATTGTCTGATTTGTCACAGGAAATTTTTCTTTTCTACCAAAACTAAAATTTTAAAGGCTAAAAATGGTAAATGCAAGAATACATTTCTTTCGAATTTGATCTAAGCTATTTCCTTGTCAATTTGCAGTCGCAGGAAGTGGAGGAAACTTTGAAACGGATTCAGTCGCACAAGGGAGTAGTTGGCACTATAGTGGTAAACAATGAAGGTACAAAAAAAAACATGGTCATAGCCAGCCTTCCATTTACTCGATTTATTCACTTGTAACAGGCATTCCAGTCAAGTCTACGCTGGACAACACCAGCACAGTGCAATATGCGGGCCTCATGAGCCAATTGGCCGACAAAGCACGCAGTGTGGTGCGCGACTTGGATCCCTCCAATGATCTTACATTCCTGCGGGTGCGTTCCAAAAAGCACGAGATCATGGTGGCCCCCGACAAAGACTTCATACTCATTGTCATTCAGAATCCCACGGACTAGAGGCTGTGTGTCCGGTAATCAAAATAGGAAGGCATCTGGGCAATTGAATGTCTGTCGCCGGCAGCTGGTGCCTTCAAGCTCTTATTTATTTTTGTATTTTGCAAATATTGCTGCTGAATTAATTGATTAATTAATTTTGAACTCTTGTGATTTTGTAATCTTTTTTTTTCGTTTCGGGTCGCTAATCTCCACTTTCAATTGGTATTTAATGGAATTTTTGTATTAACAATGAAATTTAAAATTATTAAAAGTATAAAAAAGAAAATATTAAAAAGTTTTTATTAGAAAGGCGAGATTGGATAAGAGAATCATTTCCGTGCCAGGTTCAAAGGTTTGTTATATCAGAAATTTTGTAGATTTGTATTGAGCATGTTTTTTCCATACATTCATATAGAAGTGTTCCACAAAAAGCATCACTAATTCATCACAAAGTATAGACGAGCTTGCACCTGCAGTTCCATTTCTGATTTCATTTCAGTTTCTTCCTCCTTTGCTTTGTATTGTATTGCTCGTTTTGATGTGTGTTTTTTGGGGATGAAATTTCTGTGCTCATTTCAGGGAAGGGATGTGAATTGAAATTGTTCTCTTGTTCTCATCCTTTGCGGCATCTTTTTCCCATAGACTTGTTTTTGCCATATGTTGCCAGTTAATATTTCACATCCTCTGGCTTTGGTACATTATATATTGCAAGTCGCATGAAATTGGAAACCAACTTTTTTTAGACCGTCAATCAGCGGTTCTCAAACATACTAGAATTGAAATGTATCGATAAATATTATTATTTTCGATAGATTAGAAAATATTTATATTTAATTTATTTGCTTGATTTCTTTTAATTTTTATAATTTTAAATTACTGTATTCACTTTTCAATTAAGGAAGGATTTGAACATTTTGTTTTCAGAGCCTATTTACACTATCATTTCCATGACGAAAAATCTGACAAAGAGCTAATAAGAACTGGGAAAATCGTTTTTTTCAAGAGAAAATGGAGCACTTTATAGATTTATGGCTCAAGCAAAATTTGGAAAATAATAAACACTAATAGTAAATTGTCGAAAATACACCTTTCTTGAGACTTCTCTCTATATTAAATTTACATCTCTACATGAAACCTTTCACAATTTAATTGTAAAATTTTTACAATTTGCCAAGGACTCGTGTTTCTTCACTACCAAATTGTAATTCAAAACTTCAATTGCAACCCTGTGTTTGATAAATATAATTACAAGATACCGTCATTCTTGAGGTTTACAGTTGGCACAAAATACTTATTGTCAATTTGACAGAAAAATTCAAGTAATTCCACTAATGTAGCTTAATTTGCTTAGCCTGTTGCAAATTAGTGAATTTCCAATCTTATAGATTGATTTTTTACGTTAAATAGAAATGGTTCGAATGTGAAGAAGATCCACGATGTGACGTCACGTCAAAATGGTAAAAGCCATGGGCGGCATCTTTGTTAAATCTGTCAAAACATTTGACGTTCGACACTTTTGAAATTTGTGAAATCTGTTTCTGTTCGGTTTTGGTCGTTGGACGCACTCGGTCGTTGTTGCTGTGATAATAAAAATTATTGAATTTAAATATGAAATAAAAACTTAACTGAACACATTTTGCATTTAAAAAAAATAAAGAAAACTTACTGCTGCTCTTACAGGAAATATTGCAAATGCAGCCAAATACATACACACAATCAACTAAAAAGAAAATAAAGGCCATTATATGCAAACGTGAAAGCAAAGTGAAAAATTATATACATGCATCAACGTAATCTTACACAAAAGTTTTCATAATTTGAAAATTAAAAAAAAAGTTCTACTGAAACTAACACAATTAAGACCCACAAAAGTGAAAATACTGTAGTGAAAAATTTAACAAAAAGTTAATTTTACCAATTTGGGTATAAAAATAAGTTGGAAAAGTTGTACATAATTGAAAAGTAGTCGTCACACAATCCACAAAAGCGAATATTGTTTTATTTTTTTCCACACAGTCATATCGACTGGCATTTGAGTATATACACGACGAGGCGAACGAAGCCAAGTACATAAGCTCAGTTCCAAAATATAAATAAATACAATACAAAAAAAAAACAGAACAGAAAGTAAATAACCGACGAGTGACGTGAAGTGAAGCTCAGCGAAGCAGCGCCGCTGCCCGAAGTTTGTTTGCGTGCAGAGTTGCCATGAAATTAAATTGAAAATTTAACAAATTACAAATGAAATAATGAAGTGATAAATGCCGTAAAACGGTTCAAGTAAATACACCAGTTAAGTGAATAAGTCACTTGGATCATTCTGCGATAACAGCAAGCGAAAATTTCAATTCTCGTAAAGTAATCGTTCCTTCACCACACCGCATTTCACAGTTTGGTCATCATCAGCAAGAATTTCATTTATTTTTTGTCTGCTGTCGGACAACGGACTTCGCTTCGTTTTTGGCTGCGCTGTCGTTTATATTTTTGGATATTTACTTACACACGATTGCAGCACATAGGAGCAGCAACTGTGGTGAGCATATCTATATATATATGTTTATATACAAAAGATATACGATATAAGCTTATATAGATTTATATTTACTGTTTTTTTCTGGCCAAGTATATGCATATGCTGCCTGCCTTCTGTGCGTTTTCCATTTAAAGTTTTGTTTTCTGCTTCTTCTCTTTATTGTATACCGTAAAGTAAGGAATTTCAAAAAAATAACACTCACATAATAAAAATAAAACAAGTATTTTACTCGATGTACATTGCAAAAAAGGGTATTTCTCGTGTTGTACTTACTAAAAGTGCTTTAAATTTAAACATTTTCTGTATATATTTTTACAACTTCATACTTGTTCACACGCATAATATTTTTATTATTTCTGCTTTAAGAGTTTCTCTTGCAATCAGTACTTCTGTACTTATTTTGGGATCGGTCAAGTCGACAGATAACATTCTTTAAGGTTAAACGAAACAATGTACTGAAATATTTTTATATAATATTGTTGTTATTGTTGCAATTGTTTTTTTTTTCACTTTGTGAACTTTAATGCGAAAATACAATTTTCATGTTTGTATGAAAAATAGCAAGTAATCGATACTTGCGCAAATCACTATAGAGAGTCTGCGATTTAATTTGAGGGCGGCATTTGCAGCAGAAATTGTAACAGGGAAAAGGTTTCAAATATATATATTTTCTGTAAAATATTTGTGATAAATTTTAACTTCCCAGCATGCAGGTGCAACTTGTTTGGGAAAGAAACGGGGTTGCCTTTTTGTTATCTATGTAATGACCAGATGCTGTCCTGAGGGAAATTAACCTGAAAGCTTTCTCCAATGAATAGCTGGACAGTTCCCTTTTTAAGCTGCATAAAAGCCTTCTTGTATGAATCAATTTTAAGTCAATTCAGTTATTAATTATAACGGCATTTTGTTTATTTTCGATAGGAAAAAAAAATATTGTTATCAATAACTAATGGGCAAAATTAAATAAAAACAAATTTTGGGCAAACCAGAACAAAACCTCTTTCGATTGAAATGGCAACCCACGACCATAAATTATCAACATTTCCCCGTACATTTCATTGTTTCCTACCCACTTTTTCATCTTGTTTCGTTCTTTTTTCAGTTTTTTCCCGTTATATTCTCAATTCATTCCCTTTCTAAGTATTTTTTAGTTTGTTCCATTTTCCATCCGTTCCATCCGTTCCCTGTTCAAGTTTGTTGCAATTCCATTTTTCTATTTCGTTTCGGTTACATTTCCATTACGTTCCTGTTTCGTCCCCATTTTGTTCCGGTCCATTTGAATTTCATTCCCTTCCCGTTCACTTTTCAAGTTTGTTCCAATTCCGTTTCTGTTAATTTCCATTCTAAGCCTGGCATCATTACATAACTAGAAACGGCATCCAAATCGATTCAGTATTTCTCTGGTAGACTCTGGTAGAGAATAAACATTTTTCTTTACCTGACACACCTTTTTTTTATTAATTATTAAACTTAAAGTAATTAAACCAAATTGATCCTATGAACGGTCCGTTTCACAGTCATCATTTAAGAAGATTTTTATTCACAATAGACATTTTTTCATGGTAAATTAGACTTTAAATGGCCGATGTTGGGCAGGACGACAGGATGCTTTCTACATATGGCGTTTTACGAAAGCTTTGGGTTGTTCCAACAAAAAACAACCCCCCATTCGTTTAAGTTCTCCTGTTCCCTTCCTCCCTATTTGTATTGTATTGCGATGTACTCATTGGAATAAATAGAAATGTTCCAGCTTTATAAAGAAAATTGGACTAAACAATACAAAGTATTTCTTAAAAATACTGTTCATAGAAATAAAAACGACGAATGAGTTTAATCCATTACAATTCGTCGAGTCATTTTAAAAAGAAAATATCAAAATCCATATTATTCTCTCTTGTTCACATAACTTTTTCACATACCGCATATAACTACAGCAGCAATACGTCATTTGTTTGGTGTGCGTTGTGTGTCGTGATTCACTTTGTTCACCGTCGACTGACTGCGTCGGTCATATGACGGACGCAGCGAAACGAACAGCCAGCCGCCTTTGCGGTCACAATGGCGTCTCCTTGTTCGGAGTGAATACTACTTGTTTTTTTTTTTTTTTCAATCGTTTCGGAAAATGAATGTTTTTCGCATCTTGTCATGTAGAACGAGAATTTTCCATCAGTAATATACGTATGTATTATTTTGTTATTTCAACCCTCCTCAGCCGGTTTCAATGTTGATCTAATTCAATTTTTAAAAAATTGTAAAATCAATGGTTTTGTTGAAAGTTGGAATTTTGTATCTTATGGAAACGTTTGAATTTGTAAATTAAATTAGTTAATGAAGAAGTGACTTTTAAAAGGAATTGATTTTACAATTTTAGCAAATTGAATGTTCCAGATGTCAATTGGTCTGAATGCTAAAAAGTCAATATAATCACATTTTTATATCACAACAATCGTAACATCTCTAACTATTCATTCATCGATGAGTAGTTGGTTATTTCTAACCGCAGTTGATCATAATTTTTATTTGTTAAATGAATTAAAGCCCCAAGTATTTCCTTGAAAATGACGTAATTTTTCCTTAGTGGTTAGTTAGATAGTAACCTATTGGATGCATTACTCATGGAAAGACACCCTTTGACTTGAAAGGTATTTTTTTACGAATTTAATTTATAAAAAATTTAACTAAATTCGAATGGGTTAATTAGCTTTTCCCATTTTCAAAGGAAAAAAAATGTAGAACAAAAAAAAAGTAAATTATCGATTAAAAAAGCCTTTTTCAACATAAAATTCTTCGAAATGTAAATCAAAAAATCCAAAAGTTCTATTGGGAATTCCTACAATCAAGGCATGGTCCCAAGCCGAGTGTATGTTCACTATGCAATCCAATCATTATGTTAAACAAACTGATTAGATTCTTAATATTATCGTGGAAGTAGTCGTCTACACACACTTGCACTTACTCCTAGTCAAAGCTTATTATGTAAACGTCTAGCGGTTAAACGGTGGCTTGCAGTATAGGCAAAGTTTATCAAAAAAATTAATATTGAAATATTCTTTCAACTTTATAAATACCCATCGCTGGGGTGCCAATGAAAATTGCCCAGAATATTAGGTGGGACAGATGCTCTCAATATATCGATTATTGTACAATCAAGCTATATCTATTGCACATTCATGGTGGACACACTGTAGAATACGAAGAACAAGTTTTCAAATTTGCCAAAAAGTTACACTTACGATAAATTCACGATTATAGGACTATATGTTTAGATCTGTTGGTCTGAGCAAACGTTTATATTCATATTCATTTACTGCTAATGAAGCCCCCAAAAGTATGTTTTTATTTTTGAACAAACAATTTTTTCGAATTATTTACAAAGGCCACATTTTCCCAATATAAAATAGTAAATACAACAAAACTGAGGTCCTCCCAATAAGAGAAACCGAAAAAGCCAATAGTTCACTCATTTAGGTGAAATACAAAACTTAACATTGTTTGTAGTTCCATATGGTTTCTGTAGCCGAATTTAGGTAATATTATCGGACCAATGAGTATGGAACTAACAAAGTATCAAACTAACGAAGTCTCCATAACACGCACCTAGGACATATAAACCTAAAAGCAAGGCTTAACCATCAATGCTCTATAACTAAGATTATTCTGTAATTTAAAATTTTTGTGATGTTGGACGTTTTTAACTGTTTTTATTTTTATAGACCCCAGTTATCTCCCCAGGGTTCTCTACATCAGACATTTTGCGACCCATTGCTTATTGTATTAACGAACTTTCTTCATCTACTTGGTTTGCATCCTTGCCTTCTTTGTTTCTTTCGACTTTATATTAATTGCGAATGGATCCCTGGCAGTGATTGACCCTCGAACAATTATTTATTAAATAGTGTGTTGTTTGATAAAACCTATGTGTTGTTTGATATTCTCTTAAGAGGCTAACTAAGTCCCGTGTCTGGCTTATGAAGAATGAGGTATCTGGGATGTAATTGAGTATAATGGATATCATGTTCGTAAAGACGAACTACGTCTCACAGCTTAGATGAATGGTCAGAACGGACTTAATCTCATTGACCACCATCAGACTTCCAACCCTGATTCTTCTTTCTTTAGAGGCTCTAAATATTTTTTGAAATGTTTCAAACTTTTTTTTCTTAAATTACAAAATTTTGGTTTTTTTTTTTAAATTTAAATTTTTTTCAAACATTGGAAAAAATTTTTCTAAAAATTAAAAAAAGAAATCTCCTTAACTCTCATCGTGGCACAGTAATTTCACAGAATTTTCTTGCAAAATTCAATCTGCAAAAATATGAAATGATTCATACTAAAACCGGATGTGGGAAGGCCAAAGTGAATTTGCATACATCCTCCTTTAAAATGCAAAACTTTATTAAAATTTATTAAATTTGAGAAAACACAGATACCATTTTTACCAATGTTTCTCCCCTCGCCAAACGAGTCCAAACAAAGTTTATTGAAATTTAAATCCTATAAGAAACTAGAATTCGTTCAACATCTGTTCGATGCGAACGAAAGAGCATATTTAATTTTGCGTCGTCGGTGAATACATACATGTAAAAGTAGTTTTCACCCAAAAAAAAAAAAAATAAATAAAAACATAACACAAATAAAATACATAAAGGCACGTCACAAAACTTATATAAAAGCAGCCAGCCTGCTATGTTGTATGTTATCTGTGAGATACTTAGTTACACCTAAATGTGAAACCAACATCTTATATATACGTACCTGCTTCTTCGTTCCAGGTACAACAGCTCTGAAAAGCCAACAACAACAAGGAGGACATCGACTACTACAACAACAACAACAACAACAGCGACGACGACAGCGAACCAGAAGAAAAAGCAGAAACCGAAACAAGGAAACGTCTCGACAAGAAAAACCACTTCGTAGCCAAAAGGAGGATAGAAGAGAAACGCAGCCGAGGAATTCGTTTCTTGCGTGTGCAAAGAAACAGAAGAAGTGGAAGAAGGGCAGAGACGTCATTTTGCAATAATATATCAAGAGCATCCCTCGGAAATCAATCGATCGATCGGTGCGCGTGGTGGTCTGTATTCAGTTCTACCTACGCCAGAGAAGAGTCGGTTTGCAGGTTCACCTTACCAACAAAACAGCAACCACAAACGGTTAAAAAAAAACACTGAATTTGGAAATCACAACGACGTGAAAGTGCGTGTGTGCATACGACTGACTGCCAACAACCAACAAAAAAAAGAGCAGCAACAGCGAGCGAACGAACGAACGAAGTGCGTGTGTGCCGCCGCGTAATCACCATCGACCAACGACGACAACGAAGAAGAAGAAGCAGAAAAAACCGAACGATCGACCGACCGAAAGCAGCCACAAAGCGACTCCCAAAAGCCCTGTAAAATTTAAAATTATATATACGTATATATAAATATATTAAAAAAAAGAAGAAACAAAAAAGAAATACTTGCGAAACGGCAAACCAAAAAGCAACGAAACTTTTATTTTGTAAAAGCAGAGCCCGCACCGAAAGACAGCTGGGGAACGCACCCAGCCGAGCTGATGACTTGCTGCACGTAATTAACATAAAAGCAAAATCGGTAAAAACGGAATTCGACTTCGGCACATTTTTGGAAATATTTCGTCGTAGAAGCAACAAAAGCAACACGGATTTAAACACAAAATTTCAACAAATTCAATAAATTCAGCAAAGACTGAATCACACAACACGGGCTGAATCGAAGAAGACTTTCGTTTGAAATCTCTTTTTACTGAAAATTACAAACAACTTGGAAGTCCCCAGAGCAAACTGCCGACTGCCGATCAATAGTGCCAAATTAGGAAATATTATACGAAGAATACCTCGCAGCATTAAAACCGCTCACCACAATTACCACACACTTACAAAAGAAAGAAACAGCACACACACACACACTCCAAATGAAAACTGTACTCCTCAGCTCGGACGACATCCAGAACTTCAACAAACTCATCTACGACCCAAAGACCGTGCAGTTGGCCACCGGTGGCAACGGCGTCAGCACAAGTGGCGTTGGCGGCCAACCGTCCAGCTGCAATTTGATGGCTTTGCAGTATTATCTCAAGCATCCCAGCAATTATCCCGCTTCACCGGCTCAACAGGCCCAACAACTGCAGCAGCATCATCACCGCCAGCCACAACACCAACAACAACAACAGTCCACTGGCGGACAAACGCACCAGCAACAACTGCTCGCCCAATCTCAGACACAATTGAAGCAGCTGCAACTGAAACAGCCCACCATACACCAGCAGCAGCACACGAGCTATCATCATCATCCCTACTACCAGACATCGCAGCAGACAACGCCTGCGTCCGTCACGACCCACACCCAGCACACAATACATAACCACACCAGCAGCAGCAGTCACAACAAAATCACCACCAACAACAACCAGCACCACTCATCGGCGACGGCGCCCGTGCCCGTGCACGCTCTCAATCAGAACTCCAACTTCTCTGCGGCCAGCTCGAGTACAGGCGGCACTGCCTCCAGTCACGCGCCCACCCAACAGTCCAACACAACGGGCTCCAGTCTGTCGCCGCCCGGCGCCACTGCCAGCGCACGCAATACCACATCCTCCACAGCAAATAGCGCCACGGCAGCGAACGCCGCAAATGCGTCAGCCGTGCGCACCAGCATTGTCAGCGGCACCAAGAAACTGAAGACCGAACCCGTTCTCTCGCAATTCCATCAAACCGAACGGCTGACCTTCGCCAACACTCACATAGTCTGGGGCGAAGAGCATTGGAAGCGTGTGGTCTTCCAGGATGAGCGCAAATTCAATTTGGATGGACCCGATGGCTTCTCGTACTACTTTCACGATCTGCGCAACTATGAGCGCACATTGTCGCAACGACCGCGCGGCAATTCGGTGTTCATCTATGTGCTCGTCACGGCAGGCGGACCCATACACTTGGACGTGTCGACGGCCAAACAAAAGCCCGAAACATGCATCGAAACCATACTGAGGGAACGTTCGAATATTGTGACCAAGCTGGGCGGCAATTCCGATTTTGTGCTGCAGGATCACAATTGGTCGGCGAATGTGCTGCCCACGGCGCAGGAATGGCTCAGCGCCGAGGGCATTAAAACGCAAAAATGGCCCACCATCTCGCATGATCTCAACATCATGGAGAACGTGTGGGGCTGGCTGATACGCGAGGTGTACGATGGCGGGCGCAAGTTCTCGCGCAAAGACGATCTGATATTTCGTATACGCGAGGCGTGGGCGCGCCTGCCAATGGACTTGCTGACCAACCTGTATAGTACGCTGCCCGAACGCATAACGGAGCTTTACTATACGCGCGGCGTCTACACGAATTGTTGACGATCGCTGGACGACGTTGTGATGAAGGCGATTGAGTATGAGACCGTGGCGCACGACCATGCAACCCTAGGCGGAAGGGTGCAAGTGCTTCAGTTACAAAGGGTGTTTATGTAAATAGTTTAGAGGCGGCAGCAGCAGCAGCAGAAAAACAAAACCATGGCACCACACCACCCGGTTCAACGAAATCCAATAACTATGCTAACCAGAAGACAAGGGCTTGAAAACCATCAGCATCAACATGTTCTGCTACAAATCGACGAAAAATCTTAACATTTCAACGAACAAAGACTGACTGCATGGCGTTTCGGTGGCAGATACTAAGGCGAAGAAAGAAGCTTCACTAGTTTCCATATATGTATTTTTTGGGGCTTATGAGTTTTTAAAAAAATGTTATTTTTTTATATTAATTTCGCATCTGCCTGGGCACACCCTTATTTTGTACGTTGTCTTGTGCGGTTCTAGTTGATGATGATAACAGCTCATAGACCAAGAGTGGATGGACGTTATGCCCGTTGGTGTGCCGCCAGCCATCCCTTACAATTCCAGTGTGCGCTCTCTCGTCCGCCTGCGCTTAGCAATTTTTTTTAATTTCGTTTCAATTATTTCTAGTTTTGTACTCTTTGAAAAATTAATTTAATTTGGAATAGCTTTAAGATGTGCAACCACAAAAAAAAACAAACCAGCAACCCACAACAAAAGAACAAACAAGCGAGCGCTCGATCGAACTAGTAAACTGAAATTGTTGTAAAATTGTAACTAGCCCTATTTGTAGATTAAGTAACTAATTTAGAATTTCAAAAAATTAAGCAAACAACAAAACAGAAAAATAAGAAAAAACAAATGAGAAAAAAATGAGAAATGAACTTGAAAGAATTAACTAATTGGGGAACATGGATTCGTCGGCGGCCTCCGCCATGTGTGTGGCTGGTAGTTAGTTCAGTTATCATGCTTCTCTTCTTCTTTTGTTTCTTCTAAACAAAGCCCCACTCAATATTTTGTTATTTTTTGTTAATTGTTTTATTTTATTATATTTTTTTTACAATGATCAAAATTACTGAAGTAACTAGAAAGTATTATTGTTTAATGGACAAAGTATGAAAGATAAATTGCAGCAAACAAATGATATAAATACAAACAAACAGAAAAAAATAAAACTAAAAAAAAATACAAAAAAATGAATGTAATCTAACGCTTTAGAAGAAATCTAATTAAATCGATTGAATTGAAGATGTGAAATTTCTGTAATTTTTTTTATTATTAAAATTCTAGTTTTGTTTCCTTTTTTTATTTACATTTAAATTAATTTAAATTATATTAATTAGATACATACATATATATAAATAAATATATATATATATAAATGTATATGTATTGAAATTACTTTTATATGCTTACCATTTACTACCAACAACAACCACAAGAAACAAAAAAAACAAGAAACAGCAGCAAATGTTATATGAAACGCATTACATGCTTTTACAATATATTTCAACATATATGTAACACACAGCCTCTATACATAAACTATCGAAATAATATACAAACACACACACACACACACACACAACACACTCAAACTCTCACATAGATACATACACACACACAGCTCAACTTCTACACATACACTCCTCATTCAGCTGAATCGACCTGAACCGAAAATAACTTAATTATATTAAACAAAATCGAAATACATACAATAAAACTAAAGCCAAGCAAAAAAAAAAATAAAAATCAAATCACAAAAACCAATTTGAAAAAAATCAAATCAAATAAAACGAAATGAAATGAAATGAATGAAAATTTAATTTTAAGCTCAGTTTACTTAACTAACTACAATATATGAAACTGCAAAAGAACAACCACTACAACACCAACTACTACTACTACTACTGTACTAAATACAACAACCAGAACAACAACAGCAAAAATTAAAACAAGCTAAAACAACAACTAGTTACTACTTATATAAAAAAAAAGAGAAAATTTAAAAAAACAACTTCTAAATTTAAAACTTTTAAATTTAGTAATGGGAATATGTGATTTTTTTGCTTATGGAAAATTTCAAAATTTCAAATAAATTAAATTAAATATCAATAAAATAAAATACCAACAAATACGTAAAGAAACTTTTGTCTACTTTTTTTTGTTCTTTAAATATTTCCCATACACATTTCAATTGAATCATTCTCTATTGCTTAGGGAGAAATTGAATGAAGGAATTGAAAAGGGGTTGAATGTGCCCTGTCCCCTATCTAGGCAATCGATAGTAACTCCCAACTGCTACTGCCTGCTGCTATGAGTGTGTATTCATATCAGCGAACCGACACGACAACGTTGAGTTGATGAGAATTTTCTAATTAAATTTGAGATTTTATTGTCACACACATCTACTGAGTTATATGTTCACCACATCTGCTGCGCCATCTTGAATTTTTAAGTTTCAAAATCAAATTCGAAATCAGCGACCCCAAAAACCCCCCTGTACGAAGTTACATACCACTTCGATTGAATATTGAAAATTTGTTCGCCATCTGCTAACTTGAATTTTTTGGAAATTTCAAAGCTTGCAAATCCTGTATGTTCAAATTTCAAAGAAATTGGCTTCAAATTAAAAAAAAACATATTTTGGTTTTAAAAAATTTACAACAAAATTGAAATAATTTTTCTTTTAGAACTGCTCTAAGCTAAATATTCTTTGTACACTATTCTGCTTTAAATTCTACCCCTATTTACGTTTTTGTATGTTCTCCCTTCCCTTCAAAAATAACATACTGCATTTTATTACAAATCAAATCAGGTACCACAATAGCGATCCCTTTTTTTTTATTGAAGAATAAAGTTCGCAAAAACCTTTCATATTCGTGAATTGTATGTAAGCAAGCATTCATAAAAAAAGAATACAAAAAATTTTGAAGGATGTAAATGGAAAACAAATAAAAAAAACTCAGATAAATGCGAATGAAACTAAGTTCAATCCAGGTAGAGATAGATACTCAAGGAAAAAGTTCACTGTACGGTAAAAAGGAAGACAATTTGCCCATATCTCACTCTCAAATTCCCCAATTTCCAAGATGATCCCCCAAAAAATGTCAATTAATATATTAATAGTTATATAGAGAAAAACCAAATAAAACAACTTAAGTCATTTATAGATGAACTTAAGATGTGCGATACGGTCTAAAACTTCAAAGTTTTATGTTTTGGTTCTATTGCAGGGGTGCGAAAAATGATTTGTGCTATGAAATGCGTATGTCTGGTCTATTGGGATAAATTAAGAAACTTTGCGCATTAATTGTTATATAAACTTTAAAAAAAAAACTGCATTTTTCTGACAACGTTGACAAGAGCAGCAAGACGTATCCAATGACGTCACGCAATAAAATTGCGATTGTAACGGTACACGGGAAGGCGGCATCTGTATTAACATAGTGAAAGCGACAAAGCCGAGCCGTCGGCAATTACGGCTAGTAGCCGCCGCATCGAATTTGTATGGCTTTGATCGGCGGAAATTCAGCCGCCGGTACTTTTGTTTTTGTAGGCTCAAATTTTTTGATAAACTATTTATTTAGTTAATTTTTATTGTAACCGATTTTTTTAATTTCGGCAATCCGTGACATTTTTGTTTCTACAGGCCAACTCAGTCGCATTGCCGTTGGAAATATGACTTTGCACAGCCGTCATTGATTTCAAACGGCTTGGAGCTCTCGTTGAAGGTATACAAATTTTGTTGTGTTTTTGTTTATATTTTTGTATTTTGTATTTAAAATAACAGACTTTGTAAAATCATACACAAATTTTAATTAGAATAAAATGGCAAGACGGTGTTATTTGTGTAAAACAACGCAGTCAAATAAGGAATCGGATGTGCGCCTACATACGTAAGTACATTCGTCTGTTACATCTGCCATCAGCAAACACGATTTTCGATTTGTCTGTTTCCAGATTCCCAAAAGATGAAGCATTGCGACCGTTGTGGATAAAAGCTTGTGGTTTGAGCGACAGCGACAACTTGACTAATGTAAAGATTTGTTCGAAACATTTTCGTCCAGAAGACTACAACTTGCAAACCAAATATTTGCTCAAAGATACAGTGCCTACTGTTAAAGTTAAAGTACTAGTGTTGCCAGTAGTCCAGTACCCCAGTACACCAGCACCTACTGAAACATTTGCCGATGTCAAGCAAGAGGATGGCACCACACCAAAAAAGCGTCGCTTTGCGGACCCGCGCTATATTTCAGAAATCACAGTTGATGATGTGAGCACTCCCGGAAGTGCACGCCGTGTCATACAATTTGTGAAAAAAACGGTTGAGAAAAAAAACAAAACTATAAAGTCTCTTCAAGATGCGAATAGAAGTTTGCGAAAACGCATTTCCGCTTTGGAGAACACGATTGTAAAGTTGCACGAAAAAGGCTTGATAAGCGCAGAAGCTGACCAACTGGTGGTATGTACAGTGAAATGCATTCGACAAATGTGAAGCAAATGTGATATTTCGTTTAATGCAGAAAATCGTGCCAGAAAACATGAGGGCAATAGTGTTGAAAAAGAGCACCAAGTGGTATTCCCAGGAGATGAGGATTGCGGCACACCAACACTTGGCTCAAGTGGGTTACACACAATATAGCTGTACGACATTGTACTAGATTGGAATGCATTCCATTTTCTTTCGATTGTTTTGCAGATGGGCTCCGAAGCGGCCAGCGGGAACACGGATGACGCAAGCCTTTCGGATTCTGAAAAGTCTAGTTGTATTTCGAATTCATTGTTGGAGGAGAGCAAGGACGACAGTGAGTGCTTCCTTGTATATTTATAGTGCCGTTTTCCATGTTTTTCTATTATCTTCCTATAGGCAGTAGTAATCTGGCTTCCAGCTCATGTCGGAATCCAATTGTGAACGAGATCAAGTTGGAACCGCTTGAAGAAATCGAAGAACAGAAGTGCGACCTTACTTTCTCCGAGTACATTCTAAGTGAACCAGACACACAAATGCTAAATGTGCCGAAAATAGAAATAAAGGAAGAAGAAATGCTTTAAAGAATTCAAAAAAATAAGGAATTTCGCAACAAACAACAAAAATCTCACCTACAAGACAAAAGCCAAAAACTCAAGCCAGGTACTTAGGCGAAACATAGATTGAACAGTGTAAAGTACAATGAACGGTAAAAAGGTAGAAAATGATGATTACTGGAAATTGTGTAGGCACATCAGAAATACTTTAACCTCTACATTGTCACAAAAGAAACATGGAGACAATAGACCTTTTTTGCAAAAGCCGACTCTTTTTTTGGGAAGAAACATCTGCGTTTGAAAAACCAAACAGGTTTGTATGTACGAGTATATGAAAAGATGAATGAAGCAATAAAGAAACATTCTTAGAAATTGATTATTTACATTTTACTTAATTTCAATGCTGGCTTCAACTTAGAGGACTTAAAAAGAAATAGAAAAGGAACAAAACAGAAGTACATGAATAATAATAATGGTTAAGTAAGGATGAGGATGTCTTAAAAGTCTTTAATAACGGCAATTCTCGATTCATTGTTTACGAAAATATATATAAGAAAAACTGAGCTCAATCTGAAATACATAGTCATGTCAAAATCAGTATTATTTGCCAAACAAAATTTTAACTGAAATGACCTCAACAAAAGTTTTTTTAAAAAAGCAATAGATAGCCATTTTTTTGTTTTTTAAATTTTAATTAAAATGGAAAATACAAAATTTTTAAAGCAAAAATGGACAAAGTTATGAAACTTAAAAAATACAAATGGATTATAAAAAAATTAAAAACTTTCACCAATTTTGTCAGATTTTTTGAAAAAATTTAAATTTTTCTGTGATTATATGGAAATTGTTTTTTATTTTTTTAGGAAAATTATGTTTTCTATTTAAAATCTCAACCAAAATAGTTAAAATAAATTCCCTGAATTATAGAAAAAAAATGTTAATGCAATTGATACTGTCTAAATTATAAATTCTTCAGAAGCACTACTTCGTATACACTTTGGGTTTACCGTTATTTTGTAAACAAAATGATGACTAGAATGCTAATTAGTTTTTCCTATTAATTCAATTGGTTCCAACTATTCTTTCAAAAGTAATGTCATTTAGCAAGTTTAATAGTATTTTTTTCTGAGTGTGAGGAAATGTGAAAGACGTAGGATAAATTTTTAATCTTAAAAAATATGAAATTGCGAAGAGTGGAATAAATTCCTCAGGAAGTGATTCTACTGAATACAAATTTTTGCTATGATAATTTCTGAATTTATTTTAATTTTTCTTCTGTAAATTTTACATACTCTAACGCATTTTTATGCTGAAATTGTGTCTTTAAAAATTCTCTATAATGTATCTAATGAAAGAGCGTGAAAATATGGAGTAAAATAAAAAACATTTTCCAAATTTAGGCTTTTATATCCGAGAAACTAAAAGCAACACAACAAAATAGTGTTCCGATATTTTGTAGAGCTAACATTATTCTGTATAAAACAAAGAAGACCAAATTGCCAAAAAACGGTTCTGGAACCGAAACCGATGTTTTGGAATGTCTGGAAACCGGAGCCAAAATTGATATATTTTTAAATCTGAGATCCGGAAGCGACGATATTCGTTTCGGTTGCAGTCCCTGCATCTAATCATTACTAAAAGTACATCCTAAACTAAAATAGATGGCAAAAAACGGTTATCATATTTGAAATCAGTGAATGCGTTAGGAGAATAACCGATATTATTTTTAAAATTAGTAGATTTTTGTCCAAAGTTTATATGGAGTCAAAGTACTGACCTTCTATTAACAAAAAAAAGTGGAACATACTCCGTTCGGATTGTACAATTCGAAGTAAAATCGTTGTAAAAAAAAAACGCAATGCTTTTTCGGGGTGCTAAGTTTAAGTGGCAGTTTATTAAAGTTGTGCAAAATACTGTAAATATTTCATAAAAAAAAATATTTATATATTTTTCCTTAAGAGCTAATAAAAACCAATTGTCCTTGGCACTTGCTTGCATTATTATATAGGCACCTGTGCGTTCAGATAATTCTTCGAGTGTATAAATATAGTAAATTATCTTATTTCTATATAAGTATAAGTGGAATTGTGCGCGGGTGTAAGCGATTGTATAAAATACGCATGTAAATATATGGGTATATCGTAAAAATAGCTGCTTAAATGCACACACACGAGGCACTTAATTCGTCTTCATCTCCTCTACTTGATAATACTGCGTACACAAGCCGGACTGCAAAAGGGCAAATTCTGCTTCACACAAAAACGCCCGCCAATCAATGATTTCTCACATTTGATGCCCGCACAAACGAAGCACGGTCCATGCCAGTGCACTTCGCCCCAAACCACGCCCTGATCGGAGGGGCCAATGGGACGGCGGCAGCGCTGACAGGCGGCCGCAAAATACTCATCATAGCACTTCAAGCACAAGGGCATATTCGATTTCTCATCGGGGATATACTGTTGGCCCGCAAGCGGTGAGTCGCATTGATAGCAACAGAAGTGCTTAATGTGGAATGTGGCACCCTCGGCGGCCGTATACTCCTTGGTGAAAATCAACTCATCGCAGGCACGGCAGCGTGGTATCTTCAGTTTAATGGCCAAATCGCGTCCACAATACACCTGACCGCCATGGAAGAAGTACACTAAATCGGCCAGAAGCTCGCGGCACGTATTACACTTGAAGCAGTCCGGATGCCAGGCAATTTCGCGGCCCGCACGTTCCGCTTTGACGGCCACCTCACCGAAATTGATGGGCTGTTCGCAATCGCGACAGCTGAGTACGGGTGTGGGGCTAGCGGGCTGATGGAAATCTGGAATGAAGCAGAGTTAGGGTAATAAATTTAAGGAAAATAAAATAAAATGTCTGCCCACCATTATCTGGTCCCAGCTGCAGTTGCTGGAATGCTCTTGGCAAAGTGCCGCCAAAGGCACTTGACTCGACTGTGGGATACATGTTCATTTCTTCGATGCCTGGTATAGAGGCAAATCTTCCGGCCGAGGCATTCAAATCGTCGATGGGATAGTTGCCATAATTCGGTGTCGATGGCTTCGAATCGAAACCGGAATCATTGCTGCGAGAATTTGTCAAGGCATTGGCTGCCTTAAGGCTGTTCTGTGGACTGCCATACGACACCTCCAAACTGTTGGGCATTTGCGAGACAAATTCGCGCACCTCTTCACTCAAGGGCTTGTTAACCATCAGCTGTTCACGCAAACGCTTGATGGGCATCAACAGCTGGCAGTCAGTGTATGGTATGGCCTTCTCATCCAGCGTTTGAAAGAGTCGATCGTAGAAGGGTCCATTGAGTAAGGCACTCTGCAGGGCTTTTGTATTGACCGGCAATGTCTGCAGTTGCTGCTTTGTGGGCCCACTCAAGGTTTGATCGGGGTCCACAAAGTCCGGTGATAGCGGCCTTAAGGCCAAGACCAGAGGTTCGGTTATGGGCCGGCCAGTGCGTGCATATTGGAATGATTGCTTCAAGGGCTCCGAGTTGATTATCTGCGCAAATACGGGATCCTTTTCGTAGTCAATGTTGGCGGGCAGGCCGCAGTCGTAGACAATGGTGGAGACATTGCCGAATTTCACTTTTCTCATGGGCGTGTCCTGACGCATTTGAGCACTGAAGCGTGCTTGGATGGAATTTTTCAAAGGCAACGGTGAATTGAATGGCAATTCGGAAAGTTTCGTCTTAATGGGCGTGGCATATTTTGAGCCACTATCGACCTGAGGGCAGACGGCATCGATTTCCTGCTTGAAATTGGGATTCTGTAGATATTCCTTGCGGAAGTCCGAAATGGGACCCAGTTTGGGATCGCGAGAAATGTCCAGATTTTTTGCCTAAGCATAAAAGGTAACATTAATGTGTTTTTAATTCTTCTAATTACCTTTGTGTTACCTTCAGGGCAGCCAAAATTTTATCATAAATTGGACCATTGTACACAAGACTCTGCACCGCTTGCTTATTGAGGCCGCAAAGCTTTTGTTTTGTGGCCTGCGACAGCTTCGGTTCGGCTTCGAACTCCACTGGCAACTCCGAGATGGGCTCCGAGAAGACAATAAATAATTTCGGATAACTGGACTTGTGTTCACTCAAAATCGCCTGAGTCAGCTTATCGGTGGACAATAACTCCGCCAGAATGGGATCGGCCACGGGCTGCTCATTCAACGAAGACATTACCTGAGCATATTCGGGCTTGAAAATGCCGCCGCTGCCCTCTTCCAGGGTATGCTGTTGGGCAATGTGGCCCACAATGGCATGCCCCACGCTACCCACGCGCACTACACTGCCCTGGCCCACGCAATTTTCACGTATTTTCTGCACATATTGTTGCAATTGATTGGCCTCCGACTCTGTAAGATTGTCGCAGAGGGCGGCATCCAGGTCATGGGGAGGCACTTGGAATTCCAATTGCTGCTTTCGTTTGTTGGCAGCATCACTGCCGGCCACAGGAATTTTGGCCGTACCCAGTTTCTCCATGTAATCGGAGACTACATCTGGCGCAGCATTTGGGGGCACCCATTCCAGTTGGACCGGTTGGCTGGCCAAGGCCTTGATTTTGATAACTGCAAGGAGACAGAGAGTTCTGTTAATAAAGAAAAGGTTTTTTTTTCTCTAAATTCCACTTACATGCTGGCTTCGAACGTATTTGTCCGAGAATCTCAAACTGGGCCCACCCGGACAAATCATCGTCCGCACAAGTATGCTGGTCCTTGCGGCATTTACAATTGCGGCACACTTTACGCCAGAAATGCAAATCCAAGCCAGGGCATTTGTCACCGCACTCATTACATGGTGCTCCTGCTCCAGCCTCATGGCCCAGTTTTCCGCGCGTTAGCTCTTCGCGGCGATGCTCCAATTTCGACAGCCATTCCGGGGCAGCTGGAGTCTCCACGCAGGAGTTGCTGTTTTTGCCGTTGGCCGTGTTCATGTTTGTGGAATTGCGAAATTATAGTGACTGGGAGATGGGGGTGGAAGGTATGTTGCTATCTTCTTTGTTGTCGACGCGCCTTAATTGTTGTGACTCATTGTTAATCCCTCTAGCAATTGTATCTCTACTAGAAAATGTGGCCGTATATTTTTGGTTCCAAGGGTGATTTGAATTAAACAATATTTCAACACAAACAACACAAAAAAATAATGCGAAAAATTGACAAAAGTAAAATCCAAACTAAAAATCCAATTATACGCAAAGTTGCATTGGAGAAGTAGGGAAAAGAGTACCTTTTTTTATGATGAAAAAGTAACAAAAATTAAAATTGCATAAATTTTGGAATTAGTAATATGGTAAGAACCTTGAAAATATAAATTGTAAAGAGTCCGATTACACTATCAAATTTATACGTGATATTTTCTTTTTGGTATGACAATTTCTGAATCGAAATGTAAATAAACAATACTTTGGAAGTACCTTTGTGACCCAACATTTAATAATGTAACCTGCCACCCTATATCATAATGCAGAGTTGTATTTCAAGCTCAGAGCTCAATGCAAAACACCCATCGGCCAAAAGTTCATAAACTATTCCATAAATCTTCAAAAGCCTATTTACACTATCATTTCCATGACGAAAAATCCGACAAAAAGCTAATAAGAACTGCTGTAGTGAAAACGAGATAGAACATTTTGTACCGAAAATCCATTAGCTCCATGCTTTGTTTATTTACATTTTCATATATAAACTGTCAAATTTCGGCATGCCCAGGTTAGTGTAAATTTTAAAAATGACATGCATATGCGGCATGGTAATGATTGTGTAAATAGGCTCAAACACAACAATTGTAAATATCGAAACTGACACCAAATTCAGATTTTGAACGATTTCTTGTCCAAAACAATGGCTTTAAATAAAAAAAAAATTATAGTAAATAAATCGTAATTATCGATGATTCTTTTACGAAGGAATATTCGTTTCTAATTTCAACTGAAACTTCAATAATAATGTCGATACCGAATGAAATCGATAGTTTGCTATCATGTTAGGTTCGTTTAAGTTTGCTGGTTGGCTCAAACAGTATAGAAACACAATCGACATGAAATTTGTTGTCGACGCCAAGTATCAAACAACCTCATACACGGAACCCAGTCTCTTCCTTTTAAACCCACCCTAACAAAAAAACAATTCACACACATTTTTCATTAAATATATATGTATTTATTAATATTTTGTTATCTTTCATAGTTTAAATTTTATAGAATAATAATAATAATAATTATTGACAATCTTTCAATATGTTGAGTTATCGAATTTATTGTTAAAGAGAGGGGCGGGGGTGTATCATTGTATTAATTTGAATATTTGTTTTTATACTTTTAATAAATTTTATTTTGTTTTTAATTTTTGTTTGAAATTATGTTGTTGTTGTTGGGCTTTTAATTTAAGTTCGTCATAATAAACTTTTTGTTGGTTTCTTTTGTTTTTAATTAAATACACGAATAGAGAATAATTTTTATTGATATTGTATTACAAACTATAATTTGTTTTAATTTGTTTCTTTATAATTTTTTTGTTTTTGTATTGTTTTCAACAATATTCGTATAAGTTTTTTTTTTTAGTATTAATATATATTAGAAAAGTATTTGATTCATTGTGTTTGAATGTATTTTTGTTTTGTTTTTTTTTTTTTAATAATTTAATTCAATGCAAAAATTGATTGCAAAACATTTATTAAACATTTATTAATTTAAACTTTATTTTATTATTTTTTATTAAATGTGTAATTGAATATTTTTAATTATTTTTATATTCGTTTAGGGGGAGCTTTGGATTTGGGCAAGGGGGTTCTCATTGGAAATGAAATATGTTATGAATAATGTTTTATTTACGTATACAAAATTCGTTAGAAGGAAATAATTGGACAAATGATGAAATCCTTTAAGGATCGAAATGTAAAGTTATATAAAATTTATATAAAATTCGATCAAAAATGAATTTCAAAGAAATGCCAGTAAAAATCATTGTGGTTTTAAGGTTACAAACTAATTCAATAATATCAATTATAAAATTTATATAATAAGAAAAAAATAAATATTAAAAATTAAAAAGTAATGAAATATGATTTATATAATGAAAATGATTAACGTCTACAAATGAAATTCGAATAATTTTGTATTTGGATAATGGTCATTTAAGGACTTTGAGCCCGAATTAGTTTACATTAAATTATGTCCACTCGCATACGAAATGGAAATTAATATCAAATTTTTTTAAGCAATTTCGTTCAAAAGCAAATGTCAGTACTTGGCATTTTTTAAATGGCCTTTTGGTTGTCTTTTAATAAAAATATTTGATTAATTTGAAAAAATTTAACTATATATGAAAACATAGTTCGACACATTGATGATAGTGTATAGTACAGTGTCTCATGTCTGAAAGGTAAATCAGGGCAGCCGATCAGAAAGCCATTAAATTTCTTAAAAACCACAAACTGAACATGAAAAATACCGAAAAAAATTAAATTAGTAAATGTCAATGGTTGATTTTATTTTTAAAACTACTTTCAATTTAAAAAAAAAAAACATTTTTTTAATTTAAAATAAAAATTCTTAATGCCTATATATATTTTTTAATTTGAAAATAATTAAAAAAATATATATATTCGGTTGCATGATCTCAGCGGTGACCCACAATTTACCTTTAAGTCATTCTCATCGCAGAATTATTTTGTTTGTCAAACATTATGTCGAATATATATAATAAAAAAAAAGTTTTAACCCATTTTATTATAAATGTTTAAATGTATTTAAGTTTTTCTTTGATTATAGTTTATATTTTGACCAATTTGTTTTTTAAAATATTGTTTATATTTTTTATGGTTGGATTAAAATTTAATGGATTTTGACCAATTCGTTTTTTAAAATATTGTTTATATTTTTTATTGTTTATAAGTGGATTAATTGTTTGTTATTTTTCGTTTCTTTATGTGTGTATAATATATTTATTCATATATTTAAGTATTTTTAATAAAGTAATCATTTGCATCTTCCTCGCTTGGATTTCTCACAATTTATGTCGCTCAGTTGTTTTTTTTTATATGTATTATTGGCAAAATATTAATTTTTATTTTATTAGTTATAGTAAATATTATATTTTTATTTGTTTGTTTGTGTGTGTGTGTATAAATATTTAGTAGCTTTTTGTTTTAAACATGTATATAAATTTATTAATGAATATATTGGTTATTTTTTTATTATTTTTATTTGAATTAAGTTTTTATATATTTTTTTTGTTTCATTAACATTTCAATGATTTAAAATTTTTTTTGTTTGTGTTTTGCTTTTTTCTGTTTGTTGTTGTTTTTTTAATATTGAAATTTCTCACTCCGTTTTTATGAGTGTTTGTTTATGTGCCCATTCGTATTTCATTTTAATATTTTTTTTTTTTTTAATTTTTTTACTCTCATTTTGAAATTTAATTTGCGTTTGTTTGTATGTATGCGTCTTTTGCTTATCTTTTTTCGTCGTCATCGTCTTCTTCGTCTACTTCTTCTACATGTATTTTATATTTAGTACATAAAATAAACATATTATATTTTATTTTCTATTCAACTTTCAGTTGCTAAATGTATTTTATATAATTTTTAATTCTTATTTTGTTTTTGTTTAATTTTGTTTTTTTAAATGAAATAAATATCTTATAGATTTTATGCTCTCTGTAAATATATAAATAATCTGACATTGTCTTCTCTCTCTCTTCTCTCCCCAGGCAGTTCAATAAATCTGCGCTCGTACAAATTGATTTCGCCATTTTCTCAGGAGTGTGCTGTGCTGTTTGTTGTATGTTTTCGTTATAGGTTTTTTGTTTTTGCAAAAATTTAAACAATTGTGGATATTATTGTTCCTTATTTGACACCGAAAGTTATTGTTGTGGTTGAGTTGTTCATTTTTGTTCTCTACTATAGCGGTTGTTGTTGCTAAATTGTTTTTTTGTTATTATTATTATTGTTGTTGTTGTAATTATTGTAGATTGTTTTAAGGAGGAGGGGGGAGGGGGTTGGGTTACTATAATGTTGTTATAAATATATAATTGTTGTTTTTGTTGTTGTATTGTATCTGCTTAGATTTTTGTTATATATAAATATATATATATTTTTTTTTTTGGAATTTTTGAGTATTAAAGAAACTGCACTGGCAAAAACGGTAATTTACCAACATGAAGCGAAGGATTTACGGGTCTGTAAGAAATTGTAAAGTTTTTTTTTAATGTATCAACTGTATGTTTAGTTTAGTATTCTTTGTATTCTGTTAGTGGGAAACAAACAAACGAAAGGAGGAAAGCAATCAAATAAAATGCGGAAAGAATTTAAAAAAACAAATAATTTTTGTGCAAAAAATTACGCTTTGCTACAGCAATCAATTTTGGAGACTTAATTCAAGAAAACTTTTGTTGCATAAAAACATTTTTATAACTCACAGGAAAAAAGATCCAAAAATAGGTTATAGTTAGCTAGCCCAATAATTTAATGTGATGGAACATTTTTGATTGTGGATTCGGTGTCTTTAAATCGAGGAACACATATCAAAATATCAGAATCTAAATACTTTTTTTGCAATTCTAGGAAAACTGAAAAATCTGTTTAAATGAAAATTGTGAAAAAAGCGCTGGGACGAGACAATTCAATTATTCAAAAAGCAATCCAAAATTTTTTTTATTGAATTTAATATTTTTGAAAAATATTGAAAAAAAATTTTAACACTGAAATATTTTTATGAAAAAAACCTGCACCTTTTTAATTAATTAATATAGCAGAGCAAAATCAAAATCAATTTCGGATTTCTTATCAGCAACCTCGAATTAGTATAAACTTACTTGTCTCGTCCCAGCAACAAAACTTTTTCCAAACTTTCCATAAAGAAAAAATTTGAAAAAAAGTATCTTGATTTGGATATGTAAATCGGGATATTTGGCCATTTGAGCTGTTAGAATGGAAAGTTAGTTTTGGCCTAAAAAATGGAAAAATATCGAGAAAGTGTCTATTCACGGATTTCGGGACTTAGAAGATATCTCCACCCTCTACCGCTAATAGAAAAATTTAAAATATTTTTTTTAACAGTTCTACATTTTTTCTATTTTTAGTGTGATTTGTTTTATAATTGGGGATACAAAACCCTACACCCAGGGTTTTTTTTATCAATACTAAAATTCACGTTCCAATTTGCAATATTTCGTTTTCCTAAGCTAATACATCTGCCTACTGAATTTTTTTTGACCGATTGTTTTTTAAATTATAGTGGATCTAAGAAATGTGTGGACTTTTCTCCTGCTTAAAATGTTATTCCGAACGAAGATTTACATATTAACAATTTAAATAAATTCAAAACCGCATTTTTTTCAATTCTCTCCTATTAAAAAGAAAGGAGGTCATGGATAAATCAACCAGGTGGAATAAGTATAATTTCCTAAACACATAATACAAAAAAAATCAAATCAAAATTGTGTCTTTGTGTATATGTTGTGCGTCTGAATGTATTCGCTCTCTCAGCTTACTCCACCTGGGTTATTGAGCCATGAAAGTGGTTAAAAAGCAACTATAACTACGGTAGCAACTTTAAGAGTAATTCGTTTTGTTGTTGTTGAATACTTTTTTTTTTTTTTAACAATTTGAAGAGTGATTTTTGAGCTTGCACGTTTTTTTTTGTTTGGTTCTATATCTTTAAAAGAATGTGTGAAGAAGAGTTTCAGAGATTAGATTCAGTACCTTACAAAAAGCAAATTTGCTGCCGTGGCTGCTGCTGGGCCTTGAATGCGATTATTTGCAGCGACAGCGGCTGACTGTGTGGTCGTGGTGGTATTGGAGGTCTTCTGGGTGCTGTTGTTGTTGTTGTTGTTCAGCGTTGACAGTGTATTGTCGAGGTGGTTTAGTGTGGGGAAAGTAACAGCAGAAATTATATTTGAATCGTTCGTCAAATTGGACCCCATGTTGCTGGAGACGGTGTTGATGTTGTTCATGTTCATGTTGTTGTTGTTGTTGTGGTTGTTATTGTTTAAATTGTTGTTCATGTTGTTGCAATTATTGAGATGATTTGAAGGTGGCGGTGGGAGATTTTGTTGCTGCTGCATTAGTGCAGCACTCAACTGATGTTGCGGCGGTGGTAGAGTGGGGCCATGATTATGATTATTTTTCGAATTCATATAGAGTTGCGTGGTTATTGTTAAGCCGGGCGAAGAATTTGTTGGGGCCTTGGCAATATTATTGCTCAAGCTACTCAAGCTGCCGCCTCCTAAGACGCTGCTGAGGCCACCAACAACGCCACCAGTGACTGATGCTAAATGTAGTTGCTGGTGTTGTTGAGGGAGTAGAATGTTGGAAATATTATTGTTGCTAGATTTGGTGGTTGCAGATGTGCCATTGATGTGGTTGTTGTTGATGCTAATATTGTTGTTGGTGGTGGTTGTTGTGGTTTCATGTGTTGCAACATTGCTTGCATTTGTATGTCCAGTTGCAAACATATTTCACCTGTTAACGTGACTGCGATTGTGATTTGGATTTAGGCCCGCATTTTGATTAGCTTGACCAGCGCCTGCCCCACCAGCTAAAAGAAGACAATTTATAAAAAAAAACGATTGGAAATTATTTCTAGTAACTAACCTCCATAGCTTGGCGAATGCTGATAGTAATCCCTTCGATTGTAGTCGGGCTCATATTCGGCATTGTCGTAACGTGATCCCATGCCTGAGCCCACACCACCCATGCCCGTAGTCTGTGGTCCGTGTGGGGCATGAGTATGAGCTGGCGCATGTCCATATGCATTGTAAGCATCATAAGATGGTTGTTCATAGGCCAAGTGATCATCATAGCCGCGTCTAAGTAAATATAATAACGGGAAAAAATTATATTCCAAATTTAATGAAATATTTTCACTGTTTTCCTTACCCGTATGTCTCGTCCATGGCGGTTCTTGCCTTTTCCAGTATGGATAACACTTTTTGTTTTGGTGCAACGGCATTCTTGCCAAACGGAGGCTGTTGAGCAGCTCTAAAAAAACCAATAAAAAATTATTTTTTTTTAATTTTCCAAGTGGGTTCCCTCTTCTACTCACCTATACCCATGATGTGTCATATTTTTGGCTGCTCCAACGCCGCTGCCGCCAGCACCACTACCTCCACTGCCGCCAGCACCTGCTGAATTTCCACCGCCAGCCACAGCCGACACTGAGCCACCTAAACCAACTCCTATACCACCGCCTGCACTGCCACCACCACCACCGCCTTGTTGCTGGTGGGGCGATTGTTTCTTAAACGATGATGACGAAGTCTTTCCACCATCATTATCCGAAATTCCTGTATTGTCCATTAGTTCACGCAACTGCTCTTGACGTATAACATCATTGCTATCGGGTATCAAATATTTACGCAGCTCAGCCATTGCATAAGCGATGCGTGCATAAGCCTCGGCCGGCGGGGCAATTGTGGAGATCTCCACATGCAAATCGCTATTCAGATGGGCATATTTTGGGTCCTTAGAGGTGCGCAGCTCTTCCTCCTTAACTCGATCGCGCATCGAATTTCGTCCGAGAACGGTCATTTTGCACAGAGTCTCCTCTTGGAGGCGACGCAATGAATTGCCCTTGGGACCGAGCAGTTTGCCCACAAAGTTGAACTGTGAGGAGGGAAATTTTTTGAGATTTTTGTTTTATAATTTGAGAAAGTCAATTGAAGTTATTTTTTTACTTACCTTTGGATGCTCGCGAATGGGCACAAGCACCTTCTGTGAGACGCGTAGAGGTTTCTCACGATAGATGTCGGCGTATTTTTGCTCACGTGACGGTATACGTCCAGTTGTTTGGACTTTTTCAATTTCTGAAATTAAAAAATTTATTTTAATTAGAAAAAATTAGCTAAGGAAAAATTAAAAAAATTATTTTAAATTAGAAAAAAAAAATTATTTCAAAACATTTTTTTTTAGTTTTAAATTGTTAAATTAAAAAAAATTTTTTAATTAAAAAAAATTAACTTTTAAAAAATTTTTAAAAATTTTAAATTTAAATTTAAAAATTTTAACAGGCCGTTTTGCGACTTGTTACTTAAAATTTTGTATATTTTCTTTGCGAAAATATTTCTACTGCACAATAGTGAATGCCACTGAAGGATTTGTGTCCTTGCGAGAGATAGCAACTATTTTTTCAAATATAAATTCTCATTAGCAATTAGAAGGAAAAATGCGAAACAATGCAATACCAATTAGACTCACCACAATCCAAAAGTTTCTCGGCAATTGGAAATTTTCTGTCCATGCGACTCTTCTCGGTCAGACAGTCTCGTATATATTCGTTGGCTTTATCATTCAGGCCGCCACCATCACCGCCGCCCGGGCCACCAACTCCTCCACTGCCCGAGCTGCCACCACCGCCATGATGGTGATGATGGTCATGATTGGAGTTGTCGCCATTGTGGGGCCCGGTGGAGATACCGCCACCTCCACCACCGCCGCCGCCGCCTCCTACACCTTTGCGTTGTTGTTTGCCGTAGTCGTTGTCGTCGTCGTTATAGGAATAGTCGCCATTGCCGTCATAGGAATCGGTCATCTTGCAGCCGGCAATAAGAAGAAAAGTGCTGCTGAAAGCCAAAGGCGGCCAAGCGAAAATCACCACACAATATACGAAAATATACGCCAAGCAAGTGGAAGAACAAAATATACGAAATACGAAAAGATGGAAGAAAGAAATATGAAATCAGGAAATGCAGCAGCGACGACGTCTGAAAATTGAAATAAACAATAATGAAAAGAAGAAAAACATTTTTAAAAATATTGCACATATTAATTAGTAAAAACCTACAAGAATTCTTGAATTCTAACTAAATTTTGTATTCCAGTTCCACTTTGAAGTAGTCAGACCTCAACCCCACCACCCCTTTGTCTGTCAGTCAAATGCATTCGCGTAGACACAACGATGATGAACTATTTTGTACTCGTTCCTGTCGGTCTTGCACTTTCGTCTGTCTATCCTACGCGGTATTCGTATGTGAGGAGCTCCTCACTGTTTCTGGCCACTTTCCACTTTTCGGTTGTACTATTTTATGTCCAATTTTTTTTGTACGCACACACACAAATTTCATTATCCTTTATTGCACTTTCACTTTTCATTGATTCGCGAATTTTTTTCTTTCTTTCATTTGATGCAATTTTATTTCTATTTAGAATTCGGCTGCAGTTTTAGCTTATCGAATATTTTATACACTTTTGGTGGCTATTACCTTTGGCGAAACTGATTTCGTTGATTTTTAATTGTCTAATTTTTCGCAAACAATTTTCTTTTTTCTCGATTCGATTTTTCCTGCAATCATCAAACTACGAAAAGTGTATTAAAAAAAGTTCGGTTGTGGTGCAGGTGTGTTGAATCTGTTTATTCACCACAGTGCAATATAAAGATTCACACAGAGATTGCGCCAGCACGGCATTTACCGTTCTTCGAATGGCGTCAGAGGAGTAGTTTTGCTTATCGATCAAAACAGCTGCTTTTTTTGAGTATTTTGATGACAGATCGCACGAACGAACGCAACTTTAGTTGCGAAGTCTAATCGCAAACAAAATTCCGTTCACACGACCGTTTACACTGCCTGAATATATGTTCCCGAACACGCATCGGAAGCCAGAGTATGCCGGAACATTTTGAACGAGCTAAATATCGCGAACCCAAGATCGCAAACCGGGCGTTTACACCGACCGAATGAACGGCATTTTGTTCGCGAGTTCGTGCGGTCTAAATGCACCTTAAACGGTTGTGCGAACGGAATTTTGTTTGCGATTACCCTTCGCACCTTTAGAGCAATATGCATCACGTTGCAGACCTTTATTCCTGGCTAATTTTTAGCCGACTTTTCCACATCTTAAGAAACGGCAAAATTCCATACAAAACGTTTCAAGCACATTTTGTATGGAATTCTGGCTTTTCTTAAGAAAGGTGAAAGGTCGACTCATGAGTGGAATTCGGCACCACTTTCACGTTGTTTTTGATTCAAAAAGTCTAACGGTTTCTATGGAAACCATGCAGCACTCAGTGAATTATATCATCTAGTGGCAACAAATTAAAGTAGCTTCATAGATTTCATATTTATTAAAATAAAACACAAATTGTTTTTTTTTTATTATAAAAAAGTTTTATTGAAGTCATTTAATTTTGCAAAAACAACACATCATTTACCTGAACTTTCAAAATGGTTGACAGACTCTGCAATTGCACTTGGTACATGCAAAAACTTTCAAGAGAATATTTATGCGAAATAGACATCTGAAGCGGCGAAATTTCAGCTTATATTTCATTCTTCTGAAGAATTTATGTACAGAAGGGTATTTCATAAAGCTATCCATAGCCTCTTAGTTTCTTCGTATGGTCACTGTCTATGGACAATTTTAATTTTTGGTTTTGTTTTATTCGAGAACTCCAATTCCTCGACTTGATGTCCTTGCCTTTAGGCAACAACCAGTGTATTTTTAACAATCACAGGTCAGGTGGTTAGAAAACACGTCTGCCATCGAAAAGCTTGTTATGGAGAATCAGCTTCAATAAAATCATCTTTTTTTATATTTATATAAGAAAATTTATAAAAATTATGTTTTTTTAAAGTATTTATTTCTGGTTTTATTTAATGTTATGAAGAAGGCCTGTGAACATTTTAGTAAATCGATGAATTCGTTTATCAGACAGAGACTCTACCGCTGTGTCGAGTGAAAGTGAAACCTTTAAAATACCAATTTTTCGGCAATTTACATTTCACTTTTTACGATTCAATTTCACCCGTTTTTAAAAGAAATTAATTTTATTTTTTTAAAATACTTTTTTTTTGTGGTTTTTTTGAGTTTACTATTTTAGTTTTTAGAGAGCAAAGATTCACATCAAAATTCACTTTCACTCGGCTGCTGGTTCAGTTCTGCCGGTATATTTTTATAAGTGATCAAGTTTACATTGATTGGGTGGGAAATTCAGATTAAAATTGCAGTATATTTCGTCACCCGGGAAAACATTTGTCTTACGTTACATTTTTAATAATAAATTTGCACTGAGTTGAATATATCAAACGTCAATGGTTTATTATTAAAAATGTAGCATACGGCAATTATTTTCCCGGGCAACGAATTTGTGATTTATAATTTTAAAAGTTATTTTATAAATTTTGTTCGTATGCAGTGCATTTTAATAGTTTTATATGCATTTATGTAATTCTAGATAGTTTATAGGTTATACATGTTTACCCCTCGTTTTTTTTAAACGTTAAATTGTTAAATTTTTTTATGAATTATAAGTACGCACTGTTGCATTTTTTGGGAATATTTTGAACAAATTTATGCATGTATGCCTGTGTTTTAAAAGGTTCTACAAAATATATAATTTATGCAAAAGTTTTTTTTAATTTAATTTATATATATATATATTGTATTATATATGTATTTTTAATTTATTCGTTCATTCACTTCTGTTTGTTTAAAATCGAATATGAATTCGGTTTATATGATCTGACTGGGGCTTCACGTATACGTTTCGTTTCAGTGGCATAAGCCGGAGCCTGTGGCCGTTTATAGGATGATGTTGATGGCATTGCACGCGCTGCTATAAATTTATTTCAGTTTATGTTATTTGTAACTATTTATTGCAATAAGTTTTATAGGAATTATAAGTTATATAGATTTATATTTCACTTCGCATGTAAGAGTGTATATACTTTGTTATATACAACTTACACACATCGTTTTTTTATGGGCCTTCCACATTTTTATTTCTATTTGTAGAAGTTTTAAATTATTTTAAATGAAATATGACAAAATACCTTTTACATATTCATAGCCCGGGGGTGGAGCACGCTTTGGAACGCGACGACTTTCATATTCGTAAAGCTCTTCTTCGGGCTCTTCAACGCTACATTTGGAAATATAGATAGACTCTTAACAAATGAAATAATTTACAATGACTTACTCATGCTCTTCGTGCTGTTGATAAGCGTGTTTGATTAGGTTCAAGTACTTGGGAGCACTTGAGCTGGTAGCGATTTTCCTATCAAACACCGATCTAAACAATAAAATTTATATTAATTACGAAAAAAAACAATTTAATTTAATTCCTGCCTACCTATTCTGGTTCATACCCACACCCACACCGCTATATTGCTTGGCCGACTTGGGATCGATTTCCATTAGTTCGCGCAATTGATCGTGTGAGACTTCGTCATTTTTGTCGGGCACCAGGTACTTTCGTATTTCAGCCAAGGCATATGCCACCTGTTGGAATCAAAAGTCATTTATTACGTTGAAAATTTGTTTCACCTTAGGACCACTCACTCTAGCATAGCTCTCGGCTGGCGTGGCCACCGTGCTTATCTCCAGAAACAGATCCTTATTCAAATGAGCATGACGGAGATCACCCGAATTACGCATCTCCTCTTCCTTGGTGCGATCACGTATGGAACTGCGTCCCTTGATAACGATTTTACATTGTGTCTCCTCCTGTAGGCGACGCAACGAATTGCCCTTGGGTCCAAGAATTTTGCCCGTAAAATTGAACTGCAATGCAAGTGCATACAAGAGTAAACAAATGTGGTAGGGGTTATACCAACTATCGAACAAACCTTCGGGTACTGTTTAACGGGCACGAAAACCTTTTGGCTAATTTTAATAGGCTTCTGCTTATAGACGTCCGCATAGTACTCTTTACCGGGAATGCGGCCTGTGGCATAAATACGTTCAATAGCTAAAGGAGAAGAAAAACAAAATATTTTTATTCTGCCCTTTCGCTAAATGGCTGTGTTAGCCAACTCTAAACACTGTTAAAAAAACAAAAAAAGGAACAGGTGTAAAAGTTTGCCTGACCCCCCGAAAACCAAAGTGAGCTGGGCAAAACTCTTTTGGATTTCGTTTTGGAACGTGAATACATAAGAATAAAAACAAAAAGAATGCTGGCCAACTTATACACCTAAGCAAAAACTTACCTTCTTCAACCAACGCACTAATTAATGGATACTCATCGCCCAATCTTTGGAATTCAAAGTCCAAATCGGCAAGGAACTTTTGTGCCACCTCGTTGAGGCGAGGCTGATGACCATCGATTTCAGCTTTATTGTTATCGTTAAGAGATTCTGGTTCTTCATTGGATTTCGACATTTTTGTAAATTAAACTTTTCGAAATATTTTCACTATTTTCAGTAAGTACGCCCAAATATCTATTAAATATGGATTAGGGATGGATTACGACTAGACGATTTTTTTTATCGAAATTTTCGACTTTTTTGAAGGTGACTATTGTACTCGAAAGTAGTCGACTAGTCGACTATTGCTGTAGACAATCGACTTTTGGTTTTCGTTTTTCTTTTTTTTGATTCTCTTTGTTGACAACACAGACAAATTCAATAACTTCTTTGCTACGGCAACCTTTGATGGAAAAGTTAATTTTTGAATATGTTGGTCGATCGATCAACGAGGAAATGTCGTTTGGCAAATCATTACTTTTCTGTGAATTTTTCAAAACTTTATCTCTGTGTGTGGCTATTTTAATTTAATAACAAATAGTACAAAACGGTGTGAATATCGATACCTAAAGCAAAATCATCCTATGATGTTAGTTTGTTGTCATGAAAAACTCCGCTAAATTTCCAAAAACCTCAATATTCTATTCGATGTAGCTCCTTTTCAGTAATCCAAAAATGTCAAAAACTCAATTTCGAAGAAACGGACTCAGGATGATTGTGCTTTAAGGTAGCGATATAATGTTTTTTAAAAATACATATTTTTTCGCTTCTTGCATTTTCCAGCCGAAATTTAAATTCCATTTGGTGTTCACTTCGATTTTTTTACATATGGATGCGTAAATTTATTTTCGTCTGCTTTAATAAAGGTTTTCTTGCATTTTTTAGAAAAAGTCGATTTTAGTCTGATTACAAGATTTTTTTTAAATATTAAAAATCGAAAGTCGACTTTTTGCCTTCGCTACTTATCCCTAATATTGATTTTTTTAAAATAGAGATGGAAGATGCTCTGTGCGGCCAAAATGTAGATATCGATTATTTTTTGTGCGATTCAGGCCATGTGTTCAAAAATTATTTTGAAGTTGCCAAACAAAAAATCATGGGCAATAAGAGTCTATGCCGCTTTTAGAATTTACGCTGATCTGGGTATGCCGAAATTTGTCAGTTTATATATATAAATGGAAATAAGCAAAGCACGGAGATGCCAACTTTTATGGTTTTTGTATGGATTTTAGATGCAAAATTTACAATACAGCTGTTCTTATTAGCTCTTTGTCAGATTTTTCCTCATGGAAATGATAGTATAAATAGGATCTAAGAAATTAATAAGAATATGCCCCAGAATGTTGGAGACACATTTTCTGCCAACACGGCCTGGGAAAGTTTGCCAACGTTTTCTGCAATGTTTGGTGGATTACACGCGTTGCTGCCTACTATCCGGATGTTCGGGATTTCCAGCGCATTGTGTAAATAAATAATTTACAAAAATTTACTAAAAATTTCTCGAAAAGGGAACGTGGCTGCAGTTTCCTTTTTTTTTTGGCATTTCCGCTTGCTGTTCCTAAATAGTTTATGAAGCGGAAACGTTTTTCGGAAAGAATATGACAAGATCCTCTAATGCTGACTATGAGAACGCACTTTCTGTTGGACCATCTGTATTTAAACCGAATTTTCAAAATTGTAATATCCAAAAAGGGAAATTTTCAAATCAATTGATTTGGATTTAGTTTAAAACCTTTTAATTAAAATGAGAAAATTCAAACAATATTTGTAAATTTCATTTTTTATTTTTAAGTTATTAGGACATCAAACATCTTTGTTAATCGGTTATTTCATATTCATATGTGTATTTATTATCGATTAATAAATGAAGTATTTTTTTTAAATATAATCAAATTTGTTAGAAGTGTTTGTATTAGATAAAATAATTGAGAAAATATTCGTCTTTTATAATCTATTATTAGAAAGAATAATCTTATATTCTATTTTTATTTTTTTTTTCAAATGGACATTTCATTACAATTGTTTCTGAATCATCGATTCAAAAGTTTAAAATTGTGTGAAATTATGGACAAGAAATTAACCTTGCAACTTCATTCACTCACCCCTTCAAACACACAGTATTATAAGTATATTTTTAGTTTTCAAATTTATATTTTTTTAAATATTATTCAATTCTGTAAAATGAATGGTTACTTTTTTAAAATAAGTATTATGTATTTTTGGTAGTGTATTATTTTATTTATTGTTTTTTGGTGTATTTATTTAATACTGAATACGGACCGGGTTTATATGATCTGACTGGGGCTTCGCGTACACGTTTTGTTTCAGTGGCATAAGCGGACGCCGGTGGACGTTTATAGGACGGGGCCGGTGCCATTGGGCGCTCTATAAAATTATTATTTATTATTGTATTTATATTAGAGAGAAATTAAGTTATTAATTATCATTGTTATACGAACTAAATGTATATATTAGCATGTGAATTTTGCAATTGTTTATATAATTTAGTTGGAATTCTATTATTTCTATTGTATTTGTATATTTTGATTATAAATTAGTTGCTGTTTATATATTTGAAATTGAATACCTCTATATGAATATCCTGTTGGTGGAGAAATACGCTTTATAAGACGAGGCTCATAATCATACTCATATTCTTCTTCTTCTTCTTCTTCCGGCTCATGTTCTTGAGTTCTACAGAATGATTAATGTTAGTAAATGTTTCAAAAAATAACCAAGACAAATTTTTGGATACGTGCAATCAAATTATAGAAATTCTTGGAATTAAAAAAATTATTTAAAAAACCAAAACAGGGGCATGAGCCTTTTTTAGTTCAGAATGTGTTACATAAAAGGGGGAGAAAAGGACAACATAAAAACTACCCTTTTAATAATCAAAACGAAATTAAATCATTTGGACGCCATTTTTCTAATTGGTTGAAAATGATGTACGGATCGGAATGGGTATAAAACTGGTACGAAATGGAAACGGACCGGTAAAAAATGGAATTGGAACAACACTTTGAAATGGATCGGGAATGAAGTGGAAATTAAATGATCGATTAAATATCGAAAAACTAATGATAATGTATCGACAAATTATCGATTAAATATTGAAAAATGATTGATAAAATATCGCTTGAAATGCCTATAAGGAGCGTAATACTAGTATATTGATCAATATCATCTCCCTATTCCACTTGTTGTTCGGAAACTAGGCCTAAAGAAGCTAGTAGTGAGTTGTCTATACCAAACATTGGCTGTATCTTAGGTCATACATAGGAGCGATGAAATGTATAGAGCGTCAGTACATTTCATCGATTTTTTTCTTCTGAGCGTGTCATATTCATACAAGTTCGTGGTTCCAATTGTTACCATCAAGCATCATTTTAAAAAAAGACTTAAAAGAATTATCAAGTTGGCTTCATTGACTTAAGCGTTGTCACTTATTCCAAATCTCAACCGAATCCTTTAAACTTAAACAATACCGTTTTGGCTATGGCAAGCGTTAATTAAATTAATGAAAATATATGAATATACCGCATTGACTTACTCGTATTCTTCATGCCGATGAGCAGTATGCTTGATAAGATTCATGTACTTGGCCGGGCCTGAGCTTTCACCAATTTTCCGTTCATATACAGATCTTAATAATAAAATTAAAAAAAATATGATAAGGACAAACTCAAGCACTCCTTACTTTTTCGTATATTGAGGGGAGTCAGCGAAATGCTTGGCTAACTTCGGATCGATGGCCATCAGTTCGCGATGCTGGTCGTGCGAGATATCATCGTTCTTGTCCGGTATCAGATACTTGCGTATTTCGGCCAGGGCATATGCAATCCTAGCATGGCTCTCCGCAGGGGTATTCACCGTGCTTATCTCTATAAAGAGGTCCTTATTCAGATGAGAAAAGCGTGGATCGTTCGAATTGAGCATCTCGTCTTCCTTGGTGGGATCACGCACCGAACCGCGTCCCTTAATCATGATTTTGCATTGTGTCTCGTCCTGCAAACGACGCAGTGTATTGCCCTTGGGACCAAGCAACTTGCCCGTAAAATTAAACTAGAAGCGATAATAAGTATATCATATCTCGTCTGTGTACTATACCCGAACTTGAACCAACCTTCGGGTACTGTTTAACGGGCACGTAGACTTTTTGGGTCACCTTAAGCGGCTTTTGCTTGAAGACATCTGCGTAGAATTCTCTGCCTGGTAGACGTCCCGTAGCATGTACACGTTCGATTGCTGTAAATATATAAGGGACAAAAACTCACTCCAATGTCTTATGGTACACAGACATACGAAACTGTACCTTCTTCGACCAACGCGATAACTAGTGGAGAATCGCCCAATCGTTCTCTTTCTTCTTGCAAACCGGCCAGATATTTTTGGGCCATTTCGTTGAATCTTGGCTGAGGGCCTTCAACCTCTTTGAGTACATTTTCCATTTCCTGTTGAGACATTTTCACGAAATTTGCGGATTTACAAATTTAATTTTCTGAGGTTACGAGACAGAAGACAGAACAGCGAGGAAGAATTAAGAGATGACAAAAATTGTATGTGTATGTATACATATAAAAAGTAGCGGTGAATCGATAACATGGTATTACCACACTATGCGAAATTTCCCACAAAAAATAGTAAGGAAAACCCTTTTTTCCCTCAACGGACAACAATAAATACCCATGAAAATTCCCACATAAAATATCGCCACAAAATAACACAAATTTCATACCAGCAAATTTTTTAAATTATTATTTTTAGAACCTATTACACTATTATTTCCATGACGAAAAATCTAACAACGAGCTAATAAGAACTGCGGTAGTGAAAATTTTGATCCGAAAATCCATACAAAAAACATAAAAGTTGACATCTCCGTGCTTTGCTTATTTACATTTTCTTATAAAAACTGTCAAATTCCGTCAGTGTAAATTCTAAAAACGGCATGCCCATGCGTCATGGGAATGACTGTGTAAATAGGCTCTAAGAAATTAATAAGAATATGCCCCAGAATGTTGGAGACACATTTTCTGCCAACACGGCCTGGGAAAGTTTGCCAACGTTTTCTGCAATGTTTGGTGGATTACACGCGTTGCTGCCTACTATCCGGATGTTCGGGATTTCCAGCGCATTGTGTAAATAAATAATTTACAAAAATTTACTAAAAATTTCTCGAAAAGGGAACGTGGCTGCAGTTTCCTTTTTATTTTTTTGGCATTTCCGCTTGCTGTTCCTAAATAGTTTATGAAGCGGAAACGTTTTTCGGAAAGAATATGACAAGATCCTCGAATGCTAACTATGAGAACGCACTTTCTGTTGGACCATCTGTATTTAAACCGAATTTTCAAAATTGTAATATCCAAAAAGGGAAATTTCAAATCAATTGATTTGGATTTAGTTTAAAACCTTTTAATTAAAATGAGAAAATTCAAACAATATTTGTAAATTTAATTTTTTATTTTTAAGTTATTAGGACATCAAACATCTTTGTTAATCGGTTATTTCATATTCATATGTGTATTTATTATCGATTAATAAATGAAGTATTTTTTTTAAATATAATCAAATTTGTTAGAAGTGTTTGTATTAGATAAAATAATTGTGAAAATATTCGTCTTTTATAATCTATTATTAGAAAGAATAATCTTATATTCTATTTTTATTTTTTTTTTCAAATGGACATTTCATTACAATTGTTTCTGAATCATCGATTCAAAAGTTTAAAATTGTGTGAAATTATGGACAAGAAATTAACCTTGCAACTTCATTCACTCACCCCTTCAAAAACACAGTATTATAAGTATATTTTTAGTTTTCAAATTTATATTTTTTTAAATATTATTCAATTCTGTAAAATGAATGGTTACTTTTTTAAAATAAGTATTATGTATTTTTGGTAATGTATTATTTTATTTATTGTTTTTTGGTGTATTTATTTAATACTGAATACGGACCGGGTTTTTATGATCTGACTGGGGCTTCGCGTACACGTTTTGTTTCAGTGGCATAAGCGGACGCCGGTGGACGTTTATAGGACGGGGCCGGTGCCATTGGGCGCTCTATAAAATTATTATTTATTATTGTATTTATATTAGAGAGAAATTAAGTTATTAATTATCATTGTTATACGAACTAAATGTATATATTAGCATGTGAATTTTGCAATTGTTTATATAATTTAGTTGGAATTCTATTATTTCTATTGTATTTGTATATTTTGATTATAAATTAGTTGCTGTTTATATATTTGAAATTGAATACCTCTATATGAATATCCTGTTGGGGGAGAAATACGCTTTATAAGACGAGGCTCATAATCATACTCATATTCTTCTTCTTCTTCTTCTTCCGGCTCATGTTCTTGAGTTCTACAGAATGATTAATGTTAGTAAATGTTTCAAAAAATAACCAAGACAAATTTTTGGATACGTGCAATCAAATTATAGAAATTTTTGGAATTAAAAAAATTATTTAAAAAACCAAAACAGGGGCATGAGCCTTTTTTAGTTCAGAATGTGTTACATAAAACGGGGGGAGAAAAGGACAACATAAAAACTACCCTTTTAATAATCAAAACGAAATTAAATTATTTGGACGCCATTTTTCTAATTGGTTGAAAATGATGTACGGATCGGAATGGGTATAAAACTGGTAAGAAATGGAAACGGACCGGTAAAAAATGGAATTGGAACAACACTTTGAAATGGATCGGGAATGAAGTGAAAATTAAATGATCGATTGAATATCGAAAAACTATCGAAAAACTAATGATAATGTATCGACAAATTATCGATTAAATATTGAAAAATGATTGATAAAATATCGCTTGAAATGCCTATAAGGAGCGTAATACTAGTATATTGATCAATATCATCTCCCTATTCCACTTGTTGTTCGGAAACTAGGCCTAAAGAAGCTAGTAGTGAGTTGTCTATACCAAACATTGGCTGTATCTTAGGTCATACATAGGAGCGATGAAATGTATAGAGCGTCAGTACATTTCATCGATTTTTTTCTTCTGAGCGTGTCATATTCATACAAGTTCGTGGTTCCAATTGTTACCATCAAGCATCATTTTAAAAAAAGACTTAAAAGAATTATCAAGTTGGCTTCATTGACTTAAGCGTTGTCACTTATTCCAAATCTCAACCGAATCCTTTAAACTTAAACAATACCGTTTTGGCTATGGCAAGCGTTAATTAAATTAATGAAAATATATGAATATACCGCATTGACTTACTCGTATTCTTCATGCCGATGAGCAGTATGCTTGATAAGATTCATGTACTTGGCCGGGCCTGAGCTTTCACCAATTTTCCGTTCATATACAGATCTTAATAATAAAATTAAAAATAATATGATAAGGACAAACTCAAGCACTCCTTACTTTTTCGTATATTGAGGGGAGTCAGCGAAATGCTTGGCTAACTTCGGATCGATGGCCATCAGTTCGCGATGCTGGTCGTGCGAGATATCATCGTTCTTGTCCGGTATCAGATACTTGCGTATTTCGGCCAGGGCATATGCAATCCTAGCATGGCTCTCCGCAGGGGTATTCACCGTGCTTATCTCTATAAAGAGGTCCTTATTCAGATGAGAAAAGCGTGGATCGTTCGAATTGAGCATCTCGTCTTCCTTGGTGGGATCACGCACCGAACCGCGTCCCTTAATCATGATTTTGCATTGTGTCTCGTCCTGCAAACGACGCAGTGTATTGCCCTTGGGACCAAGCAACTTGCCCGTAAAATTAAACTAGAAGCGATAATAAGTATATCATATCTCGTCTGTGTACTATACCCGAACTTGAACCAACCTTCGGGTACTGTTTAACGGGCACGTAGACTTTTTGGGTCACCTTAAGCGGCTTTTGCTTGAAGACATCTGCGTAGAATTCTCTGCCTGGTAGACGTCCCGTAGCATGTACACGTTCGATTGCTGTAAATATATAAGGGACAAAAACTCACTCCAATGTCTTATGGTACACAGACATACGAAACTGTACCTTCTTCGACCAACGCGATAACTAGTGGAGAATCGCCCAATCGTTCTCTTTCTTCTTGCAAACCGGCCAGATATTTTTGGGCCATTTCGTTGAATCTTGGCTGAGGGCCTTCAACCTCTTTGAGTACATTTTCCATTTCCTGTTGAGACATTTTCACGAAATTTGCGGATTTACAAATTTAATTTTCTGAGGTTACGAGACAGAAGACAGAACAGCGAGGAAGAATTAAGAGATGACAAAAATTGTATGTGTATGTATACATATAAAAAGTAGCGGTGAATCGATAACATGGTATTACCACACTATGCGAAATTTCCCACAAAAAATAGTAAGGAAAACCCTTTTTTCCCTCAACGGACAACAATAAATACCCATGAAAATTCCCACATAAAATATCGCCACAAAATAACACAAATTTCATACCAGCAAATTTTTTAAATTATTATTTTTAGAACCTATTACACTATTATTTCCATGACGAAAAATCTAACAACGAGCTAATAAGAACTGCGGTAGTGAAAATTTTGATCCGAAAATCCATACAAAAAACATAAAAGTTGACATCTCCGTGCTTTGCTTATTTACATTTTCTTATAAAAACTGTCAAATTCCGTCAGTGTAAATTCTAAAAACGGCATGCCCATGCGTCATGGGAATGACTGTGTAAATAGGCTCTAAGAAATTAATAAGAATATGCCCCAGAATGTTGGAGACACATTTTCTGCCAACACGGCCTGGGAAAGTTTGCCAACGTTTTCTGCAATGTTTGGTGGATTACACGCGTTGCTGCCTACTATCCGGATGTTCGGGATTTCCAGCGCATTGTGTAAATAAATAATTTACAAAAATTTACTAAAAATTTCTCGAAAAGGGAACGTGGCTGCAGTTTCCTTTTTATTTTTTTGGCATTTCCGCTTGCTGTTCCTAAATAGTTTATGAAGCGGAAACGTTTTTCGGAAAGAATATGACAAGATCCTCGAATGCTAACTATGAGAACGCACTTTCTGTTGGACCATCTGTATTTAAACCGAATTTTCAAAATTGTAATATCCAAAAAGGGAAATTTCAAATCAATTGATTTGGATTTAGTTTAAAACCTTTTAATTAAAATGAGAAAATTCAAACAATATTTGTAAATTTAATTTTTTATTTTTAAGTTATTAGGACATCAAACATCTTTGTTAATCGGTTATTTCATATTCATATGTGTATTTATTATCGATTAATAAATGAAGTATTTTTTTTAAATATAATCAAATTTGTTAGAAGTGTTTGTATTAGATAAAATAATTGTGAAAATATTCGTCTTTTATAATCTATTATTAGAAAGAATAATCTTATATTCTATTTTTATTTTTTTTTTCAAATGGACATTTCATTACAATTGTTTCTGAATCATCGATTCAAAAGTTTAAAATTGTGTGAAATTATGGACAAGAAATTAACCTTGCAACTTCATTCACTCACCCCTTCAAAAACACAGTATTATAAGTATATTTTTAGTTTTCAAATTTATATTTTTTTAAATATTATTCAATTCTGTAAAATGAATGGTTACTTTTTTAAAATAAGTATTATGTATTTTTGGTAATGTATTATTTTATTTATTGTTTTTTGGTGTATTTATTTAATACTGAATACGGACCGGGTTTTTATGATCTGACTGGGGCTTCGCGTACACGTTTTGTTTCAGTGGCATAAGCGGACGCCGGTGGACGTTTATAGGACGGGGCCGGTGCCATTGGGCGCTCTATAAAATTATTATTTATTATTGTATTTATATTAGAGAGAAATTAAGTTATTAATTATCATTGTTATACGAACTAAATGTATATATTAGCATGTGAATTTTGCAATTGTTTATATAATTTAGTTGGAATTCTATTATTTCTATTGTATTTGTATATTTTGATTATAAATTAGTTGCTGTTTATATATTTGAAATTGAATACCTCTATATGAATATCCTGTTGGGGGAGAAATACGCTTTATAAGACGAGGCTCATAATCATACTCATTTTCTTCTTCTTCTTCCGGCTCATGTTCTTGAGTTCTACAGAATGATTAATGTTAGTAAATGTTTCAAAAAATAACCAAGACAAATTTTTGGATACGTGCAATCAAATTATAGAAATTTTTGGAATTAAAAAAATTATTTAAAAAACCAAAACAGGGGCATGAGCCTTTTTTAGTTCAGAATGTGTTACATAAAACGGGGGGAGAAAAGGACAACATAAAAACTACCCTTTTAATAATCAAAACGAAATTAAATTATTTGGACGCCATTTTTCTAATTGGTTGAAAATGATGTACGGATCGGAATGGGTATAAAACTGGTAAGAAATGGAAACGGACCGGTAAAAAATGGAATTGGAACAACACTTTGAAATGGATCGGGAATGAAGTAAAAATTAAATGATCGATTGAATATCGAAAAACTATCGAAAAACTAATGATAATGTATCGACAAATTATCGATTAAATATTGAAAAATGATTGATAAAATATCGCTTGAAATGCCTATAAGGAGCGTAATACTAGTATATTGATCAATATCATCTCCCTATTCCACTTGTTGTTCGGAAACTAGGCCTAAAGAAGCTAGTAGTGAGTTGTCTATACCAAACATTGGCTGTATCTTAGGTCATACATAGGAGCGATGAAATGTATAGAGCGTCAGTACATTTCATCGATTTTTTTCTTCTGAGCGTGTCATATTCATACAAGTTCGTGGTTCCAATTGTTACCATCAAGCATCATTTTAAAAAAAGACTTAAAAGAATTATCAAGTTGGCTTCATTGACTTAAGCGTTGTCACTTATTCCAAATCTCAACCGAATCCTTTAAACTTAAACAATACCGTTTTGGCTATGGCAAGCGTTAATTAAATTAATGAAAATATATGAATATACCGCATTGACTTACTCGTATTCTTCATGCCGATGAGCAGTATGCTTGATAAGATTCATGTACTTGGCCGGGCCTGAGCTTTCACCAATTTTCCGTTCATATACAGATCTTAATAATAAAATTAAAAATAATATGATAAGGACAAACTCAAGCACTCCTTACTTTTTCGTATATTGAGGGGAGTCAGCGAAATGCTTGGCTAACTTCGGATCGATGGCCATCAGTTCGCGATGCTGGTCGTGCGAGATATCATCGTTCTTGTCCGGTATCAGATACTTGCGTATTTCGGCCAGGGCATATGCAATCCTAGCATGGCTCTCCGCAGGGGTATTCACCGTGCTTATCTCTATAAAGAGGTCCTTATTCAGATGAGAAAAGCGTGGATCGTTCGAATTGAGCATCTCGTCTTCCTTGGTGGGATCACGCACCGAACCGCGTCCCTTAATCATGATTTTGCATTGTGTCTCGTCCTGCAAACGACGCAGTGTATTGCCCTTGGGACCAAGCAACTTGCCCGTAAAATTAAACTAGAAGCGATAATAAGTATATCATATCTCGTCTGTGTACTATACCCGAACTTGAACCAACCTTCGGGTACTGTTTAACGGGCACGTAGACTTTTTGGGTCACCTTAAGCGGCTTTTGCTTGAAGACATCTGCGTAGAATTCTCTGCCTGGTAGACGTCCCGTAGCATGTACACGTTCGATTGCTGTAAATATATAAGGGACAAAAACTCACTCCAATGTCTTATGGTACACAGACATACGAAACTGTACCTTCTTCGACCAACGCGATAACTAGTGGAGAATCGCCCAATCGTTCTCTTTCTTCTTGCAAACCGGCCAGATATTTTTGGGCCATTTCGTTGAATCTTGGCTGAGGGCCTTCAACCTCTTTGAGTACATTTTCCATTTCCTGTTGAGACATTTTCACGAAATTTGCGGATTTACAAATTTAATTTTCTGAGGTTACGAGACAGAAGACAGAACAGCGAGGAAGAATTAAGAGATGACAAAAATTGTATGTGTATGTATACATATAAAAAGTAGCGGTGAATCGATAACATGGTATTACCACACTATGCGAAATTTCCCACAAAAAATAGTAAGGAAAACCCTTTTTTCCCTCAACGGACAACAATAAATACCCATGAAAATTCCCACATAAAATATCGCCACAAAATAACACAAATTTCATACCAGCAAATTTTTTAAATTATTATTTTTAGAACCTATTACACTATTATTTCCATGACGAAAAATCTAACAACGAGCTAATAAGAACTGCGGTAGTGAAAATTTTGATCCGAAAATCCATACAAAAAACATAAAAGTTGACATCTCCGTGCTTTGCTTATTTACATTTTCTTATAAAAACTGTCAAATTCCGTCAGTGTAAATTCTAAAAACTGCATGTCCATGCGGCATGGAAATGATAGTGTAAATAGACTCTAAAGGTGCATTTAGATCGCACGAACGAACCCAACTTTAGTTGCGAAGTCTTATCGCAAACAAAATGCCGTTCGCACAACCGTTTACACTGCCTGAATATGTGTTCCCGACACATCGGAAGGCAGAGTTTGCCGGAACATTTTGAACAAGCCAATGATCGCGATCCTAAGATCGCAAACCGGGCGTTTACGCCGACCGAATGAACAACATTTTATTTGGCAACTGTGAGCGTCACTGATTTACTATCGAATAACTCGATAGTTTTTATTCGATAGGGTTCATCACTAATATGTACAGCTGTTTTCAATTGCACAATTTATATATGTATTGAGTGTTGTGATAAATAATTAAAATTACTGTCGTGTCCAATCGTTCGACAACATCCAACAACAAGCCAAGTCCAAATAACACAAAAAATTGTAAATATTAGAAAAAGGTTGGAAAAAATGCCCGACGAAGCAGAAACAACGGAAGCACAGTCCAAAACAACGCCAGAGTCCCAACCGACTCCACCAAGCACCGAAGGCGACGAAGGGACCAGCAAAAAACCAAATGATACCGACAAAGCACGCGAGATAACCACCAGAGAAGCGTATTTCGCCAGTCTGAATTCGTGGGTGAAGCATGCCAATATATCACAAAATGCAATGGCGTTGTTCCCGTGGTACCTCCTCAGTAGCTATCCGCAGATATTCCAGAATCAGGCGGGCATGCCCGGTTTAGGCCCGGCACCACCCATTGCTGGACCGAGCTTCGGTTTCGCGAACAACCAACAAATGCCAAATGTGCCAGGTGGTGCCAATATTCCGGTGATTGCCGCGCAGGGCTTTGGCGGCTTGCGTATTCTCGATGACAATTCCCAGGCGGAGATTATCAATCGCACGGGCGGCTATGAGTATGTCATTGCTCCGTTCTGGAAACGTGCCGTGGCCGAGATGATTGACGTTGCCATACTTTTGCTGCTGAAGGTGATGGTCACCTTTACGGTTATGAATATTTTCGATTTGGATCTGGGCTTCGATCTGGACAAGGAAGTACTGCGCAAGGCCATCGACGACGAAGACTATACGGGATTTCTCGTAGTTTCCATGGACCTTCTTGCCTTCTCTTCGGACCTGGTGATGCTGGAGGTGTTCACCAAGATTATCGTTTGCTTCTATGAGGCCACCTGGACAACAATGTACAGGGGCGCCACTCCGGGCAAGGCGCTGATGAACCTGAGGATACAATATGTTGAGGCTGTGGTGCCGCTGCAGCCATTGATACCACCACAACAGCCCCCCCAACTGGTGGGCTTCCAAGCACAGCGTGTACCGATGCGAGCGCTGATCTTTCCCGCCGAGACGCCTAGCTTTAGTCGCGCCTTCATGCGAGCCTCGGCCAAGAATCTGATCATGACACTGCTCTTTCCCATGTGCTTCATTATGATTTTCTTCAAAAACAATCGCACAGCGTACGACATCATCACGAAAACCATTGTCGTCGAGGATAATCCGAATAGAGTGTTGCGCGCCCGCTGAATGGAACGCCACATAATGACACACTGCAGGGAATTTATTGTTTCAACTATTGTCGTTTATGAAATTGTCGTTGCAGCACTTTCTGCAACAAAATGGGTAGCTTATAGAATTTCTCATATCTCTACTGTATAGCACTGATGGTAGCAAAATTGTCGGTGAAGTTAGCTCCACTAGACTTGAATGATTTCCAAATAAAGTTATTTTTTGTTTAAATTTTAAAGGAAAACCAGTTTTGAATTCCAAAGTTTTTTTTATTAAAAAGGTGATTACTTGACATTGACATTTTTCAGAGTTTGGGCCACAACATTTCCCTTGCCGGGCACATGCAAAGCGCTGCCCTTATAGCAGGCCACCAAATCGCCGTTAGTCATCAGGTCCGGAGCACAAGTCTCGAAGATTTTCTTCTTGGGATTGAGTTGAGCGTCCGGCTGGCGTGTAAAGCCCTCACAATGCACCAAATCGCCAGGCACAGCACCGGCAGGTGGACTGAGCACTTCCACGCGCTCCGTTGAAGAGGCGCACATGACCATGGCTTCCGAGGTGACGCCACGCATTTTGGCTGGCTTGAGATTGCACATAACGACCACCATGCGATTTTGCATCTCTTCCAGTGGTATGAACTTCACCAAACCGGACACTACGGTTCGTGGTTGAGCCTCGCCGCAGTCGATTTTCTCTAGATACAGACTCTCTGCGTCGGGATGACGGCCCACTTCGATGATTTTGCCCACACGCATATCCAAGCGACCCACGTCTATGGGCACTTCGGCGGCGGTGGTGTTCGGTGCCGCTGCCGGTTTTTCTTTTTTCGGTTTCTTCTCTTTTGGCTGCTTTTCCTGAGTTGATTCCGTCTTTGTGTTGTTCGAGTCGTTGTTTGGCGTTGGCTTTGGCTGTTGCGTCACATCCGAGCAAAGTCCACGTGCTCCTCCGGACGACGGAACCGGTATCTGCCTCTTGCCATTTCCTATCTCTAAGGCAATTAATTGCGACTTGAACGTCGCTATTTTCTGTTGCAATTTGGCATTTTCCTGTTGGAGTTGCCTCTTTTTGTTTGCTAAGATTTCACGTTGAATACAAACGAACTGGAATGGAAATGTTTACCATAAAATATAAAAAAAAAAAAAATCGAAAATTTCATTTGATTCGACTTGTTGATTTACCTCCGATTTGAGGGCTGAAATAATCTCTTCACTGCGCCTGTTATTCTCAATCACTTGTTCCAACGTGGCGGCAGTCATCTTGGTTTGTCCTTTTCTCAAAAAATTACGAAAATTTTGTAATACAAAATTTCCTAATAGGCGATTTGACATTTCTCGTACAGCTATGCACAGTGGACCGTTTAAACGTAAAAAGTGTACAAAAAATATTTAAAAAAATAAAAATCTTTATTGTACTAAGTTGGTTTTTTTAAGAAAATTTCTATACTTTTTTGGAAAATTTTAAATATTTTTCAATTTGATTTTTGTTGTTTTTCGAGTTATGACTGATAAAACCTATGGAAAATATGTGGTTATATCGTAATATTATGGTTTATGAGCATAGCAAAACAGTATTCCGTTTCTAACCTCAAACAAAATTAATTTTTTGTTGACGTTAGAATTTGATTGTACTCATATTTTTTTCTACTGGAATTATTTTATACATAAATTAATATGTAAAACTTATAAAATGTAAAAACATGTTTTTTAAAATTTTAATTCGTGTTATTTTATAAAGGAGTCGTGTAAAGAATTTTTTGGAAAAGATTTTTGAGTTTATATAATTTTTGGAACAAAAGCAATTGCAACACTGTCTGTGGGTGGAAGTGTTCGGAAAATCTAAACTCTGCAGCTGAATTTTCTGAAATCTCTCTGGATGATATACATTTCTTCGCTCATACAAAAGTATGAAGCTTTTTCATTCTCTCTTGCGTACAATATAAAAATTAGAAATACAGAAGAAATCAAAGCGAACGACTGTCAAACATAGTGATGGAATAATTCGATAGTTTTTGATACTCGATACTACCTGGTACTTTAGCCATGTTTTTTCCACAGGATATTTGGATATGGATACAATTTTAAACACACAGCAAGAGTAACATTTGTTTCTTGTTTTTAAGTCTCGAGATGAAAGTAACCAGGCTATTGTTTTAATATTGAAAACTTTGCATTGGAACTTAGAAATTATCGACAATCGAATACTTTTGTAAGTAACTGTTCGACGAGAACTTTTTAAAGACAAGTATTACGATTAGTACTTTTGGCGCATCACTAGTCAAAAGGCAGAGAAATTTTTCTTGGGTGTGTACATTTTACTAATAAATTTTTCACAGTTTTCCCAAATAATTATCATTTTCTACTATAAAAAAATCCAAACACTAACAAAAACTGGTAAATTACTAACAAATTAATGCGAGTAGCAAGCTTTACTATACAAATTAGATGTGAATTGAATTTCATTGTGAAATTGTGGTACTTTCCTGCATTGCACCAGCTTGAGTTTTTCATAGTTTCTTCAGTGAATTCTAAGACTGTTTTCCATGAAAATACCACATTTCACCACTAAAATTCACTATTAATTTAGATACGCATTTCGTGAAATATTATTTAATTAGCTGCTTCTTCTTTTATGTTCTATTCTATTTTCTTTTGTTGTTGTAAATTTGTGTATTTCTTTAGTAGTTAAGGGGGTGTTGGCGGGTGGTGGTGTGAGCGGGGAGTGGGTAAATTACTTCCTTCCGTTACTGCTCGGGGGTTAGGGCATTGACTATCTACTGTTGGGCTGGTAATTGCAATTTTTTTATGTACTACCAACCTCCCTTGTTAAAGGAAACATGTTTTCGCGTTGAAAGATTAACCATTAATCGATTTAAATGGAATTTGCGTAGAACGTAGTAGCAACGAATTGACAACAAAAACCCTACAAGTTCCACATACCCGTAACGAAATGAGCTTAAATTAAGAATGCATAGTCGCAACATGGCATGGGTTGGAATGTTAATGAAAAATTAAAAGCATGTCGGTCATTACTTATTCAGGACATTCGCAGTTTGTGTTACAGTTTGAGCCAAGTCCAAAGGGCTTGAGTATGATCTAAAAATAAATGTACTTGCTTGCCTTTGTAGTCGAGTGTAATTTCCATGTAGGTTGACCTTAAGGCACATAATTAAAAATAAATAAAAAGCGGTGGCAACAGTGACAAGGGCCTTAAGGAAACAGTTTAAATCACAGAAGTTGAGTTCCATAGAAGGCTATCTTTAGATAGCTGAATAGGTATGTACTTAAATTTGTAACTAGTACATTTCATAGCTCTTTTCATCTGAGTGGATCAAATATGCTTTGATGTGAATCATTTAAAATTCTGTTGAATTTCATTCGAGTATGAAAATTACTCATCATTGACTGGATATCTCTGAGTGGCAAATTAATTCGTTTTTTTTTTCAAAAGACTAACAACAAAATGTTAATAATTTCAAAGAACTCTCCAAATGTCATATTTGAGTTTCAGTTGATACGAGGCGGCGCATCCTTCCGCTGCGTTTGCGATAGCTCTATTTGCGGAAGAGCCTACTTTTTTTGTCCTTGCTTTCATCACACAGAACAATCGGATATGCTAAGTGCTACGCATGAATGCCTGCACGTTGATACTTTTTTTTTTCATAAAATTCATTGACATTTAATGGAATCTCGTCACAGACTTGTAAGTACGTTTTTTAAAAGCTCTTTCCAAGTAGTGGAAAGGTGACGAACGGTAATGACGCAAAACTCAGTAAAGGAATTCACAATAATCTCATATTGGTCGTAATGTCATAAAAATATACTAAAGTCGTTCAAATAATGTTGCTGTTTTCCATAAAAAAAAAATAAAATCACATTTCTATTAATGGGGTTCTCTAAACTTGTACCATCTCAATAAACCACTGAGTGTCCCATTTACTAGCTGGGGTTACTGTACTGTTGTGTAGGATGTATGATGGGAACCTGAATCGGGACTATAGTTTCTCTCTCTAACCTAACTAATCTACTGCATTCTATTTAACCATAATTGCATTTACCATCAATGTTGTAAAACGTGTAACTTCCTCCAAACCAATTAATCCCACCCCCTTACCCCGCAAGTAAATGTGTGTAGCTTTTGCAAACTTCATTAGTTTTTTGAATTCATTTTTCTATATCCTTTTGGCATTTTTCTTCTTCTTTATTTGATCACAGTTTTGACAGAGCTTGTGTAAACAACAACAACAACACCACCAAAAACACCATATCCAACTATTCACCATTAGCACCTTAAACCGAAAAAAAATCACCCACCCACCATCCTCCTCCAATTTGAATTGAAATTATTTTGATTTTAATTTCTTTTTATTTTTTTTTTTGTATACGTTCTTGTCCACTTACATCCCCCCTCAACTGAACCAACGGCATATCTTGCTGAATTTTCAACCATAGGCCTATCAGAGACAGCCGTTATGGACGTAATGTCATCCTCATTGCAGCAACAACGTATCCTCGTCGAGCAGTTGCGCCGCGAAGCGTCCACCGAGCGTCAAACCATATCCGAATCGTGCGCCAAAATGATGAAATACATCACCGAGCACGAGCAGGAGGATTACCTTTTGACTGGTTTCTCCAGCCAGAAGGTAAATCCCTTCCGCGAGAAGTCCTCGTGCACGGTGCTCTAAGGAGCTCCCCCGGCAAGAAGGTGGCGCCGGGCTGATGGAGTAGAGTGGAGTAGAGTGGAGAAGAATGGCCAAGGCAGGGTTGAAAGTCAGGAGGAGAAAGTTCCCAAGTACCGAGGAGAAGAGAAGAAAATGGAAAAGGACCTGGCCACGGAAATGAATGTACGAATAACAACGAGATGGATGGAATTTGAATATATCACCACCAATTTAATATAACGCAAATAATAACAACAACAACAAAATACACTCTATATATTGAACTTATAAATAAAAATGATAAGAAAATATATCAACGTTATATACTCCGACATATGCACGTTAGCATTTGAATATCTGAAATGAAAATACAAACAAACAAACTATATCCACATGAAATACAAAATACAAATAAAGAGGAATCTATCTACTACAGCAATCAACACACCTACCACAAACAATACAACCGAACTACAACAATATCACATCAAAGTACATCAAACAACAGCAGCGTATACTAAACGTAATATTTATTATAAACATATATTATAAACGACAAAAGAAGTTCTCCAATAAAGTAAAATGCAAATACAAAACCAAACAAAACAATTCCAAAAAACAAATCCAACCACAGCATTCACACTTCAATTCAATAGTCCACCAAAAGGCGGGACTATTGGCATTATAAATTAATCGAAACTAATGTTTATTCTTATTATTAAAAATGATTATTCTTATATTTACTAATCACCTAACAAAGAAAAAGAAAAGAAAAAAAAAGAAATTAGAACTTAGTAAAAGAATTAAGCGAACGCAAAATATTTTATTATCGATAAATTCAAAAATTTTTAGCGAAATGTTATTGCAAATCACAAGCAAATACTATTTATGAATTAATCTCGCAATGAAGAGAGAAACATTTGAATTACTAAATTAATCACTTAAATGAATACAATGAACGCATATTAAACCACATTAACGAAAAAAAAACAAACAAAAACAAAAATGAAAAGCTTCAAAGGGAATCTTTACAAATACATATACAAATACTTAAAGAAAGAACTAGTTTATGACGACAAAATATTCCATTAGCAAAAAAACAAATAAACGTTGACCTTAGCTTTATTATTAAAAAAATTGATTAAAAAATTTAAAAAAAAAAAGTTAAAAATTCCCAAAAAAAAATACCAAAAAAAAAAATATTTGAAATTTATTTAAAAAAAAAAACACTTTTAAAAATATATTTAAAAATCTCTTAACATTTTCAATATTGGAGCAGTAAATTTAAAGTAGATTTTGCGTTGTGACAAAGACCCACAAAAGCCACAAAAGAGAAAATATTGCAGAAAAAAAAAACTCAACAAAGGGAAATGAAAGAAGGCTCTTTTAGAGCTCTACCCTAGGGAGGCTTGAAAGTTAGTGAAATGCTATGACTCGAAAATTGAAAACAAACCGTAAATTTTGAAACAACCAAAAGTTGTAAAAAAGGATTATAAAAAGCATTTCACTAGCTGAAGTTAGGAGGTTTTTTTTAAAGAATTCTAGACATGATTTGTTTTTTTTTTTGGTAAAAGTGAGGTTAAGTTTGCTTTTTTACACGAAAGTTGTAAAGTGGAACAAAAACAGTTTTAAGCTGAATTGAATTAAATTTTTCCTGTTTTGATATGTCGTTTGTAAATGCTGCAGTTGAAAACTTTTTTTATAACTTTTAAAGGTCTTCCAAATCAGCATTCTTCCGATCAAAAAACATTTATCACAGATTTGCCCTACTTGTGATGATGTTTTGCGTAATTATTCAACACAATTAAGGTAAATCGAACATGTCATAGTTATTTGCAAACATTTTCGTTGATTATTCTTAGTTAATTATAACACCCCCATCCCCTTCCCCCAATTTTATTTGTTTTATTACAGTGAAATGGTTTTGGTTTACCCTAAACGCTTCAAACACTTTCATTAGGAATTAGAAAGTGAATGCATTTTTATTTAACACCTAACGGTTCTGATGTGAGCGGAAATGAAAATTTCCGAGCATGACAGAGCCACTGAAATTTTTAGTTTTCCTTTTTTTATTTAGTTTTTTTTTTTAATTTTATGGCAGTTGTCCTCATATTGGCATATTACCATCCTGCAATGCCATTTCGGTTCACATTACTGGGTATTCGAAGTGCAGCCCAAGGTGCTACTATGTCAAATCAACTCATTTGATTTTAAACAATTTCACTGAAGAAATTTTTATTTTTTATTCACATTTTTTTAACGAATTTTCCTTCATTTTTCTGTATTTGCCTTGAATTTCGAAATTCCTGCGAAAATGGAAAAACATTCGAACGCAACGAATGTTTTTTTCTTGGTTCAATTTTAAAGAGATAGCAAAGTTGAATTCTCCTAACATCGTTTTTTTTCGTATGAAAATTTTGAAAATTCATGAGAAAATAGAAAATATTAGTAAGAAAAAAAAGTACAGTTAAGTTAAAAAACCAAAGCATTACTTCCATTACATTGAAAAGATTAAAAAAAGAAACAAAAAAAACGAAATTTAATCAAATGGAAATGATTGCTTTGAAAGGATTTTAATTGCAAACATTAACTTTGTTGTTGGCTTTTTATTTTAAAGGATGCGACAACAACAAAATAAAATATTTTGCAATGAATGGAAGAGAAAAAAAATCATTCAATTCAGTTGATGTTGCTGTTGCTGTACAATTAAATTTAAAGGAAATGAAAAGAACAGAAAACACAACAAAAGAAAAGAAAGAAAATCATGTCAAAGGCCTCCATGTGTGCGCATCAAATCATAAAACTAGTTTCGAACTTTGTCTTGCTGTCTTAAGCAAACACGAAATGAACTTTTACAAAAACATGAAATTTGAATAGTTTAGCCAATGTGAAGCCTTAAGGAATTCTATAAAAATTAAATTATAGAAGAAGAAGAACTAATAACAGAAAGCCTTCAATGAGTCCTTACAAAATTGATCTCAAAAATGCATTTTCCGTGGCAATTAATTAAAACAACAGTTAGTAAATTTGCTGCTAAATTAAAAACAACAAGCAGATCTCTTTAAATGCATACAAAAGAAATGCATAGAAAAGAAATATAAATATTTATTCTCCATTAATCTAATACAATTTCCTAATTACTAACAGCCATTTCATTTGACACGTTTACGATGTGTTAACGACAAACATTTCTGCTGCTGCAAATATCGAAATTTTACTGGAACACAAAATTTCGCTTTTTCAAGTGGCAACCGTTTGACGTATACCAAAGAAAAGTAAACGAATTACATTCAACTATTTAAAGTTAAATTATTTAAAAAAAAAAACATTTTAAAAAAAAGTAAAAAAAAATTAAAAAATAAAAAAACCACCCAATTATTAACAAAAAAAGTTATTAATTGCACTCAAAAAAAAAAGGTTCTACAAAAAATAAAAATTAACATTAGTCGCATTAACAAAAAAAAAGGGCATACACATTTCTAAATGCGTACGAATATATATGTATAAATTTACATATATACCAATGTACACTTTGCATATAAAAAATGCAAAAACCTACAATTACACAAATTCAGAAAAATTTTAAACATTTTTTTTCTTGAAAAGACATTTTTCTTGAAAGCAATTTTCTTGAATAAATTTTCACACAAAAATTATCAAACAAAACAATTTATATTCAAATAATATTTCCAAAAATATATACATATATATATATATATTCAACAATTTATTCGACAAAAGAATTTTCTTGTAATTGCTTAAAAACAAAATACTTTATGATGAAATTCGTAACAATACAGAAAAAATAATAATCGTTTGCTTGGATTCAAATAAATTAGATGTGTTATCTAGAGGAAACCCAAAAAAAAACTATGACGAGTTTTATTTCAAACAAACATTTGGGCTAAAGAAAGGAATAGAAAATGTTAAAAGTTTACAGACTGATGGTAGCTAAAGCAAATCCCTTTTTTAGTGACCAACGAAGATGAATTTGCAATCGAAATTACTGCAGAGCAAAGGTTACTGCAGATCTGCGGCACGCGAACTTGTAGCTCTTTTTTATCATGACAAAGTCTTAATTTGCAATTTTGCCCTTTGATTAATCGATGAGTTCGTTTCTTGTTCACTGAATCAATCACTGAAACCAGTTATAAGTTATAGCTCCTTGAAGTAGAAAATGTATTTTTATACCCTGCACACTGGTGTCGAAGGGTATATTGATTTTATCATACCGTTTGTAACGCCCATAAGGAGGTGTGACCTTATGGTATATATATTCTTGATCAGCATCACCTCATGAGACGATTAAGACATGTCCGTATGTCTGTCATTTCGATAACCATTTTGGCGAACGATTGGACGGTATTGAAAGTGGGCAACATCAGATAAGAACCATACAAAATGGTCGCCAAATTTGAATTATTTTCGTTTATCTTCAGAAATACTGAAACGATTTGGACGCTGTTTTTTTTATTTGGTTGGAAATTATTCCGGGATTAGAATGGGAGAGAAACTGGAACGAAATGGATTGGAATTGGACCCGAATAAAATGGAGTTGGAACTAAATTTTGAAATGGATTGGGAAATGGAAACTATCGAAGAAAAATTCATAAAATGTCAAAAATTATCGATATAAAAGTCGATAAATTTTCAAAATATTGTCGATAAACTATGGATAAAAAAATATATAAAATATTGCCAAGTGATCAATATAAAAAATCAATAAAATACCGGAAAACTATAGAAAAAATATCAAAAAATTATCGATAAAATTACCAAAAAAAATGGTCTAAGAACGTATCGTACTCGCAAGTACAGGGTATTTTAGCTTCGGTCAGACCGAAAATAATTCTCTTACTAGTTTTTAGCATATATGTAATACCTCTATATTGGTAGTATCCTAAGTTTGCAATGTGTTTTGAGCTCACTGTAAGAGCGAAATAGCAAGCATTGAATTTTGTATTAGTTTGACAGAGAAATCCGAACTGCGAATGTACTTTTTCATATATTTTGTCTCTTGATATCAGTGAATGTACTTTCACTATAATGGCAATATAGAAGTATTACATATTTGGTTTTTAGTTAACTTCTGTGTTTTTTTTTCACTGTTATTTTTCCAATTTCTACTTTTTTTTGAGTGTATGGAACCGAAACCGATATTTTGGAAAATCTGTGAACCGCAACCGATATTCGTTTCGGTTTCAGTCCCTGATTGTCGCAATGCACAGAAATTATATGCAATATCAACCAATTTTTTCGGTTGCCGAACAAATTCATTTGGTTCCGGTTCCATTCTCATCCCGTTCTCGTTTAATTTCCATTTTGATTCGTTAAACTTCCATTTCATTTCTATCCAGAAACAATTTCAAACCAGTATTTAATTAAGTAAAAATAAATTTGGAGGTAATTTTGTATGGGAGGTGGGCGTTGTTCTCATACCGAAAGAAATCGATAGTTTGCCAAGTATCGACTATCGCCATTCGCGAACTCACCCCTGATTTGGCTTATTTTTAATACAGTCCGTATCAGCAAAAAGAAGAGGAATGCGTTGATAGTTCAATAACTACGGCAGTTATCGTACGAAATACTTTCATCGCTAGATCGACTCAGGGTGGTGCTGAATATACATACATACCTGCCGAGCCTTCGTTTGGGTGTGGACTTACGTGAAATGTAAACTATTAGCCATCCTAAACCATCATTAACCAAGTCGAAAGTCTTCAGTTTCAAATCCAAAACATTTGTCGATCTAAATTCGAAATGCATCGTTTTTGTGGGCTTTTTATAAATTATTATTTTTTTTATTGATCATTGAAGCTGGTTTTTTTCATTGCAAGCCCATTTCATGGACAAGTACTTACAATTCACATGCTTTTTTTTGTAATTAAGTATAAGCAAATTTTTTCTTTTATTGAAATTAATTAGAGTAGAGGAGACACAGCTTAAGTGTTTATTTATGAATTAAATGTAGAGTGTGTGTGTGTGTAGTTCATAACATCGATTAATACAGTTAGCAAGTAGGTGGTTTTTCCCCATAAACAAATACAAAAAAAAGTACCACCAAAGCGTGTGTAAAATGAAAGTGAGTTAAGTTAAAGACTCTCTCAAAGAAACAAAAAAAGAGAATTTAGAAGTTAATCAAAAAAAAAATTTGTAATTTGTATTAAATGTAAATGCAACGTTTAGCTTAGCTCTCATCATCGCTGCCGCCATTCTGTCGTGGCTTCGGTCCACCGGCACGCTTCGCCATAATGATCTGATCGACTTTGAGAATTGTGGTGGCCGCACCGACAGCATACTTCACGCCCCAGTATTTCGCCTGGAACAGATCGTACACCTTTGTCTTGGTCACATCGACAGTGCCTGCCTTCTCCGAATCGATATCGTAGCCGATATTTTTGCCGCTCGCCTCCTTGTGGGCCAAATACAATTGATTGACAACGTCCGTGCCGTTCACACCGGAATTCTCGGCCAAGGCCTTGGGGAATACTTCCAAGGCGGCTGCAAATTTACGCACAGCATACTGTTCCAAGCCGGGCAGGGTATCGGCGTAGGCGTTCAACTGGGAAGCCAATTCGATTTCGGTGGCGCCAGCGCCGGCCACATAGCGGCCATCGCGCGACAGACCCTTGAAGTTGTTCACCCCATCGTCGATGGCGCGCTCGATGTCGTCCATGAAGTTGTCCGTAGCGCCACGCACTACAATGGTGGAAATGCGTGAGTCGGCTCCCTCGATTCTGTGAACAAAAATGGTTCGAATTTAATAAAAAACTTAAAGGTGAAAAAATCGTTCCAAAATTACCTGAAAGCCACTATGACCGTATCGCCCAACTCCTCAATGCACACCTTGTCGCAATAGCCCAACTCTTCCTGGCTGGGTGTGGTGATGCGTGGCAGCACTGTGCCATTCACGGCACGGCTGAGGCGACGCAAATCGAACTTGGAGTTCAAACGCACTGCCATCAGGCCGTATTTGTTGATGAAATGCAGAGCCATGTCGCCCACTTTGCCGCCCACCACCACCACCTTGACACCGGTATCGGCGATGGCCTTAATCTGAGATTCCAGCAGATTCTCCTCGCCCGCCGAGAAGTTCATCAGTTCGTCGGCGCTCTTGATCAGCACAGTGCCCTTCGTTTCGGTCTGGATAATGTCCAGGGGACACGAGAAGATGGCAATTTTGGCCTTCTCAGCCGAGCTGACATCGCCCTCGACATAACGCTTGAAGACCATGCCGTGCACGACCTCGGACTTGGCCAGTCCACTGCCCACAATCTTGCAAACGCGAATATTGTCCACATTGAAGGTGGCCTTGTCCGGCAATATCGAAACGCAGGCGCGCGCAATTAAATCGGTGAGGAACTCCTCTTGGCCAAATTGCTTGGACATAATGGCCGCATTCAGGCACTCCTTGACCTTGGCAATATCGCGATAATCTTCGATTTCGTGGCACACCAGTTTCGGCAGGATTTCCAAAGTCTTATCCATGGCCTTCTCGTAGCCGTCAGCGATCTCGGAGGTGGTAATGCCCAAGCGTAGAAGCTCTTCGGCTGCCTCTAGAAGGGCCCCGGCAAAGATCACCACGAAATTGGTGCCGTCGCCCACCTCGGCGTCTTGCATCTCACTGGCCATGACCATCAGCTTGGCGGCCGGATGTTCCACATCTAGTTCGCGCATAATCGTACCAGCGTCGCTGGTCACGAACTGCTTCTCGAGGTGATTGATGATCATTTTGTTCATGCCGTTGGGGCCGTAGGCGGAGCGCATGGTCTGGGCGAACTCCTTGCAGGCGGTGATGTTGCGGTAGACAGCCTCCTCAAGACCGCTGTACATCTGGACAGAGAAAGTAAAATTTTACATTATTCAGATTCACTCACAAGACCAGACAGATTTTTTTTTAATTTTCTGTGTTTCTGTGCGATGACTAATTCGCATTTGCCTCATGCTCACGGCTGTTTTGTTTTTTTCCATTTCTCACATAAATTGGCGAAATTCTTCGGATATAATCCAAGCAATCGTTGTGTTGCACTTACCCGTGCGCCATCCTTCATCATCTGGGCCATTCCCGGTGCTTTTGGTATAGACATAGCCATTTTTATTCGCAGATTTTTTAAGGAGCTTCTTCACTGAAATCGAAAAATTAAGACGAACCGAATTTAACCTCAAACACGCGGTGAATGAACATCTGCAGGTGCGTCATTCACAATAGAAACTCACAAAACAGAATATTCTCGATGGGGCGTTGCCAACGGAAATAATTCGTTTGTTTGCAATTTTTATTATGACAAATTATTAAAATTAGTCAAGAATTAGTCGATAATACCGGGACCGAGCCAACCTTTCCGATAGATGGACGTTTTCCGACCCAAACGACGATTTATTTAAGTGAAAAGTGTTCAATACTGCTTATGCATACGGGCCATTATCTCACATGAAATGTTTTATTTCTGTCTCACCTGAGATATTTTAACATTTTATGTGAGATTCTGAGATTTTTTTTGAGATATTTGTTTGGCGATTTTGGTACATACTAAGGTGCATTTAGGTCGCACGAACGAACGCCACTTTAGTTGCGAAGTGTAATCGCAGAGTTTGCCGGAACATTTTGAACGGGCCAAAGATGGCAAACCGGGCGTTTACACCAAACGAATGAATGGCATTTTGTTCGCGAGTTCGTGCTGTCAGTGAATATGTATTCACAATAGAAATGTCCAACTAATTTGTAGAAAGAGTACTATGTAGTTTTGCATTGTATGAAACTCACATCAAATTTCGAGGAGTAGATTTCTTACAATAGTAGCAGAAAAATCTAGTACGGTAGAACCAGAACAGCGTCACATACTTTTAGGCACATAAGCAAAGAAATTGTTGCGCATAAATACTTACTAAGCTACAAGTGGATTTCGCTTTGAACGGAAGTTTTCGAGAATTGCAATTTCTTTTCACAAAGCCACGATAGGGCTCGCGGAGACAGCCGTTCTAGACATTATGGCCGCTAATCTTCAACAACAGCGCGTCATTAACGAGCAACTAAGACGCGAGGTGGACATACCCAGATTGCAGGTAACATAAAATTGATTTTTCTAAACCCAATTTGCTGCTAACTAACCCATATTACGACGAAGGTGTCCGAGGCCTGCCTGCTAATGATGAAGTACGTTTCGGAGCATGAGAACGAGGATTGCCTGCTGAGTGGTTTCACCAGTCAGAAGGTGAATCCATTCCGTGAGAAGAGCTCGTGCAGCATCTTGTAAGGAGGCACCCACTTCGATCCACACCCCACACCCACTTTGATAACATTGCTAGTAGTGGGTACTTGACTTTGGAAATTTGCTCAATTTTTCAATGCTGTTCAGAAAAAAGATAGAAAAAAAATGTATACTAAGAAGAAGAATTCATTATGTGGTTCCTGAATCAAATCAAATCTCTCACACACACGCACACGCGTACACACATGCACAGTCCATTGTTTTATACACTAAACTTGTTTTTTTTTTCCAGTAGGCCACATAGTGCACAAGATACGATATGTATGTATGTAGAGTTCTAATATGCCTGCGTGTGTGAGCGTGTGCGTACATTTCAACTGACCTCAATTATGTCAACTGTAATTTCATAAACTATAAAGTATTATATATATAAAAAAAAACATATTATATACAGTATATTTGTGTAACAGAGAAACCGTCTGATGAAATCTTAAAAGGTTCTATTTTTATTAAGCATCATAATGCATATATTCAGTACTTAGCAAAAGACACTAAAGGAAGGAAATTTCGGGCAAAATGTTATGAAATTGATGATAGTACGTATTACCGTAAAATGTGTTATGTATGTGTAGTGTAGTAACTTTCCTGAATATGTCCACAATAAATAAAGGAAATACAATAAATTAGATTTGTGGCTTTTATTTGAATTTATTGAAGGTGTACATGAGGGGCAATTGACACAGCGGTGGTACTCTGTTTACAATTTATACAACATTATGTTGGTATTTGTATCAAGGACTGGGTCTATTTGCGACTTCAGTAGACACTGTGTTGATCTTCCCATGATAAACACTGTAGTTGATCCTTCAGTGACCTAAAAGCTACGTTAACGGGTTTATCTAGTATCGGGTACTCATATTTTCTGGCTTATAATTTGGCGTGCTTGTAATTTTACCTAAAAGCAAAGCTTACAATTTGGGAAAAATACACAGAATGTTTGACTTAAAAGTGTTGAAAATTTGACTTAAATGCAAAGTAACCATACTTATTGTAGCCCTTAACGAGACTAGAAAAACAAACTTTCTTTTAAAAAAAATTGAATTATTTTTCTTCTTACAAAACCAATCAAATCTTAATTATCATAAAAATCGATTAATCATTAAACGTATTAATAAAAAAAAAATTTTATTCGATATCGATGTTAAAAAAAAAAAAAAAAAAAATGTCCCTCATCATAGGCATCAATAGACTGGCGAATGTGTTTATTTCATTTTTTTAGTGATCGGGTAGAAATTATCCTACACTGCTTTAAATTTTTTCAAATGACATACATTTTGAACAATTTTGATTGCAGGCCATCAAACAACAACAATAAAAACAACAGCAACAAAAGAGATAATATCTTCCACCCGCCTCACGAAAACCTCCTTACAAAATACTTACATACGTCACAAAACGGCAATACATAAACCAATTGCCAGAGTGCAACAAGCTCCGCACTACCAAAACAACAACAATAAACAAAATCAATGTTGCAATATTAACAAGAGAGAGAGAGCAAAATCCGAAGCAAAAGCCAATCTACGTCAACCAATTATAAAAATTTGATTGAACCAAAAACAAATACAAAAGACCGCCAAGCCAGCTGGTGGCAGGAAGTAGCTCTGAAATACAAGTGCTAACAGAAATCATGTCGAAAGGATTGTGGCGTGGGTGGTGGTGCTAGCAACAACACCACCACCAACAACAACAACCTTTGACCGAACTTAGTTCAATGACCCGTCTGAAGAGGAAATAAACGCATTTCAGTGGATGATGATTCCGGGCTAGGGCGTTGGGTTGCTTGCATTGCTGCAAAACGCAAGTGAATTGGTGGTGGAGGAGGTGTTGGGTGTTCGAGTGAGGCTATAGGTGGTTAATGTATTTCAAGTGAGCGAGTTAAGAGCATTTTTGGCACACTAAAATCAGTAAAGAGAAATACGAATTGTAGTTTTTGCTGAATGCATTGGGAATTCTCGACTGTTTTTGGTAAGGATGAGCATTAAATTTTATGTAACGTGAATATATTCATCTGATGGATGGGTACAGGATCTTGATTTTTATGTAATTAACAAGCTATTAAAATTAAACATAAAATTTTAAATCAAAATTATTTTCGAACCGGGTTTGGTTACTTTCTTTCGTCAGCGATAATGTTTTTTGGAACGATTTTTTCGTCTCGAGAGGGATTTGCTCTGCGTTCCCGTCAGATGGATATTGCAGTGTCCAGGCACCCAAATTAGTCCCACCGTACTCTCGTGTTTCCTTGATTCCCGTCCAGAATAATGCCAATTTACCAATCCTCTGTTGTTGGGAAAGATTTGCCGATTATATTTCCTATAAAGGTTTCTAGAATAAGATGAGACCCATTCGTAGTCTGACTGTTATTACAACACGAACGTTGCACAAAACTTCCAAACAGTCTGGCAACTTCTGCAACACATTGCCATTTATTATTTATTACGTCTTACATTGCGAAAGTCTTGCATCGTTCGATTACATTTGACTTGATTCCTGGAAATGTTGACGAACTGTATGAAATAATCGTACAGATGACGTCACTACCAATACAGAACCTAGTTGCAAAATGCAACTATATCGAGGAGCATAGAATGAAATTACATTATTGGTATATGTCCCACTTACACGTATACACATAGAGACACATACACAAATGCCTCAGTCTCTACGTACTAACAATGGCCAAGCCCGCGTAAACTACCCTTCTCTTCACGGCTATGTTGGCCCTTTAAAAATTGCGCGCACACGGCCCGGCTTAATTTGACCTAGATTCAGTGCGTAACGGTATGTCGTTGTCGTTGTCGTTGACTATGTGTTAGTATATGTATTAGTGTGTGTATAAATTGCTCTACAGTTTTTCATCTCCGATGTGGTCTTTGCCATCGTCATCATCGCACTCGTCGTCAGCAAAATCCTCCTCAACGTAACTCTAACTTAGCAGCAGTGTCAGTTGGCAGCACTGTCAGAAGCATTTTTTTGTGCTTCTTCTTATGCCATATTTTTTTCCCTCCGTCTATTTTTAGTCTTCACATTTCGCATTTGAAATTAGCGTAAGTCGTTCGTGTACATTTTAGTTGCATTTTTGCATTTCTTGCAGTCTTTTTTCCGTACTCTCTTTTTTTATGCCTCATTCCACTCGGTTTTGGGTGTAATTTTTCTGTGAAGGCAAGTCTTTTAAGTATTCCAACAAAAAACGAAAAAAAGGGGTTCACTTTTTTCTGTCTTGTGACTTGCTTGACTTCTTGTCGTAGGAAAAAGTTTGTTTGGACAGGAATTTGGGTTATGCATACGATGTCATAATGCATAATGCCATTCTTTATAGTTTAGTTACATTTACGTAGCATTTTTAATGCTATAAAAAGTAGGGACGCGTACGCTTTCATAGTTTAGTTGAGTTTGTCAGAGAAAACAAAAAAATCTCTATGCAATTTCTGTTGAAAGCTTTCATAATGACGTATTTTCTATGAGTGAGGTCGTTAGTCCCATGAGTTAACACCTTGCTTTAAATGGGGTAATTGAACTGGAACTGGAAAATGTTCATAGAGGTGAGCAGATGGCAGAAAATCTTGTAATATTGAATGTAAGGATTATGTCCGCAACATTTAACTTTCCAATTAAAAAAAGTTAGAAATGTAAAAAGGATTTGGTTTTTTTTCACACTGTTCTGCTCTACTGAATCAGGATTTCTCTAGTCACTAGTTTGCACACAAGAAAGGCTCCTATATACACAGATATTCTAAGTAGAAGTAGAGCTTACAACAAAATACAGTGAATTCAAAACAAAATCTATTTTATTTTTAATGAAAATTACTCATACGCCAGGTACAACACTATGCGACAAAACTGTTACAAAATGTTCGTATAGTCTTTGACAGAGAGTGCCATTAAGATTTCAAAAAGGCAAAACGCCGTCCGCAAAACCGAGATCGCCATACTTGAATGCAGATTCCGCCACAGACAACAGCGCCCCCTACATTTAACAAATTATATGAGGTTCAGTTCATATTTACGCGGTTGGCGTGAACAGAGGCTCTGAAACAATGCCGAACTATACTAACTATTCATAGAGCGAACCAAAGGTCTAAATTTTCGTCAAGGTGATAAATTTGGGCAGGACACGTATGCCAAAAACGAGAGTGAAACGTAAAATCCTTAACCAATTAGCCGATGGCAGGAAAAGATCAGCTGGAAAACCAGGATTGCGGTGAGAAGATAGTGTGGCCGATGAGTGCCTGTGATCCTATCAACACCAGAAATCGGAGATGAAAATCCGATGATCGGATGCTATGGATGAAGAAGATTGAGAATGAAGAAGATTGAGAATGAAGAAGATTGAGAATGAAGAAGATTGAGAAACCCTTTTAGTTTGGGACACTTTTAGTAAGAGATATCGGTACCTTAAAGCACAACCATCCTATGTCCATATTCATGAAAATCGAGTTTTTGGCATTTTTGGAATCCTGAGAAGAAGCTGCATCAGATAGGCTATAGTGGTTTGTGGGAATCGTAATGAAAGTAATTGAAAAATGAGGAAATAAAAACCCATTTCCATACAAAACATACCAATTTGAAAACTTGTTTTTCATTTTCTAGAGTTTTGAAAAAATGGACATAGGATGGTTGTGCTTTAAGGTATCGATATGACATTTGCGGGTAATTGCTCATATTAAAGTTCCAACAAAAATATAAAATCGCACAGAATGAAATAAAGTTTCTCAAATAAAAATTATTTTTTCAATATTTTAAAGTTCTGGGGAATTTAAATTTTTTTGTGAAAAATTTTTTATTTTTTAAAAAAAGCTAAAAAATTAATTTCTACTTTCACCTCCAAAAAATATCTAAAAATATTCATCCACTGCGTAACCGGTGCAGGGTTTGAGTATCCATTACCTTTTTGAATGATTTTTTTGCCTACTTATTTGCTACATACGCAGTCTCTGTCACAAAAGAAAAAAAATCTCCTTTCAATCGCCTTAGAATTTCTGAATGTCTCCTTAAATAAATTCTGTCATCATAGAAAGCACCTTCACAGTTAAATGCTCCCACAGGACAACGAAAATACCAACTAAAGTGTCAGAAAAAAAAAACGCACACAAATACGCAAGTGACTAAAAGTCTGAATGCGTCTATTAGCGGTGAAGCAGCTGGTCGTATCTAAAAATTTCCATATGAATGAAAAGTTTCTCACCGCGGGCCAAGTGACAGTTGATTTGGAGAAGACAACAAAGTTGAAAGGAGGAGGATACAAGATGTTGTCTTTAAAGCAGCCATAAGGAGTTAACATAAGCCCACAGTCAACAACAAAGTAAATAAATGAAATGGCGTGAGGTGGGGCTAACAAAAGAAAATGTGCCACAAAAGACGCGACGACGACGATGACGACGAACGAGACGTGAAAAACAAGAGTCTGGAATATGTCGCTAAAGTGTCATTTACCCCGAGAGATGTTAAACAAACGATGGAGTAAGGACATCGACTTGGGTTTTGTTGTGCCAAGACTCTTTCTTTTTCTTTTTCTTTTAATTTTTCTTCTTCTTATCCTGCTACTACTACTTTGTCCTTTTCAATTGCAAAACGTTTGCCAAGATGCCTTAAAGCAAACACGCCTCAACAAACACACAAGAAACACTTTGAATGAATTCATATTTGGTTTTTATACCAGCTCAAGTAAACAAGCAGAAAATGACAAAAAAAAATTTCCAATTCAAAAACTTTCATGACATTCACTCTCACGTTCGTTCGTGGTGAACACCCCCTCTTATAACGACTAGGTACACTTTGGAGCGGTATTTATAAAATATGCACACACAACCTACTTTGTGCAGCGTAAATATGCGCCTGTACCTACATATGAAGAGTGGTCGTAGGGAAGCTGATGTTGTAGGTGAACCACACCCACAAATGTCAAACGATTGAATGTATTCCAGTGCCAAAGCTAGAACACTTTGGCGGGCTCGTTGTACTCAAGAAAAGTGCGCGGTTTCACATTGATTTCTTCTGCGAACAAATTCTTTTGGGATTTTCGACTCGGTTTGCGATTTCTTGATGTTTTGCAAATTACTGTTGTTGTACAGTGTGGTTGAGGCTGTTGTTTTTGTAGTTTTTGTTGCCCTCAATATCATGAACTCTCTGTTTATTTTGCATCCCCAGCAGTTCGTGCTCAGGCGCAGCCCTATTGATATGTTGGAGAACATGCTCAATTCGGTTGCTGTTGTTGTTTTTCGTCTTTTCTTAGTTCCAGACAGTTAGACAGACTTGAGTTCAATGATGTTAACAGTTAATGGATTGGTCTTTGAGAAAGTGTGTTTGCCTGCTGATAAATTGATTTTATTGAATTCTAGATTTTATTTAATAAGGTAGAAAATTTACAATTTAATACGAAGTTTAATTTAAATCTGCATAGAATATCTTGAATGACGTATAGCGCCTAGAGGGAGGAAAATTATGAAATTTTTTATCTTTTTCTCTAAACTATGCACAATTTTTCATTTTTGAATTATCAAAATAATCTTGAAGACTAGTCATCTAAAAACCTAATTGGCAACACAATGAAAATGCCGACTGTAAACCACCCCACAACGCCACAACGCCCAAAAATCCAAAACCACCCCTTCAAATACAAACTCACGGGATGCTGCTGCCGCCACATTCAGAATACACAACATAAATCGACTGCAATCAGCAACATGACAAAAAAACAAGAAGAAGAAAATGGCGATGACGTTAAGTTCAGGAATGGAGAGATAGAGAGAGTGAATTGAGGTCTGCGTCTTTTAGATGTCAAATAATGACAGTGAATATATTTGGCAAGAGAAAAGAAGAATATGACAATGAAGCACGAATAGAGGCTTAACAGTAGTGGCCACATTTATGCAAACTGTCTAGAGATTTAACAGACAAGCAGCAGTATACTGTATAAACAAAGACTGTTAAGTCTGTAGTAACTAGCTACTTGTACTATGTCTGCAGTTGTCAGTATTAAAAATTGATTTACCCAGCAAACAAAGTGTAAAATGTTTAAGAAATTATCAATTTGATATCGACGGTTACTTACTGGGTACTGGTTATATAACCGGTTACTAACTAGGAACCGGTCAGTTATTACATGAGTAAGTGAATACCATACATTCTCATGATATATGATATTCGTGTGTAAGAAATTCATGCAAGATTCTCTTCAAAACTGAGGTCAAGTCGGACTAAAACTGGGCAGGGCTCCCATATAACGAAAAAAAGGTCAACATTTTTTAAGTCTTTTTTATTGCTCTATGCGATTAGAAGTGTTTTCAAATGTATTTTTCACATGCTCCGAGCTTCCAAATCCACATATAAATGGCTCAAAATAGGGTCTTGAGACCAATTTTGTTTTTGTGGGGTTTCGATTGGAAATCTTCAGAAACGGACTTTGGACATGGTCCGAGCTAGAAGTGGGTCAAAATACGGTTATCAAATGGTTATCAAATCATTTTCAAACGTTTAATATTTAAGCAAGGCTTTGATGGCAAACATCAAACCCAAATGTTTGCTGGGATCATGGCAAAGACTTAACAGACTGTATTCGAATATATGTAAAATGCAACCTTTACATTTTTCTGTTGATTAAAAATGTTTCCTTTGTTTTTGTCCAGCACAGCAAACTCAGCTCAACTGAAACGCTCTCTTTATTTCACTGTACTCCATACACTCTTTGCATTCCTGTTCACATTCTACTATTCTTTTTTTTGCAGTCTTAAAATTATAAAATCCAACTGGTTTGCGAATTTGTGCTCATTCGAAGTACGACCGGTGCTCCATGGACACAAAAAGTTTTTAGTAAGAAAAAAAATTAATTAGAATATTCAACAAAAATATTCCTCCAATAAAATTCAATTGTAAAACGTGACAAGTGTGTGGTGCGTGTGTTTTCGCGAAAGCAGTGAAGAGTTCTAAGGAACATAATTAGAGGAAATAAAATACGAAACAGAAAACCATTAAAAGAAATATAAAAATAATTTTTAAGAGTGCAATTTTCTGAACAAGTATTTTAAGCTTTGCGTGGAAGTACGGTAATTAACTCAACACAATAACAAGCAACGTCTTTGTGCCCAAAAGGCAATTGTTGTACTAACAAGCAGTAGTAGCACAGCTTTAACAATTACCACCTCAACAACAATGGATGCGGACAACAAAAAACCTTTTAAGGTGAGTTTGTTGAGTTTTTTCTTTCTTCTATGTATTTGTCAAATGTTCAAATAGTTAAAATAGTTAACTTCAAGCATTTAATTAATGGTTTAATTAATACTTGAGCTAATACACAAATTTAGTTCAAATGCAATTATTTTTCCATTCAAAGTTTTCACAATTTCCACCCTCTTTGCTTGCTCTGTCAATACGACTTCGGTAAAAAAAAAAAATAAGAAAAGTTGGTCACATTGTGCTGCTATTTTTAGCCAAAAATTTTTGTTTTTTTTTTTGCAAATTTTTTTTGGGCGTCTTGCGTTTTCTGTTTTGTTTTTTTCCTTTTTTGTAAATAGTATATTTCAAATGTTATTTTTTTTGCTTGGCCTGAAAACTGGGTGAACTCGATTTGGGGTTTTGTTGTTGTTACGTACTCTCTTAAATTCTTCAAGTATATTTAAGAGCATTGCTCTGTGAGTATTCTGTGAGTAGTCTGCTTAATTTCAGCGGAGAATCATGTAAAATTTGTATTCCTCTTCTTTTGGTTTTTGTTTATTTTGATAAGGGAGTTGTCGCTGAATTGCTTTTTTTTCGGACATTTTTTGCCACCCATTTGTTGTGTTATTCCTCCACACATATTTTTTTTATCGTTTGTTTATTCTCCAGTTGAACTTTTTGTACATACAAATGTTTCTTTTTGAATTTTTTGAATGTATTTTCTGTATTTTTATTTATTTGAAAAAAATATACAGTGTAATTAGGTCAAATGGGCGTGATGTTTTTAAAGAAAAAATCTTGTCATTAGTGTCAGTATAATATTGTTCAGTGTTGGTCACTCGTTTTGGCTGTGTATAATCTCTTAGTTGATGTTTTTTTTTTGTATTCATGAACACATATCTTTTGGGTAAAGACTCAAAAATACTCATGAGCACTTTCCTGTTGTGTACTTTTAAATAGTCATGGAATGAGGCTTTAGATTGCAAGGGAAAAGATTTCAAGAATACATATCTGGCTCAAAAAGAGGTATTCCGAAGGAAGTTTGTTACTACGAACAGCAAATGTGGATAGTAAATAGTTAACCAGACGAAGGTAACATTTTGTTTTCGCAAAGTTCTTTGTTGCATTTTTTTAAATGATTTCTTTCTATGAAATGTTTTGTGTGAAATATGCTTTGTACTGTTATACTTTTTGTATAGGCCTTTGGTTAATTGAATGACTGGACTTAATACTTAGTTATATTGAAGTAGAAAAAATGCCATAATTTTTAGAGAAATCATAAAAAATTTCAATGAACCAGGACACCGATTTAGTTGCTCTAGATATCTAACGATTATTTTTTATTTCATTGGGGAGAACATAAAAATTTGATTGCGTGCAAAGTCGTGGGCAATCCCAAGTGATTAATATATTCTTTAGTTCGTCACCATAATCATAAAATTGTTTATATCCTCGGAGATGAAAGAGCATAGGGTCTCACCAAAACGTTTGTTTGTCACAATTTTAATTTTGTTCCAGGATTTCCTCGAATTTTCTACTTTCTTCTGATGGCTTCGCTTTCACGCTATTTCTGGATAACCTTTTCCCTACTGCCCTGCGAGTTTACCGGCAGATTTCGTCTAGTGATTTTTAGCTATGTGTGCCCAATCTATTTTTATTTAACAAATTTATTACATACAGTTATAACGAAGCCTGTGTCCGTTAGCTATCTTACAGATTTTTTAAAAACCACAATCGCAAATTGTTTATTTTTTAAATAATATAAAGAAAAACTTTAATATTTTTATTATCTTTAATAAAAAATTTGTTTAAAAAATTTTATTGATTATGGAAAATTTTAAAATCATCTTGCATTTGCCATCTTTGGTTTTTATGTACATATTTGGGGTCACGGTTGTGGCTTGGAAAAAAACTGTATGTACACTTAGAAAAAAAATCCAAAACTGCATTTGAAACGGGTATTGCTTTGAAAAAATCAAAACTGCTTAGTTCTAAAATATAACGTGAAACAGTGACAATATTTGAATGTGGATTTTTTTATGTACGATTGTACCTTTTTAGGTATAATCCTAATTCCACAGAATGAATTGTATGAAATTGTGTAAGAAAAATCCAAGACAAGTTTAAAAATCGGATTTGTATGAGAAACTATTGATGGAATAGGCGAAATTATTTAAGAATTTTTTTTAGAGAATTTTCCATAGACCCAAACTGCATAATTAGTAAAAAAAAATTAATAACATAATTTTCGATAAAATTTTATTTAAAAAGAAAGTTGTGTAAAAAAAATATAGCCGTCTCAAATCATTATCATTTCAGTCACAAAACATTACAATTTCAGTCGTGAAACAACAATATTGCAGTCACAATTCATACATGTGCCGTTTCCATTCATCAATGGGCAGTTTAAAAAAAATTTAAACGTTTTGATGTCAAAATCGGAACATAAAGTTTTGGCTGGAAATTGACAACATTTCGTTTTGATTTTTTTCTCAGTGTAGAATAGTGTTGTCATTATCATCATCATTGAGCCACCAGCTACTAAAAACTGAACAAAAGGCACCTGATTTTATGCCGAAACGATGCAAATGGCATGTACTATGAAGTATTTTATTTACCTACCATTAGAACTTAAAACTCTAAACAAGGGCTTACATACGCGCAATATAACTGACCACTCAGTTGGTTATTGAAACAACGATTTCACCCTGCTCATAATTTGATTGACTAATGGATATTTTTCAAGCAATGATCAAGAACACTTTTGTTACAGCTTCTATAGGACTTATCATAGGATACCTAATTCCTAATTTAAAAAAAATGCATGTCCCATGTCCCCGGACATTCAATGTATAGAATACAAAGTCGTCAAAGTAATGATAAAAATAGGTTATAAAAAAACGTACCCAGACTACATTCAATTCAGTTTATTACAGTCCGCAATAAATGCACACAAAAAGAGAAAGAGGGAAGGAAAAAAAGTAATATTTCAAATTGAATTAAATCAATTAAAAGACCAAATACAGATAAAATGTTGACGCCATACACATACTCACACAGACACACACACACACGTACATAGTAAATAAGAAGAAGAAGCAGTAAATAAATTGTCTACCCGCGTAATCGCAATCGCCACCATTTCCGCTCCAATTCATTGCACTGCAAACCGAATCAAAGAAACACACTTCATATCATCATTATCCTTCGTTTGGGGTTGGCACTTTTCCTTTGCTTGCCATTGTTGTTGTTTGTAATCACCGTAGATGATTTTGGCTTTAATCCCACTTTCTCCACTTTCCTGTAGACCCCTTTATCTTTCGTTTGCTTCCTTTCACATTTAGTGTGATTGAGGACCCAACGAGCCCAAAGATACGAAGAGAGTGCAAAGAGCCTCTCGGTGTTAGTGGAGCAACACTAGTTGGCCCACACTGCAATCATGATTGCACACAATGAATCGTTCAAGGGATTTTTTTACTAACTTTTTTTCGTATTTTTTTTTACATATATGCGATTACGTTTGTCTGAACTGTTGGCAGGCGATTGTTTGCATTCAATTGTCCTTGTCACTTGAAGTGGCGTTTTTTTTTGTGGATTTCTTGTGTGGCTCCCTCTCATCATCATCATCATGCGCCGCCACAAACAGACAGAATAATAACAAAAGCCAACAGGCACACAAACCCATAAAATACTTAGACAGAAAGAGAAATTGAGGTCTTGTCATTCAAAAGGGCGTTGGAACGATTATGGACAACAGCAAAGAAAATACAACACAGAATGAAAAAAAACAAATAAAAATAAAAGCGAATCCTATCTTGCCCAGCAGCAGGTTTGTTTGACTTGGCTTGGGACCAGTCTGTCAGAAAATACAATAAAAAAAAAGTCAAAAATAAAAAAATAAAATAAAATAAAAGGTGCACTGCTCTCAAGTCAAACACGTCTCTTTCCCCTTCTGTGATTTTTTCATACTCCTTGTCTGTCTAACGGGTTTCTTCTTCTATTTTTTTTTTTGCTCATTTCAACTTTGGTATTGTGCTTTTGATACCTTTTTGTGTGTGTGTCCTCTGAAAAAGCATAAATTGTTCCTTTTCATTTGGATTTAGTTTATATTTTGTTTGCTTTTTTTAATTTTTTGTTAACTGTTCGGTTGGCGGTTGTTGGCGGTTTGTTGGCCTTTGTTCTTTTTGCCAAAAAAAAAGAGAATCCAAATAAAAGCATTAAACATAATAGAGTCACGAAAAGTTAATTTGCATTTAAATGGCAGCATAATCGTTTGTCGCGTCGCCGGATTAAACATTTCAATTCGGCAAATTGATGTTATTTCTTTTTTGTTATTTGTTATCGGATGATAATAAGTGCTTGTCCAGAAGGGGGCTTATAAATAATTATTTTATTGTTATATTCCATAGAATATATAAAAAAAAGATCTTTGAACTTTTAATAGGAGCCCAAAGGCGGTTAAAATTTAATTATCAAATCAAACGGGTTTAAGGGAAATTTAATCCTTTTTTCTTTCATGTTTTTTGACAGAAAGAGATTGTACTAATTGGATTTCAGTGGATTAATTCTATCACAAAGAAACCTCCTTCTTTTTAAAGTACACTTAGACGTATGAGTGATTCGCTTTATAAATTAAAACCACATTTTTCAATTATTTAATATAAGAAAAAAAATCTAGAAAGTTCCTTTTGGAAATTTCCCCAAGGACTCAACATGCCTTAAAGCATAAGTTTGACATAATTTTACTTAGCTTATGTTTTTTTTCATACTTATGCCATTTATTATGCCGCTAATACCTTTAATGTCACGTACAAATGCCACTTGGTTAGTCAAAATAACTTTCAGCAAGTCAGTCACACGGTCACATGAGTTCATGTCAGGCCATCAGAGGCTCGGGATGCTCATAAAGTATTAAAGTGTCTGCATAAATTAGGAAAAGAAAAAAATAAAACAGAAAAAAAAACACTGTCAGTAAAAGAAATAACTAAAAAAAGAACCCAAATGATGTACCAGGAGAAGGCTTCAAAAGTACCAAAAGTAAGTTAAGTACATTTTGATGCATTTAAAAGTTGGTCAAAGGAAAACATGAAGCATGATTTTTCGTTATTTTTTATTATACATTTTCTTTTGCACTGCCTTTTCAGCCGTCCAAATAATACTTAAAGTAGAGAAAAGTTTTTTTTAATACTATTTTCCACAATTTTTTCTTTGTTTGACTTGCGTTTTGTTTGAAAAGGCCCAACCAGTAGATAAAATTAGCTCTCTTCCAACTAAAGAAAAAGTAGAACGCGAAAAAAATGTGTAGGAAAATTCCACAAAGGTTTTCTCAACCGAAAATAAAAGGCACACTATGTTCTCTTTGCACAATCCTTGAATAGAAGAAAAACCGAAAAAAGAAAAGCACTCGATGAATTTGTTATTAAAAAGGTCAGTGGAGAACTAAAATTCGGTCTAAGTCTCATACATAATACAATCTTCATTGCATATTAATGTATACTTTTGGGAACTACTTGCTTCTTGTGGGCTTGTTCGTGGGGAAATTTAATTTTTGTAATTTTTTTTTGTTGCTTGCATTTCAAATTAATTTAGTTTTATTTATTTTGTGAGACTTTCAAATTTTAACTATCAAGTGAACAATTTTAAAACATTCTGAAGGTAATAAACACAGTGCAACAGCTTCCGTTCAAAATTTGAACATCCTAGCGTACTTCTAGCTCCGGCAATCGTATTAACCAATATAGGTGACGGACAAATGAACAGTCGGACAGACAGATACAACTAAATCAAGTCAAGAGGTGATGCTGATCAACAATTTATATACTTTCTACACCTATCACGCCTCCTGGTTGGCGTCACAAACTTCCGACCGAAGTGAATCCATATCTAATAAGGCAGTATTGATTATGCCCATAAAAGTGTACAATGCGAATAGAATTTTCATTTAAAAGTACATGGCATTACCACACAGTACCTTCTATTTAATTACATTACTGTATTTTTCATTGTGTTGTATATATTACATTACAATATCCCTCGCTATATTGCATTACATTCGACTACATTGCCATACATCAAATTACATTAATTATTTTTTGGTTATATTCTCTTAATTACTATTGCATTACCTCACATTTTCTAATACTAAAAAACATTACTTCCAATTACATTACATCACATGTTATTACGTTAGACTTGACTACATAAAATCTTTGCATTACACAGCACAACAGTATTTTACATTACATTCCATTGCATTACATTCAATTAAATTAATTTACATTACCTTCCATTACCTTACGTTCTATTAAATTAATTCATATGTAATGTATTTACTTTACATTACATTACAGTCTTTTGATACAGAACATTACATCCAATTACATTCAAATACAAAATTGCTTGTTAAATTACAGAAAATTACACACTATTACATTCAAATACAAATGTGCTTGTTAAATTACAGAAAATTATATTAAATTACATTCAAAAGAAGATTTCCTATAAAATTGAATAACCTTCCATTGCTAAGCAGTTCATTATTTTGGCATAACCCTTAGTTAATAAGAGTAATTCTGAAATGTTCCACGACTTGATCAATTAATCAAATACCATTTAAATAACTCAAATAATCCTGCTTAGAAGGTACAAGGTACACGTAATCCTTATGAAACGGTTAATAATCCAAATTGTAATTATAATACACACAAATTGAGTATCTCACCGTTTATGCACCTTACCAGCCATTCAAATGAGTAATTTCCGCCAACAAAAAGCGTTTAATAAAAAAATCACTCATACGTCGTGGAGTAATTTGCAAAAGTTTCCGCTTTAAATAACAACATAATGCACTCAATGATAAACAGAAAAAAAAACATGTATCGTGTATACGTACTCACAAAACACGCAGACAAACCGTAGAAGTACACGTATACACGTGCATAATAATACCACACTTATAACACCCACACCTCCACACACACACACAGCATGAATTTATTAGTCTGCACAAAAGTGTATGGGATAAAAACTCCATTACAGACAACAGAGCGGCGCATTGGTGAAAGCTTCACACCAGCAACTGAAAAGAACAGCACAGACCCAACGAACCAACAACGTACAAATTTGTTGCAAAATGTCCTTTGACATTTTCTTTTTGCAATTTCATTTTTCCTCCACACGCAGCAAAAACAAGCAAAAACAATGAAAATATAAATGTCAAGTGTGTGTCTGAATGCGTAGGGCGCTGGCAAACCCACATGTGAGTGTGTTTGTCTCGAGCTTTTCTCACAGTGTGTATAAGCGTTTGAGTGGTTGTGATCCTGCTAGAGTTTTCTGTGTTTGATAAACGACACTAATACCCAATACATGTGCATATGCCAGCCAATGCCTGTGTGTCTACTGTGTGCTACATACCTATATGTTTTTCAATTTCTAGTTCTTTTTTTTTCTAATCGCAAGTAATCGAGTTTTTGAACGAAATGAATATGTTGCCAACACTTGCCATCAGAGAGGAAATTATGTATATTAGTTTGTGTGTGTGTTTGTGTGTGTCATATGTGTGTGGTGTCATATGATGCGTTCTAAAAGTTCGTGTTGATGGCTGTGTTTGCGTATATTTATATTTGAATTTGTACATATATGATTGAGCGTGTTCTGGGTGGTCGTGCATAAAATTGAGCAATCTTCAAAGCTTATTGAAAATAAATCCGAAAAGTATTAACCAAAGTATGATTGGAAAATAAATTTGTATTTTTTGGAATTTTATTTTATTTTATTTTTGTGCATTAAAAAGTTTGATTGCGTTGACAGGGGATTTTAGAAAATAAAAAAAAAAACAATATGAAATATAAAAGTTTTTGTGCCAAAAGTTTTGACCTTTTGCCATCAACGCACCAAGTTGAAGTGAGTTCACTTTTGCCCTTAGCTGGACTTAAATTTTAGTTCTTAAAACGAGATGTTGCTTTTGATGGTGGGATTGATGCAGAGGAAAGGGTTGAAGGAAGTTATAATCTCTTTTGAAATACTTAGGAGCTCAAATGCATAAAAATCCACAAAATTCTTGAATACTTTAAATATTCACTTCCGTTCAATTGGAAGTTTAATTAGCTTACATATGACATTCATCAGTCTCGCCTTAAATTATTATTTCATTAAATAAGCTTCATCAATTCTCAAAAATATATTTTACAAGAAAACAGCAACACCACAACCACAACTACAGACATTCAGACACGCTGAATAAATACAAACACAAATACAAAATACAAAAAAAAAATGCAAACCAACAACCATAATAAAAATGAATCACCGCTTTTTGCTTAAACATTTTCACATTTATTTTCCTTCATCTCCTTTCACTCCATTGTCTCCGCGCAAAGGAATCATTTATTTGCTTTTGTTTATGATTTATCCGATTTATATAGCTGTGTGCTCTGTGTGGTATTGAGAGCCTTGCGGTTTTTACAATATTTTTCCATCTACCCGACATCGTCTTTGGGGAGTAATATATATTCTGTATTCTGGTTTTGTTTTCAATAACAAAAGAAAAAAGAATCCATGAATGCAAAGTTTTTTACTTTGGTCTTGTTTTGGTTGTGTTGTGTGTTTGTGTGTAATTTTCATAAAAAGTATAAAATAAAATTAAATCATCAAAATTACTTTATGCTAAATCTGTGCTCATTTAGTGGCAAATTGTGGGGAAAATTGTGCGAATTATTTAAATTTTCCATAAATTTAGGGAAAGGAATTTTTTATTTTTTGTGTGGTTACTTGGGCGTATGAGTAACTTTTTTGGATTTTTCATAATGGAACGTAGCTATTAAAAATATGTTCATACTAGTTGAAATTGGACTGTGAAAAGTAGACTCTCCTAAAGCCACCAATGGACTTTGAGAGGTGCAAAGTTTCAACCATTTTGCCCATTCACTTGAATAACTTTTAAAATTGCTGAGGCTATCTACTCGCCCAGGAAGCATTCCACATTTTGATTTTAAATTTCCTGTGATTGCCGCCAGCTATTCTGATCCATCAATTTAGTGGCATGTTGATGAAAAATGTATTTGCCTTTATTTTACAAATAAAAGCCTACAGAAATGTCCGAAAAATTTCAATGAAATTCACACATTCATAATGAAAAGCAGTTGCAGTACATTCCATCTGCGGCTTTGCCATTCTGTGCCCATTTTATTGCAAAATAAAATTGATTTTATTCTCGTATTTGCATATTTGTGGAAATCATTTGTTAAATAAAAGAATTCCCCGAAAAAATACCAGTTCCACACACACTCAAGCATACAGTCTGGCTTAACTTTGTACACATGTTCAATGGCATATAAATTCAATTAGTTGAAATGAAAAAACCCCAAAAAAAAAACTTTCTTCTTATTTAAAACGTAATCACTTTTGGGCTGAACTTTATTTAAGTTCAGTTGTTTGTTGCTATTATTTACTTCTGACTGGCAAAGGCGTTGCTGTTGTTGGTAATGCTGGGAAGTTTAAACTTGATGTGGCACTTGCCACAATGCTAAAGGAAAACTAAAATAAAAATAAAACTGAAAATAAAAGTAAACTTTTCTGTGAAATTGAATAAAATAGAAATTGTTTCGTTAAAGTTGCGAGCTTTAAATTTGCTAAAAATAGTTTCTTCCTGGTTTAGATCATTTTTCAAAACACAGAAGTTAACTTAATTACTTTCGTTAATTGTTTAAATAGTTTAAATTTTGTTTTTAATATTAGTCTAAAAGTCCAAGCAATCAGAGTCGATTAAAGAGTTCATTCACAATAGTGCTTATTTTCCTTTAATCCTTAATGATTTAATAAACCTCCGCCAGTTTTCATAATGAGCGCAATAACATTTTACGTAATTCAATACCATTGCATACAACTACAACCCACTCCATTGCCAATCTTCCTTAGCCTAACAAAAACAAAGATTTTTAATTTCTTCACAGTTATCCATTGTGCAGCTATTTCGCGCCAACGCTCACACTCAAAAGGTCAATTGAAAATTAATTAAAGCTTCCTCGAAAAATACTAGGGACCTAAACATTTATCGTAGCGCACCCTGAAAATGTTTGAGTGGGTTTGCGCAACTAATACGCTTCTACCAATCTACCAACACTAACAATATCGTTCCGCCATATTGCTACTGCAATATGTCATTAGTTCTGTTAGGTTTCGATGCGGCAGATAGAGATAAAGTTTATTTCTATAATGACCAAATCGATTTATAGCAACGCTTTTGTTAGCAAAAAGTTCTTCTTCTTCTACAGTGGCTTTTGTACTTGTTGTTTGTGTATGTGTGTAACCAAACTGTTAGGGATTTCGTAACTCTTCGAGATTTGTGAAAGGGGATTTTGGAAAATAAGGCATACAAAGTTTGGTGGATTTCAAAATGCGAAAGTAGTTTCGTATTAAAATTGCATTAGGCTAAGTGAGCTGTTAGCCGTGGGCGGAAAAGGATAACTTTAAATTGAACAGTAAATGTTGATTGAAGGTGTTTTTGTCTATTTTCCTTTACTAAATGATAGAACCTTGTAAAGGAGAATTGGAAAATTTCAATTTGAATGCTCAATTGGAGATAGTGTTTTGTGGAAATAAGGAAAATGGCACAAGTACAAGCGTTTAATTTTTATCTATTCTATATTTTTTTTATTCATAATTTCAAAAACAAAAAAATTTCAATGTTCGAATATTTTTCGAACTTAAATAATTTTTGATTTTACTACCGAATTTTTCTATATATATTTTTAATAAGTTTTTCACACAAAAAACTTTTGAAAAAAATAAAAAAAACAATTTCGAAAATGTTCGAAAAAAATTCGAAGATAGAAAAAAAACTTAATTGCACTTTAAAATTGCCCCATAACCTAGAAAAACGTCCAATGCCTTAGAATACCCACTCAGAGCATCTTCTATCAATCTACATTCCTACGCCTCGTCTTTCACATTTAATTCACTTACTGTATACCATTAGCCATTCAAATAATCTTAATTGGCTTGGACCCATATTAGGAAAAACCACGCACATGTCAAACCACAAGCGTTCATTTGAAATTCTCCGAAATCGTATATAATGACCCATGACCATGCATCTAATTAAGATTTCCACGTAAAGGGTAGTTACCACACAGAAATTTGCGTTAATCTTAAACCTCTCTAATTATTTTCGCATATCAACTAAGTTGTGGTTGGCAATTCAAAGTGTTGGAGGTTAGGTGTATGGAAACTTTATCAATTGGGTGTTAGAGGAAGGAATTCGAATTGATTCGAATGGAAGGGATTGATTTGGTGGCACGTTACTGATTGAAGTAATCAGTTTTATTTTGTGGCTGTCCTTTTTTTTTTCTTTATTGGAAATTTAGTTTCAAGCATCTTATACAAAAAAAGGCCATTTGCCTCTGAATTGAAAAAATTCTTTCGCCTTCGGCCATCGAATGTGAAATTTCCGACAATAAACGTCTAACATTTTGGCAAATGCGAAAAGGCACACAAACACGTTATACAAATATGTGCAAGGTGGTGGAAGGGCCTTCTTCGTATGATGCTAATGAATACAAATGTAAACGAGTGCCTGTAGTGTGTGTTGTTCGTGGCGCTGTGTCTGTATGTGTACACAGAATGAAATGAGCTAAGTTGAGTGATTCGCATCGCATCATCAACACACACTTACACTAAACTAAAGCCACATTGATGGCAAACAAGGATGGGCTTTCATGGATATCATTATAGGGGCATGGCAAGATTATTGTTCTGCTCTGTCAGATGTTTGTTTGTAAATCGATGTTAATCGCTGTGAATGGCGTTAATATATTTAGACTTTGGTTTAATATTGACAGATAATATTATTGGTTGGTGGTCATCCGTTTGTAGATTGAAGGACAAATTTCTATTTGTTATTGGAAAAGATCTCACTCACTTTATTCTCTTGGAGAGTTTTTTTATTTTTTTTTGCTATTTAAATTTGTTTCATGCAGAATACATTTCATATTTGATTCAGCGGAAAGTTTTTTTTTGGCCTACAAAATTCATGTTCTTGATGGGTACATCTGTCGCATCACAAGTGACATTCACTATCTCTATGTACATTTTTTCTGCTTCCATTTGTAAAGCTTTTCACTGAAGCTTTGTGAAGGTTACCACTTATTAGGGATTGTTTTGCAAATCGTTCATGCATTGCTGTGTACCTTCCCATGAATCTTCCCGTGAATCCTAAAAGTTTCGTAAATACATGTGTAATGACTTTTAAGGATTCCGGCCGGCATATTGGATCCAGCATATTGGATTCGGCATTTTTCCATAGTAGTACTTGTGTTCACCTTTCCGACTCACTCAATTTCAACAAAATCGGTCTGAGCTATGGCATTTTTAGCAAAACGTTTCGAATTTACACTTTCAGTTTTTGTGACAGAGGTGTCACCAGAGCATAATATAAAAACATTCATAACTCTAGGTGTAGCGGTTTCGGCTGTGCGTTGATATGTCAATCACCAATCACCACCAATAACGTGTTAAGTGACAATTTTCCCAGAACCAGATTGCAGTAAGTGAAAAAGTACCTTTGGGGCGTTACTGCAATTTTGCTCTAGAAAAAATTGTCACTTAACACGTTATTAGAAGTATTCCTTTCATTGGCCTCGACATAGTCTATAACCTTTTCCTAAATTTTGGGTTTTCGGGGTAGACAAAATATTATTCAAAATTTGAATTTGTGTGGAGTTGGGCGATGAATAGGCAGAAAACTGACTATGCAAATTTACGGTTCGCCCACTGTCACGCCTACCATTTTTTTTAAAGCTTTATAACTCTGATCCCAATCAAGGTATTTAGTACATTCCTCCAAAAAAAAGAGTACAATTTGCCCTTCAATGGAATTAATTAATTCCAAATAGAAAAATTTATATTTTTCTGCAATTTTTTGTGAGACTTTTGATTTAATTTAAGTAGCATTTTGTCCTTCAGTAACTCTTCAAGTTATACGGTCGAAAAGAATGGAAAATAAAGTAGGTACAAAAACTATTCCACTCTGACCTTTCCATCAGCTGAACAAAAGTAGATGAGTCTTTGAAATAAAAACTATTTGCTTTTTGCATTATTTTTTTGGAATTTTTGTGTGCATTTTTTTTACCTTGCTACAGTGTTTTTTTTGTGTCTTTTGCCTTTGTTTCTTCTGTTTCTCATATAAGTCAAATATTGGCAATTCAAATATGTAACTCTTCTTCTTCTTTTTTTTTCTTCCTTGGCTACAATTGACATAACTCTGTTGACATGCATTCCCTGTTCATTCTCCATACAACTCAATTGCACAATTTCACCTGTGTGTGTGTGTGTGTGTGTGTGGGCTTGAGAATGGTTCATTATTATTCGCACATGTCCTAACTGGGGACACAACAGAACATGACATGCTGGCTGAATGTTGATATACATTCGTTTCTACTGCGTGTATATGTGTGCGTGTTTTGGTTTACGACATATCCTCTCTTCAACGCAGTTTAATTTACTATTTACTTAACATTCACGCTATCCGCCTAATCATGGTTAATTTCCCCGTTGGCCTACTGCATTGTGCCATTTGGTTTTGTTTATTTTCGGTGCTTGGGATTTCTATTAGCGTGGCGAAATTTGCGGTTAGAACCTTGGGATTAAAGCGTTTTTTTTTTTCTTTCTTTGATAGTGATATGAAAATGCACTTTACTTGGAACATCCAATTATTCTCATTTCATGTTGGAGCGGGTGAATGGTTCATGGTCATTTTTGGCACAAAAAGTACATAAACATGGCAACACTTTATTCGTAGATTCTTGAAAATCCAACAACCCGCCATTATATTACGACTTCCCTTGCACGGCGCTCATAATTTATTCCTCGGCATGTTGTTGGCTTGCCGTGCCTTGGTAGTTTCTTGGACCGCAGCTGAGGCGGCAACGCCGTGCAAATGCGATTTTCATGCGAAGTACTTTTGCCTGCCCTGGTTGTTGTGCTTAGTGGACTTGTTGTTGTTGTTGTTCTTCGTGTTGGTGGCTGGCTGATGGTGTCGTTAGTGGACTTTTATGCCTGTTGCAATTTTGCAATTAAATGTGTTTTTGCTGCCTCTTGCCTGCTGCATGTTGCATGCAATTTATGTTGATTTCTTAAGACACTGGAAATTTCAGCGAATTTAGTACCTACCGCATACGGGAAGAGCTTAGAGTTTTAAGTTTTTCGTGTTTCTGGTTCTTTGGCTACATGAAATTACACTCTTCTCTAGCTTGTGTGGCTTAATTTATGGCTGCGAAATTAAATTGCATTTGATTATTTATGTTTATGGTAGGAGATTCCGAGGATGCTTGTATGAAAAGGCTTTAAAAAATTAATTCCATTTGAAATAGATCCCATACATGACTAAAGATGAACCAAAAATTGCTCAGCTGATGGAATGTTTGGTTAGGGAATAGCTAGAGAAAGCTTGTAAAATTGCATATGCAAATTCCCCTGTGGGAAAAGTAAGCAATCAAAATTCATGTTCAATGAACATTAATCTGAAGTTATGATACTTGCTCCTGGATATTCCAAATTATGAACTTTTCCCTTCAATAGAGCAAATGTGCCTGCCAGACACATCGACGCCCTAATAGGCACTTTCATAAAAACAACAACCATTAGGGCCAAAAAAAAACCAAACATTTTATGAGGAGAAGAGCAGCTATTTTGCGTCATTGACAACTCAAATGATGTTGAACTTTCGCTGCTTTTGGCTTATCTAAAAAGCTAAAGTCAAGGCCAAGGACAGAGTGCGTGTGTGACAAATTTACACACACTCACATATATTTATATTAAAAAAACACACGCACACGCATATGTGCATATGAAAGCTGACTGCTGGCTTATCATTTCAGCAACTGAAACTGTTTGGAAATGCTAATGTCAACAACTTCACACATACACACACACAAGAAGGTAGGCTATCTTATGTTTGTTGACTTTAATGAAATTCGACTGCGATTCACACGCAAACATTCGTGAACAGAAAGCCGCACACATACATACGCATGCACACATGGCACGACAATGTAACTGTCAGTGTGTTGCGTATGTTTGAATAATTTAGACCAGACACCATTGAAAATGAGATTGTCTGAAAACTCTGGAATTTTTATTGAATTTAATGACAAATTCGTGGGGTGATAAGCCGGGGGTGGTGGAAATATATTTGTAAAGTTTTACAATTCAGATTGGAAAGAAATTTCAGAAGAATGTTCACTGTAATGAGCACAATAAGATCCACACTAAGGTATACAATAAAGACCATAAAATTATCCACAATGTGGTCTACTATAAGATCCACATGAAGATTTACAATGAAGTACAGAAAAAGGTCCTTAAAGAGTTCCTGATTTACAAACCCAATAAGGTTCCCAATAAGATCCACAAAAAGGCAACAAATCAGGTTTACAGTATGTTACCAACAAATGTCTTTAATTAGGTTCCAACAATAAGATCCATAATATTATTCACAACAGCGCCCACAATACCTTCCACAATTATGTATCTGATCCACATACATTTTCGAATTAGTTAAAAGTAAGGTCCCCAGTAATCCCCAAAATACGTTCCACTCATAAATAAGATCCACAATATGGTACAAAACAAGACCTACAACAATTTCCACAATGTCTAGAGCGAAGGCAACTCAAAGTTTAAAAAAAAAGATTCGAAACAAAGCACCACACTAGGATCCACATGAAAATTAAACTTAAGTTCCACAATAAAGTCCACAAAGTTTTAAAATAATGTCCGTAATATAATTCACAGTTATAAGCAAAATAAGGTCGGTTAGAGGGCACATAATAGATTCCACAATAAAGTCCACAATTAAAGGAACAATAAAATATACAAAAAAGGTACACGAAAGGTTTAAACCAAGGACTACAACAATCGGTAACAAATTGGTAAATTGGCAATCGACATGTGAGAAATCCAAGCACTTGAGTTTGTTCTGGGCCATCAGTGCGTATGAGTGACTTTTAATATATCAATAAAATATGAAACAACATTGTATGGCATATATACAGTGGAACTAAGCGCCCATTTAGTACTTAAATTTTGGTATATAAATGAACCATTTTACAATTTTTTTTCACCTTTTTGTAGCCTAAAATAAAAATTTTTAAATTTAAATTTCTGTCTACCAAAAGTTCTCCAAATACTTCGAATACCAAGAACCAATTTCCTACTGATTTCAATTTAACGCCACGAAATATTGTGTATTTTGGAAAATGAAATATTTCTCTTATCGTTGCTGGAAACTATTCGCACACCACACACTCCACACACAGAGAGAATTGTTTTTCGTGTAGCTTAAAATAAATTCTTATCAGCAGGATTCACGCTTGGCATTTTTTTGTTTGGTTCTTTCCTGTTTCGAACTACGGAAAACTGCAGCATTGAGGAATTTCACCAGCGGCAATACAACCACACAGCAACAGTAGTAGAAATAACAAGAGGTAGAAGAAGCAGAAGCATTGGCAACATCACTGAAATATGGCCAAACAGTTCAAACAGCAACAGTGGCAGTAGCGGTAGCAGTTCATGCTTGGCATGGCACGTGTGCGTTTGATTCCTTTTTGTCCGTATCTATTCACTCCAGCCACATGCTTCAACGAATTCACGCAATTCTAATTCAGTTGAAACAGAAAAAGTATTTTTGCAAAAACGAAAATTTCAAAATTCAATATACCCCCCAATGTACGCACAAGAACGATTTTCTGTGGGAAATCTTTTGCTAAATGTGCACATGGCACATTGCGAGAAAATATAATTTATTTCATGTAGGAATATGCAAATTGATATTTTGCAAAAAGTATGGGGCAAATGGAGTACATGCAAGGAACAAGCAGAAGAAAAAGAAGAGGAAGATATAAAAGTCAAGTTCAGACAGCATAGATGACATTTAAATGCTTTCAGTAACACACAAAGTATTTAAAACTGAGTGCTTCAGAAATCAGAAGTAAAATGGAAATTTAAAAAAATAAACTTAGCTTAAGAATCATTTTACCGTTGCTACTAATTTGTATAAGTATATATATTTTTGTATTTCTAATTTAGCTACCTATATTGCATTTTTATAGCTTATGGAGTTATTGCAAAATAAGGCTGGTCACCTTTGAATTGGAAATAATTGCAAAATTGCCCAGAATTGTTGCTTCAAGTTGTCACAAGTGTGTTCAGTGTTCACCAAATTGATAAACTTAGTACTAATAATTTATTTATTATTTAATTACCTTTCAAAAAATGGGCTAACCATTTTTATAGCTATAGTACAGCTAAAGTTATGCGGTGATTAATGAGGCTATCTGACAAAAAATTTTGTATAATTTTATACAATAAAGAAAAAAATTTTTTTTTAATTTAAATGTTTTATTTTGCCGCATTCAATTATTTTTTTACATAAATAAAAATGGCAAGCTTATACCTAAACTTATCAGCTTTTTTTTACTTTATTGTTCTAATTAAATTCAAGTTAAATTCTAGAAAACACAAATGAAATGTAAACAAAAATATTTTCCATTCAAACTGTATAGTCAGCCAACTTATTGGATTCCAAAAATTGAAATTGAGACATCTCATATTGCAGTCGTCATTTGTATACAAAAATATCCCCTTTGCTATGAACATTTTTCGCTGTGATGACTTAGCCTCAATTTTCGCTTCATTAGCAGCATTCATAGCATCGCCAAGCTCAGCTTAATCGCTTCTATAGTCACAAACAAAATACAAAACCAACAAAAGGAAAACATCAACCAACTCTTCAATTTCAGAAAATTTCCAGAACAACATTTCAACCAAACAAAACCACCAACACTTCAATTCGAAAAAAAAGCAAATTTCAGCAAAAAATTCAAAGCAAAGTTCAAATTTCAATAAAATCACAACGAAGCAAAAAAAAAAATTGCTTTGGAAAAAACCACCAGTTAAGTGCTTGTGTATTTGTATGTGCTTATGCGTGCACATTTGTGTACGAAGTGTACTTACGCCAGGCCCCATTGGTTTTATTTTCTAAAAACAAACAAACTAACATACAAGAACACACGAGGATGTATACGTACAAGCAACAAAAACTCATATCTTTTAAATTTTGCAACAGCATCAATTGAATATTATTTAATGGGCATAGGAAATGTTGAAATGTGAAACTTTCTGAAGATCTTCTTCTTTTACCTAAAAGTAAAAAAGGAATTGAAAAAAAAACCCAAACAGAATTTCAACTTGAAGTCTAAGAATTCACACATTCATTTTTGTCAGACATTTATGTAAATAAGCAAATGTTGGTGAATTTTTGTAGCAAGAGTGGGTAATGGAAATATTTCTTAAAATTTGTTGGCGTAAATGGAAATTATTTTTATCGCCTTTACAGTATAATTGATTACTAAACAAATGCTACTAATTGATTTAATTTATTTAAGGAAAATTATACAAAATGCTAATCAATTTCAAGAAGAAAATTTTAAATAGTTTTTCAGTCACATACGATTGTACCTGATTTTAAAAATATTTGAGTGAATTTGTCAGTCCGGGGCTTTACTACGATAAACAAAAAATGCTTACTTCAATAGGAAATAAAGAAAAAAGGTATTGAGGTGAAATCAAAGTGGAAGTGGAACATACTTAAGTAACCCCCTACTATGTAAGTACACAACCGTCCAACAACAATGTGACTACACTTTAAGTAATGAGTGAATAACCGGTATCCACTTTCGTGAGACGTAATTAGTGTGAAAGGTAAAAAATAATTAAAACTTATAATAAATCCTCTTTGGTCCAACCGGATTGCTTCTTAGACAATGTTTAGGTTATTTTATGATAGCTTCTCGATTTATTTTCGATAGTTTTGTGATTTTTTCTATTTTTTCTTCATTCTCAAACCATTTTAAAATTTGTTCCATTCCCATTTGATTATGTTATCATACAAAACAATGGACAGAAGGAAGGCCATAGCTTGATCGACTCAGGAGGTATATATACTTTTTTATATATAGTTCAGTGAGTAGAACATTTGACTCACAACCGGGAGACGTCGGGTTCTACTTTGGCACGTAGCGAAAGGCAAAAAGTTGTTTTCCGTACGTCACTAACTCTTGTGAAACAATGCCAAACTTTCGAGAGTATAATTTGCCGTGAATAAACTTCACTTGCCGTTTGGAAGCACCACTAAACTGTAAGGTCATGCAACTGAAAGAAACGCGTTCATGACTGTGAATTAGAGAAATTAAGTTGTATTGCAGCTAAAAGTTCGGCCAAGACCCCTCGGGACTCGTATTGTCAAATATTTTCTATTTTTAATTCCATTTTTTATATCTACAACGATTTTATTTAGGTGTAATGTCCAATACAGTGTGACAAAAATAATATTCATCGGAGTACGGTGTGCGGGGAGGGTATAAAAATGTAGGTACAATTTTCTTAATTCTCTAAATGCGCTTGAGTCACCTTGTCCTATTAAAAATGTTTTAAAATTATATAAATTTTCTCTGTTTTTACACATTCACTGTCCATCCATCATTCGCATTCGCACACCTATCTATTAAATTGTAGAATACGTTTTATTTTTAAATTAATATTCAATGACTATTTTTGCCATACCTTCATAATTTTAAATGCGTTGTTACTCCTACGTGTCCAGAATAATTCATCATCCATTGAGATTTGGCACCTGCCCGAGACCTCAATAAATATTAAAGAACGGTTATGTGTGTGTGTGTTTGCGAGTGTCCCATATTGTGTGTGTGTGTGTGTGTGTGTATGTGTGTATCTGTCCAGTGAGCTCAGTTGATCCATACAGAAACTTTAATTCGCATTAAACTGCCGCCCATCATAAATTAAAAATTAATGATGACTTTGAAATATGGCGAGTTGGTTGCTATCACGATCCTCTTTTGGAGTGCCTGCCATCATATATTTTTGCGGTTCACTTAGTCGGAAAGTAAGGGTATTGCGTGTGTTTGTTTGTTTGTTTGTGGCTTCGTGTGTGTCTCATGGTTGTACATGTGTGTGTTGGCGTTGCGCATTTCTGCCTCAGTGATGTCATGTAATTGTTTATTTTTATTGTTTATTGAGTTTCTCCGGTGATGATAAAATACTACGTGTGGCATATGTACCTACATACGTGTGGGTGATATCATTTTTTCCTTTCTTATTTTCCTTACCTTTCGAAAGTTCGAAATTCATCTTTTGCAGCTGAATTGTCTATTTCATTTTCTCCTTCAACGAAAACTTCAGGCAAAATTCGTCTGTGAGTTGCAAATATTTTTGGCAGGAAATTTAACGTACGCAGGCGGATGGCAAATATGTTGAAAAAGTACCATCAGCAAATTGGTTAAATGCCAAACGTGTTGACAAAGTACTTATTTGTTTTTTTGGTTGGGCTGAAGGAAAATAACTTATTTAATGTGCGTGCGCTGTGTTTGGGTTTATGGATATATTCAATTTGTTTTTACAGTGTATGTTTAAGGCTATTATATATTTATATCCTGCACACTAGTGCCCAAAAAGCCGGTATGGAAAACTATACAATATATTCTTGATCAGCTTAACCTCCTGAGCCGATTAAGGTATGAACAACAGAGAATAAGAACCACGCCCACCTCCCATAAAAATTGTATTATTTTCGATTATTTTGACACATAATGAAACGATTTGGTTTTTTTTATTTGGTTGGAAATGGTAACGAGAACGAAATGGGAATGAAATTGGAACAAAATGGAATTGGAACACAATCTTTTAATGTATCGGGAAATGGAAATTTTCGATAAATATTGATAAGTTATCGAAAAATTACCGATAAGCCATATATAAATAATCGATAAATTTTCGAACAAATTATAATAAAAATCTTCGAAAAACTGTCGATAAAAAGTCGAAAAATGATCAATAAAATTATAGAAAAAATTATCAATATAATATAGAAAAGTCATCAATAATATATGGAAAAATTATCGATAAATAATCGAAAAACTATCGATTAAATATCAAAAAATTATCGATAAATAATCGAAAAACTATCGGACAATTATTGAAAAATGGTCTAAAAAAGGCGTTGTACTCGCATGTGCAACCAATTTAAGCCAATTTAAAACAGTTGTTAAACAGTTTATTTACACCAACCCTCCACCCTTCTCACAAATACGGTTTTGACTTTTCAGAGAAAATGTTTGCAATTTCCTGGAAAATCGCATAATTTTCGTCAAATAATTTCCGCACAAAAAGCATCACATAATTATAATGCTTTTGTCATAGCACACAAAACGCACACAGTTTACTCACACAGAAACACAAACACATCTACACACCGAAATAATTCGGAAGTAGCCACAAAACGTACACGTGAACAGTTAAAATGCAAATTATGCATTTCGGGGAAAACGGAAGTGAAGCGTAGTGTGGCGTGGCGATCAATTGTATTTAAGGCAACAAAATGTACGAATTCTCGCCATTGAAGCTTCATTCCGGCCTTGGACAAATTCACCACAGACAGACCGGGCCGGCATGGCCGCCTTTCCGAGGTGTAAATGAAGCAATTTAAATTCATGTGAGTGTCGAGGGGTGTCGGAGGGCATCATTTCCTGTTATGGAAGCTTTAAACTAATTGATAGTTATGGCGGACATTTTGTATATGTTTTTGTATACTTTTTTGTGATTCCACTGTTGTTGCTGTTCACTTTGTTAATTCCTTTGGCATTGAATTCATGGCCCATGGCCATTATGGCCAAGGTGTGAAATGCATAAAAATCACATTTGTCATTTGGATGGCAAATGTCAATTTGTGCAATTTTTTGTTTGTTTGGTTCGCTCACATGCCTTCACACTGTTTCCACAATGTAGCTTCCACATGCATTTAAGTAAGATTAATGGTGGCTTCGAAACTGCAACATGGCCAATACCGAAAGTGAATGAAGGGCACACCAGGCAAAAAAAAAAATGCAATACACTACAGTTTACTAGAGGTGAAATTATTGCATTTTTTGCTTCACTCCCATCACCCAATTCATGTGTTTTTTTGGTACTTTGGATTTGGTGCAACTTGACTCTGTGCCTCGAATTGGCAGCTTGATTAATTGCTGTGTCAGTGACAGCAGCCATAGCAAATCCTTCTACATCGTCCTTATCGTCCTACTCGTGGTCGTCGTCGTCATCATAGTCCGGCTGACATTTGTTTTGGGCTCTCGCAGTTGGCAGCCGCCATTGTTGTATTGTTGACATTGTAGTGTGAAAAATTTACAATGTTGTTGTGTCGTTAAAGCCCGGCATGGGGTGTTTGACATTTACTTCTGAACTCCGTCGGTTGGCATGTTCGCTTACTTTTAGAACATTTTAAAAATAAATATTAAAAATGTGTTTGAAGCTGTTCAGTAACCAAGGCAATATAATCACTTGGTTATGGAACAGTTAATATTTTATATTATGCTTTCCTTTTAATTTTGGTCTAGCGATGTGTGACCCCATGACATTTAATATAATATTAATCATGCTTCCATCAATCTTTTAAATATTTCAATTAAGAAGGAATTGAAGGTAGCAGAAAAAGAGTAGAGAAGAGGTTCTGCCTGATTTTAAATGTCATTCGGAAGCATGTCGAACCCATTCAATAATATTTTTATGTTAATTAGTTTTGTCCATAAAGAGTCCCACATCCTAGTCGGTTACTAGTAGGTTGCTAGTAGGTTAATGCAACTGCCAGTACACTTAGACCACATTACCCTTATCAAAGGATTTTTTACTTTGGGAGATGCCAAAAAATTAGAGTTCATGAGGAACCATTGCTTGACTTACTACATTGACAGTCGAGAGACCACTGTATTGTACAGAAAGAAATGATTCGAGCCATGTATTCCTCCCACAAGACAGTACTGTACTGGAGCTGAACACGTGTCTCTCATCCTCCTCGTCATCTCTCATCTCTCATCCTCCTCGTCATCTCTCATATCTCATAACACATTCCACCCCTTTCAAACTCCCATTTCCTAAGCTCATGGAGTGCATTATACAACAGTCGAGATGGTAAAAAAGCTCTGAATCGATTGGGGAATCAGGCCTAGTAAGCCATGAAGAGAGTCCTTCAATCAGTTCTTTGCCAGGTCTGTCATACATTGTTCGATTATGAGAGTATCGATTCCCAATTGTCTCAAACTTTCTGTGTGAGATTAATTGACATCCCATAGAGATATGAGTACCGGTTCTGGACTAAGATATATAAAGATTTAAACCAGCACTGGGCAAGCTTTGTCATTGAGATCAGAAGGTTCTCCTTTACAATCCAAAACCAATGCGAGCTTAGGCTGAAGTTTTTGTCAAATTCAAAGCTTGTCATAAGATGGAGCGGTTCTAAGCCAAGCGAAATACGTCTCCTCCTCTGACAATCGATTCTCACCAATCGGGATGTGTCAGTTTCCCTAAGAACAGTTCATTTCACAGGTTGATTTGCATTTAGAGTACATTTTTTTATTTCCTTCGCACTTAAAAAAAAAAATTTCTACTTCAACACATTTTACGGATTCACATTTTATGGATTTTTCTACCGGGCAAGGCCTTTTTCTTATACTGTCTCAAAGCGCCCTACAGCAATATGCACTTTGCAACCTTTTTTTTTTAATTTTTATTTTCTTCTTTACCACCTCTTATGTAATGTCCTCTCTACACCCTTCAAATAGCTTGAACTTGTCCCATTCCTACATAAAAATTGAATTTATCTCTAATATTTTTTTTCGGGAAATTTCTCCATTTACCCTATAACTTTCCGCCACTTTGCTTCCACTTACCGCTAACAATTGAATTAGAATTGCCTGCCTAAAATACATTGTCCCCACTTGAGGCACTTAGCTTGTGCCTACTCCTCTCGAATCGTTTTGTTTCCTAATGAAAATTTCACTTATTTTCAGTTTTTTTTCCACATACCAGCCAAAATCTTTGGGCATTTTCACTTTTTAGTTCACAATTACTTTTGCGAAAATACGAGTAGTAAAGCAAGAAAGAAACTTAAGGCAGATTAAAATCTTTTAGAACAATGGCCACCAGCAAACCCAACAGAAAGCACCAAGCTCAACTTCTAGAAAGTTCATTGTATGACGCTTGTGTGCTCCCTGACATTGCTAAGAGCATTCAACTTGCAATGAAACTTTTCATAGCTTTGTTAACAAAAAATTCAAGTTAAATACTGTGGATTGAAGATGTTTTCAGTTGAGTCAAGAGCGAAATGGAATTCTGTGCGCTTATTTAATATTTAATTGAAATTCATTAATTCAAATTGACAAATTGAATTTTTACTAATATTTATTCGTATCTCTTGTTGCAGATCAAGGATGTAACGCGCAATATAAAAAAAGCCGTTGTGGCTTCTTCTTTGGAGGAAATACGCTCGAAGGTGGCCGAAAAATTCGAAAAATCCGATCAAATTCCGACCATTCACTTGGATTCGGATGGCACGGAAATCGATGATGAAGAATATTTTCGTACTCTAGATGCCAATACCGAATTGATAGCGGTATTTCCGGGCGAACATTGGATTGATGTAAGTTTTTTTAATTGGGTAGAGGGCAGTAGTTGAGAATGAAGCATACTTTTAGGTGTTGGAGAAAATAATTAATGTGGGAATAGAAAAGGTAAATGAAATGAAAAGGATTCCTTTCCATTTCAGGAAAGCGAGCAGGACACCCTGTAAAGTGAATGAATGCATGAATTCTTCTTTGACAAAAGGGGAGATGACTTAACATTTTTAAAAGTTCCTTCCCCAAATCCTTTCAAATTAGCCAAATAACAAAAATTCCATAACACCATATTAGGCTCAACGCTTCCTGTAAGCCTCTAAGCTAAGGCAAAATTTTCATATGTCAAAAGTTAAGGCTGCCAAAAAATACAACAAAAAAAATGTGTATATGAACTTTAAAATTGCCTCAAAACCTTCTCTTTACATCAATATACACTGCCCTTCCATGAGTTTGTCAATGTCATGGAAAAATTTTGTTTCTTGGAAAACCAAGCGCAGGAAATATTTTTATGGGCAAATAAATTACAAAGTGTGCGAGCAAGTAATTCGACGAGGCATGAAATGAATACTTCTTGTTGTGCACATTCAGCTTAATACGAATGCTTGGGAATGCTTAAAACCTATTTTTTTACTTTAGAATTTCTTTAGAAAAATTTTTGATTTTAATTTATTTTTTTCACATTTTTAGGAAATTTTGTATTATTGTTTTAGTTTCCTGTTGATTTAAGTGCCTCAAGGAACTATTTATGAGAGCTTAAATTCATCCGTAGTCTTCTCATTGCAAATTTATGATGAATCCATTGCATACTTTTAGGAGCCTTTAATTAGTTTTATACAATATAAACAATGGAAAAGGAAGAACAATAGAAAATAAACACATAACCTATAACAATTGAAAGTCATTATTTATCAATTCTCCAATAACTATACAATTGAACTTATAATCGAAAAAAAAACAAACTAATTCAGTTTTCTTTCCAACTTTATACAAATTCAAATAGTAGACATCCCACCCACCCATTAAGCATTTTCGCAAATTAAAATGTCTTTAAGATAAAAGAGATAAAAGTTCTCTCAGCACCGTTGAGATTACCATGGAGGAGTGTAAGAAATGCAAGGCAGGCAGCACAAAAGTATGCAACCAAACACAGAAAAAAAAAATAAAAGTTCCGCCCAACAAAGAATCAAGTGAGAGCGAAAAACTTACTGCGCGAAACAATAGTTTGTCTGTCTGTCTGTTTGCATGTTTGTGTGCTTGAAAGTTTCTAAACTGATTGCGAAAAGTTTTGTTTGGTTTATTTGTTAGAAAAAAGTTTCGAAAAAATTTGTGTGCGCATTTTTCGAACAAAAATTTTCTCTAAATCTGCTGAGAGCAGTAATTATGATTTACTGATATTTCGCGGAAAAGAAAAAATATTTTGCAAAAAAACAAGAAAAAAATATTTAAAAAAAATTTAAATTTAAAAAATTTATTTCTATTAAAAAAAGGTTTTTTCTACTTCATAATCTCATAAATGTCAAAGAAATTTAAATAAGAAATTACTCGCCAATGAAAATTACTGACATCTTCAGCGTTGTCAACCTTGCAGATTCCATTTGACACACTTCCTTTCAGAATCTTTACAATCCACTCATAATAACATCTGTCAACAGCATCATCTTAACAAATTTCGTGGGTATTAATTTCAAGCCTACAACATGCCTACACACCTACGCTTGTCATATTTGATTATAATTGGTTGAGGGGCAAACAAAAAAAACCCTCGTTTTTTTATGTCATGTTTCATAAAAGAATACAAAAATTATTTCAAAGAACAGTTGTCAAATTTCATCAAGCTCAAGCCTTACCTACCTCACTTACTCACTCGCATTTACTGAGTGCGTTGCGAGGGAACTTTTCTCACGCAGAACGAACGTTTTCGTTTTCATATTTTCCACTGCCTTCAAAGGCGATTAAAATGTACTTGGATGTCTGCTTCTTGTACACTCACTACCCCCTTTGCTACTGTCTCACAGCAAATAACAGTAATTTTCATATAATTTTTTTCCCTTAACATTTTTCGTCACATTTTATTTATTTTTTTTTCGGTTTTTTTTTTTATTTTTACTTTTTTTTTTTTTGAGACATTCAAGCACTTCTCAAATATGTATACTTTCTGTAGGCATTTGTGCCCCTTCTCTCGTTCGTCTTGAGAGTTTTTCAAGTGCTGTTGTTTGCTGTTGACGTTTCTCTGTTTGTTTATTTCTTTTATTTAATTTTCCTGTTTTTTTACTTTTACTTTTACTTTTTTTTTACTTGCCAAAAGAATGTGTGTAAGTTTGTAAATTTTTCGTGTAGTCTTGTCATCGTTTGGGGTATGATACATTGTACAATTAATAAAGTGCGCTAATAAGGGAGAACGAGTTTTGGTAATGTCAAAAAGACTTAGGATAATGTCAAAATAACACAGTTGCTACTTAAGTTCTATGTATTCAGAGTTGCATAGTTGAGGTTCACAATGGAAATACTTTTCGAAAAATCCTAATAAAACGAACAATGAATAAACCTATTTTTATTTATAAAAAGTTATGAAAAATAAAAAAAAATAATCCAACAATGGGGGATAAAGTAGAGTAAAGTGTTGGTACCCTGGACCCTCATGAAACTGAAAAATTGTGGCCAATGAAAGAGGCAACTTTTCTAATTAGCACACTCTGTTAAATACACAATGGCTATGATGAGAAGTGCAACAAGAAGAATACCAGAAAAGGTTTTTGTTGTGGGTAGTCTGTTTAATTTGATAATTTGTTAGTGTTTTTACATATTTTAAAACTATGATAACAACTAAGATAAGATGATGGAAACAAGCTGGGGGAATCCTGGGGCGAATCCTTTAGATAAAACTGCAAAAATATTAAATTTTTTTTCATTTTAATTTTGTTTTGATTTATTTCTACTTTGTCCCTGTACCTGTTCCACTTCCATTTTGTTCCGTTTAAAGTCTAAATGTGTTACTAAATGTGTTACAATTTCATTTAGTTCCTGTCCATTTCCATTTCGTTTTGAAAAAATGTTTAATTTATTTTTTATTAATGAGAAAGTTTTGTTCCTTGGAAAAAATACCTCTTAACAATTTGTTCTCTCCGAGTAACAGTTCTTCCTGCAAACCAAATTTTGTGTACTTGCTCCAAAGTGTCATTTTGCATTTAGATAAGTTGAAATATTTGTATGCGAAAATCAAAGGCCAACTCAATATTAATTTCCTAATCATGTTTAAAAAAAATTTTTATATTGAGTTCACCACTTCATATGACCGAAAGTCCAACTGTGCCTGGCCTTAAACCCCTTGTGACCCAACTGACATTTGTAAATGTGTTGGTAGAAAATGGTTTTGTGTGCGCAAAACTAATAAATATGAAACATAAGCAGACTATGAACTTTGCATTTTTTTTTGTTTGCATCAAGTGACCACCATGGAATGCAAAACAAGAGGAGTTGGGTTAGTGTGAAGAAGAAAGAATTTTATAATTAAATTGGAACGAAATACAAAAAAGAAAGAAAGAAAAACTTAAAACATGGAAAATGCATTCTCCTAAACAGAAAAAACTTAGTTGAACATTGTGTCTATCTTCGGGCTAAAGACATTTAAGCTTATTTTTTTTCAATTGCCAGCATACATTTTAGATTAGTTGACATTTAAATTCGAATTTCTCGGAATGCCCTGACAGAGATGCGTTCAAACATTCAACTAAATTAACATCTGTCCAAAACAATGATTTCCGATTTATTTTAATTCCATTTTTCGCTTTCTCTGTCTCATTCCAGCCCACTCACTATGTCACCATTACCAGCAATCGCGAGCCGACTGATACCACAGACGCAGCCGCCGAGACCGCCCGCATTAAACAATTGGTTGGACAGCTGCAGAACAACTTGTGCAACGTTTCGGTGATGAGCGATCCCGATTTGGAATCGCTGTCGAATATGGATCCGAATTCATTGGTCGATATAACTGGCAAGGATTTCATGGACCAGTTGAAGGATTCAGGCAGGTTAGGGGGAGAGACCCAGATGTGGTGGTTCTCACCCCGCACCTCATCTTTGTCTCGATGTGCTTTCTTTTATTCATACATTAGTCATTTTTTTCGTTTTTTTTGTTGTGCACATACATATATTTAGTGTTATGCGATTAATCGATTAACTGAAATTTTAATATTTAATCGAAAAATTATTTTGTTGCCTGAAAGAGCGAACGAACCTTTCTCCATTCGGTCAGTGTCAACAATTCGGGCAAGTGAGAACGAAGAAAAATTTAATGATTAATCGAAATTATAATTAATCGATAACAAATATTTTATGATTTATCGATAAATTGTTGAAGATTTTTGAAATTATCGTGACTCATGGAGCTATTATCATTAAACCTTTTTTTTTATCAGTTGTAAATTTGATTTAACGATTAATCGATAAGCAAAATTGAAACCATAAATTAATTATAAATTAACGATTAATATACTTTTATGTATTATCGATTATTCATATTGAAAGAATTTCCTTTCATTTCACGATCAAAATCAGTAAGCCGAAGAGTTAATGATTGATCATGAAATATCGATTATTCACATATATCAATTTTAATAACCGATTCATTCGATAGTTCTCAGAAAGTGAATTATAAGTTTTTAAAAAGCACATAGAAAATTATTCCGATTAAGCAAAATTTCATGGATTTATCATCATTTATCATCATTTATCTGGTAATTTTATACATCGATTATACTTAAGTATTGATTAATAGAGTAATCGATTATTTCAATTAATATTTTTGAACGATTAACTAAACAACCAGATTACCGATTTTTTTCTTTTAATTATTTTCTATATTTTATCGATTATTTCATTAATCGATTAACCTTGCAACACTTAAAATCGATTCAATTCAAAATATATCGCTTAAAATTTGTACAACACTGAGAAGATTTCATGCTGTCCAATTTCAATTAGCTTTGCACTTTCTCTCCAATGGCATGGAATATTTTCATTTGCCAATTAAACATGTAAAATAATTTAATTAGTGCAATCCATCAAAATGACGAATAAGTGCCATTGCAACCTGTGATTTGATTAAGTGTAATTAATTAATCTCTTTTAAGTTCATTTTTTTATAAGTGCCACTTCTCCATTCCCTGTGTCCCTCTCTATGAATGTGGAATTTCTCACGCATTTGTCACAGAACTCATATTAAAAAATAAAAAAAACGATGTTCTCAAATTAATACGGCTGGCAGCTGTCAGATTGCAATTAGCGTGCGCACCCAAAGGCACAGAGCTGCATGCGAATGTGGAGGTTTTTTATATTCGAGAGAGAGAGGAGTGGGTGGTGCCTCATCAAATTAATAGACTTTTTTCTTCGTCATACATGTGCATGTAAATTGGTTTTTTGTGAATTTTAGAGCATGAAAAAGAGATATTTTTATCATTATTTTATCACAATTGAGTTATTTCTCAACCATCACTCAAAATTCTTAACATTTCAATTAAATACCAATTCAATTAAACATTTTAAAACATTTAAAAAAAATCTTCATTGCTTTCTGTTTCGTTTTCTTTCCATTTGCCATCTCACCACACCTTAGACCATTGTGTGCAAAGCGAAACGCTGAGGACCGAATTAACCTGCTAAAGCTGCTCAAAGATGGGGCCATCTTTTGTTCGGAGCGTTATCCCGAGGATGCGGAGGCCATTGATATGGAAATCAGTAGGCAGTTAAATGTGGACGCGACACCAACAACAACAGCAACAAACATAACAAATACAACAACACTAGCGGTTAATATGGGCGGTGGAAATATGCACCAAACCACAACAACGACAATCGAACAAGTTCAAAATGGAGCGGCAGTGGTCGAGCAAGTGGCAGCTGTCGCTGCAACAACAACCACAACAACCAATAATAAGTCCAACGACATTTGACTGCCAATTTTCAGCAGTATAACCTGAAATTTGGAGAAAACCTGCAAGGACAAGGGTTAAAGGGAAATTTTGGAAATGCAGAAGAAGAAACGAAACTTGGCAAGTATAATAGAGCAAACAACAACAACAACAACAACAACACAAATCACAAATTAAATGAGTTAAAAAAGAGCACAAGGAAAATCACAAACAACAACAACAAACCAACAAACCACTTCACTCATTTGAATGCCATGAATTTTAAACAATAAGTAATAATTAACCCATTACCACGCTTACGTCGATAGAAAAACCATTACACTATGGAAAACGTTTGTTTTTTTTTTTTGGAAAATCAAAAGAAGAAACATTGAGAATATCTTGGAAATCATGTTTTAATGTTTACGTAAATCAAAAAATAGCAAACAGAAAAACTAAAAAAAATGAAATGCAACTGAAATGTTAACGTAAAATCTATGAAGCAACTTACATGGTAATTGTATGTACGAAACGAGTTTTACACACACCCTTTACACCAAGTTTATCGTATCGTAATCGTATGAATTTTTTTCATAGAACAACAAAAAAAAAAGAAAATAAAAACAATAAAAATAAAACAAATTAATAAATAAAAAAAGCAAAAACCAAAACCCCCCCCAAAAAGAAAATCAATTAAAAAAATAATTAACAAAGAACCCTAAGCTAATCTTATACTCGAAATTAAATGTAAAATCGATTTAATAAAAATTAAAATAAAAGCAAAATAAAAAGGAAAAATAATCATCTTAGGCACCCTCCTCCTGTATAAGCCAAACTGCATTACTTCTGTTAAGTAAAGAAATCAGTAAATCAGTAAACCGAGAGTTAACGTAAATGTTTAAAGGAAAATAATTATAATAAATAGAGAGAAAACTATACCCCTACTACACCCCGTAATGGATGCAAAAAAAATAGTAACAAATGAAACTGTAGTAGCTTGTAAACTGTCAACCAAAAAATAAACTGTCTCAATTGAAAAATCTATATACACATAAATACATAAAACATACATAAATACATACATACATATATATAAAGGTGGACCTTCATACTTAACATTAGCCCAACTCAATTCTACAACAATCAGCTACACTTGCATACAAACATATTTATAAAAAATTCACACTATCAAATACCTACTAAAAAGCACAATTTCTTATTTATGCATTGGACTCAAGATTAGCTGTTTAGTGGGGTTACTTTCCTAGCAGTTTATGGGACAAATTGTCTTTATTCTTCCTTGAGCTTCTACTGGTTCTTCAAATTAAAATTGTGGAAAGGGTGCTGGAATGAGACAAGTCTATTTATACCAATTCGAAGTCGCTTATAACGAATTCGAAGTTAGTTTTACTCTCTAATGTCAAAAATCTTGATTATTAAAAATATTAAAAAAAAAAAAAATTCAATGTTCGAAATTTTTTCGAATATTTTCGATTTTATTTCGAAAGTTTTCGAATTATTCAAAAATATTTTTGTTACATATATCGCAAAGTTTCTAAACAATTTTTAAAAATATCTTCGAAAAAAATTTAAAGTTTCAAAAAAATTTCAAACATTAAAAAATTAAAAAAAATATTACTGCATTTTTGTTATTTTGATATCTTTAGTATTAAAGAATTGTATAACCATATAAAACTGTGACGAAGCAGAGCGCAGTGGTCCTCGAATTCGTGATCAGTAACCCCGAATTGGTATAACCTTACTGGTTTCGATGCAGCGCATTTTTTTGACTATAGAACAGTGTTATCATTCCATTAATTACTTGAATTTGATTTGAATTCCTACTCAATTGTTCCAGCTTAAGCTGTTACCAATGCTGTTAGATTGGCATATCATTAGAAGATGCAAACATTAAATCCCTCAAATTATTTACGCAGTCTTTAAATTGTAAAAAAATTAACTTCATGAGGTACATACCTACTCAATTAGTACATACCTACTCCATAGCCGAGTTTGCATCTCATCAGCTTAAAGAGGTTTTAGAGAGTTTTAGAAACAGTTGTTCGATCACAGATCAATATTCCAGAAGTTTTATTTATAAGACAGCATTTCCTTGACACTAGACAACACTTTTTTCCCCTACACATACACATTTCGATATCCACTTACTCCAAAGTTTCGTACATAAATTAAATTCTATTTAATTGCTTGAAGTATTTTTTAAATGTAAGTTAATCACAAAAACCAAACGAATTTGCTAAAGAAAAGGTAATCAAAAGACAAAGTTAACGTGTGTAGGCTAGAAAAGAAATTTAATTCAAATGCGTATTGAATGAAAAATTAAATTAAAATATGAAAAAAATGGTTTGAGGTAAAAATTAAAGCTAATTAAGTATAAATTAAATACTTAAAATTGAATTCGAGTTAGGAATTTGAATTGAATTAAATTTAAACTGAAATTTTGAATACATAATATGACATTATTTAAATGAGAGTGGAGAGAAAAAGATAGCGAAGGTGAAAGGTGGTTTATGACAAAGAAAAGTTTCTTAATTTTCTATTTTCTAATTTTTTAAATGTCACTTTTTATTTACCTAAATTTTGTTTCGAAAAACTTTTACGAACATTTTTTAATGTCATGCTGGATTAAGTCTATTAAAAAAACCTGATAAATTTTTGACATAATAATGAAAAAATTCTACACTCAAAGAATTTAAGCAGAAATAATAATTAAATAATTTGATGGCCAATTAAATTTTAGTAACTTTAATGATAAAGAAATTTGTTTATATTATTTATTTTTATTTTTTACAGTAGGTACCCCAACTAATTGTAAGTACAATTCTGTCCAAAATTTTTAATGACTATTTAACCATAAATTACTCAATAATTTTCCAAGTGTATTAGTCGCTTAGAACACAGCAACTTTCAAATTAACCGCCAATTGCAATTTGACACATCTGTCCAATGCCATTCTCATACTTTCACTCCATTTTGTTCTATTCCTCTCTCCAATCAACTTATGCTGTCTGACGGCCATAATGTTTATGTCAGTTACGGAAGACTTGGCAGTGTGTTTCCGTTTTCACATTTTTACGCCTGTTGTGGCTTTGTCTTCTGCCTCCAACTGCCTTTACGGTATTTTCAAATTAAAGTCAAAAGAAAAACTTTTGCAATTATGAAATAAAGTGAACGCATTCCAAGAAGAGCTGTGCCAGATGTAATTTTATATGATTTTCCAGAAAAGTGTCAAATATTTAGTCAAAAAAGAGCATACAAAAATGTTTTTGAGTTAAAATAATTAAAAATTAATTAAATAAAAAATAAGAATAAAAAGAAACTGGCATGTATAAAAACTAAGACTGACAATTGAATTGTGCAAAAAACAAAAAAAAATTACATAAAAAACACAACAATTAATAAAAAAAAACATACGAAAAAATAAACACAAATTAAGGGTATTCAGTTGTGTAAATGTGCAAATGATTTGGCTTCGAATGTATTTTTTTTCTGCTTTGTGGGTAATAAATTTTGTTGATCCATGTTGTATTTGTTTTATGTGTATTTGTGGTAATATGTATTGTATGTGGCATATTTATAACATTTTAAACGTTATATGGTTAGGGTTTTAACACATTTTTTGCACAAAAGTATTTGCTTTTAAATATAAGGACATGTTTGCACTGAGAACAAAATTTTAGTAATGTTTGATAATTTGTTATATTTAATTGGTTAGAGCAAAGATTTTTTAAAAGTTTTTAAATAGGTTTTTTTTAAAGAAAAAATTTTAATTAGTAAAAAATTATACTTCAAAATTTGGAAATTAGAATTAAAAAAATTACAACAAAAATTCTTTTAAAAAATACTCTGAAAAATTTTTTCCTCATTTTAAATTTTTGAAAAAATTACAAGAACCATTTTTTTCGGAAAGGGCTAAGATTTAAAAAAATACACCGAAAAAAATATTTTTTTTAATTTTAAATTTGTAAAAAATTGTATAATATTTTTATATAAAAAGAAGTTACCACTAAAAAAAATTATTTAAAATGTCGAAACAAATTTGTATTAACATAAAAAGTAAAAAGAAATTGCCAACCTAGTAAACATTATGAAAGTGGCTAAAATTTAATAATTGGTTTTAATAGGTTTTTTACATTAGTTAAGTACAAATTTTAGTTAGCAATTTTTAAGTAATCCAATTGTACTAATTTTTCAACACCAAGTGTAACACACATGCACAAGCCATTGACAAGATTTTGAATTATTCAACTGCCACAAGGTTATTATATTTTTTTGGATGGTCAATATTGATGTTTGCACAGTGGAACAAATATATTTTAAAATGTACCTACATATACAAGTTAAAGTTGCTTTTGAAATTGTGGATTAAAAATTGATTGTTGTTGAAATTGCCGTGGGGGTAAGGGTGGGTTATGGATTAGGATATTGAGAAAAGTTGCTTTGTGGTAATTGACCCCAATTTAGATAAGTAAGGACAAAATGGTTGTGGGCAATTTTGTTGATTATTACCCCTGCGTTGTGGAACAGGAGGTGTAAATTAAGTCAAGTTATTCACGTTTTTTTTTGAATATTTTTGTGTGCAACGTTATTACGATAGGTTTGATTTTCTAATTTGAGGTAAAGCTGACAGGTTTCTTGCATTCCGAGTTGTCTAGGCAGATCACCATTTAGTCCTCTCACAAACGTGTCGAGAGCTTTATCAATATTTTGAGGTCACCAAGTTACGTGACTCGCGTCCGACATCGATGCAAGAAATTTTATTCAAAATTGGGGAGAGTTGGTAGTATGTTTGGTCTGGTGAATGTGGTTTTGGTCTCAGTGTGTCATCGCCAGAGTTTGCCTTTGACAATGCTATTGTTTTTACCCATCTTGTATTGCTGCAAGTAGAGTTACCAGATGTATTCTGGTAATTAAGTACTTAGGTATATGTTAAATGGTAAAATGTTAAAAATGCTAATATAAAAAATGTGGTAATTGTGGTAGGAATCGCACCTGATGTTGCATCACGTGATACTAATTGTCTCCACTGAAGCACTCAACCCTAAGTACCACTTGTTTCCCGTTAGTCAAGTAAAGTTGGACTACCTTCATTCTTTATTATTCTGGTTTTGATTCTATGTCTTAGTCAGATACCTTTTCCACCTCATTATGCAGTCCTGTTGTTCTAAACCGGCTGCGCTAAATGTTGTACTTCTACAGGAAGACACATTTTTACTCAATGTAGATTATTTCCAAACTTATTTATTAGTTGGATACTCTACTGATTTTCTTGAGAAGCTCAATCGAAGATTTCGCAAATTGGAAACATAATTGGATCAAGCGAGTCTTTTGTCTAGGTGACCAATATTTTATAGATATTTTATAGAGTGATTGCAAATTGCGTGGCTCATGTGTTCAATGAGAATCTACTTTTGTTCAATTGCTTTTAAACAGTGGGAGGAATAAGCCCATGTACCCACTCAAACCTTGAAAACATTATATTTCGTATTGACATAAAATCCTGGAAATTAAGTCCACGCAAATCCTTCGTGCTTTGATAGATCAGGCAATCGCTATTCAGAGTCCTTAGGTTTCCTTTAATTTATTTAAGGTAAATTCTACTTTACCTTCGATTTATCCATTTATCAATACCAACGGTGCTGACTGTTCTGTGGATTATTTACAACTGAACTTTTTAAAATACTTATTTCTATTAGCCGTTCCAGACACAAATCATATTTGCTTGCGCTGCATTTGGTCACACCAATACATTGTTGTCTGACCAAATTCTTGCAGCAAAACGTTATCGTGTTACACATCAATGCCATACCTGCGTCCAGCTTTGGCTTTGATGCATACACAAAAACAACGATTGCACGCCTTTCCAACCGTGGGACATAATTTGTGCTTTGAAGGCATTTTTGGATCAGCGAATGTGGTGAAAATCGTGGTACTCGATTTTAACTCACAACAGATGGTCGCTTTATCTATGTTCGCCGAAATCATTTAGGCTTTTGTATTCTATTTTTCGGTCTTTTCTCAATAAGAATACAATTTGTATATTATTGATTATATTTATTATGGAGGGTCCGGTACGAATCACAGTGTTCTTTTTCAATTGTAGTATTGTTGAAGTTGACTTTGTCTGTGATGATTTTATAGCGAAACTTATTTGTTTGGGATAGAGACCCGTTTCCATACAGTTTGTTGGATTTAGTACAGAAACAAAACACACTGTTTCTCTAAGAATAAACGACAAGGCTCACCTGTTTTGCTAGGCTGATTTATTAATTAGAATTGGTTTTGCAAATCCTATGGGTTTATAGACGCGCAACTACCTAATTTAGCATAATTGGAAGTACTACTTAATGCCTTGACAGTGCATTGCTGTGTAAGCAGTTGCTTGCAGACGGAGGTATACAATGTTATAAATAGAAGCGACAACAAACGGTGCATTGTGCGGTTCACTGCCAAGGACATGCATGGCAAAATTCTATATATTCCATATTTTTTTTATAGATTTTTGCCACCTTTTTTGCTCGAACCAATCGACCTCAATATACGAAATCTTTCCCTCAAACAGCCAATTAATTTCCAAACGCTTTCATCTCATTAAAACAATTAAAACAATTGAGAAAGCATATCAAAAGGCGAACTAGCTTTCACAGGACTCTTTTTCTTTTTCTTTTTCTTTTTAATTCTTATTTTATTTTATTGTTACTTTATTTTTGTTTAATGAGCATATGTGTTGAGTTAATTAATAACCAATATATATGTTTGTCTGCCCATTTTATTCCCTATGTATGTTGAGTTGTGTTAAAACCAATATATACGTTCTGTTGTCTGTTCAGTATTGGTTTGTGTAGTTAGGTTTTTTGATATAAATGTTTAATTTGAATTTCATTGGAAATTTTTGTAAAAAAAGGGACGTTTTAGATGGTTTTGTTCGCTTTGTATCTTTATATCGATCTTTATTTTGCCTTTAAAAAAACCCCTCTGTTTTATTGATTGTTAATTAAAAAATGATATTTTTACTGCACACTCCTCCTCTGCAACAGTGCTCTTATCGTTTCAATATCGAAACGGTTTAAAGAATATATTTAGTATATTTTGATATTATTATTGGACAACCTATTATCCCATGCCGAAAGCGATTGATGAGTGTATGTGGAATTAGTCAGTGGGGCATTGCACTGCTGCTGGCGTAATGTACAGTTCAGTTCATTATCCCTTATGCTATCGTCGTGTGCTTGCTACAAATTAGGCAGAAAGGGTATCACATTGAGCGGCTTATTGTATGCTACGGTCCGCATTATTACACATGTTGAGAGTCCCTACTTTTGATTCACAACAGGGATCTCAGTTCCCTTTAATTCGATTAGAATCGTGAATGAGTTATAATTGCAGCTTGATATGGAATAACGTAAATTCCACTGTGCAAAATAAAATATTTTTTTTTAATTAAGAAATATTACCAAAAAAGAACCAATAAATACTCGCAATTGTCCAAAAATATTTTTTAAAATAAAAAAAAGAAAATAAATTAAATTAAATTAAAAGAAATTAACAATGTTTTAATGCAATTTTGATGTTTAGCATATAATTCAATTTCACAATCACATATTTTTATAAAAAGTCCACACAGTCCAATACTGATAAATGTAATTATAAGAATTAAAATGTTTTTTTTTTATTAATAAATGTCTCATCACTAAACGAAATCTTATTTTAAAAATCTCAAAAATGTAATTTGCAAATCTTTATACAAGAAAAAAAATAAATTTGAAACAATTTTTAATATAAATTCTGCACACGAACACGCAAATCTGTTAATTATTTTTTGTCTAAAAGCCACCAATTTAAATTCAATTTAAAATTAAAGCAATTAATATGAAAAACAAACAATTTATTAAATTACTTCGAACGAAAAATGTTAAACACACAATCAATAACGATCCACAACAACAAGAAGAACTTGTGAAGCATGTCATCATAGTATTAGCATTAATTATAATACTTAATACTTACTTATGCATACGCTCATAGACGCATTTGTGTATTTGTGTCAAAATGCAATTAATATTAATTGAATACGTTAGCCGAAGCGATAACATTTAAATAAATTATGTAATTTCCTCACACACACACACACACGCATATAAACAAACAGGTACACCCATCTATGCACATCCAGACATTTCACTGTTACAAAACTAAACACACTCACTCACCTATTCACATAAGATCCCATGTCAAAATACAATAAAATGCTGAAATAGTTGAGAAAATAAAAATGAAAAAAAAAATAAACAAAAAAAAAATACAAAAAAAAAATTACAAAAAAATATATAAAATAATTTAACAAATAAAGACGTAACGAATAAAAACGATTTAGTAAATATTAATCAATTGTTGTTGTTATTTTAATTTAGGGGATATCTGGTACTCTTTTTTATAGAGATAAAATTTATTGTTGGTTCAATAAATGACAACGGTGCGTATGAGTAACTTTTAACTAAGTATACGTAAGAAGTTTACTTAGCAGGTTCTCTACGACTTTTATTTTTCAGAAGAACGTATTTTTTTAATGTATTTAAAGACAATGGTGCGTATGAGTAACATTCTTAATGTACTACTTAGTTGAATATTACTAATACGCACCGTCGTCCTGAAATACGTTCTTTTGAGTAAGAAAGTAAGAAAAGAAGTGTTTTATTTTAAAGCCAAAAAAAATGAATGTTGTATAGCACAGTGCAACAGCATTTTTCACAGTTGGACAGTTGGTCCGATATTGTTATGGATGAGATTACACCACTTGATGACAGTGAAAATGAAGAAATAATTTCCACCGATAGTGCTCACAAAACTGAGCATGGGCACTCCGAAATAACATTAACAGTTCAAAAACTTTTTTACTAAGAGACATTTATGAAGGAGCCATAAAAATACAGTTTATTAATACGAAAGGTCCTGACACTACATCATTCGTATAATTGGACGTCCGCTCTATATGCATTTATGCTTAATTCGTCATAATATTCAATTAAAAATTGCCAATCACAGTTGTTGATCTATGTAAATATTTGTGTTCAGATTTCAGTGAATTACTTCTAAACCATACTAGGTAGAATGACACAGTAAAAAGGTAATCGTTTTTTTTATTTCATAGGTAAGTACTTTTTGACTGAATATTTCTGTATTTTAAACCCTAAACTAAGGTGGCTGAATATGGGTCCCTCTCCACCTTATCATTATTGATAGAAATGATTGACAACGACATAAAAAAACATTTTTTGATATAATATTAGTGAGAAGATAAGTGATACCAATACAAAAATATTTTAAAAAAACATTCCAACGAAATTATTTTGCTTTTTTTTGGACACATTATAATTTGAGCTCAAAAACTCTAAATAAATTTTAATTGGTTGTCTTAAAAGATACTACTGTACTAAGATATTTTGCCAAGCTACCTTGCAAAATTGGCCAAAATGGCATTCTACTTGGAGTGATGAAATCACATTGTCAAATTGCTTTCGGTGCCTGGAATTTCGATACGATCGGTATGTATTCAAAAATCCATTTAAGTTTATTATTAATTCACAGCCAATAACATGGTATCTGTCAAATATCAATCAATGTACATGGCCTAAGAAAATGGAAAATAATTATGTCATAAATTTGATTATCGGCATCCCCCAAGGCAACAAGAACCAGCAACTGCAAAGTGCCCAAAAGTCAACATAATTTAAGCACGACCAATCTATAACCATTAGAGAGTACAGAGAAATTAATGACAAGACAACAGTCAGACAGACAGACAGATAGACAAGAGCAAGTAAAGTTAAGTAAAGTAAATGAAAGGGAGTATGCAAAAATGCAAAACAAAAACGTAGCAGAAGAAGAATAAGTTTAATGGAAATTGCTGTCTACGCAGTGGGCTGCAAAATGGATGATGATGAGCTTCAGTGTGGGTAAGTAAGTTTGTCTGTATAAGTGTAAATGTGTTTGGCTTTCAAGAAAAAAAAAACAAAAGCAACACCAACAAAACCTAATTACGAAAAATCAACAACGCGGCCCAAAGACATACACACTGTTTGTCTAGCAGGCAGCTGTGCGTTTGAAAATTCTACGAAAATGTCCAAAAATTTTATTATTTTATTTTATTTATTTATTGTAAATTTCTTAGCAATTACCGTTTCACATTAATGGCATTTGCTGGGGCCTTTATTTTCTGTAATTTAATTCAAATACTTTTGAGTTCTTTGCAAGGAATTTATATCCATTTTTTCTTTTCGTACAATTTCTCATCAAAAAGAGTTTTGTGCCAATGCAATTCGTTCAATTCAATTTGATTTGCATTATCATCCTTTGGTATTTATTATGCCTTTTGCGCTGAAAAATGTTTTCTTCTTGGAAAGTGTATCTCACGTTGCTTGCATTTAGACAACCTTAAGACTTATTCTTCTTACTCTTTATGGCGTTTTGAGTTGCCCATTTTTGTTACAACTTTTTGTATTCATTCAATTGCATTAAAATTTATTATCCTTCTTCGTGTTCCTAATATCCTGTACAACATTCAGAGCAAAGCGTCAAGTAACTTAGCATTCTTGAAGGATGAGTATAAATTGTTGATAGATTTTTTATGAGCATTTGAATCTTACTATATTCACGTTCCAGTAAACTTTTTGTGTACTAGTGTAGAATTGCACAAAACTGCAAAAATCCAAAGTCAAGAACGCAATTCGTGAATACCTCTTATGGATAAATACGAAACTATAATGATAGTGACAACTTTTAATTTTCAAACTACTTGAAAGATTCCTTTAGTTCTTGTTTTTAATTCTTGTGCTTTCTTGCCAGACTCTAGCTGCAATTGGTACCCGGTACCCGAAAATTCTGGTTACTTTGCTTTAAGCTATATCTTTCAACGATTTATAAGTCAAAGTTTGTGTTTTCTCTTGGAATGCAATAAAGTACAATAAATACACATGTACCCGGTGTCAGTAAGAACCGGTTACTATGTTTTTTGATCAATGATAACCATAGCAAGCAACAGAGAAGCAGAGATAGGGATATTAGCTGTGTAAATGTGTTTATAGCGTAAATTTTAAGTAAATGGCTGCAATGAAGTTGAGACCACTTTAAATTGGTACCGGTTACTTTGTTTTAAAATGGTTTTTTTTATATTTTTAAAGTGAAAAGGTGCAAGTAGACTTACACGTGTGCTCTTTTACTCGAACATGGATTTCAGTAACCGGTATTTAAATTGTTTAACCCGGTTACTTGGTATTGATATACCTTTTCTTGTAACACATTTTTTTATTTTATGTGGTTTTATGGTTGTTGTTTTTAAGAAATCGATTTTGATGACCTTTTCATTTTCATTTTGTTTCATTTTGCCAAACAGTGTTTTTCTATTAGAAATAAATTTCCATATTCCACAAATTTCGTATTCAGCAAAACTTTAAGTGGAAATAGAATTCACTTGAATTTCTACTGAATTCAAAGGGGCAAAAGTAAAATTTTCCAAATTCATTGCAAGAACAATAAGAAATGATTCTGTACATTTTGACTTCTGTTAAAGAAAAAGCTTCAATTGCATTTCTCCACCATCAACAGAATGATGTTTTCATTGTATGCTATTTTAGCAAAATTAAATTAAATATTATTTTTGCTTTCCAATGGCTCTTAATTACACAATTCCACCGCAAATGTTGTAACCAAAATTTGAGTACATATTTATTATTTTGACAATTTGGGCACTTTTTAATTAGTTTTGGTGCGGTTAGGCATAGAAATTACATGCTGGGAGTCCTTTGAGAGAGCGATTTGCATACTCTGTTCAATGTTTTTGTTTAGAGTGAATTCAAATTGGTTGGAATTTAGTATTTATGGAAATGAAATTTGTTTTTGTTTATTTGCTGTGTGCAGAGGAACAAAATCGAATTATTCTATTAAACAAATTTAAAAATTTACATTCCACAACACATTCGAAATAATTTTTCCATTTCATTTGTTTATTTTTTCGGTTGTGTATTGTCATCGCACGGCGAATGGTTGCCACGTGCCATGTGCCTCTAGCCCTTCATGTTTATTTCATTCGTTCGTTCGTCCTGTTCGCTCTGCGCCAATCCGTTAAATTACACCTTCAATAATTGAGTGGCAATCCGTTCACATTTTGCTGTTTGTTAAAGCTTGTATTGCCTTGCCGTGGTTAATTATTTCAACTTGAATAAGCTGATATATACACGAGGAGTGTTCAAAGTTGTTGTGATTGTTATTGTATTTGCTCTACACTTCAATACAATTCAGACTCTGACAGATTTCAATGGAAAATTGTGTGTAATATTTTTAATCAAATAAATTAAGTTACCTTTTAAGTGTGGTAAAGTTAATTAATCATAAAGCAGACACATTAAGTTGGAAAAGTGTTATATTATATAGGAAGGAAGTATACATACTTACAATTTAAGGGATAAGTGGATGAAGATGCTGTGTGACAAATATTATAAAATGTGTGAATTCCTTCATAAAATTTATATTGATGGAAGGTACTGGGAGCTTGGAAATAATTGTGCTGCTACACTCAATGTTTGGCTTCTTCTTGGTACTAAAAGTTCGTAAATATAATTAACTTAAGGCTTATTTATAAAGTTTAAATTTTGTTGGTAAGAGGACTCGTTTGGCAGGCTTTCAGTCATATTGAACGAAATGAGTTTCTTATATGAAACTATTCCCTGCATCTGTGATATTAATTTCGAACCAAATTTAAATTGTTAGCAGTGATCAAGTAAAATTAACATTTATTTGTAAAGGTATTTTGTTGGTTATATGTAGAAGTCAGTATTGGTCAAGCATGGTTCAGCATGGGGAAGACCGAGAGAGAGAGAGAGAGAGTGTGTTGGATCATTGTCGAACTCGGATGCTCAGGCTCTGGATGTCGAACTGGTGTACATCCAGGTGGCCCATCCAGTCTCGTAACTACCAACCATTGTTTCTTTCAATTTTCTTTCAGAAGCCTCATTTTTAACTTTTACAAGAGGCTGAATGATGAATGCTTGATGGACTGAATGAATGTGGAGATTGATATGAATAATGGTATGACTGATGAGATGACTGATGAGATGACTGATGCGAATGGATGAATGCATCTGATTCGGAGGATCTGTTTGATAGAAAGATTTGAATTGAATAAAGCGATCAATGATTGGAATCACAACTAGAAGATTCGGAAGTATTACTCGGATGAGGTGATATGATGCTTGATGTCGCCTATGGAATACATTCTGCATGTGAATGCGGGTGCTGATAGTCAAATATGTCAGTGTCCCGAATTCATGTGGCACAACTTGTAATGGACTCAGGTGAAGGACCAAAAAATATGTTCCACTTTTTATTTGGCAATTGAAAAATGCAAAAAAATGAATCGATTGGCCTTCACCAAGGTTCCCAATCCCACGAGAGAAAAATTGCCTCTTCCAAATCATTTTCGATTTTTTGGTGTACCTTTCGAAGTAAGTGAGCCTACTCAAACTTGGCAATACTGTTCAATAATAGGGAACATACATTTCAAAGAATAATTAAGAATAAAATGAGAAGATGGAAAAGGCAATACGGTGGGATCTCAAGTTCCTTCTTTTTTTTACTGAGAGGCCATAAGTTTTAGTATATAGTATTTCCGATTGAATACAATGCTGGATGAATTGATTACTTAGTAAAAGTTCAAGCTATGAAGTAATGAAGCATGTATTTATATCCCTGATTTAGTTTACATTCAGGACCACTCACAACTGGGTACAAATTTCATACTGCATACCTTTGCCAAACACTTCGCTTAGGTGTGTTCTACATACATTAAATTCTCTTACAAAATGCACTTCAATGGATCGGTTTGAAAACTTCTCACCCGAAGCCATTTAGTTGAAAGTTTCTACTTGAAATGCATTTTATTTTTTTATATTCGACACATTGAGAAGTCCTAGAATTTTACAACTTGTACAGTGAAATTTTGGAAGGCATTTAATTATTGACATACGCTTTACGATATTAAAATACGCTTAAGCATACTTCGAGCAATGTAGGAGCATAAAAAATTGAGAACCACAAGCTTCAGGCAAAATAAAGGAGTGGATTTCACTACACACACACACACTCACAGTTGAAACTGAAAAGACCGTGGTTATATGGATACGGTTTGGAAAAACGAAATAAAAATATATTAACAAAAATAAAAGAGGAAATTTCGTTGAATACTTTAGGTGTGTGTTGCTACAAAACACTTGCCACGGTCAGGGAACGTTCGGAGAGAGAGAGAGATGTATGCTGTTCCAAGCTTGGCAGCTCCTATGCAAATCGTATGTTGCACGCTTGGTTAATATTCTGGCTTTGGTGCGATGCGATGTGATGCTTTTATTTCTTTATTTTTTTCCGTGCCCTGCCAATGGATTTTATTGCGGTGGTTTTACGGTTTTGAGCAGAGTTGCTTTTTACCCATTTTCTGTTTTTCTTTTGCTAACCTCAATTTGTGGCTTGGAAATTATATGGAATGTATTGGAAAAACGAAACTTTAAATTTTATCTAGAAGTTTATATATTTTTACCATTTGACTTTTATTTTTTCCGATGCGCTTAGGATGTCCTTTCCGGTTAGTTGGTAAACTTCCTGTCACCCGATGCCTTTACACTCTGCGCAAAAATGACACTTTTGCAACAGAACTTTCCCTAACCCATTACCATCCACAAAATGCATCAAAAATTTATTGAATTTCTTATGTGTGTCGGTGGCAAGTTGCCATATTTACCAAGTGCTGTGACATTTTGTATTTGTTTTTTTTTTTGTTTTTTTTTCCTTGATCAGTAAACTACGTTAATGTGTTTTGGTCTAAGCACCTGCCGCACCCACTTTGTCACCGCTGCTCCTTCCTCGGGAGAGACAGTTAAGTGTCATTGAGCTGTCAATTTGCAATTGCACTTCGCCTCATATGCGTCTTATGATGGTGTGAGTGTGTATGTACAAGTGCGGCTGGAGCCTTCTCTAGACACAACGTTACAGCGTTATTGCATTTGTAGGGTTCTTACATTTCACATTTTTCGTTGCAACTCCAAAGTTGCTCTTTGAAGTTAATGTAATGCTAGACAACTATTATTTTATTTATGTCAGCTCTCAAATGGAAAGTTTGCCCTTTCGTTTGGGCATGAACTTGGCCAACTCAATAGACGAGACGAAGTGTTATTGAAAAGGATTGTGCTTCATACATTTGATGTATTGAGCACTCTTCAGTGATTCTTTGGAATGTGCAGTGATGGGCTACTTCAGAAACTGTGTTCTGGTCAATGAGGTATTGATTCGTACATATTTCGTTGAGAGCAGAAATGAGATTTCAATGCCAGCGTCCTGAACATTTTTAAAATAATACTTGTACTAGAATGAAGTCTCACAAGTAAATCGTTGTTGCTGATCAGTAATCACGAATCCGAGGTCCATTTTGTTCTGCTTCTCTAGATTTCATGATTTTCAACCTCTTCAATTGCAATGAGACCACTCTGACGATCCATCTTCATTGTATGATCACATTTAGTAAGCATTGAGGTTGCTCATAGCCAGGATAGCGGAGCTGCCCATCTGTTGGACACAGGATCTGCCCAGATGTTTGTTTAATTAATTCCCATATATAAGTTCCATTGAAGGAATAAACATTTAAAAAGGTTTTTAAAACTGATGTGTTAACTTTATTTTTGAACTTTGACAGCGATCAGTTGTAGGTGTCCAACAGGTGAGCACTCATTACATTGTCTGGACAGACTCCCTGATATTTGCAAAATTAAGAAAACCATTTGGTCCAGTTGTCATCTTTATTGCAATATTATTTTTAATTTCTAAATACAAATAAAAAATGCTCTTAAATTCTATTTAATTAATGAAAAATTAATTAAAAAATTTCGAAAATAAAAAAGAGAATAACTCGTAAGGTTATACAATAAAATGGTTCGTAAATGCTTAGAAAACGTAGTAAACTTAAAAAACAAAGAAAAATTTAACTACAAAATATAAATGCTTTTTAGTCATACAAAAAAATTAAAAAAAAAAATTAAAATATAATTATTATTTAAGTTTAAGTTTGGTTAATGCTAGAGTACAATCAAGTCATCAATTCCAATTTGTTTGATTCATTTGCATCCTTCATTCCATTTAAGTATTTACTTCTTTGGTCCGGCATACAAGATTTCGTACAGCGATGGCACCAAATGTTCAGCCATGAATATTTGAATCTTATCCTTTGCAGTCACTGGTGTATAGCGAGCCATGGGGAAGGTGCGGGTAACGGCATCGATGAGCACGCGGAGAGTGGGCTGAATGTCGGCAACCTGTGGGATGAGATATTTTTTGATTTTAGTTCGTGTATTGGATTTCTTAAAGGGCAACTGATTTAAATACTTACTTCCTTCGAGTACTTCTCCACTGAGGTCATAGCAGCTTCATAGTAATCTTCGCCATAGGTCTTCTTCTGTTCGCTGGACAATTGAGACCACATTTGTTTGGCCTAGTGGGAATAAATAAAAACAAATTGAATAAAATAAAATAAAGTAAAACTTAAAAAAAATTAATAAAATTAAATAAATTAAACAAAAATACAAATTTTTTTTTTTATTTTAATAAAATGAAGTATATTAAAAAAACTTAAAAAACCAGTATACTTAAAAAAAATTAAATGAAATTTAAAAAAATTAAATAAAATTTTAAAAAATTGAATAAAATTATAAAAAATTATATAAAATTAAAAAAAAAATTTTTTTACCGAAACGGTGAAATCATCTTACAAGTCACTGAATTATATATTTTATTGAGTCCGTCAGAATAAAAGTTTCATCCTTGAAAAATTACCAGTCTATCATTTAAAATCTCACAACATTAGTAGAATGTAATAATTTTCCCTTTAAACCAGTCTCACTCAACAGGCGAACAGAGATCCGCTCACCAAAGCAACAAATCAGCCGTTAAATCGTCATCGTTAAATGAAATCTTTCTCCCTGACGCTGTTAATATCCGTTCTAATATCCTATTTGCCTTGGCTATCTTATACCTTGGCCATAACATAAAAATGTGAAATTACAACAACAACAAGGTAAGCCATACTATTGGCCACACGCGCTGCAAACACCATGGACGCTAGACAAGGTTTTTACAACCTCGCAACTAATGGAAGTTAATTTTAAAGTTTACAGTTGGCGAGCTAAAATTACATTGTGTTTTTATGGTGACCGAGCAGCTTACTATAAAAACATCATCACATAATAGCCATTGTTGCCATACACCAGAAGGGAAAACAAGTTGCTCGCTGAAACTCACCTGATCACGCAAGTCGGTCTCATTCAACCAGCCATTGCCCGGAGCAAATTCACCAGCAGCCACAATGGAAACATCAACTTTGCGTGGCATCATTTCCTGGCGCAGGCAAGCGGCAAAGCTTTCGACGGCCGCCTGAGTGGCGCATTGAATGCCACGAACGGGGGAGGGTACTTTGTTGAGACCTGATGAGTGAGAAAGAAATTTGAAAAAGTAATTATGAAAAATACTAGAATTTGACCACATTTGGGACTCACCCGAAGTCAAGAAGACCACACGTCCATGTGAGCGACGTATCAGTGGCAAGAACAATTGGGTCAAGCGGGCAGAACCTGTTGAAAAGCACAAGAAATGGTAGAATTTTATATTAATCACACACTCCCAGTGTCGGTGGCGCCCTCTCTCACCCAATAGATTCAAGTCCAATGACTTGCGCAATACTGCAAATGGAATCCATTCAAGTTCACCCAAGGCAATCCAGTGAGCACAGTGAATCAAGGCCCACAAACCGTGCGCTCCATGTGGCAAGTGTTCCGAGACAAACAAAACAGCTTCCAAAAGCTTTTTTTTTTGGGGGCGGTTAAATGACAGAATGGTTGTAAAGTTAGCTAAAGTTTAGCTTTTTCTTATTTTGAACTCACTGTCTTCTCGGAGGTCACATCCAAATGCAAAAGCTTCATGCGACCGGAAGTCTCCTCTTTGAGGATTTTCGCCTCGTCCGACTCATCGATGGGTGTATTGAAGCCAGCGTACACTGTGAAGCCCAGATCATCTAATTTCTTAGCCAAATACCAGGCAATGGGGGCCTCGCAGCCAGTGATGACAACACCCTTGCCGCGAGCAGAGACCTAGAAGAGGAATTGGAAAAGGATTTATATTATTTTTGTGTGAATGTTGAAAATAAATTTGATATGGTATAACCGTAATTTTGGCGGTTGTTGTACTGACTAAAATTTAAGTTAAGTATATGGATACACTGAGCTTTGCCAATGTCAATACATTTTTTGAAATTACAGCTCTCTAGGTCCACAGGAGTCTTCTGGCAGGTGAGGACACACAGACATCCGGACAAATGGTATTAACTATAATTCAAAAGTTCAAACAAATCTTGCTTTCCAGAAGGATACACAGAGAGAGAAATGTTCAATTCAAAACACCACAATTCGACCACAAAAGTCCAAACCAGAAAAGCAAACTAAAAATAGCATCGCATTCCGATGAAGAACGAACGACTGAACTTGTCCTTAGTTTTCCAAACACGTAGGCCGAAGTGCAATCAGGTTATTTACCTACTAACCAAGCCAGAGAAGTAGAGAAGAAAAAAAAATATATGAAAATTCCAGTACGAATAAAGCCATTCAAGGCACTCTACCAATGATGGGAAAACAACAAAGGTACAATTGGTAGAAAACTTATGCTTTGGGAAAACTTTTAGAGAAATTAATTGCCAAAAGTAAAAGGTAAACGTCAAATAAATGACAAAAGAAAAAAGGGAAAACAACGGGAAAACGAGAACCAAATGAGAAATAAAATGATTATAAGTAATGAAAAATGTTTATTACTTTGAAGCTCTTTCACTGGAACTTGGCAAAATTTGATTACATCTTGCCGCATGATTGCCTGACGAAACTCCTTTATGTTGTACAATCATTGTTCAATAGAGACAAATACGAATGCGTATAGAAATTGTGTGCGGTGACCAACATTTTTCACAAATAATTTTCCCTTTGTGCCTTGACATTTGCCGCTGAACTTGTTGAGGGAGTTGCGTGTGAGAGAAATCGTTTGACTGTTGCTTCATTTGTAGGAAAGAAATGCCCCAAAAAAAAAAATCCCCCCAAAAAAATTAACAAAAACGAACTGCCAATTTCCAATCAATCACAAGGCAACAATTTCACAAATGAATGATTTTGAATTGGTGGAAGCATTTTCTGCCCTCCTTACTTCCATTTGCCCTCTGTTCTCTAGCGCGGCAATTCTCCACCGTGCTCGTTAACTGTATTTTGGTAAATTGACAAATGAAATGGGAAATTGCATGTTAGTTGGAGCAACAAAAAAAAAACGTCACGTCTCCTTTCTAGCATGCCACACATGATAGTGACAATAATTTTAACCCACAACCAGGAAATAGTCTTTCTGATGGACTTATATTCTCCGCGAATATGTCAAGCTTTTGTGTCGGTCTGCATGTGTGTGTCGAATGGATGAGGCAACTGTCATCTGCTGTTTTCCCACTCAACGAAAAAAATCGAAGCTTAGTGTGCTGCGATAATTTCACGAATTGCTTTAACTGACATACTGACAGGAGCGAAGTGAAGTTAATATCGTTGACATATAGAGGAATGGTGGAAGAAACTTCTCAATAACTTTTCCAAAAAAAAATTTGTATTATTTTTTCTTCAATGTTCCCCTTTCCCGTTTCCATGTTATTCCACTAAATTTTTATTTCGCTCCATGCTCATCCATATTTCGCTTCCGTCGGCTACTCAAGTACGATCCAATCCCATCTTGTTCCGGCGCATTTTTATTTCGATCCTGTTCCATTTCCATTTCGTTTCCTATTGGAGTTTGTTCCAGCTCCATTTTGTTATGATTCCATTTCCATTTTCAATACCATTCCGTTCCCTTTCTAGTTGCAAGTTTGTTCCATTTCCATTAAATTCCGGTGCATTTCGATTTCCATTTTGTTTCCTATTGGAGTTTGTTTTAATTCCATTCTGTTCCGGCAAATTTTCATTTTGTTCCAGTTCCGTCACCATTCCCTTAACGATCCCGTTCTATTTTCACGTTGGTTCCATGAACATTTTATTGTGGAATATATCCAATTCGTTCCGTTTCGGTTCCATTCCCATTCTGTTTCCTATTCAAACTCATTCCATTGTTCTCTTGTTCCAAAAAAAATTTTTCCATTCATTTTCACATTTGTTCGAGAACATTATCGTTTTCGATAAAGTTACCCGATTTTGTGACTGGGTGGGTTGAACATATTGTTGTGAGTTATTTTTTTGCAATATTGTTGATGGAGTACAGAGAAGGTCGTAGTATTGCTACATTGTAGTCAGCACAATCACCATCATCATCATCGTGATGTGTGGTTTGTCAGACACATAGACAATTTCTGTTGGTGGTTGGTTCATTATTGTTGCCGATCGACCTCTGTTGATAGGAGAGTATAGCGAGTGGTGTGTTCTTGGCTTTGTTGTTGTGGTTTTTCTTCTTCTTCTTTCTGCTCTTGTTGTTGAGCTGATGTTCTACGAAAATGAAAAATGATTGCCCTGAGTGTGTGTATGTGTGTGTGTGTGAGTTGCTGTTGAAGTGAATGGTGGTAAAAAAATCCGTACAATATTACAAGTTGCAGCAGTTAATGTCTCCACCCACCGACTCTTGAATCTCCTAATACTGTGTTCGAGTGCATGTCAACACTTGACCTTTAAAAAAAATGGACAATTGCTGTGCTTCTGGTTCGACGACATGACATTTTAATGGCTTAGTTGCACGGATTTCGGTCTGAAGAGCGTGTTTCCAGATGTTGCAGTAAGAAGTGAATTTGGTTTGGTTTGTAACTTATTGTCAGTTTAATGCAGGCGCACTTAAAAATGCTTCCGATTTCCGAATTGGACGCAGATAAATGGCATCTCTAATTGAAATTAATAGCAGGCAGGGTCAGTACATATCATATCAATCATATCAATCAATCAATCAATCAATCAATCAATCAATCAATCAATCAATCAATCAATCAATCAATCAATCAATCAATCAATCAATCAATCAATCAATCAATCAATCAATCAATCAATCAATCAATCAATCAATCAATTAGGTATTGAGGTAATTCTATTCATTAATAGAATCCATAAATCCTTCTATCATCCATCCATCAATCCCTCTCTTAATCGATTTATCATATATCCAGATGCTCATTTACCCATACGTGGACTTATCAATCGATTGATCCTATTATCCTACCTCTGGAGTTCATCTTACATGCATGCACCCTTCCTCGGAATATGTTTCTTTGTATGTTCCGATATTAAAGTGCAAAAAGAACAAACTACAAAAGACGACAACAACAAACCGTACTCTCATATATATCTAATTCCCCGTGTGCGGTGCATATAAAACAAGAAGTGAATTGTTTCCCAGAAAAAGAAGCAAGAGTACTATACACATACATGTGCGACCTTAAATAAAAGATTTCCCAGAAAATTTCAAAAGCAACAAGTCCTGGTACCATGACGCTGAACGGGGTAGGGACAATATCGCCTGGGGAGCATAAAATGCAGCCATGAAATGGAGCAGATTGTAGTGAAGAGGGGTGCGCAAGTAAGAGCGACAGAGAGATAGAGTGCGAGTAAAAGCGACTTCAATAAATAGTTTTCCCGAGCCTGAGCAGGTGTATGTGTGACTGGGCCGCTGCGTGTGTACGAGGGGTTGGAGGCGTCTTTTGTACACAAACATAACAAAAATAATTTATAAAAAAAAAAATGTATAAAACCAATAACAATGGCGTGTGTATTGTGTGCCGCTGTGGCATCACAAATTCCCTAATTGACATTGTTGTTATTGCATTTAAAGCGTGTGCTTTCGCAGAAAAGAACGTCAGTAAAAATAAATAAAAAAGAAAACAAAAACAAAAACTTATGCAAAGAAAACATAAAGTTGGATTGGCAGTGGGAGTGAGCAAAACAATTAGAGAGACTCGGTCGGCACAAACAATTGCACAGGCTTAAAGGAACAACGGCAAATGATTGTTAAATACGTTTCCATGGCTAATTTGTCATAATTTTTCTCTTTTTATTAAAAATAATATTGCGGTTTGTTTACTTGCTGGTCGGTCGGTCTGATTGTCTGCTGCGGTTGGGGATTGTCTGTTTAGCTTCCTCTCTGTTGGGGGTTTTACTGGAATATTAGCTCCTCAGATGGGCATTTTTAGAAGTAATTTTATTTTGAAGTGAATTGATGAGTTGAATGACTGACGAAAGGCTGTCTGGCTCACAAGAAAAGCAGACGGACAGAGGGATAGGACTAAATCAACTCAGGAGATGATCATGAATATAATTATACTTTTCCATACCTATCACGCCTCCTTCTTGGCTCTAAGTAACTCAGTGTAAATGCCCTAGCCACAATGCGGCAGTTGTAGTAGCTTTACTGAAGCCGCCAGGAAGCTGCTTCAGGGAAGTTACTACCTAGGAAGCTGCAATTGCACATATATATTCTGTGTCAGTTCAAATGTCAGTTCAAATATGTCAGCTCAAAATATGACCGTGTCAATTATAGTATGTTCTCCTGCAGTCACCAGTGGACCTAGGAAACTGTAATTCAACATATATTTTTTCTGTGAAAGCATGACTAGAGATTCTTGATCTGGGTTTCTGATTTTGAAAGAGGACGTGGCAGTTCATAATATGGCCGTGGTAGTTGAAGTTGTGTTCAGAAAGGGTTCAAAGGAAGTCCAAAGGGTGTCGATATGGTGTTAATGGGTGGTCAACACGAAGTACAATACATATACATGTGAAGTCGCTGGTGATGTACTAGTCGAAGATTAAATCAAAAAATGTAGTGAATGCTCAGTAAAATAGGTTAGACATTTGATTGTCGAAAAATCTATGAAGGAACAGTTCATTCAGCAGAATTTTATTCAATGCCTTTCGAACTATGGTGACTGCTAAACGTACCCAATGTTCTTCTTCGTGAATTTTATACTTCATGTAATTACTGTCAATTTTTCCAGCAGTCAGCAGCGTATATGTAGAAATTGATGAGTGGAAAGAGGTCTGAAAATTATAAAAAATATCGTATATGCCTGTCACATGTCACAATTTGCTGCTTTGATTAACTTAATGTTTACTTCTGTGGCTTTCTGTGATATAAACCATTGAACTGTGTTTAGCTAGGGTTGACCTAAAGGCATTCCCAGTAATTACTTGCAATGGTATTGGCAGTCAAAGTATCAAAGTATCACTTTGACAAATAGAATGAATCAGTAGTTTTTCTTTTAAAAATTTAGAAAATACCAAGACATTTTTTGAAAGGCCTGTGAACCAAATTGTTTTAGGTTAAGTAAGAAATTTTCCACAAAAAACACTTGCTCTCTCTGTTAGACACTCACTCTCTACTAGAAACGCAAACTGTTTTATTTCCATCTGTCTGACATTTGACTTGATGAGCACACCCATCATTTGTGCATTTATACAAGTTAATTACGCTGACGGGGCACATTGTTTCTCAGGAATTATTCGAATGGTAGTAATTCAAATGTAAATAAGCTTAAATAAATCAACAGCATTGCCACCATTCGCCACAATAAAAAGGATATTAATCCTTTAACAATATTTAAATGTGGCATATTGCGTGTTGCGGTTGTTGTTGGTTTTTTTCGCCAGTCATGCCTTCGCCTGAATGATGAAATATGGCCGCAAATGAAGCATATTTTCGAATTTTTTGCGGTGTGTGCTAAATTACAACAACAAGGAGATCATAAACTAAACACATAAGCAGAAAATTCAGAAAATTAGCCGAAAGAAAAAAACAAAACGATAAGGATAACAAAAAAATAACAACAACAACAACGACCACCACCAAAACACCCAGTAGCTCACACAAATAAAGAAAGGTTACGCAAATCCTTTCCGTTGCTGACGTCTGTTAAGAAAGCCTCTCTGCTAATGAAATGTCCGGAAATGAAGAAGAGAGCCAACAAAAAAACCAACAAAAAAAAAAAAGAACAGCAACACGAAGCGAAAAAAATATATAAGAAACGGAAGTGTTTTCAACTTTCCGGTTAATTAATTTATTACAACTTAATACGTTCAATGACTTTTATTTTATTTTTAGACTTTCGACTTACTACTTCGGCCTTTCCCACTTCTACTTCAAGTTGAGCAATTACGGTTGAAGGGAAAAGTCAAAAGCTATTTATGTATTTATGGTTTAGTTTTTTCTGAGCCATAGAGCGACACACTGAGGAAAAATGGTAAGAGTTGGTTTGGAAAAAAAGAGGAAGGAAGAAAAATGTAAACAAAAATCTTTATACATTGGGGTGAAACAATTGGTTCCTCTGAGCCTTGTTCGAATGGGGCAATATGCATCTTTTTGATTCGAAAGTAAAAATTATGTTCTGATTGTCAAATGGTAATTCATATTCATATACAAATGGTATATATTTTTTTTATTTTTTTCCTTAACTGTGCTGGATTTGTTTACGTTGAATACTTTTAGACAGATTTTCGATTTGGTGGCAACTAAAATTTTTCAATAATTTCCACTTTACTTCAACTTTTGATCCCATTTCATTTCAAAATGTTGTTCTATTCCATTTTGTTCCGGTCCATTTCAATCCAGTTATCTTCCCATTCCATTCCATTTGTACGAGTGTTCCATTTCCATTTTGTTCCTGTCCATTACCATTTCCTTTCCCATTCCGTTCCCGACATAAATTCCAACCAAATATAAAAAAACCGCTTCCAAGTCGGTTGACAGACAGACATCGGCTACCACGCCTCCTTTTGGGCGTTACATAAGGAAAATAATGTACCCTTGGACATGCCTTTACAGGGTATAAAAACTATTCCAGCTCAAAATCACTCTTTGGTGACGCATGAGTAACATTTATCTCATAGTAATATTGAATGTCACTCATACGCCCAGTTGACCACGAAAAGTTAGGTTATTTCGATTGTTTGTGGCGGAACACAAGCCTCTTTTGGTATAGTTTAAACTTGAACATTTTTTAATTTAGTATTTGTGGATTGACTGTATTTCTCATAGTACTCTACAGTCATGTGCTCGGTTCAAACCTAAAATAGAACTTCAATCTCAATTTCTCATAATCTTTTTTTCTTCGAGTGTAAAAGTAAAAGTTTTATTGTTCATTGCTTCATTGAGATTACAAATATTCCCTTAAGAGGAGCAGGAACTTGAAACGAACTAAACCCAATTCTTCGAAATTCAGCATGAAGAGACCTAAACAAACATTAAATAAAAACCTGATTGGTATGAGAGATACACATACCTTCACCCACATACACTCTAAGCTTTCTGCACACACTCGCTCACTTCGATGGCAAACCACTAAAGACAGTATTTAACTCCAAATGAACTTCGAAAGTTATTCAAAGTTTTTTTTTACCCATTTTTTTCCTACTTTTTTATTTCAATTTAAAATGCATTTAAAATTCCTTTAAATTATTCATGTTGTGCGTTTACACGCCATTGTTTTGTTGCACGTCATTGCGTGCTAGGAAAACATTTATCATTGCGGCCAACAGCTAATAAAATGCTGCTACTTTTGGTGAAGAAAAGATAGCCAGGCCATGCCATGCCATGCGAGTATTGTGGGACAGAATAAACGAAGAGAGGCGTTCATGGAACACCTTGTGGAGTACACTCTGGAGTTAGTGAAATTCGTTGTTGATTTCGTGCAGACAATTGTTGTTGTTTCGTTTTTTTTTTTTTTGGTTGTTCATTATTTCGCCACTAGATGGCCGCTGCACTTGCCCGTGCGCTATTAAAGTGCAATAACGGATGCTAAAGCGCGCGCTTCCTTCCTTCCTGCGCAGCTAACGCTTCCGTTTGACAATAGTGACGCTGAGGCTTTGTAACCACCGACGAGGTGGGGCGGCTGGTGTGTTTAAGCCCCGCTGATATAATAACTTTTCGCCAACAACTGTGTTAGTGGAATTACTCACGTGTGCTAAGTTGTGCATTTGGCTATAAAATTCAAGTTGATACTCTTATACTCCACTATTCAGGTTTACGTGTAGCAGTTTTGTACACTGTGGAAATTCAAAGCTTTGTGATTACTTGAAGGAGCCATTAGTAAGGATCTGTGTGTTGTTTGCATACGTTTTACATCATTAAGTCGGCCATTATGAAATATTTCCTTACACAATTTGCTTTGCGTTAAAGTATAAAAAATGTATACAAAATTTTTTAAATTCCGAATTGCTTGTCTAGCTTTGTGAGTTTACATCTCATGTTTTTAAAGGTATGAGTAAGAGTATTTATGAGGAAAGATTTCTAGTAAATACTATTTTCAAATGGATGCACCATAAATGGTCCTTATGTTAAGCCAACTTTCCAGCTTCAGAAGACTTACCCAAGCTGAGTGAATTTAAAATTCAAATAAAATTTTACCTGTAACGAGAAGAAAGAGAAACCGAAATTATTTTTTTTATTTTTTAGTTTATTTATTTAAATAGTTTTAAAATATTTCCTTAGCTTTCGCCCTAAAGAAATGTATTCATGAAAGTTTTTTTTCTTTTCAAAAGTGTACGAAATTCCGCAACTACTTAAAGCTATTAAATAATAGTGACGTGGGTGAGCACACTTTCGAACATGCAACATGCATTCGGCTGAGGGTAAATAAATATTTTATTTTTAGGTCTCAAAAAGAAAACAAAAAAGAAGAAGAAGACCTAAAAGGATAACAACAAAAAAATTAAAATAACAGCTGCTCCGCTCACCAGAAACTATTACAACAATTTCGCTCTCTCTCTCTCTCTTACGTACACATACATAACAGTAATTTGGAGCAAAAAAAAAAAACAGTGTTGCTACCGCGTTCTGCACTAAAATTGCAGTGGCCACCGACCACAAGCAACACTGACTATGACGATGACTATGATTATTTTTAGAGTTACAAAAAGTGCCACAAAAAAAGATACAAAAGGTAAAAAAAGAAATGCTTCAGCACAAAGTTTCGAAAAACATTTACCACCTTTTGAGCCACCCACTGGCACTTTTCAGTGTGGCTACAAGTGGTAAATGGAGCTGATTGCAGGTGTGGTATGGTGAAGAGAGGAGAAGAGAAAGGCAGTACGGTTGAAGGCAAATTTTATTGAGGCAGGAGCAGCTGCAGTCTTAAAATTCACTGCACGTTGCCATATTTTGCATAACGGTATTTTATGGACTTTGAGTATTTGTTTTTGTTGTTTTTTCACAGAGAGTAGAAAGATCAGTCGCTAAAGAAGGCAGGAAGGCCGTGCCGTGTTGTGTCGTAAATGGAAGGACGAACGAAATGAAATGAAGCGCACAGCTACGGGAAGGACATTTGAGACGGGTGCGTACAGGGGATAGAATGAAAAGACAGCTAAAGCGCATAATGCTGCCAACAACTACAACAATAACCATCACAATGAAGAGAAGCGACACGGTGGATTTGGTAGGCATTAGCAATGTTTATGACGGGATACATTTACTCGGTGCGTCCGTCCTTCCGTCCGTCCGTCCGGACCGACCAAGTTTTCGAAATGGTGTTGCATTTCAAGCAGTTTCGGAAAGCAGTTAATGAAAGTTGGAGTTTCGTTTGCTTGTGTGTATGTGTGTGAGCATGAGTGTTCCACCCCTCCACCCCCTCTCCTCTACACTTGTGGTAACTTTCGATAAATTTTAGTTAGTGGAGTACGTGGAATTTGTAAGATTCGATTTTGGCGTAACCTTAAATATGAAAGGTTAAGTATGTGAATGTATTTTTTTTTGGTGGAGCCCCACTGTACTCATTGGCGTTTAATAAATTTCAATTGAAAGTGATATAGGGGCGTACGGGTACGCTAGATTTACTTCAATGGGTTCAATAAAAAGGAATTTAATTAAATATTATGCTAGAAATAGTTGAGAGCAGCAAAGGAGATTTGTGGTTTCTAAAAATACTATTTTGGGAGCATTAACTTAACCCTTTAAATACCGATTTAAATTTGGGCAAACATGTTCACAAACCATATATTATTTATTAGCTTTAAAATTTGACTAGTTTCCTTCCATTTTAAAAAAATTATATTTAACCCTTTAAAGACTCTTGAATATTTAGTTAAATTTGGCTCACTATATTGTGGATTTTTATAAAATTTCTATTTGTACTTAAGTCTATTTCCTTCAAGAGGGTTTTGAATCCATTTAACCCTTTAAAGACTTTTAAAGCTTAAGCTACATTTTCATAAAAACTTCATTTAAGTATTGGACTTTATCTACAAGATTAAAAATAAATTGTTTGCAAACTATTACTTGGAATTAACCCATTTCTTCCCATGGACTATTTAACTCTTTTGTTGTTACAGGCCCATTTTGGGCTTTGAAATTACTTATTGGAAAAATATATATTTTTTTCACTCTACATAAATTGTTCAAAAATTTCTTAAGTGAATTCTAAAAAAAGTTAAAAGGAAAAATCTGTCCTAAAAGGGTTAAGTACCCAAACTACGTTATATTTTTCGAAATTTTTGTGAGCAACTTCTCTTGTACAAATGCTTATAAAAAAACTTATATTTTGGCTTTTAACACTCGAAAATTTTTCTTAACCCTCTACCAACTACATATTGAATAATTCTTTAGATAGTACCTATATGGGCAGATAAAATAAATGCAGTATTCACAAAGAATATTTTTCTTTTCGAAGCTAACTTAATTTCTCTCCTAGAACATTTAATCGTTAGGAAATACTAAGTTTTGACATTTAGTACCGAACAGGTTAACATTACAAAAAGTTCCACATTCAATGAAACATTTTTCAAAACGAAATATGATGAAAAGAAAAAAGTTTTTGATGCTTTGACTATTGAACCTAAGGAATGGGTTAAGTTTGAAACACATAACATTATCTTTTACCCTTGAAGTACTCCAATTCCCTTTAAACTGACCACTGGCCTTAATTAGATTCCTTTGCAAATGAAATATTTGATTTAGCTTTAATTTTGATACGCTCAGTTGACCAACCGAAAATTCCTTCCCGGAAGCAATCACTTAATCGACTTAATCCATGTATAAATTACCCTAATTCCTAGAAGTTGCCACCCACACATTTAAAGCGCATCAATTCGTAGACTAATTGCACGAAGATTTATTTTTAAACGCCCTAATGCCAAGACAATTACAAAATAATTTCACTGCTTACTTCAAACGTTGAGTGGTGGCAGCAGAGGCAGCCATCACTGAAACACTCGTTCCTTTGATTCAGTCTCAGTTTTAACGCGCATTTATTCGTGCAACGTCTTCAACGCCAACGAGAGCTGAGAGCAATTTGCCTAATTCACTTCTGGCAGTTGCATTTCATTTCATTTACGAGGAATTTTGTACAGCGGCGATGTTGACGACGTTGACGATGATGACGATGATGACGACCAGCCGTTCCAGTAGCTCCATCGTCTTCGTCGTCGTTACATCACCGAGCCAATCTAGGTTAGTGGCACTCGAAGAAGGAGTGAAGTGTGGAAGGAATGATTGAATGACTAAATGGACTGGGTGGGTGGAAAATATATATATTTTTTTTTTGCTATCCCACCCACACCTACTTTTGTATGTGCTTTGTATGTGTGTGAGAGTTTGTTTCTATGCAATTGTTTCGGTTCCGCCCGTTGGTGTCACTTCATAATGCCTGCCTAATGATTTAACTATGAACGTAATAAATTAAGTTAGAAAGTCATAAACTAACTGGGTGAATACATGGCCTTTTTTTGTACGCAGGCAATTGAGGGCATTTGCTGACTCTTCTCCCTTGCCGGGCGTCTTCATCAACGGTGATCTGCCTTAGTTTCCAAGTATGAAATGGAGTAAATCTCAACTTAGCTTACAGCTTTTGTTGTTGCTGTTGTGATACACATGTTCTCCATTTTCTTTCAGGGATTTTTCATTTAAAGCTGCTGTTGTTATTGTTTGCTCATGTCTATATATATAAATTCACTTTATCCATCCACTCTATTCGTTTTCTAATGGCAGTGTTGGCAGTTTTGTAGGAAAAAATATCAGTTTTTGAGATTTTTCAGAATGTATGGAAAGAAGGAATTTTGACAGTATTTTTCAATTAAATTTGAAAAAGCAAAAATATTCCATTGTTGTCCATAAATTACGTAACGCATTTTTTCACAGTTTTTTTAATCCTATTGGAATTTGTGAGATTTTTTATGGGCATTTTGAAGGTGTTTTTTTGTACACATAAGCTGAGATTCTGAGTTATAGAAATTTTGATGAATTTTTTTTGTAATTGGCAACACTATTTCCTGCTTTTCCTTCTTGCTCGCGTATGTGCATGATGGCTGCAATAATGGTTCTGGGTTTGCTGCATGCCTAAAATATCTAATCGCATTTCCTTGGTTTCCTTCCTTGAAAGGGATTTATTTTAGCTCTACTTTTTCTTTTTTCTTTTTTTTGGTTTGTTTGTCTTCTTCGGTATTACATTTTAGCTGGGATACTGCGCTGTTACTGCAATAGTTTGCTAGTTGCAAGAGGACACCAACCAACATCATCATCATCGCTCAGCGGTAAAAACAATGCAGGGCATGTTCTAGCATAACAATGAAGTAAATTTAACTTAAAGTGCTTTTGGTTGTATGTTATGTATCCTTTGTGGTCGTTGTTGTTGTTGTTTTGTATCTTGACTTCCTTCCTGGCTGGAAAAATAAAACTGGAACCCGTTTGGATAATGGTGTTAGTTAGTGGTGGTCGGTGGCTTTAAGAATATTACCATTTTCAATTTCAATATATTGGCACAAGTCAATTTAGCTCATCTTACATGTACAATGTACAAAGCAGTGATTCGATTGGGTTCGTACGTGATAATGTCTGAAGGGTAAGAAGTGTGGCATGGATTAGTTGTGGTAACTATGGGTAGCGTCTGAAATTCATTCCATTGGAAAATTCAATTTTAATCCATTACAGAAAAGAAAGGCGAGTAAAGGTCATGCCATATACAAGCAAGATGACCTACTATAATACTAGGGTAGGAAACATTTTAGGCTAATGATCTGACATTTTTATTAACTCTTCACTTCACTTATTAAGTTCTCCTAATACACATTCGATACATGTGTCAATACATATTTTGTTTGGCAATAAATTCCACTTATTCCTCCCAGCCATTCAATATTAATGGAAACCACTGTCCGTGAGTATATGAAACACATAAATTGTTACTATGTCCTGAAATAAAACAATAACCAAGCAAATCTAACGAAATCTAATTGACATTTTCATGAAGTTCAGCTCGCATTGATTTAATATTAACCACGTATGTACGTGCGCCTGTGTGTCACACTGAAGTCTGTCAATTTCCAAGGATTATTTATTTTTTGTATTTACGCAAACAAAATTCTCGTATGAAATGTTAATAAAATTATTCGTTCGCTGAAAGGAAAATAAAATATTTAAGTTAAAATGTCAAGGGTTAATTCAAGCGAATGGTTTAAGGAGTATGCGAAATATTAAGTCCGGCAATTGTAGAGTGACCAAATTCTTAGAATACTATAGCTTTTACTCTCATTGGAAATGAGTTATTTAATATTTAATTACAATCTTCTGTCATATTAATTTGCTTCGATATATCTGATGCCCATTTTATGTATGTAATACAGAAAGTTAAGTGACTTTCTGTATTTTACAAAAATGGTTAATCGTGCAATTCTATGTTTTTTACCATTGATAAGAATTTTCTTCTTCATAAACCAATTGTAATGAGTTGGTTAATTACATCCACACATAATGTCCACACTTCACATACATTAGGTGTCACTGGCGTATGAGTAATATTTCAAGATATAATTTCATGCGTAGAATTGTATAAAAGTGTACATTTCTGTCAGGGAGTAAATTTTTAGAAAGAGTAGTAGTTTTGCATCGTATGAAACTGACATAAAAGTTTCAGGAGTAGATTTCTGACAATTGTAGTAGAAAACTAGAGTGTGAACTATATTCGACTATGCCGAAGCTGAAATACCCCAGTATGATGCATTTAGAAGTACCTACCTCGAACATAACAAAAGTTTGTCTTAAGACCCCATTTTGAGCCAATTATAGGTGGTTTCGGAAACACAGACCACGTTCAAAATCCGTTTCTAAAAATTTCCAATCCAAAAAAAAACCCCCAAAAAAAATTTGTATCTCAAGACCCCATTTTGATGGGGCTTGGAAGCTCGGACTATGTTTAAAATCCATTTCCAATCAAATGCAGCAATAAAAAAGACTTGGAAAATGTTGACCATTTTTTTCGTTATATGGGAGCCACGGACATCGCTAAATCGCCTCAGGAGGTGAAAAGGAGGAGGAGAAAATTAACAATCAAAGCGAGAGTAGTAAAGCTACAAAGTGGCATGACACCTCACACGAAATCCACAGTTTAAAATGAAATGGGAATGAAGCTGGAACGAAATGAAATTGGAAAAAAATTTTGTACTGCATCGGGAAAGTAGTGGAAATGGAAATATCGAAAGTTATCGATGTAGTATTTATAAATTATTTATCGTTAAAATATAAAAAAAAAATATCGATAAATTATTTTAAAAAATATCGATAAAATATTGAAAAAAATATCGATAAAATATCGATAAAATTACCGATAAAGTTAGCTTCGATCTTACTGAAGATAGTTTTTATCAACTGTGGTAATTTTTTACCACTATATACACCGAGAGAAAACAATTATCAGTTTTCGTTTTTATTTTAACAATTTTCACTGTCAATTTAACAGGTTTTCGACTGTCGGCTGGTTTTTAATGGCGAAACTGTTTTTTTTTTCCTCGGTGTAGTAAAGATTTTCAATATATTGCCAACAGTTTTTGTGCAAACAATTTACATGCAATTTAGTTGAAGAGAACACCTTAAAGTTCCATCCTACATGGAATCCACTTCCACTGTGAAAAGAATTCCTCCAATGAATTTCCACGCACAAACTGAGTGGAACTTTAATAGATCATGGAAAAAAACCTACTCCAATTGGCAAAAACTTTCTAATATTTTTCCATATAAATAATATTCTCCATCAAATGAACAAGAACAAATTACCTTAGCAACCAAACCCCAGCCTTAGTTGTAATGGAAATTTTAGCTATTTCCTGAGGAAATTATTATTGAATTCAACAAGTGAAAATGTATTCAGATATGCATCAACAACAAACAATCTTGAATATTGAATGTTTATGGCCTGTTTAGCATACACGGGAGGAGTGGGTGCAAGAGTAATCTGAACTACAACACTAGGACACCATGCAAAAAAAATAACATATCAAATAATAATTTTTGTTTTTTCTGTACATTTTTTGTTGGTATTTTTTGTATTTTTTCCCTGTTGACCATTACAACATTTTCCCACACATAAATACAAGGAAGAAAAAAATATAGGAAAATTATGGATTAACTACGAAAGTAGCATAAATATTTCTAAAGAGTTTTACTTTAAAACATACGCGAAGATTTATGCTTTGTTTTTCCACAATTTTGTGGTGCTGGAAGAAACTTTTCTTTGTGTGAGTGAATGTGTGTGTGTGTTTGCATGTATTATCAATAAACATGTTTTGTTATTTTTGAAATCCTTCTACCGCCTTGAAGCTCTATAAATTTGCAGGACAAGCACGAGCACTGAACTGAACTCCCTGAACTCTTCGCAGCTCTACAGAATATCTCAAAGAAAGTTTCACTCAACTAGTTTCTCATCCTAGGAAGTTTTAGTTTAGTTTTACTTTGGTGAATATCCACCAAATACAGTGAATTAAAGAAAAAAAGAACGAGACCAAGAAGACGCTGTGGAAGAAGTGAAAAAAAGTAATTTAAACTTAGTGGAAGTAAATTTTCTACTATCAACATTTTCTGGGGATTTCTTATTCCCATAATAATAATAGCAAAGAATGACAAGGAAAGGAGAAAGAGAAAACAACTTAAAGCCAAGTCACTTTAATGTCAACCCCCTTCGCAAGACAAAACACCAATAACCAAACTATCTTCTCTCACACCACACTCCATTCGAATACGAATCCTCAGCTACTGCACAGTATAGATAGGGATTATACTCCGCTTCTGGCTTGCGGTTTTGTCGCCATATCAGCCACAGCACACACATACACATTAGAAGGAAAGCGAGTCGTACGGAAGGATTTTCCAACCCCTACCAAAGCTATACTATCTAAGTCGATACAGTCGATAGCGAAGTTGAACTCCTCACACCTAATTTGCGGTTAGTATCGGTGGCATTTTGGTGGTCGAGCCGGGCCATATTATTAACTTCATGTTTCGCTCTTGGACATTATTAAGTGTTGAGTGCTGTCTAAAGACCCCACTAGGCACACAAGTCAAGTAAAATTCCAACTAATATTTTTATAAGGCAACGGTGGCCTTTAATATTCGTGGCTTGAAAGATACTCCAAGCCATTCCTTCTCCGTATTTCAAAAAAAAACATCAAATCCAGTAACAATACAAAAATGACAGTCGCTTGGTTGGCTTTTGGGGCGTCTCGGTCATTGTGGGTAAATTCGAAATCGGATACACTTGCTAATTCCTCGAGGCGAGAATGTGTTGCTATCCATTTGGTTGGTACGGACATTCGCTTGGTTGGGGATTGCTTGCTTGCTTTCTGCTGTCTTTTTTTTTTGGTTGGCTTTTCTCGTTCATTGTTCATGTGGTTCTTTTTTTTTTTCTGCTATCGCTGTGGTTTTAATGACAATAAATGTCAAACAGATTATAACTGTAGTGGAGAAGTTATGCGGTGTTGTTCTTGTTAATTTTTTTATCATGGCAAAAGAAGGCAATTTAATAAAAGAAAATTTAAGATGAATTTTAATTAAATATTGATTTGTTTTGAGGTTAAAGTGAGTGTATGTGTTTAGTTTAGTGGACACTTAATGGAAAAAGGTTCTCTCCATGATAGTTGAGCTTTAATTTTAGTAATTAAACAGATTGGGGCGGGCTAATCACTTAAGTGGATACATGCAAAGCATTATGTTGATTCGAGAAAGGATGATGGGTTAGTGGGAAATTTGTTTATGAATTTCGCAATTGGTGGGAAAAACACTTGCCCGGAGGCTGTTTCACATTTGGATTGTATGACAGAGAACAGCAAACGAGTAGTTCTTACGAATTCTCGGACTGATGGAATTAGGCTTTTTATTGCAGAGCAACATCTACCTTTGAAATAACGATATAATAGCCTCACACATCCCACGCTACCAACGATACTCCAAGAAGTCAATAGGGCTGATTACTCTACTGTCACCAATTAGCTAAATCGCACGTTGCTGGACACGGTCAAAGAGCTCGAGATATGTGAATTGTACTCCATTTTAGAATTGATGTGGGTGGTATAGACGGAGCAGAGATTGGCGGGAGTGAAGTTTTTCTTGCACCATTTCAGGCTGCTCCTTTCGACACGTCAAAGATACCATTGTAATTGTTGGATAATTGTCAGGCCATATTACTTTAAGAAATGTTGTCTTATCCTCCCCAGAAAACTTAATTAAAACTTTAAGACTTGTGTTCAAAACTTTTTAAAATAGCCTGTTAGCCATGAATTTGTAACTGAAAAGTTATCTTGGCAGAATTTTCAAATACTCAAATTACTCATAAATTACTTTCCTGTGTTGACTAACCACTGATCAAATTAGTATTTAACTAAGCACTGTTAATAGCTTTCAAAAGAGAAAGCAAATATTTTTTAGATTTAGTTTTGCATGCAAATAGCAGTTGCCATACGTTTATTCACACCACCCATGTTTCCTAATTTGAAAGGTTTTAACTTTATTTACGCTATTCTGATCCATTTATTGATAGGTATCCATAATTTTTGCTGCTCAATTATCTTTAAAAAAACGTGCGAAGTCAATGTTCTACCTGAACTATTTTAGAGCTCATTGCATGACAAATAAATTCATCATCATCACTGAGTTAAATTCGTATACCTAGGCGTATACGTAATTTTTTAATTTTAGCATTAATAAAATGTATGCATCTTTCTCCAAGCGGTAATTTTAGCAAAAAGGAAGTACATAAATGCAGTATATTTATAAAAACACGTGCATTTTTTGATACATTTCTATACCATAAATGTGTTTCTGCAATTTTCATCGAAAAAGTGAAATATTTATGATTTATTTTTAAATCAAGGTAGTCCGTCTACCGAGTTAGCTTATATGGAAAACGTTTATTGGAACTTACTTCTTGGTGTATATTTGTTTACTTGTATATGTTTCTGATGTTGGTTGAAAAAGACAATAGAAGGCAACACAGTCTTCAGTCAACTAATGTTGCTGATGGGGGGTAGAGTGGCAAATGGCAAATACGACACGCCTGTTGTATTGTCAACAAAAAACACTTGTTGCACACTTTTTACTAGTGACATTTACTACAAGGGATATGACTTCTTCAGTGAAAAACCTCCAAAAACTCACTTCAAAATAAAAAACACCGTCAAAAAAAATTGTCTTGAAAATAGTAATTTTTTGCTATTTAAATCGTTAGAGAGTGGGTTAATATTTATTTAAAAATTTTAATTTTTTTATTATTACTACTGTTCTTGTCTAAAAAAACGCCCTTTACCCTTGAGACATCAATTTATCAAGTTTCTTCTTTCTAAATTTAGTTTCACTTAATCTCATTTAATTTCTATCAAAATGTCACTTGCAGCATTTACAAATTACAAATTAGTTTAGGTACTTGACGTACCAGTTCCAACAAAGTTTGACAAAGTAATTTGTCAAACTGCAACAAACAACAATGAATGGAAAAATGCACTTAAAAGTTCACACTGACAAGATGCCACTAACTACATGCACTCTTCTTCGCTCACTGACAGCTGCACTCTTGACATTTCAAAAAAAGCGGCGAACTTTTTAGAAACAAACAACAACAACGAAACCAACAATGCAACATTTAATTTTTTTGCCTCCCCTTCTTTACTCAAGCGTAATTCAATTATTTCGCACATTTCGCGTGTAATTAATTACGCGCTCATCTAAATGAATGCATGGAGGCTTCCGGCTTCCGGTTTCCGCTGGAAATGATCACACGAAAACGCCATCGCAACACCGTCATTGTACGACATAATTCGCCATCACAATCGCTATTCACAAATACGCACATTGTGAATTCATGAAAGGCACCGGTGCGTATGTGAAAAGCATTCACAATTAGCTTATGGCACATACGCCAGGCATGTACTCGCAGGTAGGCTTATCGAATAGCAGACCAATTCTGCATATGAATGCTAACAGCGATTTTCCTAGTATTGCGGAGGATTCCCGGTGATTTGAAGAGCAGCGCACAGCCCAGCACGCACGCACTCACATTTATTTTGGGTGTGCGGCAGCCGCAAATAATATTGTGCATTTCAATTTTTGACTAGAATTCGCCACTGTCTGCCTTCATATGGCCCGCTCTATCCTTTCGGATGGTAATGGTTGGGCAATTCCCAATTGTCCTACACCTCTCGGCACTGGCATTCGATTCGATTTCATATTCGAAATAAGAAACTTTTCGTTTGTTTTTCCAGAGCATACATACCAGTTACACATGCATTGGGTACATACATATTTTTCGGTAAGTGTGTGGGTGTGATGGCTGCACGTAGGCCACGTGCTTTGCATAATCAAAAATTATGTTCATGGCTCGTTGATGTTGCAATTTTTGGCTAGCAATTTTCTGTGGCATCGTTTCTATGTTTAATTTTTTGGTGGTTGAGAGTTTTTAAATAATTCATCTGGTTGTTGTTGCCGCTGCTTTAAAGCCTCTCATTTAATTACACTTTTTATTTAGCGTTTGTAATCTTTCACAAATGAGAGTTGGGCACGTGAAATGTCAAATGTAAGTGATGGTGGGTTTTCGGTTTCGGTTACCCATTAAAATGGTGGAGTTGAGTGATGGACGTGAATGCAATTTTTGGTGGATTTAAAATTGAAGCAAATAAGGAATAAAAAAATATTAAAAGTGGAAAATGGTTAACCCATGGTGGGAAATGAAAATTTTTGAACTGGTTTTGTTCAAGTTCAGAAAAGGTAACAACTGCCAAGTGTTACTCAATATGACAACACATTTTTCGCCACAACTTTGTACACCAAGCCCACTAATGTGTGCTCAACATTTGGAAAAATTCTTTAAAAACTTTGGCTTCATAATTTCAACATCCTCCCCTATTCAACGGTAATGCCATTTAATTTCTTGATTTAACTTCTGTCCAAATAAATTAATTACGAATTCCTGACACATTAAAAAGTCTCTCCAAATAACATTTCATTTAAAAACTGCAGTAATTTTTCAAAAAAATAAAAAAAATCCCATTTGTCCTTAAATAGAATTTATTTGTTCAAGTCGTGTTCATTGAGAGCGAGAGAGATGCATTTGCTGTGTGAATCTGTGTCCAGCTGTGTGTGATAATTTCTTCATGGCTGTCTCCAAGCGTACATGTTGCTCGCCAATTAACACGCATTTTACCGATAAAACCCGTTAGGGAAAAAATATATAACACAGAGTCGTGAGCGGCATGAAGATGGTCCGAGCGTTTGCATTGGTCCTTGCGAATGGCCCTGCTGGAACACACATTTCTATACATACTTTCAAATGCAACACAATGCAATTGTTATTATTTTTGTGTGTGAGAGTGTTTGGGACCACTGAGAAATGGCACTGCATTCTGGTTGGTCAGTTTTGTGGTTTTGCTCGATTTCAAAACGCTGGTCGTTTAGATAAGTGCAGTCTGGTGTAAAATGTGGCTCAATTAGTGTGCAGTGCTTTTGAGGATAACACTGTCAGACAGAAGTTCCACTTCGCAACTTCGTTATTATATGCGAATAGTAAGTGTTCTTAAACCTCTGTTGTCTAGTTTTTTTCCAATAAATCGGAACAAGATTTTGTTGAAAATTAAAATTACTGACCGATGTCATATAAAAATGTGTTAATTTATGTTCCATATTTTAGCATCTTTTACGCTGTTATCATAAAAAACTAGTCTTTCGACTGTATCTTCCGGTTCACCTCTGGTCTCTGGTATTAAATAGTTAATATTGATTTGATTAGAAATTCTAGAGAATGCATTTCAAGGAAGTTCTTTGCGTCTCTTATTTATCTTACTAGACACTATGGTCCCGTATGCATAAAAACTAGCAAATAATTCTAAAATATTGACAATTGAAAGGTCAAACTAAATACAAAGAAAGTAGCGTAGTCTAGAGATCACTACTAAAAGGAGTGTTCACTTGCATTCCATACAACATTTTACCGCATGCATTCTTCTTCTTCTTCTTCTTTGGTTCCTGTAACTCCTTCAGGAGCATAGGGCCTTACCGCATGCATTGGTCACTGATATTCCACGAACCATTCAACAAACAGAAAACCCAACCTGTTGTGACAACCGATTTCTGCCCAACTGAATGCTGGAACATCTGCTTTCATTTGTTGCAACATATGCGTTCGGTTACTTTGTGATGTCACAACAACAGCTTTTCAAACTGCAACCAATATATGTCACGCTGAGAGGAAAAAAGCGTTGAAATGTATAGAGTGTCAGTACATTTCAACGCTTTTTCCCTCTGAGTGTGTCATATTTACATTCGATTTTTATTTGTATTTTGCGACAACAGAGAGTAGATGTTGTGACATAGGTTTGATGGATATTGCGACAACAGATAGTGGATATTGTGTTTCGGCTGAGTGTGGATGCTGCTGCGACTTAAAGCAGATTTTACTGTGCGTAGTAGCTTTATTTTGGGAACAAAAATGCATTCAAAAATTTGGACCTTCTAGGCCAATGAGTGGTGTGAATAAAGGAATACTAAAGGCTATTTGCATTCAAAACTAAATGTAAATAGCATTTAGTATTCCTTTATTTACACCACCCAATGTCAACATATGCCAATGAAACCATGAAGTTTACCATATAAAGTGTATGGTAAATATTCTAGTTTTGTAATTTACTTTCTAGATTCGGTGTAAAGATTAAAGTTGCAGGATTTTAGCATAAATGGTTGATAGCTCTTCAAAGATTCCTCCTAGCTGTCCTTTTTCTGACCCCAACCTTTAGATGAATGCTCACCAGACTAGTCAGAAATCGATAGATTTGTATGCCAATGTCATACGTTTCCCACATCTCAACCTCCCAAACTCTAGTGGCCTTCAAAGGGTTCCATATGTTGCAAAAGTTCAATTCATTTCCAATTTAAGTACAATACTTATTTAAAATCAAAACTTTTCCACTCAACGCAATATCACTCAATGACAAAAATTATCTTTTCTTTTCCCACGTACTTACTACTACGCCATTTTTGTATATCTTCATTCTTTATATGAATTGGTTTTGTTGTTTTATTTTGCCAACCAACAATCGTAACAAAATACAAGGCCTAATGGCTTATGTGCGCGGAATAAGAATTAAGGAATCCTTGTGCTGTATGTTGGCGTACGTGTGTGTGTGTATGTTTTGTGTGTGTGTGGAAATATCAGCGAACCGGTTAAAATTCTACTAGGAATTCGCGCCAGAAATAAGTGATGCTGATTGAACTTGGCATCTACACACAAACAGATGCTTTCGCTATAACCACACATGCCATATACACACACACACACATACACAGGCCACTTCGTCCTTTTTGCGTCTTTAAAGATGTTCGTTTCGCATTTCACGATTTTACATCGACTTGACTTGACTCGACTCGACTCTCGCAAAACTGATTTCCGTTTCCGTTGTAGTGTTCGTGGTGGTGATGGTGGTTGTGGTGGAGTTTTGCTGTGCTTTTTGTTGTTTTTGTTGTTGTTTACGGCTCGTGTGTTTCATTCTATGTGAGCTCCTGGCGTTTCTATTTTTAGACACAAGGCAATTTTTGTTGCGCAGCTAAATGTAGGAAAAAGAAATGAAGAAGAAAACTGACACACACAGACACACGCACACACGTATACACAAAGAACGAAAAGTCTTTCAGCTGCTGAAAGAACAACAAAGCATAAGCAGCAGAAGAGTCTGTTTCCTGTTACTTCAGCCTCTGTAGCTCTCAGACCCCTTAGCACTTGCTCACTCTCTCTGTCTCTCTCTGCTCGGTGTGCTTCATTGCATATATTTTTCCTATACGCATATCCTTCGCAATTTTTTCTGTGTTTTTTTTTTATTGCTCTTCTTTTGGCTTGTTATCTCGAAAATTAACTAATTTTTGTTGGCCTAGTCCTCAATTTGAATTGGAATTGATTTCAGTGAAAATTCTTCCTTCGAATTGCGTTATCCTTTTGTAAATTTTTTGTGAGTGAGGTTGTTTGCTTGCGAGTGTGTGTGTGTGTGTTTCTTTTAGAGTCTCCTTGAAACTTAAACTATTTTTACTGTGTTTTCTGCAGGCCCTTCCCTTACTCATTCCCGTCTTCTGACCTTCTCATCCTGTTGCTTTAGTTTCATGTTAACTTTTTTCTAGTATTTTTTTTCCATTTCGTTGGCCTGTTCTGCGGAATTTTTATTGTGGGTTTTGTGTGTGTCCTTCCTGAATGCCTCCTTGTCTCCTTGTTGTATATTTCTTCATGCATAAAAATGTCCTTTGAGATTTGTGATTTTTTTCTTTCTATTTCTATTTCTATTTTATTACTTTTCGCTTTTATGACTTTGTTAATTTGCTTAACATCTGCCGCTGACCTTGTTTTTATATGTGCGAATTTACTTTCCTGCGATGGAGTGCAAGTGGACACGTTTCTCTTATAAAAATATATATTTTTTTTTGATTGAATATTAACTAGACATTTTTGTAGAGAATATTCGAATATACACACGCACACCTGTTATTAAACTGCAAATTGGTTTACTTTGTGAGTAAGTGTGTGGGTTGTTGATTTTTGAGATGAAAGTATTCAAAGGATATCTATTTTACATCCATTCTAGGAGTCTACCTAGTACCGCAGGCTTACAGAGGATTTTTCTGGCATTACTCGTAGCTAAAATTATAACTACTAAATGAATAAATTTGTTTAATTTTATAAATTTTTCTGAAATAATATGATCTATTTTCTTTAAGAGAGCGAGTAACTGATGCAAAAGTTTAGAAATCTTTGAAAGTACTTCCATACTTTTCTATTTACGGAATATTTTCATTACATTTAAAAAGCTTTTGTAGTTATTTATATGATATTCCCACGCTTTGAGCAACATTTTATCAAGTAATTAATTGTTTTAATGGAGATTTTGGTTTTTCATTGGAATTTCCTGATGACTAAAATAGTCAACCTTAAGATGAATTTCAGTTAAGGGTTTTTTTCCAATGAAAATGTCCACGCCAATCAAAACCGCAAATTTGAGTGGGCTCTAAAATGTGTGTCGTTTACAAATAAACGCATCTACAACCGAACAAAAACACAACACGTGTGCCAAAAACCTTTATCGGATAAAAGTGTACACTAAGAGGAAAATAACTATATAAACTGTTAAGAGAATTATCTGCGGTCTGATCGAAGCTAAAATACCCTGCACATACGAGTACGATTCATTCTGAGGCCATGTGTTAGTAATTTTATCGAAAATCGGTATTCGGTACTTTATTGATAGTTTTTCGATATTTTATAAATATTTTATTCATAATTTTTCGTTATTTCATTGAAATTTTTCGATTGTTTGTCGATAATTTCCATTTCCACTTCATTCTCGATTTATTTCAGAATTTTGCTCCCATTACATTTTGTTCCAGTTTTATTTCCATTTCGTTCCCGACATAATTTCCAATCAAATACAAGAAACGGCTTCCAATTCGGTCAAGTATTTCTCAAGGTAAAGGAAAATAGTGCAAATTTTTATGAGAGGTATGAGGATTTGTCGATATTTTATCGAAAATTTTTCGATTTTTAATGGATAATTTTTTGAAGTTTTTCGATATTTTATCGATAATTTTTCAATAATTTTTCGATAATTTATCGATAATTTATCGTCAATAATTTTTCAATATTTATCGATAATTTCCATTTTTTTATCCATTTAAAAATTTTGTTCCAATTCCATTTCGTTCCCGACCTCATTCCCAATCAAATGCAAAAAACGACGACCAAATCGGTTCAGTACTTCTCAAGATAAGCGAAAATAATACAAATTTGGAGGCCATTTGGTATGGGAGGTAGCCGTGGTTCTTATCCGATATTGCCCATTTTCAATACCGACCAACCATTCGGCAAAAAAAGAGGAATGCCAAAATTTGGAAGAGATTGCTCAAAAGCTACTGCAGTTATCGTGCCGCCCCCATTATCACCACACCTCCAGGAAATTTTATTTTCCCATACGAACCCACCTATTGAATTTCATGATTGTAGATTGAAGGAATAGGAAGTTATTCCATGAAGGTTTTTACTGGTCACAGCGTGGGTCTTCAGAAGGACAGAAAGATAATAGAGAGTGAAACTGCTGACAATACACGTAAATGTAGAAAATATCATTAACGGATTCGCTAAGATCGAAAAGAAAATTTTAATTGGTTTTTTTAAATTTGTTAATTTCAGTGGTTGTCCATAAACAACGTAACGTTTTTTTTTTCGTTATTACCTTCTCCCCTCATGTATTGTCTAGTAGACAAATCAAGCATTCACTATATGGGTTGCGTTACGTAACATTTAATATTCATAAATTTCGATCCTGGCATTTATTGAAATACATTTTTTTATAAGAAAAGCTTTTACAAGGAAAAACGACGTCGTTACGTAACATAATGATTAAATTTTTTTTCGTTAAAAATTTTTTTCCTAACCAGCTTAAGAATTATTCAAAATTCCGAATATTTCTTTCAATTTACAAATCGAACGAATAGTTTTTCTTCAGTGTACTTTTTACCACAGAGGCTGTTAGTGTGGTTTCATATAGGCTGCACTATGAAAACACACTTCACCATGCGTATCATTTTTCATTTGTTTATGCAAGTATACATATTTGTATGTGTGTGTGTGTTTAAGCGTATGAAGTGTGAAGAAATGTTTATTTGTTTATGAGTGTGACTGTCTTTAAGTGAGAGTATTAGGGAGTAGGAGTATACATATTTATACGAGTATATAACGAAGTGTGTAGTGTGTCCATTTTATTTCTTTATTTATTGGCGTAAAGTGTTGGCTAATTTCATCAGGCGCTTACGACCACACTCACTATTCACTAGTTGTGTTTTTCTTCTATTTTAATATAGTTATTTTCGTGACTGGAAGTGCTTTTTTTCTAATCTTGTAGTTGCCGTTGTTGTTCCCTTTTCTTGGTCATAGTTTATGCTTTGACGGATTTTCTAGGCCTTCTTTTTGCTTTTGGGCTTTTGATTCAGTCACCTTGCGTCGACTCTATTTGTGTCTACATTCCTTTTTTTTTGGTTATTTTTTTCTGATACCCAATTCGTAGGCTTACTTGCCCTCCAACACTCTTAACACTTGATTTCGATTCGTTTCACTTTTTTTCCCTTACACTTTTGTTGTTGCTGAGTTTTGTTTTTTTTTTATTTTCTTTCGCGCCTTTTCTCCTGCCTCTAAAACGGTGGCATGTCCTGCCACCGGAAGTGAGCATATAAAAACCGGAAAGTATTTATTTCGTTCTTGTTTTTTTGGTTTTGTTGTTGTGTGTGTTTGTTTGTTTGTTTGTTTCAGCCTTTTGTCGTCATATTTTTTGCGCTATTTTTAGTTGGTTTAGTTTCTGGTGTTGCTGCTACATTGTGCCTTTTTATGGGTTTCCTTTTGCCATTTTTCTTATGCCCTTTTATGTGTTTGTTCTTTTAGTTTTTTCCCATTTTCATTTTCATTTTTATTCTTTGTTTTCTGTTGGAAAGGATTTTGTTTGTGGTTTGGCGCTCAAACATGCAAATTCGGGTTAAAATTTATTTTTGGATTCCGTTTGCTTGGCTGCAGGATAAGGTGGGCGAGGGGACATAACAGCGATGGTGGTTTGAGTAGGTGGTGCATACAAACAAAAGTCTAACGTATGCCAGGACACATGTCTGTCGGTTTCTTAACTGTGGTTTGTGTTATCCCTGCTAATAGGATTAGGCACTTAAATTGGCTTAAAACTGAAACAATGTTTTGGCTGCTGGCAGGAGGGGGCTAGGGAATTTTTGTTTGTTTTCGTATTGGAAACTGCTGTGAACTACTGAAGTTTTTAGAATTTGTGTACATTTTGGAGTGAAATGGATTAAATTGCAAAATGACATTTTTTCCATTATCAATTGAATAATCTTTTCCTACCCACAAGGACTATTGAATGGAGTTTAAAATGTTTAAAATGTTTAAAATGTTATTAACTTGTCTTTCTAAAGTCTTTTTTTTTTTCTGATAAAAGGTTTTTTTTTTGTAATATGCATGTGATGTAAAGTGCATCGACTTAATTCAATTCATGTGTTAATTATATTCATTTTCCATGGACTTCGTGTAGTATTTTTAAATGTGAAAATCAAGTAATTTTCAGTTAAATTAAATTAAATATTGCACTTTATATGCAGGGCACTTAATAATATTCATATACAAAAAAGCCGGTATCTGTAAACAAGACCATGGCAAATTTAAATAAGTAATTATAATTGATTTATAAAATGCATTAATGCAATGCACGGTGTATCAAAGAGTATTAAACGACAGGTTAACAACAATTTGAGTCACCTTCGTCGGTTGAGTACCAGTTAACGTAGTTTACCTGATAATAGCCATTGTATGAATGCGACAATGGAATGAGTATTAAAATCACATTTACACAGGCTTGTTCTAGCAAAGAGTGACAAAAAAAGAATCATAATAGTTATTCAAATTATTATAACCTAAAGAGGAGTTCACAAGGTATTGTCAGTGATTTGTCTTTCTCACTCTTTGCTAGTAGTATAGGGCAATAATATAAATTCCTATAGTACCAAGAAGGAAGAAAGTGACATAATAAATTTGTGTCGTATGCCAATCTTTTGACTTCGCTTCAGCTAAGGTGCTTAGATCGAACTTCGGTTTTCAAAAGTCGTCTCAAGGATATTTGATGGTCTCCCTACCCTTCGGCTACCTTGAGGATTCCAAACAATTTCTTGGGGATTCTTGTGATGTCGTCAGGTAGTCTGCATACTAGCTCCTCTTCCTTCTTCTCATCTCAAGCCACACTTGAGTTTTGGTGTGTTCATCTCTATAGCTGCTCGATTGATATTACTACCGGTCATTATATGCATAATATTTTGCTAAGGCATCTTATGATGTAGACTTGTAAACCCTGACCAATTTCAAATTTGAAACTATGTTGCGGATATCATGCGGGTGCCCCGTCACATCACTAATTTTTATGTTTGTGTTATTTATTTAATTTTTTTTTTAAATATTTATATTTGACCAACCAATTATTCTGGAGTATCTTAAGTATTAAAATTTGGTTACGAATTACAAATTGCCCACAACCAAATCCATTAAATTTCTCCCCTAACCCTACTCCCCTTATCGCCTATGCATATATATACAAAAAAAAGATACAGCAAATTAAGCAAGAAATCTTGGCCTGTCTTTCATATAACAAAAAAACACCAACAAAATATTCAAAAAAATCATAATTTTTTTTTGTATATAAAAAAGCAAATAAATTCCAAATGCAAAATAGCAAGGCATAAAAATGAAAACGACATGATATTTTCCTGCTGTTTGTTGTTGTGCTTTTGCTGTGGATTTGAAAAAGGAAAAGATTTTCTTCTTCGCATTGTTGTTGTTGTTGTTGTTGTTGCTTGCTGCTATTTTTAGAATGTCTGTGTGAAAGTGTATACGAAAATTCGCTCTTCCACAGAACATTTCTTCATTTTTTATATGATTTCATTTATTTTATTTTGCATTTATAAATGTCACATTATGTCATGATGCTGATGCCCAGGCAGCAGGCTTGTTTGTCGGCGGCAGGGATTGTCATAAGAGAGTAGACAGTTTTTTTTTTTATAAAGTTTTTTTCTGTTTGATTATGAGGTTTTTATATACATACAAGGGGAATTAAATTGAATTGAAACATTTGTGTTGTAACTTTAAAGTACACAAAAGAAATTTATTTGTCACATTATTACTTACCTTAACGAAATGATAGAAGAGCACTGCTCCCACCGTCGATAGTGCAAACCACACAAACACCGCAAACGTTGAAATTGTCGATATGCCAAATGTATGCAAAAGCGTTGATATGATCAGTGCAGCCGCATGACAGAACAGGAATGGCATTAAGAGACGCTCCAAAATATCCCAGGGGATTTCGGCTGACTTTTGTGGCAGTGCTGAAATCGAACCACGTCGCAAGGAGGCGCGGCGCGAGGCACGACGCTGTTGGAAGAAGAGGGAAATTTTTTGAGTGAATACTTATACTTTAAAAGTTTTATTTAGTTTAAACATTAAATGATATATAGAAGGGCATGAAATGGCAGATGAGTTGGCAAAGGATTGAGTTTTATTAGACACTACAGTTTTGTTGGTCCCTTTACCTATAGAATACTACTAAATACATGAAACAAGACAATTAAACGCTTTAAATATTTCAAAGCAGATGGACAAGCCAAACTTAAAAAATGTTCTGACCAAACTGCAGACAACATAAATTCAAATACATTTTATCCCTCAAACGACTTGTAACTGGACATTGCCCTATCGAACATTGCACATTGCCCTAATGTACACCACCATGGGTCTAGTGTTAACAACTGGTGTTGGAACTGCAACACATGCCTAAATGCAGTCTCTAAATACTAAGAGCAGCCTTTTTTAATTCGATAAGGAAGGTGTCCAAGGTTTAAATCTCTCAGCTGAAATACTTCGCATTGCATATCAAAACACACAAATTGTATAGAAATCACGAAGGAAGGACTGCAAACTTCGAGTAAACAGAGTGTCGTGGTAACACTATGGACCTAATTATTCTATGTGAGGCTATTCGTCGCCACTATAACCTAACCTAACCTCCTCGTAATGCCACGAGCACGACAAATTTCCTCTATGCAGACTCAAAATTCGTTGATAAAATTTTTCCAACTGAGTAACCTTCCTATTGAATTAATAGAGGAGTAGTCTATAACACTGTGCCACAGTACATTTCGGGCATGATGTGGAATGTATAGGGTACATCCCGAATAACAATAAAAATTCGGTGGTTTGGTGGGTTAGCGAAATTAAGGACTTAAGATTAAAGTTTAGAGATCCATATTAGGTTAAAAAATTCGAAAAACTATGATGAAGTTGTACAATTTTTGTTATTAAGAGCTTGTTGGAAGGGTAATAAACAGTAGTATTTAAGAAAATATTGAAAGTAAATTTTTCGGCACTTGGGGCGCTTTTAAAATTATTTTCAACGGAAAATTTCTAACTTTTCGTATTCAATTGAAAAAAAAGTGAAGCGAAGGTTGGAGTTTTAGTGTTTGTGTGTATCTAAGTGAATTATACCTCACTACAAAAAATAAATTTTTGAAAATATCTGGGAAAATCTTTTGAAAAACCTCATGCCCGAACCAAAAAGTGTTATTTTGTCGCTCAGTGTAGTATAATATAAATATTTATTCCGTCATTCCTAGAAGGAGCATGGGGTCTCATTGTTGTTTTAAGGTATACAATTGATTAGGCTATCGCACCTGACAGCAGGTCTCCAGGCAGTGGAATACCGCATAAGATCGTTCGACAGAGCCTCGTTAGCCAGACAGAGGGCACCAAGTTATAGTAGAATAGTGGGTGAGGTTGTGATTGAAATCGCAGAGGCTGTGTATTCGCATCACTTTTCCATTAGCATGGAAGGAGTTATCTATTATGATTGAAATCGGTTCAAAATAAAGCTCACTCGTATATAAAAAAAATTATTTTAAAAAATTATTTAAATTAGCATTACGTATCACTGGGGCAGATCAATTCTCTCCTTTGATATTTCATTGAATCTGATCATTAGAGTATTGCAAAGAAATTACTTCAAAAGTTATATTATTGAGTGACTTGATTAAGACACTCTGTGGACTTTTTTTAGAAGCTCTAAGTACCTTTTTTTCTATTTAAATGTTATCTTTTTAACACTAGTAACATCTTTATCTTTAGTAAATTAATTCCATTCTATAAAATTTGGGTCTTCTCAGAATACTTCACGCACTCACTTGTGATTAACAAACCTCACCTTGGGGCACACCACTTATACGTTTTGTATCAAAATTAGTGGTACATAAAAATGTCATTTATTACCCTAAGAGCGAAAAAAAAAATCGAAACTGTGAAGCAAAAATTAGTTCCTCATGAAAATCGTATAAAGAAAATAAAAACATTTTACTGCAAGCATATAAAAAAACAATTGCCGCTGCATAAATTTGAGGGGGCATAAAAAATATATTCCATACAACAATAACAACAATGTAAAGAGAACCAACAAAAAAAAATATGCGTGAAAAATGAAACATAAAATGTCACAATCGCCTGAAAACGAATAGGCAAAGTGGCATAGATTGGTGAATGGGAATTTCAAATGGCTCTTACTGTCTGATACTTTCAATATGATACATTTCATTTGGTTGGAATATTTCTAAAGCAATTTTTGATGTTACAAAATGAAATATTTTGAAATATATTTTTTGTAGATTTTCTAAAATTAAATTGTTCAAAATGTCCGAGCGACTTAAGTAGTTGAGTGTTGCAAAATATTTGGAATATTTTCAAGAAATTAAAATAAAAAATATAAAAATATTTTGGTGAATGTGACCCAAAAAAAAGCCAAAAAAAAAGAAGCAAATTAAATAAATAATTTGACTTAGAAGAATTTATTGCAATTGAAATTTGATAAAATTAACTTTCTAATGACTAGATTTTTCTTTTAGATAATATGTGAGTGCATTCATTCATCCATGCAATCGATTGCAGTGCCCGCTGACGCACGATTTCTAATTTCCGATTTGTCTTTGTGAACGATTTTTCTAAATTTAAATTTGGATTTGAAATTCTAATTTTTTCTCTCTCATTCAATTAGCTACGAACAGACAAAAAAAAAAGTTGAAACTGAAAATAGAAGAAGAGGTAGAACAAAAATCGAAACCGAATGTATGTTAAGTGTGGCAAGGTCGCATTGCGTGCTGATGTGGCTAGTTGGGGAGTTGTATGTCTGTCTGTATGCATGAGTGAGGCGAGTTCTGTGACGTTTTGATTTTCCAATTTTAAAGCCAAAAATAGATTAATTTCGGTTCACTTTTTTAAAATAAATCAATTGCATTTGCCTCGTATTTAGATGGGAAATAAATGTTCTGGAAATTATACGGAAATTAGAATGGCTGGCAGATAATTTATTATGGAAAAAAGGAAGGTTACATTTATTTAGGCTTTGGGGTAGGTTATGTTGTATCGATGGATGGAGGTTAAACTCTTGAAGGGTTAAATTTTATTGTAGTAATAAATGGTTCACTGTATTAGACTAGCAATAGAAGGTAGCTAAATGCCTTTAGAAGTATATTTAGTTACTCAAAAATAAGTTCCAAATAAATTCAATATAATTGCTCTTCTGACTTGGATTGAACTGGATTTGTATCGAATCTCTTTTAAATATATTTTTTGAATTAAATTAAATTCACTTGGACTAGCATGACTTGAATGTATATATTTAAGTTAAAGTATTAAGACGCAATTTAATTTTGACCAAAAGTCTCCACAGGAATTCCTTTTTGCTTAAGAACTCTAGGCAAAATATGATTAATTTGTTTTCATAAAAAATATGTCAATATGCCAAAATGTCAAAATGTTGCTTTAAACTAAACGAAAATTATGAGCAATTAGTTGGCAAATTAGAAACAATAACAAAATCAAAAATGAGTAATTGAAAAATAAAAAAAATATATATTTTAAAAAATTTTAAAATATTTATTTAATTTCCAACAACTAAAAAAAATTTAAAAAAAGGCAAATAAAAATTTGGCCTGTTAAAAAGTTTAGTTCAAGGTTCAAACAAATTTGTTTCTTATTTGCACCAATTTTGAAATAAATAAAAAAAACCAAGAATAACAAAAAGTTAAAATTCGAAATGAAAACAAACTAAAATAATAAATAAAATAAAACAAACAAAAAAAAAAAAACATTAAAAAATAAATAATAAATAAAAAAACCATTTATGTTTTCATCTTCTACTATCAAAAACTCAATAGTTCAAATTTTAATTACAATTAAAAATCTATTTATATTCAGTTTATGGTGAATGTCCTGCTGGGCGACGAATGATTTAAACATGGTTGGAAAAAAATCCACCTAATAAAACAATTCAGCAAATACTGAACCATAAAAAAACTCTACTTAGTTTGGAAATGTTCAAATGTTTCACTAGGTAGAATAAATCAATTCGCAATTTGTACAATTTGTACAATGTGCAAATTAGTTTATTTTTCAATGTTAAGAAGTAAAAGTAAATAAATCCATTATTGTTGAAATAAAATTGAATGATATAAAAGAATTATTTATGCGCAATTTCCTATGCAATTTGGTTAGTTTCACCAATACTGCCGCATTTCACCAATTCGCCAATTTGGTTGTAACGGAACTAGCAAACCGATTTTTATAATTTTTTCTTAAAACTTCATATTTGTTTTAAAGAAGCGAATAGTATACTTTTTTTTTTGATTTTCGAAAGGTAAATATCTAAATTTTCGATATAAAGTTTTTTTTGAACACCCCTGCTCTGTGTGCAGGGGTGCAATTTTTTCATTTCGCTTCTCTATTGTGAATGTCTGTATTTTTTTTACGTTGGACAATGCCACGTGTGAATTCTGGTATACAAATAAAAAGTCGAAATGAATCTCGTATTACGGTAATCTCACTGTGTAGAGATTACCGAGTAGATACATAACCATAATTTTGTTGACATAATCTCTCTATATGTAAATGTAGTACAGTTGAACTTTTCTAACGTGAACTTCTATACAATGAAGTTTCTATATAATGAAAAGATTTTCTGGTCCTGTGAGAATTCATTATAGGGAAGTTCGACTGTATAAGGATTCACATCGAAGTCAGTTTGAGCAAAATATGGACTTAATCCACTATGCAACTGGGCGTCTCATATAATTACTGGTACATGTGAGGTAAATGGCGTCACTTCAAACTAACCAAATTTTATAGAAGGAACAGAAACCTGAACAATTCAATAAGTAAAACTAACAGCTTGCCATAAGAATGTTGAAGTGCGTTTTTATAAGTGTTATGTCCAATCAAGTGATTTAATAAAATTAACTCAAATGTAAATTTTTCTATTAAAAAAGGATTTAAACGGTTTTACTCATTACCATTGATAGGTTTTTTTTTTAGCTTTTTACATTCCAAATTTTTTTTAATTGCGATATAAAATTCGTTAATTTATTTTATGCGGTCGACTGCCTGTGGCTTTATGATGGCGCATTTTGTTAATTTGCAGTAATTTAGTTTTTTTTTATGGATTTGGAGTTTTTTGTTTTAAACTTTTGTATTACACGAAATTTGGTTTAATTTTTAAATGTTTTGCCAACGTGGCACTTAGTTTGTATTATTTAATGTTGATAATATTTTGTTGTAATTTTGGTTTTTGTTCGTTATTGTAGTCACTTTGTAAATGTCAGCATAGAAATGCATTTCAAATATTTTAATTGGAAATAGAAAAATGGCAAATTATTCGTAACAATGTTATAATGGATATGCAAATTCCAGATAGCAAAAAAAGATTTTTCTTGTATCAAGAAAATAAATAAAAAATTAAAAAACTTTATTTTAATGAACAAATAATATGTCTATTTTAAAATAAAATTGTCATAAATTAGTTTGATTTTAATATTAAATTTCGCCTTTCGGAAATTCAAAATTTCTCTGAGTTAAAAACTATTTTTAAAAGTTATTTTATTTCAAAATTTATTTTAGAATAGGAATTATTTACACTGTCAGTCAGTCAGTCAGTCAGTCAATCAATGAATTAAATACAAAATAAAAATCGAATGTGGAATTGGAAAAATACGAAATTATGATTTGCATCAATGCAAATGATAATAATTTTAATTTTTTTGCAGGAAGAAAAATTGCACGCACGCAACTGCAGCTCTTCACCGGAAATGGCATCAATTGAAAAATTACAAAATTTTAATACGCCCCAAGTCACAACTATGGCGCAACTACAACCGTACAGAGACAGGCGGCACGGCACAGCAGCAACAACGGCGGCGTCCAATGACCCACTTGGATGCGGGCCATTAAGTGAATTTTTGTAATTAATTTTGGCGGGGTACTTGGCAGAACAGAGGGGTGCCAAGAAGAAGAAGAGCTCACTTTATGTGCAAAATGCAAAATACACGAGAGAGAGAGTTATCAAAAAGGTACAATAACAAAATCAATGTTTGTTCATAATAAATATTTTGACAACCAACAAAAAAAATGTAAAAAAAAAATGCTAGCACTCAACGTGATATTAGTGGTAAAAGTGGCTTTGGCGGGAATTTCCAATATCTTTTGAAGTTTTTGGCGTATTGTTTGTGTGTGATTTTTGTACGCATCCATACTCAACTGGGTTAAACAAACTGGGCTAAGTGAGAAAAATGCATCGACAAACGAAGCGAAATTTTACTTTTTTTTTCTTACTTCTTGTAAATGGAAATAAATTCTGTTGGCTTATGGCAATGCCAAAATTCAAATAAATAAAATAAACAAATTTTATTCGATAAAGGAGTCAGAGAGAAGGTACAAGAAGGTGGAACGAACTTTGACAAAGGGCATTCGCATACAAAATGAAATGAAGAAAAATAGAGTAAAATTAAATTAAAAAAAAAGGAAATAAAATATAACTAAAAATTTTACTAAAAAGTAATAAAGACTTTAAAAAAAAATAATTTTAATAGTTGTTTAAAAAATTTAACAAAATTTTATTAAAATTACAAAAATTAAGTAACATAAAATTTGAAAAAGTATAAAATTATAAGAAATATTTAAAATGAAACAAAAAAAAAACATAAATTAAACAAAATTAGCCAAATTATATTAATTAAAATTAAGTAAAATTAGAACCAATTTAATTTATTATATAAAAAAAGCCATTTACGTACTACAAAGTAAAAATTAAACTTACAAAAATTAAAAAAAGTTATATTAAAAAATTAAGAACATCAAAAAATTTAATTAAAAAAAATGAAAAAAAATTTATTTTTGCATATAAAATCGAAACTAAACTAAATTCTATAAAACAAAAAAACCTTAATTACTTAATTAAATTGAAAAAATTTAAATTCAATAAAATTAAGTTAAGTTAAAAAAATGTAATCAAGAAAACTTACCATATTATTATCGAAAACTTGCATGTTGGCTGATTTTCGAAGATTCGATGTAGTTATTTCGAAAATATCCTGGCTTTTAAAAGAAGAAAATTAAAAAAACACAGAATTAATTTCCAAATTTGTTCAATAATTTCTTTTAATTTTGAATTGAATTTAACTTTAAATTCCACTCACTTTTCCCAACACTTTCAACAAATTTTTCTTTTCTTTAAAATTGCCTCAAAAACTTTTACTTTTATCAAAATGTTTTCACTCTATTCGCTTGCCGCTTTTCGATTTTCACGTTATGAGTCGCGTTGTCCAACTGGCCCGAGCGGATTTTCAACGCAGAACCATCAGCGATATGCTTAGCGGCAAACGTATGACGGGAAAGAAAAAAAATTGCCTCAGCTCATCAGCTCAGCTGTCGTCGTTTGTTGTTGTTGTTAGCTGCTGCTGGTGATGCTGATGCTGTGGCCATTGCAATATTTTGTCGTTTCATTTTTTCTTTTTTCTTTTTTTTATCTTTTATTTTTGATCATGTTAATTTATAAGAATATTTAAAATTTTCACTTAATGCCCACACGTTTTATTTTGTTCTTGCTTTTGTTTTCGAAATTTCAAAATTCTGAACAACAACAAAAATCACGAAAAATTCAAATGAAATGACAAAAAATAGACTGCCACCGGAGATTTTGACCTGCAGTTCAGTGCAGATGCATATATCAGATATACTTGTACATACAGGGTGTTGTGGTTACAAGAGTAGTAAAGATTAAAGAAATTACTGGAAATTCAAATATTACTGCTCAAAGATATTGCATTAGTTTTGGAAAAATTACTCATACGCTATAAGTATCCTTCTGTTAATTTGTCATAATTTATTTTCGTTCAATTCATATGCGAGTCAAGAATTATTTCTGTCATATATGCCATGACTAATTTTACATTTTTCCTAAAAAAAGTTACGATGGCATGTCCATGGTACTCATTAATTAAGTATGAGAATTTATGGTACTCATAATTTTACAAACCTATGGAAGATCAAAAATAAATTTGATTGTAAAAGACTGTATACATCCCGTATATTCCAATACACTTGCAAAATTATAAACAAAATTATTAACAAAAATAATCACAGCGAAAATAAAATAAAATGTTTATTTTCACCTAATGTGCGTTGGTTTAATTTTAGAATGCGAAACAGAAATTCACATGCAAACATTTGCGAAAAACACATTTACAATTCTTAGCAAGAGAAGCGGCTTTTGTGTTTTGTTTTTTGCCTTGTGTGCAAATGGACAGTCGAAAAAAACAAAGACACAATACACAAATCACAAATCAAATAAATCAAGCTAATTTATAAAATTCACTTTTATTTGCTTTTGGTTGATTCAAAAATAAAACATTGTCTGAAAACAAATGCGAAAAGCAAATAATTTAAATAAAAAAATATATGTTTTTTTTTTGGTACCAAAATAATTCATGCGACAGCATTTTTCAATTGCAAATCAACGCAATTACAATTTGCTGGTTATTTGTTTTTGTGTGCACATTTAAATTATGATAACAGCTGCAAATTGCAATTCATTTCAAATTTTCAAGCGTTTTTTTTTGTGGTTGCTGGTTTTGTGAAAATTTGTGAAAATCGTTGTCCACTTCAATTTGCCGGCTGTTGACCAACATTTTTCTTCTTCTTTTTTTTGCCGGCCGGCAGTGTGTCGCTATCAATGAAATTTAATTGGTGAATTTTATATTAAATTTGGTCATTTGTGTGTTTCGTAAATTTAAAACAAAATACTCAACTTTTATGAATATTTTGTAATTGTGGGTTGTAAAGGTTTGCTTCAAATTGGTAGCGTTTGTTTTTTTCTATGAATGGCTAAATGGTATGTCAGTGCAAAATAAAATTTAGTAAGAGATGCGACCGCAGTAAAAAATACCCAGCATACGAAATCGATACTTTGTTTTTCTGGACAATTTTTTGGTAATTATACCCTACACCTCATGAGGTATGGGTATATTAACTTTGGTCTGATATTTGCAACGGCGTGACTGGTATGGAAACTATATAGATTCTGGATCAGCGTCGCCTCCTGAGTCCGTCCTCTTCTGTCCGTCCTCTTTTCTTGTAAACACGATTGCAGGAGCTAGCAGAAAGCTAGAGAACCCGAATTTTGAATTTAACATTGTTTTGCCCTCGACTGCCACGCCTACTTCCCATATAAGTGAATACCGTGTTTTGTAAAATATGTAACCTAATTCCGCTGAAATAGTTCTAAACTTGGTATATGGTATTTTTTGGGGTAGCTGATTTCGAATTTGATGTCGAAATTTCAAAATTTAAGATGGCGGATCCAATATGGTTCAGTAGGTATAGGGTATATAAAAGTCGGCTTTGAGCGTCTGAAACTTACTCACTTGTTTTATGATCATTTTATAATAGTTTTTCGAAATGTTATCGATAATTTCCAATTCCAATTCCACTTCATTCCTTTTTCATTTCAAAAGTTTGTTCCATTTTCATTTTGGCCCGGTCCATTTTCATTTCGTTGCTATTCCTCTTTCATTCCGTTGCCGGGCCATTTTTAAATTTGTTCCAATTTCATTTTGATCTGGTTCATTTCCATTTCTATTTCTATTTCATTCCAGATCCATTCCCATTCCTTGGGCGTTACAAACGGTGTAACATCTGTGTGCAAGAACCTATGCAAAAAATGTGGGACTCCTGAAAATCAAGGTTCGGTATTAATTGCATCAAGAAGCTTGACCCAAGGCCGCTGTGTCAAATTACTAGTATTATCGGTTCCATTCCCATTCCCACTGTCATTCCATTCCCGTTCCTCAACGCATTAGACAATGGATTCGTATGAAAAATAAAAACAGGATTTTTGTGCCTCCCAACGTCTAGAACTACGCTACTGGCACTGTGAGTGTATTAATCATTCAATTCAAGGCGCTTAAAAAAATCAGTCAAATGTCAAACTATAATATATTCTCGTAAACGCATTCCTACACTCCCTAAAGAATACTTTATTCCCGACACTATTGTCACCTCGGTAACTTGAGTGTTAATTGCGACACGTGATTTTATTTTCGTTTCGATATTGAGTATACAATACCCACTGGGCACTGGGATTTGTGGAAAACTCTAAAGAGATCTCCATAACTAACTTTCGTTAGACAACCTTACCCGTAAAATCCGTGAGTCATGCGGATGTGCCCTCGGTCAGTTGGGCGGGTAGGCGGGACCGTTGGGATTCGTCGGTAAATAAAAAAACAAGGCAAATCCATTCACTCCTTGACATGACCTTCCATGGCCTGATCCTAATCATTTTTGAATCGTCTTTATTCAGCCACTCTTTAGTTGCCAACATTTCCGTCGAACAATTTTCCTTAATACCAACCTACTTAACATTACATCTGTGCCATATTTCGCCTGAATTTCGATTGGCCAACGACATTCCATTTTCGGTATCAGAATCGCATCAGTGTTACTGATGCATTAACAAGGAACTGTTGTGATTAAAAACTTTGCCAACTGCATAAGAGATTTTTTTATATTTTTATATGAAACTACTGTATAGTTCTTTAAAATGCCTCAAGTCATTAACACATTTGTGCGCTTAACCTTCGATATTAAAGCCATTCCAGTGTCCCATTTTAATTAAACACTTCTTAACATTTATATGAATTTAAAATATGATTTCCCTTACTTTCGAATAATTGTCGTAACTCAGCTCTGTTCTTGCACACCGCAAAGCCCACTTGAACATATCAACTTGTGATATCACTTTTGTAAATGCAACCCACGATCAAGCAACCACGACATGCGCCAGTGTATACGTAGGTACTCATTTCAATTAATCTCAGTTAACAACTTTGGCAATAAATTTCCATTTGTAATGCCAACCCGAAGGGCCACAGCCACAACAATTACAACAAACAAACAATCGGTGGCCTTTTGATAAGCAGTAATAATGACAATAACAACAAAAACAAGAACAACAATAACAACAACAACTGAAATAACATTATTACGAGTGGTCGTTTCGAACATGAGGTCGTCCGTCCGCTGGTGTCGGTGTTGTTAATTAATTTGTACTTTTGTTAATCTATTTTATAGCCTTTCATTCAGTCAAGTAGCCAAGGCAACGTGTACCAAGGCACCAAGCAAATTACTTTTTTAAACAATTTATTTGATTTTTTAATATTATTTTTCGAGGAGTGATGAAGGAATATGAATTGAACTCACTGTCAAGGATCAATGTCATCAGGATTTGTTTTGACTTCAAAGAAGCAATTATCTAGCTAGAAGAGAATAAACCAATAATTACCAGAACGTGTTGGAAAAATAATTCAAAAACAAAAAAAAATTAATTCCAAAATATGATCCAAAAGATATAACCACAAATGAGTCCTTAGAATATTCCATAACGACCCCCTTTACCTAATCAAGCAATCGTAAATAAAATGTATTCCAAACTTTGGTAAGCCCCCACTGAAATACATTAAATAAAATTCATTTTATAACAAAAGCCATATGTGGGGTCTTGTGTCATAAACAGCATTTACAACAACGTCTTGTTCCCCCCTTTTCAAAAATAAATACGCCCATAAAAACATATAAAACCACAAAACATGTCAAGCTAAAAAATTTTCCATAACAATAAAAGTCATTAAAATGTTCAACATAATTCCTAAAACACACGAAAAAACTCTAAAAAAAGAAAATCAAAAAAAAAGACACTGTCAAAAAGTGTTTGCTGAAAAGTTACTTACTTACTTTGCGCTGATGATTAGCATTTCAAATAAAAAAAAACAAAACAACAACAACCACACAAAACAGAAAATCTCTCTCCGGGCACTCACCAATAACTGCTAACCCACGTGCTCATAAACGAAAACAAGTAGAGCTTCAGCAAATACCGCTTTGCAAAATTTTATTACCAAAACAATTTTTAATGTTTGTCACGGGTCAGGGGCACACTGAGGCTCATATACACACACACACACCTACACTCAAATGCAAATAAATAAAAACTTTCCATGAGTCAAATGCCATAAATGTATGCTTAATTATGTGGGGAAGGAGTTACAGAAAAATATCACAGTTAACAAATGTTTGGAGTTAATATAAAATACCTGAATTGAAAGTTTTTTAGGTAGTACATATAGGATAATTCATAATACTCTGGAAAGGAATTCCGAATGAGTTCCAATAGAGTTCAAATAAATTTGTACCATAAGCATGGAGCACATACTTCAAAGGAGTTACGCAGTAGTTGAAAAGGTGAAGTTGTGAAAAACTTTATTAAGTGTAGGCTGTGCTACATTCGGTCCAATCGAGTGCCTGATTTACAGCATAAAATTCTACTAGTATTTGTATAAGGAATCATCTGTATGCCTTCATCTCTGAATTTGTTATCCCTACGAAGATTATACGATTTGGCAGAATGAGACTGAGCCACACCACCAGCCATAGGCGGATTTGGGTGTAGGATCGCTCTAGGAACAGTCAAATTTGGTGCTCCAGAAATCAAATTAATGTCGCAATGTGGTTAATAAAGAATTAGGAAGGATCTCCCCGAATCATTTGATATTAAGCGAGGTTTCAGACAAGGCTAGGTTTCGCTGTCGTGTTTTTTTTTTAACCTGATTCTAGAGAGGATTATAAAAACCGCTTACTGAATAACACCGACACTATTTTCTTTAATAGTGTCATACTGCTGGCATACGCCATTGATATCGACATCATTGGTTAAAACACGCAATCAGTTAGCGATGTTTTCTCCAAACTTAATAAGGAGAATGGAGCTTGTAGTGAACAAGGGCAAAAAAAAGTACTTTCCGTCAAAAAATAGAGAGTCTAGGCGTCTTGGATCACACTTCACTGTTGACAACTGCAACTTTTGAGGTTGTGAGAGACTTCGCCCATCTTTCAGTCAGAGTAAACACCAGCAACAGTCTCAGCCTGCAGATCGAACGGAGTATATCTCTTGCCAATAGGTACTGCTTTGAAATCTGTTGGCCATTGAGAAACAGTTCCTTTTCCCATCATGTCCGTGGCGCTGAAACACTGGTGATGTCGAACTGCAATGACCAGGTTTTAGGAACGTTCGAGAGGAAAATTGTCCGTATGATTATAGTATGCTTTGCATCGATGGTGAAGGAGGAATCAAATGGAATATCGAACTGTATATGACATATCCCATCCAAACATAGTCTAGCGTATAAAAATTCAGCGTCCGCAATGGCTAGGCCATTTCGAGGGGATGGACGAAGATAATTCTCCACTGAAAGAAGTATTCGATATACGAATCTCATAGTCAAATGGAGCAAAAGAAGGCGAACACGTCTCATATGGATTGGTAACCTGACTGCACTTGGTAAAACCAACTGGGCACGCGCCGAACAGAGACGGCTAGCGGATATTTTTGTACGCCGCCAAAACTGACGAACGGCTGTCATGGCCAGTTATGCATCTAGTACAGTGAAATAAATTACAAATTCGTATACAAAATGTTTACTGGTGTATCATTTCTTAAAATATTCAACTTTATTTTCACAACCGGTGATAAACCTACCCGTTCACACACCTGCCACACTTTTACAATACTTCTCAGTGAAAGCAAAAAAAAACAGAAAATTTTTTTTTTAAATAACAAAAGCAAAATCCAAAGGATCAAAACTTTTCGCACAATTGACGTCGACGACGTATGAGTGTGTGGATGCGTGGGGATATTCTTATGGCTCCGTCCCCCATTCCAGGATTTCTTCCTTTGTGTACATACGTGCGTTTTTTATTGTGTACATTTTATTTGAATTTTAATCCTTTTTATTATTATGTTAAAATTGTTGATGACACACGCACACACACGCGCCTTGCGCTGAATGGAAGTAAATATTTCGCCTGGCATAAATGTTGTTTATTGTTGTGCGAACACAAAACGTGTCAGTTTGGCAGCAACATGTTGATATCGCATCGCATCACATCACACCACACAAACAACAACAATGGGGCACATGATTGAAGAAAAACACCAAGTGCATTAGTGCGAAATTTTTTTGCTTGTCCTGTGTTGTATGTATTTTTAGTGAAGCCGCTGGGCGATTGTTTCTTAGCTGTGGAAATTTAAAAATTTCAATTTTAAAGCGAGAAAATTTCATTTCTTTATGAAATGAAATGCAGTCCATGTCTCTGCTTATAGAGAAGAACTAACTTAAAATAAAACCCACATCAAAACTCCATAACATGCTGCACTAATGCTAATTCTAGATAGGGAAACTGCTGCTCTCACACCAACGCACCACTGCAGTCCCATAAGAGACGAAGTATTCAAAATACATAATTAACTTAGAGTGAAATTCCATCAACGCTCGACTGTAACGTGTTGGGCATGGCAATAATGTGGCAAATGATGATTTTCTAAATAAAAACTGACAACTGACAACTTATTGCAAATGCAATAACAAATCCGCTTACAACACCGCACACGTACTTCACATCTGAGCTGAGGTGTCATACGGAAAATGTCATATCCGTTCAACTTGTTCAATGCAGGTGCATGTACAATCAAAAAGTTCCATCATTTTTCAAAGTTCTACTTTTTTCATATATAATTTTGTGTTAGACAATTTTTTAACCTTTCACCTTTAAAATGTTTACACATGCGACGGAGAACCGAGTTTACCTCTAATGGGATATGGTCTGGTTTTCTTTATATTCGAAGATCTTGTGTTTAGATTTGGTATTTAGACAGACATTTTATCGAAATGAAAGGGATCCGCATAGAAATGAGAAAACGATTATTAAAGAAAAAAATGTTTAAAATTTATCAAAATATTTATTTAAAAAGTTGTTGAAAAAGTTGTCCAAAAGTTATTGAAATAGTAACCGAAAAATTACAGGAAAAGTAATAATCAAAAAAGTAATCGAAAAAGATATCGAAATGTTATCGTAAAGTTATCGAAAAAGATATCGAAAAGTTATCGAATAAGATATCGAAGAAGATATCGAAATGTTATCGAAAAGTGATCGAAGAAGATATGAAATGTTATCGTAAAGCTATCGAAAAAGATATCGAAATGTTATCGTAAAGTTATCGTAAAGTTATTAAAGAAACATTAAGTGAAAAAATGTAAAAAAAAATATCAAAACAATTATTAAAAATTTTTTTAAAAAGTTAATAAAAAAGGTAATTGAAAAACTATTAAAAAATTATCGATTGATTCGATTAGCCAGAAGCGATTATCGAAAAATGAGCAACCAATTTTTAGAAGAATTTAATAATAAGTTATCGAAAACCAAAAGCGTATGGGAATGTTATCGAAAAGTCTTGAAAAATGTATTGATAAATTGGAAAGAATGTTATCGAAAAAATTATCGAACAGCTATCAGAGTTCTCGAAAAACTGACCTATATGTTTTTGAAAAGGAATCGCATTAAATATCGAAATAGTGGCACAAAAAGTTATCGAAAAACTAGTAAAAGAATTATCTTCGGTCTGACAGAGGCTAATATGTATACCCTGCACATGCGAGTACGATACGTTCTTTAATAATTTTCCGGCAATTTAATCGATATTTTATCGATAGTTTTTCGATTTTTTTTCTATAGTGTTTCGATAATTTTATGATATTTTTCGATAATTTCCATATCTACTTTATTCCCAATAAATTTCAAAATTTTGTTTCCAATTTCTTTTTGTTCCGATTTAATTCCATTTCGTTTCAGTTCCATTCCCACTGTACTGTATTTTGTCCATCTCTGGCCTAAATATAACAGTAGCTGCAGGGCATTTTGGCTACAGACCGACCGCACATAACCCTATTCCTAGTTTTATTTTTTGCGAAAAGTGTAATTTTCTCCTCTCTTTTTTTTAACACGATTTTTTCCTCACAAAATTGCAATTCCATGTTTGTGTGAACATTTTTGTGGAACTATATTTAATTTTAGTTTCTGTTCATTCACACCTTTTTCCCACATATAGGAATTCTGCGAGGCTCCTGCGAGTGCGGAAGCGCTTCATTTGCGGTGGCCACACTTAAATCCCTTAACCCCTCTACCATTTGCACTCACTTTAACTGTTCCTATTCCCGCGAGATTTTTTCCATGCATAATTCAACAGCCAACCGTTGGGGCTGAGTGGCTGGCTTTTCTGCCTGCCTGCCTGCCTTGTGACTGGCTTTGTGGGTGCATATGGTAATCAGTGGGCACATTACACAACTTTACCAGAGGATGCAACTCACTGGCCACAGTGGTTTTATTTGCATTTCGGTTTGATTTCACTTTTAGTTGGTTTAATTTCATGCATTTCAAGTGAAAAACACACAAGTTTCGGACAGATGATATGGAAATGCTTTTTCACCTTTACAATGTCAACTTGTCCATGGGAAATTGGGTTTATGTTATTGTTGCAGATTATTTCTATTTTTACAACAATAAATTACGTAAAATTGCATGAAATGTTTTTCATTACAGATTAAGTTTTGGTGGCGAATTAAACGAAAATGTGATATTAAACGAAAATATTTATTCACACTTTATTCCACGAAATACAAAAATCCTAGAAAACATGAAAATATTAGATACGCTTTCAGCACACTCACACTGGCAACCCTCTGCTTTGCTATCATAAATTAAATAACAAAAATTCCCTTGCAACTGTTGCTCAATCCTTTTGGCATATATACATGTTCACACCAACCCCTCGGATTTGTTTGATGTGTGCTTGGGTGTGTGTGTGTCTGTTTCCGATTCATACAAATTTGATTTTGTGTCCATTTCCGGTTCGCTTAAAACCAATTTAGCGCACAATGTGTTGCCTGTTGTTGGTTTTTTTTTGTTGTTGTTCGGAACGCATCAAAGATTTATTATTATTGCTCATTCATATTTGATATTTTCGCACATATTTTGACAGTTGATGTAAATAACATTTTTCGTCTGAATGTAGCCAGCAGTTGAAGTAGATGAGGTGAAACAATTGTTGAAAATGCATTTATGTTGAGGAAAAACGTGCATAAATTGATGTGAAATTGATATTGGGTTTATTACAATAAGTTTGTGAATTATTTACCAGTTTAGTAAAATATTAAAGTATTTATTTGATACAATTTATGAATACGTTGAGTAACAGAATGAAGGCTCCTTTCAAAGGGTAGACTAAGATGCGTTGTGGCCGCGGCAGAGGGATCAAATTCATTTCAACACTGACGCCTACGAGTCAACAGAGTCGCTTGCGGTGGATTCTATTACACCGGATATTACATAAGTTATAAACTGACTGCGGGTGAACGTAATAGCTGGACAGGATATCAAGATTTTCATGGAGAGCCAATCCGCGATTAATTCTCTGTAATATGTACTCCTAGTCTCAGAGGTAGCTTCGGGGATGAGATTGCAGTTTCTTTATTCACACCACCCAACATATCAAAAGTGGTAGGTGTGGTCACTACTTGAGTGGAGGCGATACTGCAAAGCTTGGTAGGAGTTATAGTAATTATGAAGACGAAGAGACAGTACAGCATCGGTTTTGTTCTTGCTCAGCGATGTCTCGTTATAGCAGGGCCTTGCTTTGATAATTGCATCCGGGCAGTCTTCTGCGACCTCTCTTCTATCAAAATAGGCCTACAATCGGTACATCATGAACTCTAATTGGTTTGGCCAGTACGAGTTGGGAATCCTAGACATATTTTGTTCTAAGAGTTCACTGTGAAATTTACATGCCTGTCTGCAATACTTTAAAATTATCATTTTCCCTTTTTTTTTTTAAATTCCCACTGCCACCACCATTTAAAAAAAAATACCGCGAAAGTCAATAAACTGCTTAGACACAATTTCAGTGCGCATCAAAAAGAAAATAAATCAAATTTGGTGGAAAAAAAAGTAAAGAAAACAAGTCAAGAAAATAATATCTTAACCTCGGAGACAAAAGAGTCGAGATTTTTTTTGCATTAATAAACATAAGCAAAAACAATAAAGCAAAACAGTCATTTGCACTGCAAAAATATATATAAATTGAATTTCGTGATAATTATGGCGAATGTATGAGGCCAAAGAACGCAAAAGTATTGCCGCGTCGCAATGAATTTTAGAGTGAAGCGGTATGCAGAAGTCAGTACCTACTTAAATAAAAAACAAATTCCTAAAAAAATACAAATAAATAAATGCAAAAAAAAAAACACACACAAACGACAACCAATAACGAATACAGCATTAAGGTTAATGGCCAAAAATTGCAAATGCGTCAAGCATTTTTCGGTTAAGGAAAAGGCAAAGGCACAAAAAGACTGAGTAGCCCACTGGCCATGCAAATCGAAGCCGAGTCGTTGTTATCCTCAAGGACATATGTATGTCGACTTACAATTCGTGAAGAGAACTCTCTGCCAAATCAAGAAAATAAATAAAAAATAAATAATGAAGAAAAAAAAAGACAAACAATAAGAACGAAGTGAAATTTAGGCCAATCACTTGGTCGATGAAAAGTGAAATCGGAATTTCTTTCAATTCCAAAAATACACACAAAATATGTATGGAATTTTTAAAGAAATGGAGCGTAAATGACAAGGCAGTAAATTTCACTTATTTTATTTCATATTTTGTTGCAGCATTTTTTAATTTATTATTGAGGGTACGAAAAAGAAAAAGTGCCACCAAAAAAAAGAGAACAACAAAAGTGAATTCATTCCAAGGAAATATATGGATTTTTAACAACAATAAGAAAAATCTGCTCTTAAGCCATAAACAATAACCAGAATTCGACAAATTGAGGCTCAATATGGAAACACTCTTTTATGGGCTACTATAATAAGGCACCCACATACCGACGGAAAAGCATACATATTACCCTACCAAAAAATAAAAGAAAATATGCGACATGCATTTTTAAATATTGCAAATTGTTTCCTTACTTGATCGCTTGGGGCCCAATTTTTTTTTATATTCCACTCACCGCATATATAAATTCGCCCTGAATTCATATTTTGTTAAGGGATTTTAATTTCCCTTTTAGTATGAATGTAGTTTATTTGTTTAAGTGTGTGTGTTGAGTGTTGAGTGTTAGTTTCACTTGTGGGCGTTTTGGGAGACCCTTATGCAATTACTTTTGATTGTCATAATAGTAAAAACGTTTAGTATTTAAAAACAAAAGAAACACATAATAATACTGATAGCGTTGAATGAGCGTATCTAAAAAAAATATCCCTTGGGGCTTTTTGTGCTTTAGATCGACTCAAATTCCTTACAAAGAAGTTTGAGGTGGAACAAAAATAAATATTTTTTTGATGACTGAAATGTAATCTTATCAAACATGTTTCGGTATTATTTCGATAGTTTTTCGATATTTAATCGATATTTTATTAATAATTTATCGAGGAATATTTTTAATTTTTCGATATTTCATCGATACATTTTCGATATTTTATCGATAATTTTTCAATTGTTTATCGATAATTTCCAACTCCACTTCATTCCCGATCAATTTCAAAATTTTGTTCCAATTCCATTTGGTTCCAGTCAAATTCCATTTTGTTCCAGTTCCAGTTCCATTCCCATTTCGATATCAACATCATTCCAAGATATCAAATGCAAGAAATGGTTTCTATATCGGTTAAGTATTTCTCAAGATAAAGGAAAATACAGAAATTTCGAGTCTATTTTGTGTGGGAGGTATGATGATTTTTCGATATTTTATCGATAATTTTTCGATATTTTATGATTAATTTTTCGAAAGTTTATCAATTTTTTATCGATAATTTTCATTTTTACTTCATTCCCAATCCATTTGAAAATTTTGCTGCAATTCCATTTTGTTCTGGTTCAATTCCATTTCGTTCCAGTTTCATTTCATTTCGAGTAAGATGACTTCTTTGACAATTTTCGGGTATTTTACTATAATTTTATTATAATTTTTGACTAATATTTACATATATACCTTTCAATCCCGTTCCATTTTTATTTTGTTCCTGGCACAATTCCAATTCAAATTCAAGAATTTTTATGACAAAACTTTCAATTGCCAATAAAAAAACAATTAAAATATTTCAACTGAAAAACTAGGAAAATTAATAAAAACACAAACAAATGCAGAAATCTCCCCAAGCAATTGCAATGAATCGTCCCAGAGATGAAGATGATTGCTTTGGCGGCACCCAGTCTGACCATGATGACTTTGAAAACGATCATTGGAGCAGCGCATTCAGTCAACTGCCTCACCGCCTTGCAGGTGGAGCAGATACACCATCAACATCCGACACAGGAGACGATGGCGATGAGGCCGATGAAGAACCTGAAGAGTTGCCACCCCGTCATAAGGTGCGCAGTCGCAGGCAGCGTAAAATATTGCAGATAACCAAGATCACACTGCTGGTCATACTCTGGTTGGTGTTCACGACATTGCTAATGACAACACACGATCAACATAGTGCACCGCTAACGCTCAGTGTGCCCGCCACAAAACCACAAATTTTAGACTTACCGCAAGAGCCCGCAGGCAAGGCAGTGGGTCTGCGCTTGAGTGGACCATTTGAAATACCAACCTACGATCCAATGGAAAGCCCAGCAGATTACAAATTCAAATTGAGTATTGTGGTGCAACAGGTATCCATTGATGACCAGGGCAGTGCTGTAAAAACAAATGAAGTGTCCAACGTATGGCATGTCCCACTGGTGGAGGCCATCTATTTCGATACGACGAATGTAATGAAACGTGAATATGTGTTTGATCTCTTTGATGTCTCCAAAGAGGGCAATACGAAGCTACAATTTCGCTTTACTTCAACGAATGTGGACAAACCGGTACCCCTGCATCTGTACTATGAACGCTCGCCCGTGCCCGAGTCCATGGGCATCCTTTATGTGGCCTTGATACTAACCCTAATGTACATTCTGTTAATTTGGAATGTTGTACACCGTACACTGGCCGCAGTCTTGAGTTGTACTCTCAGCATAGCCATTTTGGGTGAGGTGCATGCGCGTCCGCCATTGGACACAATTATTTCCTGGATAGATGCGGATATCTTAATACTAATCTTTGGAGTGACCACACTGATGGGCGTGTTTGTGGAGACGGGCATTGTGGACTACTTGGCTGTGTTGGCCTATAAGGTGGGCAATGGCCACATATGGCCCTTGATCAATTGCTGGTGTCTGACTGCGGCAATCTTTGCAATCTTCTTTCATAGTATTGCCACCATAATGATTTTGACGCCGCTCACCATACGCCTGTGCGAGCTGTTGCAGTTGAATCCACGTCCAGTGCTGATGTGCTTGATATGTTCGGTAAATCTGGGCAGTAGCATGGCGCCCACGGTTAAAACCCCTAATGATAATATTACCAAACATGCCTTTCGCATTGAATTCATTGTGCACATTGTGCCGTGCATACTGCTCACCATGATGTTCACATATGGTTGCCTGAGGATTCAATATCACAATTCGAGTAAAATGCGTTTCACCGAAGGCTCCGAAGTGGAGCGTTTGCGTCGTGTGATTAAGTACTGGAAGAATACGGCCGCCACCATAGGCACTTACTCGAAGGATGAGGAGAACGTGCGTGATACGGTGATGTCAAAGGTGAAACGTTTGCGCCGACGTTTGCGTCGTTTGGGCAAGATGCCTGTGCCCCCGGATAACTATGAGGAAACTTTGCAGCGTCTAAGGGATACTTATCCCATACGCGACAAGCCCTTGCTGTGGAAATCCTGCATAGCCTTGGGCTTTGTCATGATTCTGTTTTTCCTCTTCACCTTTACCGACGTGCAGTACTTGTCGCTGGGCTGGATTGCTTTGATGGGTGCTCTGATGCTGCTCATCATCGCCGATATGAATGACATGGAAATTATTCTACAAAAAATTGAATGGTCTACGCTGCTCTTGCTGGCTGCCATTTTTATTCTCATGGAAACCTTGACTGACATGGGCGTACACGATCATCTGTGCAAGTGGATTCAGCATATTGTCATGATCACTAGACCCGATTGGCGTTTGGCCATTGCCCTGTTGGCCGTTCTGTGGATAACGGGGATTTCGTCTGCCCTCATGGGCACGAGACCCGTTGCTTTGAATATGATACGGACTATTGTGATTTTGTCTGAAAATAGCGCCTTGAACTTGCCACTACATCCCCTGGTGTGGGCTCTCACGCTAGGCTCTTGTCTGGGCGGTAATGGCACTTTGATTGGCGCCTATGCCAATGCGGTTTGTGTGGGCATTTCCGAGAAGCATGGTTATGCCTTTTCATTTCTTGATTTCACGAAAATTGCCCTGCCAATCACAATCGGTAATCTTATGGTGGCCAGCATTTATTTGATGTTAGCTCATGGGGCCTTTCAGTGGCATTAGTGAAATGTTTGCTAAGTTATAATTTGTGTTGGAATTTTTGTGGTTTGAAAATAAAGAAAATTTGGTAATTTTACTTTTTGGGGTTTCTCATTAGAGTTAGTTTATAAGGTAAGTCCCAGATTATATATAGTAAAGCTGGATAATATGATGCTCTAAGGTTTCAGGCTACATAATAATTTAACTACTTCGCTAAGTGCTTCGCAAAAGCTCCCCGTGTGAAGTTAATTTCCATAAAGACCGTACAGCTGCGAGGTGATATGGCCAGGCTGTCTGCAAAATACACCTACACTGATTTATTCTTTAATGAAAAACCATAGAACATTTTTGTCATAAAAATTAGCAGGGGATTTTCCGTGTATAATCTCCACAATCAATGCAATAAAAATTATTAAGAACGAAATTAGATTGCAAAGTTAAATAGGCGGTATAGACTCGCGAATGCCTTTTCTGAAGAAATCTATGCTCAGACTAAGCCTGAAACTAAGCTGCCGAAATGAAATTTCTATTCGATTTTAAGCCACTTCGTTGCTTTCAGATTTGCATTTAATTTGCCATGAAATAGTCTTGAGAAATTATAAATGTATTTGAAATAAATTTGTCTCACGTCATGCCAATTAGCGTGACCTTTCTGATAAGCCAGCTCTGTCCTTGATACAGAACTTATTGGCAAATGTTTTAGTGGAAGAAGTTATTCTTTTGATAGTTTTCCGAAAGTAATTGTATAGAATTGATTGAGGCATCCTGTTCCACACCGAATTTCGTTTATTTTTGTCAGTAGGTACTACTACATTGTGAATCGCTTGGCCTCTAATAGTCCTTCAGACCAACAGTGTTTCCCAAGCAGAAATCCAAGCCAATCACACATTAGAATGTAACTATTTGCATACACGGTGAATTCGAAAGCAGTAAAGAGATATAGGGAATCACTGGAAATAATACAGGACCGTCAACGGGTTACTCACTGCTAGGCTCATAGAAATGATTTTTCGTTTGAAAAGGTGTGAGACGAGATGGGCATAGGAAGCACTGCTATCAGCTCAGTACGACGGTCAACTCCATTCTGGAAACGATTCGAAACGCTTACACAGTAAATAAATGATAGTAAATAACAAATAAAGCAATTAGCTACAAATAAGTCCATACACCGAGAGAAAAAACTTAAAAAAAAAACTGTTAAAAACCACCCGACAGTCGAAAAACTCTTAAATTGACAGCGAAAACTTTTACAATTTCGCTGTCAATCTAACAGTTTTTCGACTGTCGGATGGTTTTTAACGGCGACACTGTTTTTTTTTCTCGGTGTAGACAAGACTGAAAAACGTCTAGCCTTAACTTGAAAAGAACAGTGGAACTGAACTGCTGTCCTTGTATAGGACATCATTTATCATACTGACGATGGTTATCACTGGACAGTGTGCCATATGATCGATGGTTAGGAGATGACACATAATGTAGGAACTTGGTAGATGAGGATGAATTGGAAACTAGACAATATTTCCTCAGCCATTGTCCCGCTCTATAAATACAGCAGCAACGAACCTTGAACTCAAGTTCTTGGAAAGCACAACAGAACTGGAGAGCATACAGTATCCGTTGAATGCACATCGATACCTTAAAGCACATTGATGCTATGTCTACTTTTTCAAAACTGTCCAAACTGTAAAAAATGAAAAACAAGTTTTGAAATTCATATGTTTTGTATGAAAATTGAGTTTTTCCCCTTAATTTTCCATTACTTTTATTACAATTGCCATAAAACCCATTCGATGTAGCTTTTTCTCAGGAATCCAAGTATATCAGAAACTCCATTTCTCTGAAAATTGACATAGCATGATTGTGGCTTTATGTATCGATATGGAAATGAATAAATTTCACTATTTTTTGTTTACATTTTCCGTTAGAAGAATTCCGCAAATAGTTTTTTTTTTCTAGCAGTAAACACTTAATGTTCTATTAGATCTGCATCACTGGCAAAATTATTCAAATTCCTGGAAATAGAGGAAATGTTGGAATTTACCACTTGCTAAATTAAATGGCATTGCAACGAGATAATTACAACTGAAAATGTTCATGTGGTTTAATATTTAATTAACAATTTCCAAATAAACGAGACACTAAAGTCTTGAAATATTTATAATTTATCAACGTCAATTAAGCTAACAAAGAGAACAACAAACATTTCTGTTAAAATTTATTATTAAAATTAGTTGGCAAACATTTTACAACAAATTTAATGAAAGACCACTTCAAAGAATGTGGGCAGATAATTTAGAATGGAAAAATTTCTGAGACATGTGTCACCAATGCATTACAACAAATGGGCGGATTTCCATTGATGCAATAGCACAAGTCAATAAATCAAATAAAGCAAAGGGAAAATGTGGAAACTAGTTTGGGAAAATATTCAATTTTTTAATTGAAAGAAATTGTATTTTTGGTAGCAGAGATAATAAATGTTGTGGCGGGAAAATGGTTGAAATTTTAATTTTGTTTTGTTTTATTTGTTTTATATTTTTCGTTTTTATTTTATTCATCAATAACAATTTTCTCAATTAAGTTCGTTCGCATGCCTCTGCATGCAATACGTGGAAATTTCCAATATAATTACTGATATGTGCACTTATACAATTAGCATTGGTTCTCCAAAAAAACATCACCAATTCCGGGAAAATTCCTTCAATGGAAATAAAATCCAATTAAATCAAATAAATTACCAAACAAAATTATATTAATTTGCCAGACATTGATGAAAACAAAAAATAAATAAATAAAATAAATTAAATTAAACAGAATAATAAAAATTTCCATAGACAAAAGTCTACAAAGCGGCCACAACTTATTTATTTAAGCAAAACAATTTATAAAATAAAAGTTATTTTTAAAAAATGTCATTTGCAAATTTCCATACAGAAAACCAAGTGAAGTTGTCAATTGGCAAACAAACTGGCAAAATACAAAAAAAAATATCCATGTCCACGTGACACTGCGAGCACAACTGCAGTTTTTTTTTCGATTTTGCAGTCAAATGCCGCAACAATGCTTGCAAGCACACAAGCGTTGATAATTTCCATGGATAACCTTTAACATGAAGGGTTCACCACTCTTTATTTTAACTTTTTTTCCGTTTTTTTCCCCATCGCATCGAAACGATCTGTACTGTAAACCTTTTATTTGAGTGGGAGTAGGTTGTGGCAGTGAATTAACTTGGCATACACACACCTCGTGTGTTTGGTGCAAATACACACATCAAATGTCACCTGAAAATCCAATTAATTTGGCACCTTGCAACGCATTAATTACAGCAAATATGGGGCAGGTCAGTCGAAACTGTTGCTGGTTTACGAGCCGACACGTGCAAAGGGATGTTAATGCAGAGATGAAGTTGGCACAAATGGCAAACATTGTTTGGAAATAGTTGAGGAATCGTACACAATGAAATTTTAATTGAATAATACGTTGGTAGATTGACTAATTGATAAGTTGACAAATTGATAAATTGATGAATTGATGAATTGATGAATTGATGACAAATTGATAAATTAATAAATTGATAAATTGATGAATTGATGAATTGGTGAATTGATGAATTGATGAATTGATGAATTGATGAATTGATGAATTGATGAATTGATGAATTGATGAATTGATGAATTGATGAATTGATGAATTGATGAATTGATAAATTGATGTATTGAGTTGAGAAGGTTTTTTTTACATTTTAGGTAACAACATGTGGCTTAGGCTCCTCACATATCAAAGAAAGTCATTCATCCCCCTTGCAAAGGTCACCTATCGGTTTTTGACCGAATGATTTCATTCATAAGCAAATACTATACTATACTCACTGAAAGTTAACATTCTTATCCAATTAACAAAATTAAAATTATGCTCGTAACTGGAGTCGTAAACAACAAAAAAACAAAAAAAAAAAGCCACGCGTACATTCATTATGAATTCCACGAAAAAGACGCGAAAATGGAAAATAAAATAAAATAAAATACAAACGACGAACCAAGAAGACAATGACAATAAACCACAAGTAATTAAGCGTAAACACACGCACACGAACAAGCACATTGACTGACTTACCAAAAGAAACACATACACGAACACACACACACGCACAAAATGAAACTACCAACGGAGAAATATTGTTTTACTGCCAACTGCGGCCAAGTATTAAATTAGTTTTCTACGCTAATTAAAATTTATGACACCTGTTATTTACATAATTTCCCAGAGAAGTGAAAGTAGAAGAAGGTATAGGAGCAGGTAGGCCTCTGGCTGTGGTGTGGAAGGAGTGGGCGTTTGGCCGCTATACGTACAGAATAAATGAGAGATTATGCGTATGTAAACAATGAAAAGAAAATTAACACGGTAAATATGCACAGAGTAACGGTGAATATGCAGAAAATGGCGTAGGTTAACGGCGCCTATTAGTGTTTCGTTTCGTTTCGTTTGGTTTCATTTGGTTATTCTTCGGCTTCTAATGTTCTCTGGGAAAATATGAAGGAAATTAATTAAAGTACACACGTTCGCCTAAAGGTATGCCATATTAAATTTTTGTTAAATTTTAGTGAAAATTGTTTATTTAGAGCTTATATAATGCATCTTCCTTCTCCAGGCAGTTTGGCTAAGTTTAGCTATATCTGCGGTATTTACATATATTTCCGCCATTATCTTCTGCCTTAATAATATATGTAGTAAACAACGTTCATTGAATTCCATGTAAAATATCAACTCACATGATAATATTGAACTTCTGGGAATCACAACAATGCTTGGAGAATTTCAAAAGCCTTGAAGGCACAAACGTGCATTCAGTTATGAATATTTGTGCATAGAGGATTCCCGGAAAGCCTCCATGTGTGTTAATATTCAAGGTAACAACTTGCGAATTTGGTTAGAATTTAATTTTCAAATTACGATAGCAGTGAACTTGGTTGAGTTATAGAGAAACGTTTGATTATGATCTTTAAGGAATTAATTCCAATAACACTTTATAATTAAGTTTTAAGCTGTAACAGCTTAAATTATAGAGTCAACTCTAATTAATAGTCAAAATATTAGAAATGGGTTGGAATTCTGGAATAATCGACAGTTCTGATGTTGTAATTGCGAATGAAAGTGAAATGAAGTAACTCATTTTGTTGAAAACATTGTCCATTAAGGACTAACGTATCAAAGTCGGCATATGTCATCACTGCTTTATTGAATGCCAAGCCGCAAGGCCCGCTGTCTGCGCTATCGACTTTTGTAAGAACTGCCGAGATGGCGAAGAAGCAGAATCGATACAGTGTATCCTTTTCAGTGTTGTCTCATCATAGGAAGGCCTTGCTCTGATCATTCTTCCTGAACATAGAAAAGCTGCGATGTTCTTGGGTGAGCTATCAGTGATCCACACTGTTCGAGGAAGTCCCCCACCCTAGCTAACGATATCAGGTCCTTATTAGACCCTCACAGTGACATAGTTCTTCTATATGTTCTGCGGTTTCACCTTGTTACATAGTCTGAACATATCATACTGCACTATGTGTGCTTTTGGTTAATAAATGTTTTTTGACCCTACAGCATCCTGTTAAGTATCAAGTAACCACACTGATTTATTACTGATTGTACTATTAAGCGAGAGTAATTTTTGTGTCCTTCTTTGAGGAGTAGCTGTTAAATATGCCTTTGCTTGTCTGTTACCTCGAGTAATGTGGCATTTTCTCTTTAAGCCAAAGTTGCATATTGAACTCTATCGAACTCCTTGGAAGGCAGCAGAATGGTGTCAGTCCACTAAAAGTACTGACCGATCCTTTTCTGGCAAGCTCATCTGTCTTTTCGTTTCCTTCATAACCACATAACACAAATATGATAGTCTCTGTTCTGGGTAGCTGGGCTGATTAGTAGTGAGAGAAAGTCCGACATAAGTTTGGATTTGAATACATGCCTCCAGTGCAAATTGTACTTTTTAGAGCCCAAGTTCAGAACGCTCATAATATTGTTTACTGGGTAGTTCTGTTTACATATTCTCTTAGGGAGATTTTGATTGCATGCAATTCTGCCTGGAAACAAAGTTTTCAATGTACATACTTGCATATAAAGATTTTTTTCGACCTAATCGCAAATGCCCTAGCCCCAACCCCTTTGTTTGTCTTGAAACTATATGTGAGCCAGATATGATGGTCTCCTGGCAACAATTGACTTTAGTCTATGCTGATTTTTGTACCATTACTTCTTCACACAGGTCCAGCACATATGGTCTTGTTCCCAATTCTTTCCCACAAAATTTCTGATTTGGTTGTTCTGAAATTATACTTACTTGTTTATAAGCAACCAAATCCTCATACCAACCAACCAACCAACCAGCCAACCTACCCTCTACCGCTTAAATAGCAAAAATAAAAATACTGTGATTTTTTATTTTTTTTTTTGATTTTTTTTATACTGACTGAGGCATTTATTTTTACATATATAATCTCATAAATTATGTTTGTTTTTTTTTTGTCATTTTTCATAGTGTTTTTTGTTGTTCATGTTTGTTTTTGTTTTTTGTTTTTTTGTATATATTTATAATAAATTTTACTTGTAGTTGTTGTTTGTTTTTCATTTTGTATTTTTGTTATTTGGAATATTTAATTTTCATGTTGTTGTATTTGTATTTGTCTGCTGTGTTTTTTGTTTTTTTGTTTTTTTGTTTTGTTATTTTTTCTATTTTGTTTTGCTGCACTTTTTTTTTGGAAACATTTCATATTATTTCATTTTTAATGTTTAATTTTTGTTTCATTTGAGTATTTTGTTTTAATATTATGCTGCAGATATATTTTGTTAATAACTATTTCTGTTTTTGTTTTGCATTGTTTTTTTTATAAATATTTGTTTAAGTTTAATGCTTGACTGGTTTTTTTTCGAATGTACATAATTTGAGAAATTAAACAGATTTTTTTTTTAAAAAAACATTTACAATATAATTTTTGTTGTGGTAATTATGCTTTTTAATATAATTTTTTTTTGGAAATTTTTTTTCATATTTTTTTTTAAAAACTTTTTTTGAAAATACAATAAAATATTAACAGGAAAAACATGTAATTTTATTTCATGTTTCTTTTTTTGGGTATGTTTTTTTGTTTGAGATATCAATTCAATTTTTTTTTCGGAAATAAGAAATAAAATATAATTAAGTTAAAAATAGTTTTTACTTAATATTAATTTAATACATTTTTCAGAATAGGTTCTTTTCTTGGAACGAAAGTATTTCAATTTTCGTATGATTAGTTATTTCTTTAAGAGTTAGTAGAAAGTAAATACATAAAAGATTATTTTCTCAAAGAAGTAAAGTAATTGGAATGCCTGTAAAAAGGTAATTTTTTTATGATTTATTTTTTTTTAATTTGGAAATTATTATGGGTTTTTTTTTACAAAAATATCAATAGAATTTGATGAAAACTATATTGTTAATACATTTTAGTATATCAAACTTAGGCTTAGGTAACTTAGGCGGTTATCATATCGACTTCTCATGTTACTGAAGTTTGATTTGAATATATTAAAACTTTGAAACTTCAAAGAAATACAACACAAAAAATGGAACTCATTTCAAAATTCTTAGAAGGAAGTACATACATCTTCGACTTGTTAGTCAAAAACCTTGTAATAAAATCACTTTAATATAAAAAAAAATCGTTAGTAGAAAATTGTTTACTCTTCCTTCCTCATTGTCATTTACTACTTCAACAAATTTCTTTTCTCTTGTATTTTTATTTACAGTTGGTTTAGTCAATTTGAAAATTCATATTTACAAGAAAAACTTATGGAAATTGAAAATTAAACTAGAACATTCAAATAATAAAAATACACCACTTAATTTAGTATTTTTTGAAATCCAAAAATTTAATGCAGACTTTGTTAAATATTTTTATTTTTCATACACAAAAATAATAAATATGGAAAAAAATTATTTTCAATGAAATATAATTTTATTCTTAGTTATTCTTAGTTTAAAATTTTTTTTTTTTAAATTTTATTGAAAAAAAAATTATATACGTTAAAGAATACTAAGGCAAATGAAAATCTCTCCTTAAAAGTAATATATAAAAATAATAAAATTATAAATATTCACTTGATAAAGATATTCATGCGACTTCGAGACACTTAAATATGGGCTACTGACATAAGCGAACCTCATATTTAAATACAGCATACGACTCATAAGGGCTCATGATTACCTCTAAGTGCGCATGAATATTATTTTTCTCATTTGTGCAAGGACAGGTTGAAAAGTCCATGCTGTATTTCTAAGGGTCTTTGATAGACTGTTCAAGTAACACAAAAAAAAATCGCTGGTGTAAGATAGATTTAGGTAATTGAGTATAATTTAATGTGTCTGAACACGAATTTGTGTCTTTTTTGCTCTAAAGAGTATAATAAATAGTAGGTAGAAAGGAAAAAATTCCATAAAATAAAAAAAAAAACTTGCAATAAATAACATAAAAAATATATACTTATTTTAAACAATAAAAATTATATCAAAAAAAAGAAATTAATAAATTTGATAAAAAAATAAAAAAAAATAACAGTAAATTTATTTTTAAATTTTTAGCTTGAAAAAGTTAAATTGCTTTATAAATTAAAACAAAAATTTTAATGGCTTTTTATCTGAAGACTTTAAATCTGAGCAGGGCACATTGACTCCAATTTATCCTGAATATCCCACCCTCTTACATTACAGCGATTTTACAAAATTGTATAATTTCTGGGGTATGATTCTTTGTATGTCGATACTGATACTTGCTATTATTTTAGGTTCGTTTAAAATTGATGCTTAATTGAAACAGTATCCGAACATATTCCACATCATATTAGCTAGTAAAGTCAAGTATCGACAACGTAAACAGCCCTGAACAAAAAAGTTACTTTCGGAAAAGCAAAAATAAGAAATTAATTAAATATTTGAATTTGTTTAATTAAGAAATAAATATTGGTTAAAGAAAATTTTTATTTAAAACTTTTTTATATTTTTTTGTTTTCCATAATTCATAATAATAATTTTGTTATAATAATTAATTTCTGTGGATTAAGTGTATAATTTCTTGCAATTGTATAGTAATATAATCTTTATTGTATATACTAGCATATTGTATATTTATATGTAAATATATTTAGGCCATAAAATTGTGCAATTAATTTAATGTATAAGTATAATGTTTTTTTTTTTTACTTTTTTGGATAAACAAACAATCAGAAGAAAAACAAATTTCATATAAAAATGAAAAGTGCATTTTCATAGGCGGTGCAAAATCACAACATTTACTTTGTTTTTTTTTCTTTTCTTTTGTTACTACTAAGTACTTTTTTGGTTTTTGATTTAAGGGTGTGTGTATGTGTGTGGGTAAGTGCATAAAATTCAATAAAATACAAATACTAAATATTTTTTTATTCGGCACATAGACATTTTCCTTTTTCATTCATTATTATTTTCATCATCGTTTTCATATTTTATATGGGTTTTTTTTACTTATGTACTTAAGCCTAACATAAAACAAGCCTAAAATGCTGCTTTAGGTTTTCTACTTTTTACTATTTTTCGGTAACAATTGTAATTTCTATAACGGATTTATATAAGTGTGGATTCGTACACCATTTCGGGGGGTTTCCTCTCCAGTAACATAATTTCATATAGCAAGGCTTTAGTTTTACGTTTAAGAAGCGCTTTACGGTTTTCCATTGGCGGTAGTTTTTGTTGCGGTTTTGTGTTTGTTTTTTTTGTCAGTGTAATGTAATGTAATGTAGTAACAAGGACATTTTTTGATTTTGTTGATTCAGGAGTGGCATTTTTTAGATATTGATTTGGGCATCTTCTTCATAACTCCGTGAAGAAAAAGAAGAAGAAGCACTTCATAAAATATTTCAACAGTTAGGACGGATTTGTGGTATTTTATGTTTTGCTCGAATTATTTGTGTTTGGCTGAAATAAATTGGAAGTGAAAAATTCGTTCGTATTGAAAAGCTTTCATTTTTTGATCCTTTGTAGCCTATACTTTTTCCTTCTTGTTTGTTTGTATAACCTCTGTGCCAATTATTTCCATTTGCCATATTTTGATTTTTTTTGTTCTTGTTATGGTTTCTGTCTTCAATTATTGTTTATTAAATTTAAAGGTACATGTGACTACTAATTACTAAACAAAAAATATCTTGTTTTGAAAAATTTTCCTTTTCCTTTTGATTATTTTTTTTTGGTTTCGTTTTTGAACACGAGGGATAATGAAATATTAAATGAAATTTTAGGAGAGGGGTATTAGGGACAAGAAAGAAATGTTTTGAATTGAATTGTGTATAACGGAAGAAAATTCTTTAAAAAAAATATTTAAATCAAAAGTTTTGACAAACTTTTCTGCTAAATTGCCAAGGCAATCAGAAATTTACTATTTAAAAAAACATTCTTTTGGTATATTTTTTTGACAAATTTCGATTTGACAAAGTTTTTTTGACAGAATTTTTTTGACAAAGTTCGTTTGACAAACTACTTTTGACAGAGTTCTTTCGCCTGAGTTCTTTTGACAAAACTTCCATCTTTTTTGACAACTTTTTTTGACAAACCCTTTGCCAACATTCTTTGAAGATACTTCTTTTGACCAGTTTAGTTTTAATAAACTTCCTTCGACAAAGGTTTTTTTTACAAACTTTTGACCAATTTTTTTGACAACTTTTTATTGACGTGCGTACTTTTTATTAAAAATTTCCTTTTAGCAAACTTTATTTGCCAACTTTTTTCTGACAAATATTTTTGACAAAATTTTTTTGACAAATGATATTGACAAATTTTTTTGACAAATGATTTTGACAAACATCATTTGATAAAATTAATTTTGCAAACATAATTTCAAAAAGTCCAATTGACCAACTAAATTCAACAACAGAATTCTTCATTTGTCCAACTTCTTGTGTGGAAACCTTCTTACGAATTTATTTGTCATTTAAATTATGTTGAAATTTAAATAAAAATATGTGTAAATGTTATTTGACCATAAAATTTTGTTAACCTCTCTTTCACTTATATTGTTTGGAAGTTCCTACATCATAATAATAATGTATGTAAACAAAATATCCCTCTCCCTTGTTCTCTATTTGTTGTCTCTCTGTTTTTGTATTATAATTCTCTCTCTCTCTGTGTGTAGCACTTTCTTTTCTTTAATATTCCACTTAATATTTCACAATCCACTCGCTGTTCAAATTGAATTTCTTCACTACCATCCACATCGAAAAATAACGTGCAAACTACTAAATAAATTGTGTATGTGCTTTTCCGAATTACAATATGGTGCTTTCTAAATATTTATGTAATAATAAAGTATAAAATTTTGCAATATATTTTTAAATATTTCCAAAATCGAGTGCATTGTGTGCGGGTGCAAAAAACATTTTGTTAAAATTGTTGCTAAATATATAATATAATATTTATATATATACATATAAATAGTATATAATAATAGGTATATAATAGGTAAGTGCATTTGTGGTTTTTATCACAATTATTAGTGCAGTGCAAAATTTTTGTTATGAATTGTTTGACATTTTCAATGTAATTTTAATTTTGGTTTAGGATTTACGCTTAAGATTTAATTTAATTTTTTGTTTTTTTTTGGTATTTTGTTTGCTTTTTTGAAATTTCAATAAAATTTGAAGTAAATAAATAATGAGAACGAAATTCAGGAAAAATATTGCTATTTATTAACTTTGTTTTTTATAAGTTCCATAAGGTATTTTGTTTTCTTTGGTATTGCAATTAGTTTTGGTTTTGTTTTGTTTTCTTTAGTTTGGTTTTTTTTGGGGGGGGGGGTTAACATGAAATATTTTTTATTAAACTCTGAAAATATTTTTATACTTAAGTAAATGAAATGTTTTTGCTTTTCAAAATTGACCAGAAAAATTGCTTGTAAGAACGACTAAAAAAAACATGTTGGTAAATTCGTAAAATTTTTGTTTGCTTTTGAAGTTATTATATATTTCTTCCATTTAAATTCGGTTAGGAGTTCGATTATATAGTTGAATTGTAGCTAAAATAGAATTTTTAAGCAGCTTTCTTTTTATTTGAAATATTAATATTTGACAACTCAAAATTTAAACTAAAAATTCAATAAAATTATTTACTAATGCAAATAGTTTCTTTCAATTCATTCTTGGTTTGTTTCGTGCATTGCTTGTGGTTTTTTTTGTAAGTGTATCTCAAAAGTGTGGTGAGCATTTGGTGTAGGAAATTGTACTTAATTTTATGAAGATAAAAGGTAAAGTAGAAAAATTGATACAAAATTTTACTTTTGTAGCGGAAAAATGACCAAACATCAAATTTCTTCCAAATAGTTACTTCAAAGCACTACTGAACACTAATTTATTTTTATAATCTGAGAATATCCATTAACCCGTTGCTTTCATCATATTTTCTTTTTTGAACAGATATTTTCTGTTTTCAATTGCTTGAAGTATTAGTGAACGCGGATTAGGTCGATCATGAGTGCTGTCATTCAAAGAAAAGGAGCAAAAAAGGAGTAAAAGGGAGGGAAAGGGAAAATAGTCCAAAACAAAAGATGTAAAATTGGAGACATAGGGGGATAATACAAAAAAGGGTGGAAATTAGTACAAAAATGGAGGATAAAAATATAGAAAAGGGAGATAAAAAACTGGAAAAGTGAAAAAGGGGGAAAATTACAAAAAGACTCACTTCAGTATATCACCGGTTCCGAAAGTCATGTGAAGTCTCATCGCAGCAAATCATACTCTCGTAAGTTTAGCCATTGCATGACAAAAAGAGTTGAACTCAAAACCTCTCGATAGTAAGGCAGATGTTCTACACACTTAGCTAAGCCTAAGGCTCTCTCCCATTATCACCAAGAAAGTTATTTTTCAGTAGACAATATGTCGTAGCAGAGGAGCAGTTTTATTGAATGAATTTTTATCAGTCCCAAGAATACTCATAGTAGGGCTTAAAATAAACAATGCCTCGTTGTCAGTTCTTCTCGTTCAACTCGTCTGTTTTTCTAGGTACATACATGCATGGAGAGTACCGCTGGCTGCTGTGCCGTGACACAAATCCTTCAGTTTTTAATTGTCAAGGAGGCAATTTTTGCTCGTTAGAAAATATACTGCCATACACGGCGTATGAGTAATTTTGCAATTAAAAAACATAAACGGTTGGATCTGTAAAAACTGACCACTAGCGATTGTTTATTGTGAGTCTCACTACCAAAATGTGTAGGACAGTATAATATGGCGGTAGAAGAAAATCGAAATAGGCAGAATCCCACAAGTGGCTCTATTGACAAAATAACTAGAAATCTTTTAAATGTATCATGTTTTTTTTAAACAGAGTTTTAATCAGATTTTGATCGACAAATGTCAAGTCCCATTCTCTCATAAGATGAGGCATTAAATGGAGTGTTGAAGAATGAAAAAAACACCAATTCATTCACCCATGACTCCAAAGGCTAAGTAGGTTCAAATCATTAAAAATGTTTTCCATTGAATTACCAATTATAAAGTTTGTATAGCTGCAATATGGTTTGAGTTGACATTTCATAGATTTGTTTTCTAAATAATAAAAAAAAAAATACATTGATTAAAGTGCATAATATCTAATAAACTTTATTATTATGCCCACACTCCGTTTCTAACTACCCAACGGGGCCAGCAAATCAAAGCACAGCACAGCCAATTCACTGAAATAGTTTTAACTATCACATAGTTAAATTTCTAATCTGACAGACTGCAAAAGTTTTATTTTTGCTGGACCATTGAAAGGCATTCAATATGGGCGAGTGAGTCCAATCGAGAGGATATAAAGTTTCACATGCAAGCATAGTAAACTTTTTCCAACTGCATTTTGCGCGTCAGTGACTTGAACAATTTAACTTCTTCCTGGTATTTTTTCTCCTCTTTTTGTTGTTGTTGTTGTTATTCATCTTCGGTGTTATGGGGAAAATGAAAAATTTACGAATGGCAATCAATTGAGAAATTGCAAGGGAATAAAATAAAATGTTAAAAACAACTTTTGCCTTTTACAGCTTCACTTTTGAAAAAAATGTCATAGAATCGCATGGCTCACAAGGATTTGGGTTTACCTTTTCAGGGATTTTTATTATATTTATATGTTATATGGAAATGATAACAGTGTTTTTTTGGCATTGAGTAAGCTTTTAAGTAAGTACTTATTCAATACTCTTTTTTTTTATAAATTTATGTATTGTTTATTTTGCTGAATCTAAACTATTTCATTAAAACTTTTGACATTTCAGTGGAAAAATTGTGCTTTGCACTCCAAAATAAAAATTCTCATTGTCATCTTTTCTTCTTTGTGTCAATATTGTATGTAAATTTAATAAAATTATAGAAAATATTTGTCACTCAACTAAACCGAAAAAGAGTGTCTCGACCTCTCTTCGCCCTCAATCAAACATGCACTAAGTACTTGTTGTGAACTTTAAACTTTTCTCCACTCACTCTCACAACCAGAGACACCGAAGAAGTGAAAACTTTTCTGGGGGAAAACTTTTTGAGGCAAAAAGGATATTGCGTTTGAACAAAAGGAATTTGCCACAAAATTATAATTAGCCGTAAAAGCAAAAATGTGGTTCCTTTGCACTTCGTAACCGATTGGCATTTGTTGACATTTTGCTATCTTTATAGTGAAGCATATTTTTAGGAGTACTTTGAGGGTATTTCGTTCAAAGAACATAGTGGTTGAGGCTATTTGGATAGTAAAAAATAGAAAATCTGTAGAAGAAATAAATATTTGTTCTGGTTGGTCTGTCTTGCTGTGTTTTTGTTCTTCTGTCTGTCGCAAATGATATTTTGGTCTAATTGCACGGCCGAAGCAATGCTAATAATATAGTGCATGTATATTTGTCTTTCTGTCTGTCTTTCTGTCTGTCTTTCTGTCTGTCTTTCTGTCTGTCTTTCTGTCTGTCTTTCTGTCTGTCTTTCTGTCTGCCTTTCTGTCTGTCTTTCTGTCTGTCTTTCTGTCTGTCTTTCTGTCTGTCTTTCTGTCTGTCTTTCTGTCTGTCTTTCTGTCTGTCTTTCTGTCTGTCTTTCTGTCTGTCTTTCTGTCTGTCTTTCTGTCTGTCTTTTGTCTGTCTTTCTGTCTGTCTTTCTGTCTGTCTCTTCTGTCTGTCTTTCTGTTTGTCTTTCTGTCTGTCTGTCTTTCTCTCTTTTTGTCTGTATTTTTGTCTGTATTTCTGCCTACCACTTTGTCCTTGTGTCAGTTTTTCTGTCTGTCTTCCTAATAATTTAGTTTTCGAATAAGCCTAAAATTATACTTGGAAAAATTCGAATAAGCCTAAAATTATGCTTGGAAAAATTCATAAAAAATTTTGGTAATTTTACTGAAGTTTTTTTTTACTCAATTTTCCATTATTAAAAGCTGCAATTTTATTGAACATTGTGACTATACACACTAAAGTAACCCTCAGTTGTATTATTGGCTCGGGATATTCATTTCAAGTAGAGCTTTTTATCCAATATTTTAATAAAAATATTTTTAAAAATGTATTTTTAGTATTTTTTTGGCAACAAAAGCTTTTAATTGAATTGCGATATCCTATAAAGCAACTAAAGGTTACTTTTATGTTCCATTAAAGCTTCTAGTGATGAAATTTAAGTAACTAATTTTGTAGGCCAAACAATCAAATTTAAGGATTTGGTTGAGGATGTGTGTGATAATTTTAGATAAGTATCTTATTATAATATTTTATCATCTTATCATTGGAAATTCTTTAACATCATTGAAGTGCTGGTAAAAACTGATGCCGCCTTTTAGGCTCCATTATATATTTATTTATTTATTTTTACAATTTCATAAAAATATGTTTAAATTTTTAATTAACAAAAAGGCTTCATCAAGTCTTTGTTTTACTTCAAAATCCAATTCCAAGTCCATAAATTTAATCAACTTTTCCAACCCCTAATAGCATCCTACAGAAATCAACTCCTTCGTATGCAACTTATTTTCTACAAATATTCTGATCAACTTCTTCACTTTGGTCGATCTTAAAATTTAGTTTCTAAAAACAAATTTTGTCTTTAGTATTCAGCATAAATCTAATCTCCTCCTGCGCACTGGAATAAATGTATTTTAAATATCAATTTTATTATAGTTTTTATACCAGTTTTACTCGTAACATTTATATAAGTTTGTGTTTCAAAAAAATCTAAAATTTTTCTTATTATTTTCAAAAATTCTGTATGTTTTTATTTAAAAGTTTTTATTTGTTTTTTTCATTCTGTGGTTTGTTATTAAAATTACTATTCAGTGTGAATTCCGTGTTTCTTCTAATTTAACATCAAGTTGCAAAAATATATGTTCAAATATGCTCATTGTACGTATACTGCCCCAAGTGGCAGCACCGGAGCCACAATTATTTTAAGTTTTCTTTTGTTTTGTGTTTTTTTTCTCTATACTTTTGTTTACTGTTCTACTTGCATTTGTGCCTTTGGGCCCTACTAAAATTTCTACTTTCGCACGGTTGTTTCTAAAATCTCCACTACTTTTATACCAAATTTTTTGTTCTCTGACACTACGCTACAAAAATTACATTCTACTTTCACATTCAACATCAGCTATCAGACAAATATAAACTTTTTCCCTATTCAACTAGAAACTATGTATGCTAAGCCTTCAAAACTTTGGCTGAGGGTGTTGAAGTTTTTAGTTTTTTAATAATTGTTTATTTCAAAAAAGTGTGTAAATTAGTGTGCAACACTGACATTGAAAACATTAAATATTTTTTGGGGGTCATTTGTTTAAATACTAAAATATATATTTATTTGTATGTACTTACTTGTCTACCAAAAAGTTTTCTTCTTATAATTTAAGTAATTCATTTGAATTTGTAATTGTTTTAAGTATTCCCTAAAATTAATAAACATTTTCGGAGGAGTTGATTTCTATGCAAATGCTGGTAATTAGAGATGTTGAATTTTAAGAAGTCATAATGAAGAATTTTGTAGAAAAATTTCTGTATTTTGAGTTCTTTTAATTTGGTCTTTTGGGTTGAAAGTGTATTACGGAGATGTACAGTGTACACAGAAAACAAGCAACAAAATATTTGTTTAAATCAGTTCATAGCAAGTCAAGTTGGTATTGATTCAAACTAAAAAGTCTCCATAGCATAGTTTTAGGCGATTTAGTTTAATAAATTATATTTTAAAGAGCAGTAAGGGATCATTCCGAAACGCCTGTCCTTAAGTACCTTATGACTCTTCCAATAAGCGAGTATCTATATGCTTCACACAGATTAATTTTTAAAATTTAAATTATAATTAGAGATTAAAGTAAAGTGTTCTTGCAGATGGTGGGCAATATTTTTCAACTGATGTCAATTCGTTGAAATTTTGATTAAATCTTTTCTTTGAATTTTATAATTGATTATTTGAATTTTATGATTTTGATGAGCTTAATTTGATAAACCATTGTTATGTAATTGCTTCGCACACTCATATAAACGGTAGTACAAGTAAATCAGAATTATTTCAATTTTGTGAATTTGTTAAGCTTAGTTTGATAAAACATTATTGTGTAATTGCGTTGCCCAAATGTTTTCCTAATGCCATGCGGTATTTCTATAATCGGTCTAAGAATGGACATAATAGATTTCGAAATATCAAGGTGTTGGTCATTCTACACCATTCTCAAATGTTGTCATTGAATGTAATAGAAATTATATTTTAGGGGAAAGCGGAGTAGACAAGATTTCATGCGTAGAGTATTAGAAATTCTGCCAGGGTGGTAGTGGGTAGTGGGAATTCCTACTGCAAATTAGCACTGGGTACGATGAACGACCACATCATATTTTTATGCGACCTTTTAATGAGTTATCAACTAAAAATAAAATCAATATTTAGAACTACGGCCCTCGAGGAATCTTGGACTGCAGCTTCTTACAGAGACGACTCCATTTCTGTACTTCACAGACACGAAATCGTTTCGGTGAATTGCAGGTGCCCCAGAATACGTTAGTTGAAGAAGCGGAATATTCTTATTTTGTGCAATTGAGGCCAGCATTAAAGTGGCTTCCAATATTTCGAACTGAGGAAAACTGTTTTCATATTTTAAATGATATTGGTCCTTTGTTCTGACCTTTTTTTTACTACTATTGAATTTTTACATCCTTTGAAAAAGCCCAGACTAAATTTTGATTTAAAAGGGGTATTGTCTCCAATGAACCCAATATTTTGGTTAAGTGAATTAACTTGCAAGTATTATAAAAAAAGGCTTGAGTATCCTTGTATTCTTGAGATTTTAGACAACTTCTATTCATTCTAAGCCAGTGTTCAACAGTCCTATACTCGCGAGTAAAAAAAGTGATTTTGGTGAACACTTCTCTAAACACAATTTTGAATAGGAAGAGCAATTTCTATGTAAGATCTAAATGATTTGTAAAAGCTTCGTGCTGTAGGGTGGTGCGAATAAAGAAATAACAAATCATATTCGTATATAATATTTTCTATTTCTTTATTCGCTCAATTCTTTGTATTTACTAAGAAAGTGTCAATTTTCCGGCACAAATATAAAAATTTCTGTATTCAATTTCTCTGGGGAAAATAAATATTTTGAAGAATTATAATAAAAAATATTTAACTAATATTTTAATTATAGCTTTCATTAAATCAGAGTTTATTAGAAAGGAGAGATTTTCTTTGAAATAACAAAAAAAAAGACAGTGTATGAAGAGAGTAAAATCAAATGTTTTGAGTATTCACCAAAGTACTATAAAGTAGGAAAAAAAAGAAGTTTTGTATATGATTTTTTTTGTGTATAATAAGTGTGTATTTTTATTTAAATGTTTAGTTTCATTTTTGATTTTTGTTTTAGTATTTATAATTAATAATAATAATAATAATTAATTTACGTTTGTTTGTTTATTTATTAAAAAAGAAATTAAAAGGTAGTACTTTAAAATTAGAGACGCAAATGTTGAAGAAAGGAAATTTCATTGTTTTTAAATTAGTCAATAATTATGTACAAGGGGAATTTGAAGAGAAAAAAATATTTTGAAAGAATATCAAACAAATTTGTTCAGAAAACTTTTTAATTTGTGAGAAATTTTTTTATATTAGAAAATTTGATTAAATTTAGAAGTATTGTGTAACTATTTCAGAAATTTCCTAAAAAAAAATTTCATATTAATTTGAACGGCTTTAAAATTTGTTTAGAAAATATGAATTTTTTTTCAAATATTTTAAACTTTTTCTGTATAATGTTTAAAAAATATCGTTTCAATAATTTTAGAAATGAAAAAAAAAAAAAAAATTAATTTCTTTTTTTCATAATTTTTTTTCGAAAAACACTTGCGTCTCCGTAATGAAGCTATACAATATACAAATACAAATAAATACAATTAAATTTAAAGTCATTATCATCATACTGTATGTAAGTGTATGTATGTGTGTGGGCAATGTTATATGTATATATGTATGTTCGTTTGTGTGTGTGTCTTGTGTTTACTTTTGTTTTTAGTTATTATGTAACATGTAACAATTATAATTAAACTTTTAACATTTAAGTACGATTTTTGGTATTTTTTTGTTTTCGTTTGTAGTTTACTATTGAAGCAGTACACCATTGAATTTTACAGAAATACTTGAAGGAGTCTAACACCTTTTTTTTTTAGGTAAATACTATTTTTTCTTTGTTTTTAATTGTAATTTGGGTTTTTGTGTTTGCTTTTGCTTTTGTAAATTTAAAAAAAGTTTTTAAAAAACAAAAAAAAAATTATTTAATTTAATAAAAAAAGTTTTTTTTTTATATTTTTTTTATATACAATATTATACATAAGTAAATTTTGAAATTCAAAGAGAGTTGAGAAATTGTTTTGAAAGAGAAAAATTAAACAGGCTGAAGAAATTTAAGTTAAAAAAGAGATAATTTTTTAGGGTGAAAAACAAAAAGTAATAGTTTGCCACTTTTTTATTATTATTATGTTTTTTTATGAAACAAAAACAACGATCTTCGTTTAGAGACGAAATTTTTTAGGTTTTCCTTAATACTTTCTGATTTTTGGTTTGGAACTTATTTGACTACTTTGGGTATCTTTTCATATATATAAACTCAACACTAGTTCCTCTAGACTCTGTAATTCTTCGGTTTTTTTGCAATGCAACACTTAGTACCTTTCTGCGTTATATACAAAAACTTTTGTCTTATTTATTTTATTTTCTTTTCATTTTTACTTTTTTTCTTTTATCTTTTGCTATTCTCCATTTGACTGCTATTTTTATTTTTCTTTTGTCATTCGTATTATACCTTGGGAAAATTCCTTTAAAACCAACTGAAATGTACTTTGTTGTTGTATACTTAATATTTTTTTGTGTGTATGTGGAAAACGTTTTTGAAAATCCATTCAAAAATGTTTATTTTCGATTTAGTTTTTATTATAAAAATAGGCCAAAAATATATTTTATATTTTACTTGTTCATATTTGGGTTAGTGTCGAAAAAATGTTCTTATTCAAGGCTTATTTTTGTTTTTGTCTGGGAAAATTTAGTTTTATTTTTCCAGGGTGTGTGTAATTTATTTTATTAAATTTTAATTAGTGCGCTTTAATTTCCATTTTTTGGATATACTTTTTTTGTTGACTTAATTTGTGCTGTACTCTGTATTTTTTTTTGTATGTTCAGAAACTTATTTTTTTACTGTATGTGGATTTTTTTTATCTGTTCTCTAAATGGTTACTTTAGTGTTAGATTAGTTGCTTACAAGTAAATTTTAATTTGGAATATTTTGGGTATCAATTTTTTTTCTGGGGGTGTCAAGGTTTAAACATTTTTAAATTTATTTTTAGAGGGGATTTTTTTTTAGATTAGGTTTAATTTAAAGGTGGGTTACTTTTCAGTTATGGATTTTAAATTAATTTTCCATTACTTGTGTTTTCCATTTTAGCAATTGAATATTGAAAGAAATTGTATTTTAAAAATTAACAAAAAAATAATGTATGGAAACTCTCGAAGATCGCTAATTTTTTGTAAAAAAAAAAAATAGAGACAAAAAAATTATTTAAAAATTCGTTTTTTTTATGTAAAAAGCTTAAAAAAAATAAAACAAAAAAAATTTTTTTTTAATTTAATTAAATAAAAAAAATTTAATTAAATAAAAATGTTTCTTTTTTAATTTTGACTCTTGAAATGAAAATTCAATGAATTGCTTCATTAACAGACGACAAAAAGAAACACGTTTATATGTCCACAACCGTTAATTCGATTTTCTATTTGAATGATTGTTACATAATTGATTGTTGGAACTACTTCTTTTGCAAATGTTTGTTTGGTTTTTTTCTTCTCAATTTTCCATATAATTTCTTGGAATTTTTCTGTGTGTATGTATGTGAGTTAAGAGTTTTTTTAATTTTGTTGCATACTTTAAGGCTTTTTATTTTGGAAATTTTTGCTTCATTCGCTGTGTAAATAAAAATCGCCACGGTTGTTTTCTGTTGGCTAGGCCAATAAGTTTCTGATAAATATATTTAATTTTTCTAGGTTTTTTGGTTGTAAGAATGAAATTAAAGTTGAAAAATGTTTAAAAAAAATAAAATGTTTTTCCTTCAATTTTGTTTCCTTGGTTTTATTTAAAATTAAAAATGTACATAAGAAGAATTAAAAGTACCAACAACAAAGGTTGAGAGATAACAGAAACATGGCAAGAAAGGTGAAATGGAATTAGTACAAAACAAAGCTACAGAAAAACAGGGAATAATCAGTTTTTTTTTTACTATTTTCCGGTGCTTAAATGTGGTAAGAGTGGTTACTATCAAGTGTGTCAATTTTTTCCTAGGTTTTGTATTGTATTGAATGATCCCTTTTCTTCGAGGTGATTCGAAATTAGGGAATGTTTTCTAGAATATTCCTGAATCTTTACTTTTCTCGGTAAAATACTTGCAAGTCAAAATTAAATTTTGATCGAAGAACTGATCTAAATTAAAACCCTTCCAAAAATGATTCGCATTTGGCTTTTACCAAGAATTATTCTTATAGAAATCTTCCATTACTAGTATTGATCATTCAAATATTTCAAAGAATACATTTTTTCTAATGAAATCTATGACACTTGATTCGATAGCATTGATTACTACTCACCACATGGAAAAATAGTTTCTATCAAAAACAATAAATTTAATAAAAATATTCAAAAAATAATTAAATAGTTTAATGAAAAAGTTCAACTCAATTGCGCTTAAATTCAAATATTTAATACTTCAACATATTTTACACATTTCGTCCTTTGGTAGTCATTTAATTATTGATTTTTAACCTATATTTTTTTGTTTGTTTTCAATTTCATTTTACACTTCAATTAGTTTTGTGCAAATATTTGTTTGCAGTTTAATGAGTTCTCAATCCTTTCCATACTACTCTGTAATTATGTATGGTTTTTAAATATTTATATGTGTTTATTTAGTTATTTATTGATTTAATTTGCGAAAATGTAATTTAGCTTTAATTATATATACTGGTGTGTATAGTTAAATTATGTTTTTTTTTACACATGCAAGTATTCGTTAAATTTGACAGTTCATTTCAATTAATAGCCTTCATGTGGGCATTAATTCAGTTTTGGTTTTGTATTGTTTTTTTTTCATTTTATTTTTTTATTATTAAATTTAAATAAATTTACTTATCTACAATAGCTGCCATATCCATGAGAATTGTTTCCATTTAATTTAATATAATTTTTTTTTGTTTTTTTCAAAGAGTCATAAGCTTTTTTTTTTTTTTCATTTGTGGTATTTGTGGGGGCAAGGCGAGTGAGGAATAACTGCACCAAATTAAATTAAATCAAAATAATATGATATGTTGGCATAAAATAAACAAGTCAGTTGGAAAATTCAATTAATAAACATGAAATATGCTGCATTGGCTGGAAAGTTTAATTGGTAATTATTTACATTTATTATGTCTTTTTGAATTGCATAGAAATAGTTATGCATTTTAGAAATAAAGAGAGAACATAAATGCAATTACACTTGCAAAAGTCTGAAGAGTCCATAGGTTCTTGATGAAATTTATCAGAGATTGCTTTTGGAAGAAACAAGTTTTCAGAGAAGGACTTTAATAGATTTTAGAGATATTTTTAAGAAAGATTCTCGTTGATATTCAATTTAAGGAATTTTCGCACTATACATAATCATTCATAGAAGGTTTCAAGCAATTATTTTTAACCAACTCTTCAACGATTTCTTCCCAGTTCAGGGCTCTAAGTCAGCGCTCTCGATAGAATATTTAAAGGAATGATTCCTAATAGAATGCTTCAAGTAACAATTTCTAACAAAATCTTTCAAGGGCCAATTCAAATAAATATTTGCAACGATTAAGTAAAGGGTTTTCAGAATTATTTCAAATAGAAACTTTATAGAAATTTTTAAGGAAACGATACGAATTAAAACATTATTTTGAAGAGAAACAAGAGTAAAAAGTAATGAAGCTTTGAAAATTGTATTCTTTTTGAAATATTTTGAAGTTCGAATTGAATTGAGTTATATTACTTTGCATATTATGCAAAAGCAGTTGTAAGCTCTAATTACTTCGGCATTCTTCCCAATCGTTATTACCAACATTTCCCGCTAAGTGAGGTTCAAAGAAAACTTCAGAAAATTAAGCCAAGTCCTGTACTTATACGAAAGATTCGCAGTGATTATCAATTATTTTCCTTCTGGTATTTCATACGAATATACAGTGAAAGTAACTGAAAGTAGATTAAATGAAATAATATTTCATTCATCTTCTGGCAGTCTCTTCCACTTCACTCGCTCTCCGGTTTGGTCTCCATACCCTATATTTAACCCAGAACATTTCAATTTCTCTCTACAAGGCATTATTTTCGTCACGACAAGAGAGCTCACGTTTTATTTAATTCCAGAAATTATGTCTGCATATTCTTCGCTGTATGCTTTTGAATTAAGAATCGATTTAATTACTTTGGGGAAACCTGCATATCACAGAGCAACTTACCCTCATGCAATGATTCTCCCTCAGTCACAACTAGTTCAGAAATTATTGACTGATTTAGAGAATGAATTTTTTCGAAGAATTAATCACTAATTAAAGGGGGAATCCTATTTGAGTGAATGATTCCTAACAGACAACTGGAATAGAATGATTCCTAATTGAATCTTTCAAGCCTCTGGAGAACTTGGCAAATGAAACTGAAACATTATTCAGTGATTCTTAATCGAATGTTTCATTAAATAATTCGCAATTAAATTTTGGCTCCGAATCTTTATCAATCGAATCATTTAGGACACTCAGATACCTTCAGAGAATGATTCTGAATTGAATGTTTCATTGAATAATTTTGAATTTAATATTCATTTAAATTTTTTTCATTGGGATTTAAGGTATACCTTGTTGGTGAATATATTTCATAGTCAGATCTTCATTGGAACTTTCTGTACAATTAAATATGTCAAGTGTCTGAGGTAGTGTCTCAGTGTGTCAGTAGTTTCATTTAGAAAATGATTCTTAATCGAAGCTTTTTTGTATTGTTTTTTTTAGAATAAAACGAAACTTTGAAATATTGTCTCATTTGAACCATTGAAGTCCCTCAAAAATGTAGCATAACCCAAAAATTTAATAAATAAAATTCTTAAAAGAATTATTTATAAAATAAAAACAAAACGATAACATAATGAAAAAAAAACCGTAGAAACAAGTACGACAAAATACAAAAAAAAAATTTATCAAGCACTAATTAAATGTATTGAAAGTTTATTGTGTGCCCAATCAGTCAGTAATTAAATTTGCACGAATTTCATTGGTAATGGAAAATTCAACAATATTTAAAAAAATAAAAATTATACCAACAATAAAAGCAATACTTTGTAAATATATCATGTCTCAAACAATTGTATTTATGGAATCGATTGTGTGTGAACAGAGAGGCAAAAAAAGCTTCAAGTAGGTTGTAGTACAAGGGGCGGGAGGGGGTGTTTGGCTGAGAGAAAAAAATAGCCTATAAACAATTATATATTTTCAATTATTTTACAATAATATTTTACACACATCAATTGCAAATTAATATGGAAAAAAGTTGGCAATTGAAATGAACCATTTTTTGTGTTTTTCTCCACAATAAACGCATTCGCACAAAAAAAAAAAAACAATCAAAATTTCAGTAATTAAGTAATTGAAAAAACATTTAATTTATTTTATAATTTAATTGTTTAAATTTAATTTTATAAATTCAATTTATATAGGTTAGTCTTTGTATGTTTGTTTATCGTTTATATCATGTCATTGCATAAATCCTAAATTTTATTCATTTTTAATTTTTTAATAATTTTCTATATTTATTTTCTCCTCTTTCAGCTTCTTCTTCTTGGATTTCATTTCTCTTTTGGTTAGTACCGCACGCGTTTCTTTTTTCTTTCTACAGAGTGGTTGGTGAGCGACACGAAGAGACAGCTTTACACACACGCTTTTCGGTTTTTGCTTTACACATTTAAAGTTTAATAGTAAATTTTTTGCAATTTCTTTTTGGTTGTTGTTGTTGTTTATAATTAATAATTGATAATAATAGTAATTGTAATAATATGCATAATAGTTAATAATTAACATATTCTTTTTTGTTTTATTTTATTTTAAGTACACGTGCTACGTACATTTTGCTTCGTTTTTTGTTTTGTTTTTTTTTGTTGACAGCTTTATACATTCGTTTGCTCTGCTTGATTTTTGTTTGGTTTTTAGGGGGAGGGGGTGGTGGTGTTGAGGAGGAGTAGAGGGTGATGGGTGGTTTCTATCTATGTACTCAGTTGGGTTGATTCGCATCAGTTTAGATTTAGTTGTCTAATAGTTGTTGTTGCTTTTGTTGCGGGCGGTATGGGGGGTGTGTCCACTTAACGACCTCGCGCCCATCGCAGCAGCGCATCGGCTAACACGTCCAGGTGAGCTTTCGTCTGTAAAGAGAAAGAAGAAGTGAAATTAAGTAAATTGAATTGAAATTGAATTGAAATTGAATTGAAATTGAATTGAATTGAATTGAATTGAATTGAAATTGAATTGAAATTGAATTGAAATTGAATTGAAATTGAATTGAAATTGAATTGAATTGAATTGAATTGAATTGAAATTGAAATTGAAATTGAAATTGAAATTGAATTGAAATTGAATTGAAATTGAATTGTATTAAAATTTAATTAAAATTGAATTAAAATTGAATTGAATTGTATTAAAATTGAATTAAAATTGAATTGAATTGAAATTGAAATTGAATTGAAATTGAATTGAAATTGAATTGAAATTGAATTGAAATTTAACTGCAATTGAACTGAAATTGTATTGAAATTGAATTGAAATTGAATTGAAATTGAATTGAAACTGAATTGAAATTGAATTGAAACTGAACTGAAATTGAATTAAAATTGTATTGAAATTAAATTGGAGTTAAATTAAAATTGAATTACAATTTAATTGAAATTGTAATGAAATTGTATTAAAATTGAATAAAAATTTAATTGAAATTGTATTAAAATTGAATTAAAATTGAATTGAAATTGAACTGAATTTGAATTGAAATTTAATTGAATTCACTCACCGTTTTGTAGAACATGCACGATCTCCTGTCCTCATCCTCGCCCTCTGGACAATCGATGAAGCCGTCGCACAGCACATGATCGTCTATGCAACGATATCGTCCTTGCAAGTCCGGTGTCGGACAGGCAAAACGTTCCATGCCATCCATGGCGGTGGGACATTCTAAAATTACAAGAAATGAAAAGAAAAATAAATTAATTTCAATTGTCAACAAAATATTCCTCAAGGACAGTAAACACATTTGAAGGACACTCAAATTTAATAAAATTTATGTAAAATCCACAATAATATATCTTCATTACATTTTCGTACAATTTCACAAGAGAAATTATTATAATTTGCAAATCGCATGCAATCGAGCGCAGAAAAATCGCAAGAGACACAAAGGTAGCAAGAGAAAAGACCAAAAAAAAAAAAGGCAAGTGGGTAAGAAAGCAGTCAACTACGCCGCAGCATTTACAACCTGTCGCCTACACTACGTACCAGCGCTCACTAGTGTATCCTGTCATTGTCCTTTTGACGTCAGCACTTAATTGGCTTTTACATTGTTTATTGCGTTTTCGTTTTCGCTTGTGTATTTTTTTACATATTCTTTTTTTTTTCGTTTGTATTTTTCGTGTTCGAAAATTTGTGTGACAACGAAACTAATTGTTCACATGGAAGACTGGAAAATGGCAGGGAAGGGAAGTGAGCAAAGGCGAGCAGATTGTATTGGTCGTAGTGGCGGGTGTGTTGGTTTGGTGTGGTGGTGTTGCTGCTGCCGCTGCTACCACTGCCACTGGTGACGGTGAATAACCTTGAAAAGTGCCACAACAACAAACAGAGACACATGCATTCATTCATTCATGGAGCAACGACGAAAAATATTCAAAACAACAACAGCAACAATTGACGTAAGTACTTTCGTTCGTAATTTAAATGATTTGAGTATGAAAATTCAGTTTTGGTATTAGGAAAAGAACAAAAAAAAAAAAAAGAAAGAAAGAATCGACAAACGATTGCAGCGGCAATTAGAGACCGCAGAGATAGATAGTGGCAGATAGCGAGCTCGAGGCCATGGTCAATGCGAAAGTTCAAGGCTATTATTATCCAAATTATTGCAATTACTTTAGACAAAAGCAACAATTTTGTGTATGGAACGTACATATGATTAGATAACAATTGTTGCATTACTCATACGTCAGAGTGACTTTTAACATTATGGTTGTCCACCTTGACGTATGAGTAATTTTAATTTCGACTTTAACTTTTTATAGAATCTTAAGGACTTAAGAGAAGGGTTTTTTTGGTTTATTGCCTTGAATATATTTAGAAACTGGGCCAAGACCATTAGCCTGAAATACAATTAATGGTTAGACAAATAGAATAAAAATAAAAAATAAATTGTCTTGCTCTTATCTCAAAATAACACTTTCCGAGGTGAATAGAAAGTAGTTTGCATACAAGTACATTTCATGTAGTAAAACTAAAAAATCTCGTAGTTTTAATTATGGTTGAGACCGCCAAACATTTACTCTGTAGAGTAGGACTTATCAAGGCAGCACCCGCTTATTTTCACTTGCCATGTTTAAACCTGTTGACTGATGTCTTTAAACACATGAGCATTTATTACAAGGTAGCTCCACTTTTTCTCTAATCGTCAAACAAATTACAACTACAAAAGCTCAACTGACAAGAAAAAAACAAATACCCCTTCCCCTTCAGTTGTGGCCTTTTTGTTAACCTTTTTCCTGCATACTTCTAGGCGTTTCATTAATTCGAACAACACGCCTACGAAGCGAGCATTAAACCACTACCATCAATGGCTGCTAATCATGTATACTGGCTATAACAAAACGGCCGTATCCCCCAAGCAGTTCAACGAGTTTTGCCAATGACTTCTGTTCTCTGCCTTTGCCTTTTAACCATTAAATGAAGCAATCAATACAAATAGTTACGAAAGAAATCACATAAAATATTGTCTCATTAGGAATGAAGTTGTGTACGATTTGTGGCACCCTGGAAATGTGCTACACTAAATTATACATGGTGGGCTATTGAGGGAATAAAGGTAGGGAAGGAAAGGAAGAAAAGAGAAGCAAAAGTGATCAATAAAAATCAACAAGCTAAACTACAAATAGCAACAATAAAAAACAACAACAAAAATGTGCCTTTTTTTGCTATTAGGAAAAAAAAATAAAAGCTCACCAAAGGTATGGAAAACTGTAAGAGGAGATTTTGTTCATTTGCTTGGCACGAAAGAGTAGAGGTAAAAAAATAATAATAAAACGTAAAACTTCACAACTTTAAAAATAGCTCAAAAGTAGTAGTGAAAAAGTGTATGGAGTGAACAGAAAAAGTACGATAAAAATACGAAAAAAAGAAGTGTAGAGACTCTAACAAACAAATAGACAAACAAACAAACAAACAAACTGAAAACCAAAACTGTAAGCTGAACTGTACTAAACCGGAGGCGCCAACATGTCCTACAAGTGATTTATTTTTATGTATTTGTTTGGTTGTCTATGAGCGTATGTGTGTATTTGTGTACGAGTTTAGTATGTAGTAGTAAAAGAGGTAGCCAGCCACATCTACTACTGTATGTAATAGTTGTGCTGTGTTGGTGTTGGTGTTGGCTTACAGCAAAAATCTAAATTTAGAAAAAAAAATTTCTTTTTTTTTAAATATTGAAAAAAAAGTCACACAGCAATGGTAGCTAAATGAAATGCAGCAATGATTGCTAATGGGTGGCCAGCACCCACTGTAACTATATATATATATGTATACATTCAGGCCCTCTACCTCAGGCTATGGCACAGACAGTCAGCGTGTATAGACAAACAGTTGGGAGAAACTGAAAAATAAAAGTAAAAACTGAAAAAAGACTGTAAAAACGCCCGAGTCAATGATTGTAAAATAAAATGTTCGAAGCATACTTTTATGTGCTGCGATTTTTGTACGCTCAGCACAGACACATAAATACAAACATATACACACACACACACACTTCAGCAAGAACTAGAAAATAAAAAAAAGAGAAAAATGAAAAAGCCAGCCAGCAGACATTTGGGATTTTATGTTTGAATGGCTTTGCTAGGCGATTTATGTGCTTTGCTATGCTTTTTTATGTCATTGGGCAAAGAGTCACCGGTAAGGCTGGTATAGTTGCATGTGCATGTGTGTGTGTGTGTGCAAGTGATTGACCAACGCAGAGTATCATATGTCGTCTAAAAGTAGAAGGTTTTAAAATCAGTTTTACGTTTTTTTCCCAACTTTTTTCGCATTTTTTTCTACTTTTTTTTTTAGTTTTTTTCTACCTACAGTCAAAGTATCAAATTAAGCTGCATTCGCACGTAAAATTGCTTTACATTTTTTTTACAATTTTTTTTACAATTTTTTTTACATTTTTTTGTGTGTATTTTTGTCTGTCTCCTGGCACACGCAGTATTTGCATTGAAATGCAATTTCAAAAGCGGTTTACAAGAGATTTGAACTGAATTGAGGTAGGCAAAAAAGAAGATGTGTGCGTACACACACGTGTTATTATATGATTGGATTTGTGTGTGTATTTGTGTGGAATTTATGGTTTTTGGTTTATTTTACCATTTTTTGTAGGCTAATTTTTTATATGAGAAAATAACTAAATATTTATACTTATTTTCCACAAAAAAAAAAACCCCACTTGAAACCAAAAAGTGTCCATTCATATAAACTTGTACTTAAATAAACCCTTTTTCCAATTGAAAAATCCCACAGTCTTTTGTTTGGTGGGGAAAACACTTTTATAAATTGCATTCTCCAACCATTGCAAGTAAGCCACCACCACAGGCTATGAACGCCCACAGCAAGAAATTGTGATTTTTTGGCGTTTGAAATTTGCCAAAAATAACAAAGTACCAAATTTGCCATAACTCATACGCACTGTTGACCAGCAGAAGCAGAAACAGCAGCAGAAATAGAAAAAAAGAAAAAAAAGGAACCGAAAACAAATTTATATTTTCCTTAAGAATTTTCAGAATTTTTTTGCTGCTACTAATGGCTCACCCCCCTAAGGATGCAGCAAGAGAACTTGCTTGTAGCTGTGTGTGTATGTGTGTGTATATTTATGGCAATCGCATTTCTTCGTCTTTTGGCAACACAAAGTCTCAAGTAGTTTTGCGTGGGCAACGTCAACGGCAACAACATCAAGAAAATTCCGCTTCCACTCCCGAAATCTCTACGGAAAAAATGAAAATACCCACGCTCTGGCTGTTGAGTGAGTGTGCATGTTTGTGCCAGCGCAATTTTACAATTTCCACTTGCTTTTGTTGTGCTTGTGCTGCATCTTCGTTTCTCAGTTAGTTACCATGCAACCCACATAGTGTTCTTTGAACTTACACTCACACAAATAATGTCCTTAGAGAAAGAATAATAATCAGTAGAAGAAGAACAAGGAAAGGAGGAAACTACTACCAGCGCAGATATGCATATGCATGCGCGTTTCTTCAATGGGTCGTCGGAGGATGTTGAACCTTAAATTGATATTTTCTCATTTTTTATTGACTTTATTTAATTTTTTTAAAGTATTTTTTGCCAAAGTAATTGACATTTTTTCAGTACAAAAACATAGGCTTATTGGACCAAAACTTAAAAAATTAAAGGAATTAGAATGAAAAATCTCCAAAACCAAATTTTAGCAATAAGCTGAGTTTCCACCTCTTAGGAAAAGGAAAAATTCCATACAAATCGATGAGGTACACTTTTCAGAATTTTTTACATTCAATGAAAAGGATATATTATCACTAACAGTGCTATTCTGGTGAGTTGACAAGCGTATAACCGCGATCACCAATATGTGAACTCAAAAGAGTGGTATCCATTGATTTGACTACTGGATGGCTCATATATCATGAGGGGTTTAGTGGTCTTAGCAAGTTTATAGGTAGAGACATCAACTTCTGAGTAAACTCTGATTTAAGTTTACGAGCTCCTCATTGTAATGTTAGCTTTTTTTTAAGTCTCTTTGAGCTGAAGATTTCTCACGTTTGAGGAAGAGGCTGTACACCAGAGCTTAATTCAATCTGTCCATATGGTTTTGAACTTTGAACATGAGAGTTGAACTTGTATGTGAGATTTAGCTTTGAGTCACGCCATAGGAAGTCAATTCAGTTCGACTCCTCTTAATGTAATCTATATTGCTTTTGATTGAATGTACTTGGTGGTTGATGTCAATACTGAGGTATTATGTTTCGGATCATTCGAGTACAACATGAGCGTTTGACCATATTGAGTGAAAAGTCACTTAGAGTGTCTATGCGTTGTTGAACATAAAAAGCTGCTATGTCTTGGTTTCAGTGTGACCACAGGTTAGCAGTCTTAATGGCAAAATTTGTTACTTTGGTTATTATCAAATTTGGGCATGTTGGCTGTGTAGTGAATGTGGAACAGTTGGGCATGGACACTGACTCTGTAGACGAACAACTTATGTTTTACTACAAATTTTCTATTCGTGAGTTCGGAGTGGGCAAGTGAATATTTGTGGAATGAAATTTTGAAATAATTCATTCGCCAGACTAAACCGATCAATACCTTTTGCTTGTCTTCAAAGGTATCTTTTATCACAAGGCGTGGTCAATAAGAAAAGAAGAACTTCATTTTTCAACGTCACCTCTGGAATTCCCATTTTGATTGTGTTTAGGTAATGGTAGTACTTCAGTGGTTACATCCATGGTCATGTTTACAATACAAATATTTTCTACTTATATTCAAGTAGAAGAGTCTGTTAAAAATGCATACATTGCAATCGATAATCGGGAACTTTGTACTTATTTGTCACAGTGACTCACCTCAGATATATTATTTAGCTTCTGAAATTAAGGCCACAGTTACAAAGCCTCCCTTGCTGTGAGCGATAAAGTCTTATGAAGCCTCTGCTTCAGTAGTAGAAAGGGCTACAGTGGGATGCTTCTTATACTTCCTCCTTGATATTTAGAAACATATCCAGTTGTCAATATCCTCTCATTGATATCACTAATAAGTTTTATTTTATTTGTTTCGCTCACTCATTGCATTTTATTTTAAAATATCCATTTGAAATGTAAAGTATTCCACCGGATATGCTACCAAAAATACATTCTTCTCATATAAATTGTTCCTTAATTTTATCAATACCATATAGCTAAGTTTCAAAATGGCTGCAGCCACCATAAACAGTCATACTTTATTTCGCAGACGAACTCGTTAGATAGTTTCTTACTAATTCATACTTTAGATCGTCATCATCATCATTTTCAAATCGTTCATGGGTTCGCTTGACTCCTAAAAATATGCAACAAACACAGTTTTTTTTCGCCCATCATCTGATGTCTTCCTGATATGCAGCCATAAAACTATCAATTTATAGCCTTAAATCGCTGTGCGGCTTCCTCTTTCGTGATTTTTCCTGTGCTTAATAGTTTTTTTTTTTTGGCGAGATTTTTGTTGCTTTTGTATGTGTACATAGAGCACACAAAAAAAAAAACAAAATCTCTTGTATCTACTTGCGCGAAGAAGTATGACTTGAGTCATAGCCCAAAGACGACAACGAAAGCGAAGAAGACAGCAAAATGTGCAAGTTGCATTGTCAGTGTTTGTATGTGAGTTGGTTTGTGTGAGTGTGTGTGTGTGTGTGTGTTTATGTTGGCAGCATTTTAGGCGCCGCTCTGACGAGACAACAGGCGTTTGGGCGGGTGGCTTGGACTGAGCGCGCTTTTCTCAGTTGGTGTAGAAAACTTTTGCTCATACGATGTGTTATGGCATTTGTTGTTGTTGGAATTTTTGTTATTTTGTAGTTTTCTACAGCTCGCCAGAGTTTTTCTTTTTCTTCGTATACTTCATTCACAGTGTCGATGTCGTAACAAAAAAATGTTGGACAGTTTTTTTTTTTTTTAAAGTATTTTTTAAAAAATCTTTTTCCCGCTTGGCAACAGCGAAACGCTTTTATGGTGGCTTGCTGCTCACTCAACGCCACATACACTCTCGTATATTATTCCATGACATGTGGCGTAGGACTCTTGCAGTGTCACACTTTGCTTAGCTTTACTGCTGTTTCTTGTGTGGTTGTGAAGTTGACATATTTTCTGACACTTCTTTACTTTACTTAACTTTACTTTATTTGTGCTTTTTGTCTCTCTATTTTTTTGGGTGCGAAAAACGTTGTTATTAACATTTTCTGTTCAAAACTAAAAGGAAAACTTTCTTCCAAAAGATATTTTGGTGAAAATTTGCATTTGCATTTGCTTTAGAAGAAAGATGATAAAGTTTTCGAAAAAGAAATGAAATACCCTTCATCTTCTTCTTTTATAATCAAATTTTTTAGACTAACAAGTGACATTAGTGACAGTTAGTCTGACAGTTTCAGTTACAGAAAGAAGGATTTTTGTCATCTCTTCGGGGAAAAAAGTCTCATGAGTTGCATTTAAAATTAACTCAATTTCTTAGACTTTCTTTCGTATAAAGGAAAAATTTAATTTGAAACTGAAAATAATTCAATGGAAACTAGTTTTAAAAAGCTTTTAGCTTATATTATTAAAGCTTGTAGCTTTCGAAACGGAATAATATATAGAAGGCAGTGTGCAAAGCCATATTTTCTTTGGTATTGGGTTCAATTTCCACCCGGGAAAAGTTACACAAAATAATTGTTTCTTTAAGACCGCCACCTCTCGCAGCCATTGGCAAACTTACGAGAGTATAACTTGTTAGAGAATACCTCAATTTCTATTTCCCGTTTAGATTTTATACATATTTACATTATCAGTTGCCCATGATAATTGCTGCAAGAATCATGTGGTATCACAATGAATCTAATTTGGTCTAAGTGTATCTGTGTTCCGGAAGTCACCCTAACCTAACCATTTTCACTAATCGTCACTTCAACAATATTACTTGCCCACTGGCTAACGTTAATAGCCTATAGAACACTAAGTTGAAGCACCAGTCATTACAGAGTAGCCCTCTTCCAAGGTATTCCTGTTCAGGTGGGAGCAATACCTGACGTTCGGGCACTCTGGTTTGTGTTACTTCAAATTTAAGTTTTCAAAAGAAAATTTTTTAATTTCCTTCAATTGTTAAAAAAACTAAAGAGAACTAAGTATCCCATTATGGGTTAGTTAATAGGAACCCATCAGCATACAACTTTTTGATCTTTAGTGACAAAAAAATTAAAGCCAACCCCCCAAACAACCCGACCGACTGTCTCCTCAAAGAGTGACACTCTAAGCAAATGTCATTGTATTGTTTATTAATGACTCGAGTGCATGCATGAAGCGTTGGCGGCTAACTGACTGACTGCTTCAGGTGCAATGGCGGCAAAAATTATATAGCCAGACAAACACGTTTCCTCGTTTACTTTTTTGTGTCATACCCCGCTGTTGTCATTATTCTCATCATCATTGTCACACCACGCATATAACACCGCGCGGTAAATGCAGGCGCCTTGCCGATGACATTTGGAATATTGGCAACAATTGCACATTTAAAGCCCGCGCTGCATAGTCATCGTTGTCATTCGATGCCGTTTTTTTTGTGTTGTTGGTGTTGCCTTTGCATTTTTTGAATTTTTTTGCATTATTCAATTGTGTTTTCCTTGCTTTTTTTTTGTTTTTTTTTTTGTACAATGGCAGCAATAAAAATGTTCACGCTTGCAACTTGACACTCAATTGTTTGTCGCATGCGTTGAAGTTGTTCATTCGTTCGTTCGTCATCATTCTTGTTGCTGTTGTTGTCGCGGTGTCAAAGGTGCACAAAATCAACTTAACACTAAACGTTGTACACTCTTTCGTTTTGATACTGTTATTGTAATGGCTGCGTGTTGTTGTCACTGTCACATTTTATTGCAATTTTTGCACGTTTATTGAAACGTTTTTTGTTTTTGTTTTTTCCTGTGTTCTGTGTTCTCTGTATTCAATTTGAATTTTTATCGCTTCAGAGCATGACACTTTTGCACTTGTGCACTTGCAGTGAGTACAAAACGATTGTATGCAAGGAAAGGTTCAAGTGAATGGGGTGTAAAGTGAAACTGACTACGGTAGACAAAGGAAGATGTTTTTTTAATGACTTTGATTTTTGCGATGGAGATTAAATGGCATTTCAGTGAGAATAAAAAAGTAAGGAAATTCAATGAATTCTTTGATATTAAGGTGGAGAGACAGAAATGCGGAGAAGAACTTCATTCAAGGCAATTGAGTATAATTGATGAAATTGCACTTGAGCACGAGTCAGTCAGACATCTGATTTTATAGAAATACTTTTTTTTATTATATTTACTTTTATGGCTTCAAATTGGATTGGGTGTATTAGTTTACACCCACCTAAAAAAAATACTTTATTACAAAAAGATAGAAGTATTCTTGAGATCTCAGTCAGTGCATTCCCTTTAGGCAGATGATGGGAGCAGTAATACCGATGATGTACTTCAACAAAAAGGGGAGAGTGCTCAGAACGAATGAGTCAGTGACAAATGGCGATTCAGTGCTGTCTGCTTGTAACTTTCTTATTAGGTAACACGATAGCTTCTGTAACTGTCTAAAAACCAAAATATAGTCACACTGTGGACAGACAATTGCTTTCGTGCTACATAATAAGGGCGTAAGTCTCAGCACACAAACGACAATTTCGTCAATAGAATGGAGAAAATATCCTGAGAATCCTCCAAAGCTGAAGTCTAGACCTTTAGCTCTCTCACTTCCACAAAATGTAGTAGATTGCTGGAGGTTACTGCGATGTGAGTAGCTACACTGGCCTGGAAAGCATCGATGCAAAAACCCTACTATCGAAAGGTCAGAGATTTTATATGTTTTATTTTGGATTGAAGAGGAGGACTGGAATTCTATGTCAACTCTACTACTATTGAGCTATCGACTCTAAATTTCTCTTCTGTTTGCTTCTATTTGGACGGTAATTTCATTTCGTTTACTTTCCTTGCCTTTTCTTTCCTATCCTTTCCATTTATTTTCTTTTATTTTATTTTATTTTCTTCTCTTCTCTTCTCTCCTCTTTCTATTCTATTTTTTTGCCTTCATCAATTTACATCTTAAGCCTTCATGCATAAACCATTCACACTCACACACACACACATTCATATACACACAAAAATATGAATGACAAGAATAAAATTGATGAGTTTCACTTCCGCTTGCCATACGCTGGCTTCCGCACTGATCATTCTCAGCGTCGTCATCGTTGACGAAACCCAAGCACTTTGCCCTGCCAATTTGTCTCAACAAATTCATAAGCAAAATAAGAAGGAATATTTTCACTTTTTTTTTTGCTGGTATTTTTTTGGTAGCTTTTAGCTTTCCTTTCTTTTCTTACTTCACACTCAGGGTTTACTTTCCATACAATTTCTCACCAATGAGGTTTTTTTTTCTTGCTTCCGTTTTAGACACATGCAGTGTTGTTTATGGATTCTGTCTGGGCTGCTATTCTTTTCAGTTGTTGTTGTTGTTTGGTGTTATTTGTTACTAGCTGTTATTGTTGTTGCTGCTGCTGTCCTTGCATTAAAATTGAATTGGAATTTTTTGATTGTGAAAATGACAAATTTCGTATCATTTCTTTGAAAGCACTTATCATATATTTTTTGTTTGGTTCGCTTGTGTGTCGTGCCTTGCTTTGTCCTTCACAGGACGTTATGGCCGCCGCAGGTGTCCTCAAGATTTTGCACTTATCCCTTTTTAGGATTTTGTATTTTCATTTTCATAATTTTTTTTTTCTCTGTCCCGAAATGAATTTCTGATGAGGTTTTGATTAAATTTCACACTTGACTGGGCAAAAAGAGAGGGAAACGTAAGTAGTAGTTTCACCCAAGAGCGAAAGGAGGAGAAGCAAAATTAAAATATTTCTTTGGGCTCTGAATGTTTATCCTTTGTTGCTTCAGCTTACTCATCTGTCTTATTTACTGACCAAACACCCTCTATTGGTCTCCACTTACAGTTACTTTTGTTTTGTTGTTGCTGTTTGTTTCCTTTTTAGTTTAATTTATGCTTTGAATAATTTACCTTTGCCTTTTGTTTCAACGCATTCTGCTCTATTTCTGCACACCAACTCAACCCTCGTCTTAGGAAATTTTAATTAATATTAACAATTCCTTTAATAATTTCTCATGCGTTTCGTTCATTTATTTGCCTTCCTGTTGACACAGAAAAGCAGCAATTGCTTTGTACAAGAAAAGAAAAAACTTCACGAGAAAGGAGCAGCTTGAGCAATAGATACCACTATTACCCTCCAGCTGACATTAGCACTCATTTCCATCACATACTCCCCACTCCCCTGCCTCACATACATTCCATTTGCCTGCTGCACTTTACCTTAAGGCCATAAAAAGCGAGAAATATGAGCATTCCAACAACAACAGAGGAAAAACCATAATAATAACAGATTCATTAAAGCATAAAATATATTATCAGACAGTGAAAGAGAGAGAGAGAGAGTGGGACACAGGAAAAGAGCAGCTCTATCAAAAATAGAAAGAGCCCACAGTTGGGTAAGCAAAGCAGCACGACTCCGGGGGCCATAAATTGTTTTTATGTTGCCTTAATGTAATTTAATAAGGTTCTTCAAGTAAAATTCTGCCTCCCGGCTAATTGCATAGAATATTCTTCGTTTTTTTTTGCTTTTCAGCAAATACGTGTGTATGTGTCTGTGCCAAGTAACATTAAAGAAAATGAAGAAATTGACAAAGGTTCTTGTGGGTGTGGGTGCTGGTGGTGCTGGTGGTGGCCGAGGGAACATGTAATGTTCTAAGTTTATAGCAAAATTAATTTGTTAATGATGCTGGAAATGATGCTGCAAGAAACTTTATTGTAAATGAAACACTTTTATTTGCTTTTAAAGTCTTTTGCAGTAGGAGAACTCCATTCAGTGTATTTTTTATGGCAAGACATTTGAAATTAGAAAAGTTTCAAACAAATTTATAAATAGTTTCTATGTAGGAAAGGAATTTATTGGAAAATGAAAGAATACCAGGAAATCGAATAAAGGCAATGAGAGAATTGAAGAAAATGTGCTATTACGTATGATTTCCGAGAAAGAGTTTTAATCTTTGATGAAGCCTTACATACACAATACGTGAATATTTCGAAGGTTTTTTTTTAGTCGATCGATCAATTGATCGGACAAAAAAATTGGTTTTGGGATTATTAAATGAAATTAATTTAAATTAATATGGATATTCATATGCATGTATGAATAGGTACTTTGGCCCCCGAGGCACATAGAAAACCAAACAGAAAACATTTCAAAGTTTTCCATTCATCCTGTAAGGCACGCAGTCAGGCATTAACTTTGTTTTTTCTCCATCTCCTTCTTCTTCTTCTCTTATTTCTTAAGACTATATTTGAAAATCACTTAAACGCCTTAAAAGCCAATGTTTATGCATGTCGAGTGTGTATGTGTGTGTGTGTGTTTTTCCAGTGTTTTTGTAAAACTTTTTGGCAAGATTTAAGCTTCAATAAGTTTTCTTCTGCTTGGACTTCTACTGCTTCAATTGGGTTTTGCTTCGTGTGTACGTTTGTTGTTGGCTGTAAATTTGCTGTAAACTTATTTACTGTTATTCTTAACAACAACAACAACAACAACAAACTAATTAAGCGCACACACATATAAAAGTCTTGTACATATAAGACAAATTTTCTTAGAAAGATTTTGGTCTAAACGTGCCACCACACCAGCACCCGCACTAAGGTAGTGCGATGTACCTTGGCTAAAACAAAGTTGTGCATCTGCCAAGTAGATACTTTGTTGTTGTTGTTGTTTGTTTTTGTTGTCATTAACCTGAACTATGGGTTTGGACTGAAGCGTTCCTTGGCCTCAGCAGACAAATTTATTTTTACATTTTCTACCATCAGTTCAGTTTGGTTCTCTTTTATTTTTGCCTATTTTTTTCGGTCTTCCTCTTTTCGAATTTTTATTGTCATTTCTATTTTAAGGTATCATTTTTACCTTTGGAATAAGTCTGGAATGGTTTTTCTCTATTTTTTTTTTTTTTTTATTATCTTTATAGAATTTTATGGTCTTTCAGGACATTTGTGATCTTGGAGCAGCAAGAGAGTGAATTAGTGACTTGCAAAAAGAAAATATATATTAAGAGCAGAGAAGTCACATTATATGCCATTTCAGCGTATGTGTTTGTGTGTGCATTTCAGGTAAATAAAGATTTATGTTCGTGTAAGAAGAAACAGAAGAAACAGTCAAGATATTAAATTATTATAAGGACTACATATGCACTTTTACAGGAAATGGAAGAGAAAGGTAGTACCCACGTATACACACACCGAACTATGTTAAATATTTCAGAAACTTTAGTGTCAGCCAAGGTAAATAAACTAAAAGGTGATGGCGTTGAGAGACAAGGTGGCGGTGTTGGAAATAAATTACATGTTCAGAATGAGGCTAATGACGCTGATTATAATGATGATATGGTAGGAGTTCTAAGGTTATTTATACTTTATTTATACACAAGTTGTATAGATTTTCTTCTGTTGATAAAGTTCCAATTTAGGAATTTTAAGTTATAATCTTCAATAGAATCTCAGCTTATCAGCTGCTTTCCAATTTAAATAAACAATTTCATAAAGAAAGCAATAAAAGTTTGTCCAGAAAATGTATTTCAATAAAGCAAGCCATTACCCAGTTAGGTAAACACTCCTCCACACCACCCTCTTCCAAAAGTGATTCCAACTTAAAGTTCAAATTATTAAAATTTGCCAACTTTGACTGAGAATATTTATTTTTGTTTTATTTTTAGCCACACAGCCAGCCCAAAATAAACTGAACTTTAATTATGCCACTTCATTAGCATATAAAGTAGTTTTGAGACCGGATCTTTTGCACACTCTCGCCACCATTCTCACGCCGAACCGCTACGTCATAAGACTACTCAGCCTATTTCGGTTCGCAATATTTATTTTAGAAATTTCCTAACACGCCCAATTCATAATTTTTAATTAAGTCCGAGGCAGGCAAAAAAAGTGTCAACTGCGTTCATTTCGTTGCTTGTTGATGTTTGACATGGCAAAGGCACACGACACACACACGCAATTCACACTGACTCAAAAAAAAAATATACACAAGCCCACTTTTACACACATATGCACACATGTACAGAAAAGGAATAATAACAAGACAGAATTACATGTGCCCACACGCATACACACACAGCTACTTGAGCACAAAGGAGTCTATGAAACATGTTGTTTGGAGTTCAAACACGGAATTTTGTGGGCATGTTGCTGAATAAAGTGTTTGTTGTTTTGCTTTCTTGTTTTTGCCGTTGTTGTAAACATATACAAAGTAATTGGAAAGGCTTGTTTGCATGTGTGTGTTTCTGTGTATATGAGCCAGCCTCCACAAGGAAGGTAACACTTTTACCAACAGCAACTGTGACAACAACAGGTCCTTTGAATGTTAACCCTGAAACTAATTTTTATTTTTTGTTGAGAAGTTTGGAAAATATTTTTAGTTTCATTAGAAGTGGCCAAAAATTTGTATTGAAATAAAAATAAGAAAAAAATTAATACTGAAAAGATATTATGTATCAAAATATGTTTTGTTGCATAAGTTGTTTCATGAAACAAATTTTTAAAACTTTGCATTGTTGAATGTAATTTTTATGAAGTACTGCTGTTTTTAAACAAATGTATTTACTGCTTAAAAGTTGCATGCAACTTCATTTGCAACAAGTCGAAGTTGTACCAGAAAATATTTGTCTGTGCTACTAAGTATTAAATGGTTTTTAAAAAGTCTTGAAATTTACCTGAAATGTGTAAAATGTGCGATTGCACTTTTGCCATAAAATATGTTGCATTAAACAATTAGGCAACTTCTGTGTAACAAGGTATCCTACATTTTTGGCTATGTCAATTTTTGGATAGTCAAAATCAACTATCCAAAAATTATAAAATGTTTCCATTTGAGCTACTGCTTGAAACCACTAAGCAACTTCTATGCAACAAGTCAATGAAAGATTAATTTTTCATTACTCTCCCTTCTTTTGCAGTTTTTTATATATAATATTTCCTCTTCTGATCTTTGGTTGTCGGAATAAAACAATGACAACATGCCAAAGGTTATGTGTGTTATGTTGTGTAGAATTTGAGTCAGAAATCACAAAATGGCCACATTACCGCAACGCACATTGGCCAAGTGTTGTTTGTCCTACGCTTTATATGTTAGAGAGGAGACAACATTTAATTGACTGCCTGCCTTTCTGTGGTGTACAATCAGGTGCTACGAAGAGGAAGAAGTTTTCAAATTGCTGAGGTGTGTAATTCGTGCGAATTTGGGTCAGCACAAAAAATTATACCAACCTAAAATTAGCCTCAAGTACTTGAGTTGATTTGAGTTTTGAGGCAGTTGTCATTTGGGATTTTAGCATTGGACGCCTGAGGAATTTTTAAATTGCTGCGACTGGCCACTCGGTAAGGTAGTTTTTGCTGCAACTCATTTTGTTGAGAATATAACTTAATTTAGTTTTTTTTTTTCGAAATAACTTTTGCAATTGCAATGAAATGCAATCAAAACAGAAAGTTCCACAAGTAATTCGCGGAAATAGTGGGGAAAAAAACCCGATTGCCACAACCAACAGGAAATGCACTTTTGCACGGTATGCTCAACAGAAAACTTTCACCATCACCGGAAGCGGCTGAATTAAGGCAGTTGTGAATTGTTTTTCTTTTTATTGTTGTTTGTTACTTCAGCTCACTAAGTTGGTGTTGTTTGATGGTATTTGTAGTTGTAAGTAAGCCTTCCTTTTTTTTTTAGTTTTTACACTTTGATTGAAATCATATTTGAAAGTTGAACAAGATGTGCGGCAAATGAAATTCCTGTGAAATAAGACGCATAAAGACAAGTGAGATGCACTGGTGGTTGGTCTAAAGTTAAATTATAAAAATTAAGTACACAAAAGTTTTTATTTTCTGTGATGGAAAACTTTGTTACAAGGAAGTTTTTGGTTGTGGCTTAACTGTTGCTTGAGTACACAAATAAAAGTTAGAAGGAGAAGTAATAAGACTCATGCTGTGACAACTGATGAGGAAGTAACGAAGAACTTGCATTCATACGCACTAAAACCTCGACTAGACGAATCACACTACGACCCTATGGAGTATTTGAGTAAGGATATGGTATTGGTATTAAATGTATTACTTTGATGGATTGGTTGATTGATTTTTATAATTTAACCCATTTAAAGTTATTTTGGGCTTGCTTGAATTGCTTCTCTGCAATTCAGATTCGCAACTGCAATGCCACCTTCATGAGTTAGTATAAATAGGGTACTAAAAGAAACCAATTGCATTTCCAAAACAAAAAGAATCTGGAATAAAATTACTACTTTTAGTACCTACCTGCGAAAATGCCACACAAAGGCAAACAAAAAACTAAATTAAAATAAAATAAAAGGCCCTCCGGAGCGATTCAACTTATTCTAAAAATAGTTTCATAATTGCGCACAAACAAACATTTAAATTTATTTTTGAATGCATGGAATTGTGTTGACACACAAACACATGAACACACACACACACGCATCCGTCAAGCGGTGATGTCGACAGGAGAGAAATTCCCGCATACATTTAGGCGAACCAGCTAAGCCAAGCCAGTAATCGCGTGCACTAAGGCCATTAAAGCCGAAAACGAGCAGAGTGGCGTACAGAGCCAACGAACGAACGAGCGAACAACAAACAAAAAGCTCACGAAAAACTCTAGTCAAAAGCGTCAAAAATAAAAAAAGTTGGAAAAAAAAATGAAATAAAAGTTGAGCGCGCAACAAACGAAGCGCATAGCGACAAATACGAGTGTATGGGTGCACACAAAAAAAATACTACAAAAAAAACAACTTGCAGTGTTGGCCCTTTTGCCACTTTTGACGCCATTGAGGAAAACTTTTATGCACACAAAAGCAAAAAATAATAAAAAAAAGCAAAAAATTAAAACTAAAATAAGAAAAAGTATACAAAAATATACTAAATAAGAAAAGGCTAAGAAACAATAGAGCCTCTACCCCTCTCGAACAGTGTACATTCTCAATTCAACACACCCATCCACCCCCAAAAAAAGAAAACGGAACAGTTAAGTTTTGGGTGCGCTAAATAAAGACTGCTAGTAATGTTCATAGAATTTAAGTGCGGCAGGTCGGAAGACACCTGTTGAAGATGAAGAAGAAGAAGGCGAACCCCCAGCAAAAAGGGTAGGCAGTTACTTTTGGTGTGTAGCCTATATTGTTTCTGACGTTGAAGCAACAACGAGAAAAGAACTGGTTACAATACGGCTATTATTTTTAGAACAATAATTAAACTCAAGGTAAATTGCGTCTAAACAAATGTACGTTATTAGTTAAATGCTCTTTTTTTAGCTGGGAGTCAAAGAAAATGGAAGGGAAGAGCTTTTACAAATTAAATTTTTACTTTGGCAAAGTAGAAATAAATGGAATTTCACTTTATTTTCATTTAAATATAAATTTAAGGAAGATACTTAATACACAGTCTACTTTTAGGCTGTACAGAAATGTAACATATTTAAATACACAAAAGATTCTAATTTCTAATTGTCATTCAATGGGTTTATTCACGCTCTGGTGAATTAATTTCCAAAAGGATTATTTTATTGTTCTTGGAATTAACAATAGAATTGTGTGTGACAATATCATTTACCTAAATGCCTAAATATAGGCTTCTATATTTACTCTAATCAAACATGTGAAATGGGTAGAATGTCTAATGATAATGTCGTACAATTAGTCATCTTTGTAAAATCGCTGAGATGGGTAAGCATAGTTGTGGAGTATGTAGTGGATTAGAAAGGCTTGAAGCATTTTGTTTTGGTACGTATGAAATAATAGAAGAAAGTGTGGGAAACAAATTAAAAATTCACATAACCAAAGCAGCCCTTAGGGTCAAGTGAACAAATGGCTAAGGGAAAAAAATGGAAATGGTTAAGGCCTCTATCCCAATGTAACCTACAAATTTATTTACTCTCAAGATGGGAATATGGTCTGCCTGGTCGACTGTCTGTCATTTCGCACGATAACTGCCATATTCTTTTAGAATTCCTCTTCTGTGTGCTTCTATTAAATATGATAGTATTGAAAATAAGCAGTATCGGATAAGAGTTAGCGAAAATTTTTTTCGCCTCACATATACCACATTCGGTCAATGGTAATACACTCAAAGCTGTCTTATCCTTTACGTGAAGATCCCTTGGAAAATAAATAAAAGTTATTAAAATTTATCGAAAAAGCTAAAGAAAAGTTAAAATTTTCCGAAAAGGTTTGAAAATTTTCCTTTTTTTATAAGTGACGCAATTGTATTAAAATAAAATCGTTGCGTATTGACTTCCTATCAGAGTTTTCGTTTGTATTACAATTGAAGAGTCCTTCATAGTAAATTGGTTTTTTTCCCTACTTTTTCTATTAAGTACACAGAGGGAAAAAAATAGCTAAATCAAATGAAGGCGTTGTTGAAAGTGCTGTGCTGTGGTAATGTGTTTGCTTAAATCGAATATAAAACACGCTTTAAATATATTTCCTGTGTAGTATGCGATAAACGCCTAACAGGCTCGGTGGCGCCTAAACGTGGTGTGTAATGCTCAACAAGCGAAAGTATTTATTTTTAAGTATACATTGACATAGAAATGCAGTAGGCTTTATGTTTTCATTTTGCTTCATATATTTTCCTATTCAGAGACTTGAGTGTGAATTTATTACTTCTTATTTCCATAGGTCATCGGTTCAGTTATTTATTATGCGATTATTATTTAAATCGCATTAAAATAAAAAAATATTTACTTCTACCATTCGTTTGTTTGCTCAGTGTACTTACATCCAGTAAGTAGAAAAATTCTAATTAAATGACTGGCTCTTTTTTCGAAAACACATGCAGAATATTGGTCAACATATACAAGTAGGTGTTGTTGGAATTTTTTGTTTGGTCTTTTTTTCTTTTTTGTTGCATGTAATTACTGCGTGAAAGCGTGTATAAGCAATTGACCCTAGAGCACACGTGCCAAGAAAGTTGCAACGCCCTTAGCTTATACAAAAATGTAAGTATATTAAATATTCGCAAAACCCCTAAGAATACAAAGACAATTATAAATAGATTTTCCTTCTTTTTTTTTTTTGGTAATACACCAACATGCGTACATGTTCCTACTCAAATGATAAGAGACCATTATAATTCAATTTGCTTCGAAGGTGGCAAATAGCCGACCTCTTGGTTGACCGTAAAGCAAAATTATCTATCCTTTTGAAAAGTGAATTCAATTTGCTTTACATGTTCTTCGTAGAAGTAGTGGTCGTATATAATTTTTGGACCTTCATTTATGAAGACTCATTGCACTTTTGTGTAGAGAACATGAAATTAGGCACATGTGGGTAATACCCGGTTTTGAAGTAGAAACCAACTTAGCAATTAGTTGAGGGACAAGAGTGGCAGGATTGGATTTTTGTTGTGGACAAGGGAAGAGTAATTGAATCAAAGAGACTGTAGTGCGGTAGAAGGCCAAAATTTGAATATTTATTAACTGCCTAAAAATAGTTTTGAATTGATTTCAGCGAAGAACCATTCAATAAAATCAAATGTCAAAAACAGAAATGAAAGAAACCAATTTCCACACTCATCCTTAGGCAATTAAGATGTTAGACAAAAAGGCAAAAACAATTTGTAATTTGTAATATGTAAATAAAACAAAATTTCAATTTAAAATAACTTTCCTAGACTTCCCACACAACAGCAACAGAAGCCACAGAAGCCACCGAAGTCTTCCTATTCAAAATTAAATTTTGGCTGAACGTTTTTTTTTTTCTATTTTTTGTTATTCCTTCCAGTTTATTTATTGTGCTTGTAATTGTTGCTTGCGCAATTTTCCGCCATGCTTCGGTTCACCAGAAATTCCCGAAATTATTATTTGAGCACACTTCACTCTTCTCTTCCTTTGACATTAATGAACATTTCGCCAGCTGTTGTATAATTTGAGGCTGCTTTCGATGCTTTTTTCCTTATTATTTTTGGTTATTATTATTTTTTTTTTGGTAATTCATTAATTTACATTTTATGCTTCATATTCATGTTCATGTATAAATAAATGTTGGTACGTGAGTGTTAAGCAAAATCAACATACCATTGCACAAATTCCTATATGAATACATTCACCATGTGTGTGTGCTCACCAGTGCTTGGTGTTTCTTTTTTGTGTTAATTGTTTTTGATTTCGGAAAAACGTTCTTTTAATTATGCATACGAATATCAGCACATAAAATATGTATGAAGAACACACAGATTGGATTAAAGTGAAATTTATTTTCCAAGAAAGTGTATACAAAGAGATGTGGCTTTGAATAGTTACTTGGTTTCAGTATTTCTATTTTTAACTTGAACTCATTTTATATTTTGAGATATAAATGTAATTAATTTATAGGGAATTTCTAGCTATTCTAGCTATTCTAGTATTTAAATAAAATTAACAAATAAACGAGTACCTGTTATCACTACTTGCCCCAACTTATAAAATTTAATTACCCCGAACAGTATGACAATGCTGATACCTCACCCAAGAATGTATCAGCTTTTCTAGTGAAAACAGCAGCCATAAATGTATAGAGGTCTGTCATACTGTGGCCACAATGACAAAATGGCTTGATCCTCCACATTCAGAAATTTAATAAAATATACAGTATTCATCGGAGCTCTGGACTTCCTTCTCCATTCATCTGTCGAATCTACTCTATATTTGTTAAAAAGTATTAAAAAAATATGGGAAAATCCATTCTGTAATTAAAAGATACTGCAACCTCTTTACCCCCCTCTCTCCCCTTTTCATTTGGAAACGACTTAAAATTCCCAACTACTTTCTTTTCAATTTAACCTTTCTCAGTTCCATATGCTTTTCCATACACGCGAACTTATTAACTAATAAAAGTTTTGCCTGCTCTTCGGCGCTATGAAATGAATAGTAAAAATCGTATATGCACTTGAGCTTGTGCGCTGTGGGTCTCAAGAGATTATAAAGCAAAAGTTACTCATACGCTACCGCCACCATTTATATAGATACAAGTTATTTCATAACTTCAAGCAACAAAATTATTATTAAAATGGGAAATACTTAAATGAAATTTCTTTCGAAAGAAACTTTAAAAATGATATGAACATTGAAAGTATCTTTTCTAAATATAAATTAATGAATTTGATGGGGGCATGTTCATTTGAAAAATCACTGAAATGTGGAGAAAATTGTATAGAAGCGAAGAAGAAGCGAAAAAAAAACTGCTTATGATTTATGCGCGCGTTTAATACTTATAAAGTATTAATAAACATAAAAAGAATATAAAGTAAAGTAAATATTCTGAGCCATAACTCAATAACAAGCGGAAGTGTGTTTGACTGTGTGTGTGTGTGCCTCTTGTTGTGCCTTCTTATTTTGTGCTTCTGGCAGCATATAACCTGTGGTGCATGTGCCCCTTCGGGATCAAAATATTTTCTTACCAAAGCAAGAAAATATGAAAATAAAAATGATTTTGTTTTCTCTGTGCCTGCCAACCATTTTTGTATTTTGTTTTAAATCTGATGTTCTGGTTGTTGTTGTTGTTGTTGTTTGGCCTGTCCACCTTTCAAGAAGTTTGTACTTAATTTACTTAGAGGTAGAGGTCGCTGGGGTGAATTTGCCATTACCCACCGATTTTGTATACATTTTTTTTTTAAAAGCTTCTCTTGCATGTAAGGTAGCAGGGAAGCTTGTTTCTTATTTGTCTTGTATTTATAAGATAATTTTTTGAAGCTGTTGTGTATGTAAGGAAGAATATGATTTTTTTTGTTTTTTTTCAACTTCTTTGTTTTGTAAGATGAGAAATGTTTGCTTTAATTTTCATTTGTTATCATTAAAAAGTAATTTCAACTGAATTTGTAATTCATACTTTTTGATTTAATAAGTAGAAAAAATTGCACTCGGGGGCGTATGAGTGATATTTGGTATAGGAAATTTAAAGTGAATGGCGAAATGTTTAATATGATCTTATGCGTTTGTTGTAGGTACAAATTATATATTAAAGAGAAGTTTTTTTCGTTTGCCAACCAATGGAATCACTTGCTTTTACCCTTCCCCCACAATATGAATAATTAAAAAATCACTCATACGCCCTGATGTCTCTTTCACTCATTATTAAATTTTATATTTTATTTGTTTCAAATAACTCCCTTCTCTCAGTCCCTATAACAACTTAAGTCTGTTATTTATCACACTTTCAAATTGTTACCCAACCCATTTTTCCACTGAAAATTCTACATTCCAGCAAATCCCATTTGAACTCATCATAATGCGACATAATTGTAATCCCAAACGGATATTATTTTCAACAACTATTAACTTCTGTTATCCCTTTTGTGTACCCATACTCATGCTCCTTCGAATGTTACTCGTTTTTAATGCCTAAATTTATTGATATAATCCTTTATCCTTGGGAGTGTCGAACCAAACAGAAACCAAAACGAAATAAAAAGGAAAAAAAAAAGAAAAAAACTCAAATATTCCCCATGCACATATAAATTAGTAAGCAACAAAACGGAAATGAACGGAAAAAAGGAAGAAAAAAACTGGAAATATTAAGTGATCCTTTTTGCCAACAAGCGGAAAGCGGAGAAAAGTAGCAATAGCCGCATCAGTGACAGCAACAAGCACCACTTTCGTATTGGTGTTGGTTAACAATGCGTAAAGTGACACACATGTATAAACGTGCAATACATTCACACACACACACGTATATATTCGTTATACACAAAAATAAACCTGTTCTTCTGTGTATGTGTTGAGGATATTCTGCTTTTAATAATAATTTGTAATTCAATGTTGTTTGGGGATTTCGGAATTTTACAATTTCACATTTTTCCCGCTCATTTGTTTTGCCCTTTTACTTTGTCGAATGGTTGTTTCATATTTATGGCATTTGATATTTGATATTTGTCATTTGAAATTATTATTTTTGTAAATCCTTGTGGTGTTGTGATTTCATTTTGTGCTGCAAAAGTTTTCTTCGGGAAATGTTTAATGCGAAATTGGGCTTGAATAATGAATTGAGTGAGACTTTTGGGAATTCTGATTTAAAATTTTATATCAATATGGTTTCTACTCTGAATTAAAACTTAATTAGTTGCATTAGTTTGTTGAATTTACTTTAAAAGGTAAATGTGACAGCTTCTATTGAAATGTATCGATAGTTAATTGTGGCATTTGCATTAGAATTAAATAATTCAATGAATTCAATTAATGAAAAAAGGAACAGGAAAAGGTAACATTCCTGTCCCTTCTTTCATATTCAACTTGAATGCACACCTCACCCTAGTCAAATACTAGAAAGTCAAATATGGCACCTCAAAAATTAGTATGAAACTAACTTTTTCTTTTGCTTTAATTTAAATGTTGTGTCCTCGGGGCAATTGTCCTGCCTCAAAGATGGTTTTCTGAATTGAATTAAATTTCATCTTTTGTCTTTCAAAACTTATTCATTATGCTTTAATAATAAGAGCTTACTCTTTCCATATTTGTGTCCACTCTCCGTTAAGTACACTCTCTGCTTCGCTCTGTGCCTCTCTGTTAACCACATTTAGCAACAACAATAAAAGAGGAGGAAAAAAAACGTACAATAATAACACACAAGCTTATTATTTCGGTTGACGTCAGAGACAGTCGTCAACTGCCTGCCTGCTTGCTGGGTCTCACCCCGCGCCCTCAACACCACATCAATTGACTCACTAAAATTTTATGTAGCATACCTTTAGGCTTCGCTGCGCCACTACGACGACTACAACGTGAGCCTATCGTAAATTTTCATTCGTTATTTCTTTTTTTTTTGTTGTGTTTTTTTTTTTTGCACGGTGTCGGTCGACCGGAATTTGTTTTGTGCGAACCTCATTTTCCACCAAACCAACCCTACAAATGTTCCCCACCGAGGCTAGTTATACTAGGCTTCTGTTCCTATATCCCCCGCTCCCACACCTCTGATCCATCATGAAGCCTATTATTATAGTAGAGAGTATGACGTTGTCCTTAAAGCGATATTTGTTATATTTTACATTTTGTATTTCATTGTTGTTGTTGTTGTTGTAGCTGCTGCTGCCGCTGTGCGTTCACACAAATGTCTGTCCCAACTTGTTTCTTTGTTCCGTTCGCTCGTGCGTTCGTTAGTTCTTTCGTTATGTTCATTGTGATTCTCAAGTGTACTTTTTTGTTGCGGTTCTTGCGGATGCGGATACACTGCTTCTCGCCTTATGTATGCGGGTATGTGTGTGTGTGTGTGTGCGTTGTTGGTTTGTGAGTCGCCATTGTTGCGCGCCTGTGGTTTTAATTTTATTGTTAAGCGCTCTTCTCACAACGTTGCTTATTTGCTCTAAACAAAACAGCAAGGCAGGCCATTCCGCTTATGTGTCTGTCTGTCCGCCTGTTCGGCTGTGCGTGGGTGGCAGCATTGTTGGTGATTTTGATTTTCACCGTTTATTAAAAAGTATGCAAAGTAAATAATCATTTTAAGTGGATTTTATGTGAAGTTATTTTCCATTTAATTTGGCGGAACATTTTACACCTTCGTCTGCCAGCCAGCCTGCCCTCTTGTCGGTACCTTGCTTTTATGGCCTCATAACATTTTGGGATTTTCGCAGGGATTTGTTCATTTTGTTCTACCATCTTCCATTTAAAGCTTGTTGCTGTGCTAAACTCAATGGAAAATCTGGTCATTAGTGGTTACTTAAATTTTGCTTACCAAAAAGTTAAGTATACGACATGGTTGTCAGGTTGTCTAGTTTTAATTAAATAATGGCACTAAGAGTGGATGATTTTTTTTAAATAATTTAGATTTGGTTTTGAACTCAAAATAGGAACTTGTGTTGTTAAGTGTAATTCTCTTAATATCTCTTAAAAAGTTACTTCTACGAAAAATCGACTAAAGCCAACTTTTGTAGAACATAAAATTGCCAATCTTTTTTGTTTTAAGTTGTTTGTGAGTAAAGTTAATATTTCAGTTGATATAGTTAGTTAAAGCTAAAATATCGATTTGGCTCAATCTCTACATTGGAAAACTCGTTTCTATTAATATCTTTTGAAGGAAGCATCCTATGAAAATATGACTTAAAAACATTTTTGTAGAGCATAAAATTGTCTACATTTCATGTCTAAAGTTATTAGCCCCTAAAGTTAATAGTTTCTATGTTACAGTGAGTCAAAGAAAAACAACATTTTCTTTAATTTTTCCAAGCAAACAATTTTTTCGAATTATGATTAATCAATTGTATTAATAGAATAATCACACATACGTAACAATTTCTAATGTATTTTTGGCTCTTTAACACCTGAAAAACCATTAAATGTTCATTTTAGCTCAATGCCCTTAACACCTAATGTGTTTTTCACCTCTATTCGCCTCGAGCCCCCATGCAACTCAATAAGACAAAACTTCCAATTAAATATAAAAAGCACGAAAAAACGCGTTAACAAAATCATTAAACTTGGCTTTATACGAAATATTTTATAGCAGCTAAATCCAACAATAGCAATGACCAACACCAGAGAGCGGACTATTGTGCGGGAGAGTGGGAGCAAAAAGTAGAAGAGCGAAAGGCAACGACACAAAACGAAGAATACACAGAATGTTAAATTATCTTAGGGCTAAAAATAGAATTCTTGTTAAACTAAAAACACCAGAGGCCCTACACCACCTAACACCCCCAACAAAGAGAATATTTCTGGGTAAGCCAGAGAGACGAAAAATAAATAAAAAAAAAAAAAGTTAAGAAAAGAAAAGACTCAACCGAAAGACAAGGCTGCGAATTTTTATCTGTTAGTCCCTAAAGTAACCCCAGACGATATCAAACTGTTGATGGCTTTTAGTTTGGCTCATGGTTGTTGTTGCTGTTGTCGCTTGTGTTGTTGTTGTTACTGCTAATGTTGTTGCTGTTGGCCTCTTGTTTATTTTCGTATTTTTATTGTCAGTTCGAAGAAGACCTTTCGGGCGGGCAAAGGCAAAGGCAAAGACAAAATAAATATGAATGAAACAAAAGGCAGGCAGGCAATACGCAAACGGACAATCAAACAAACTTATACATATATATATAGGTATGTATATACACTTAAATACATTTAGGGCTTGTCTATAGAACTCTATATACATTTGTGTGGAATTGAAATTTGTCTGCGAATTATTCGAATCGGTTGCGAAGGCACGTTCCAGCGGTCCAACGAAATAATCTACATTGAAGGTAGTAAAATGTATTACGCACTTTATTATTACCACAAAAACAAAAAAAAAAGACGTAGAAGAAGAAGAAGAACACTTTTCTGAAAATAGCAATAGGAACAGGAAAAATACCCAAAACACAGTAAACACTTTTCAATTGAGGTTAGACCGCTTACCTATGCCAAATCGTCGACAAATGCCCGTCGCCTGTCTCTGTTTCAAGTAAAGTGAAAAATACCGAAAAATATTCGAAAAATATCCTGTTGGCAACACAAACACACACACATACATATTCACATACGCACAAGTAAAGTAAACCGCAAAACAACTCGAATACTGCAAAACGCCAGAAGTCATAAATAATAACGGAAAAAAAAATCCTTAAAGGAAAAATGCGCTCAAAACATGTTGACAGCTCTCAAAAGAACCAAAAGAGCCAAAAGGAAAAATTGTAAAAAACAACACACTCACACATGCGAAAGAAATAACACATCAGTGGTTATGTGGAACGCAAAAGTCGGCACTTTGGTTCGGAGCTGGCTATAAGAAAACTGTTCGATAGCGGACATGTTTATGTCCGAAGCGGGAGTAGTTGCCGTTTGTTGTTGTTGCTGTTGTTGGTGTTTCTGGTTTTGTTTTCCATAAAGAAGTACGAACAAGAAGAAATTGTTCACTGCCTTGCTGGTTTTTTTTGTGTCCATTTCTTGTGTTCAGCTCCTGTGCAAAACAATCAGGAAAGTAGTTTGGTGGAATAACAGTCCACAACAACAATAGCAATAACAACACTGCCAAGAAGAAGAAAAAGAACACCAGGTTCCATAGCTACCTGGAGGTGTGGGACAGTTTGGGAGAAAAATAAGGTTATGCTCGTGTGCATATTACGTTGAAATATTGAAATGTTTACTTGGGGAGATTTGCTGGGGAATATTGTGTATTGCTAAAAAAAATATATTAAAAAAAAAAAATAAATAAAAGCAGGAGTGCAAGAATGGCAGTTCTCTTGTTAAGAATTTGTGAAGAACATTTTCAGATTTAACACAGAATTCAAAATTTAACAATTACCCCACTTTACTTATCATAAAACCTGTCTCAGGGATGGAGCTATCAGTTAATCTAAAGAGTTGAATTATAGAAGAAAAAGTTTAACCAAAAAAGAGAGAGCCAAAAGATGTCAAAGGAGATTGGCTTCATAGGCTGATTGGTTTGAGTTGGTTTGAGTTGGTGCCAAAGAAGGAGAGTAATCCAAACACGCTGATCCAAACAGTAGATGTTCGAGCGAATACTTCAAAGTTCATTTAGGAGACGCAACTTACATTAAGAAACCTAGAACGATTTTACTTTACGATGGTAGTACTTTCAAATCAAATTTATTGCTTTATGGCTTGATGCCTAGACCACATAGCCTCTTAAGTACCTATAGATTTCAAATAGCAAGTTTATTTTACCCTGTAGTTTTGTATTTTTCCAAAAAGGGGCGCGGCAATTCGAAAAGTGGGTGTGTTAGTTAAAGGTGAACTGTGGAGTATGCTCTCCTGAAGCGACCAGTGGACATAGGAAGCTGCAATTGCACACATATATTCTGTAAGACAGATTTCAGAACCGAATTTGAAATTTTTTTTCAAAAAGGGGGCATGGCAGTTTAACATATTACCGTGTCAATTACAGTATGCTCTCATACAGTCACCATTCTGTGAAAGCATGGCAGTTAATGTTGGGTTCAAAAAGGTATTATTTGGATTGCAAGGGGATCGATAAGAGGGCCCATTGGGGTCAAAGCGATGCAATGTATATACGTGCAAAGTCACGGGTAATTTATTTACAATTTATTTACTACTAGCTGGGACCGAACCGTTTTTTGGTGGTCAACTAAACCTTTATAGTTGCATTGTTCAAATTATCCCCTAACCAACTTTTCTTCCTAAAACCGAAAAGAAAAAATTCGTAGTGAAATTCACAGATATGGTAACACTGTTGGCAGCGGCACTTGTGGGAAACAATTCGCAGAAGCGCAAACGCACCCAAGTTAATTGTTGATCATATGCTATTTGCTATGAGAAAAAAGTTCCTGCAAAAATATGCAGTTTTCTAACTTGTGCAAAAGTGTAAAAGTGGGCGTGTCAAAACCTATCCTAGAACACGACTCACGACCCACAGAACACACATATAAATTTTGGTGAGAATCTGTGCGGTAGTTTTAGCGTCTACTGGTACCAAACATACACGGCGCTTTTAAATATATAAATTTTTATTAGGTGTAGGGTCAACCTTGTTATTCATTTTGGGCCGGATGTTTGTAACGCCAATGAGGAGACGTAATTGGTAGTCGCTGATTCCGAATTTAATATTAAAATTTTTAAACTATTGATATTGAGGAGATTTTGCACCAGAAGGTGTAAGAAGTCGGCTTTGGCCCACTGAAACTTACTTACTTGCTCTATTTTCCTATCTATTTAATTATCTAATTGATTCCTTGAAATTTTAATAAAGGAATTTTGAATGTAGATTTCGTGGAAATCATACTTTTTGTACATTTCCAAAAATTTCACAATTTTAAGTAATTGATTGCCACTAATCAATTTCAAATTATTTTCAATTAAACTCGATGTTCCATGAAAAGGTTACTTAGCCTCCGCTTCGCCCCCCCCCCTTCTGACCACTCTCATATTTGCAAAAATAATTGGACATTCGAAATTTTCCCAAGACAACTGCCAATTATTCAAATATACAAAAAGCATATTTCTCTTATCATACCAACAGTACGAGAGCCTAAAGGCATGCCATGCTATTTATATACTCGTGCAAACCAGCGAAAGAACGAATAAGTACAACAGACAGCAATGGCATGGAATGAAAACAAAACACCAAACGTTATTATTGGAAAGTGACTAAAAGCCTTTTAAAAACCAAGCGGACGGTCTTTAACCTGGCGGGCGACAAACAGACAGAGACAAAAGTGGAGGAGCGGAATTGTCGCTGGCTGAAAACAATGTAAATACAAAACGACCGGGCTGTCGACGGAGAGAACGTTTAAGCATTGGCCATAAAATGTGCTAAAAATGTGCAATGCACACAATGAAAGGAAAGTTGTAGAGGAGAAGAAAAAAAAAACAAATATTGTTGTAATAGAAGAAGAAGGAAGTGCAAAGGCCAGAGTTGCCAAGGAGAAGTGTTATTCGTGTTTTTCTTGTTTTTTTTAATTTCTTTTCTCTTTTTTTTCTTGTTACAAAAGCCATTAAAATTTTAAAAACAAATTATGGTTTTCTTAATGATAGCAATTATGCGAATCGAAGTTTCCAATTTCAATATTCGGTTTAATTTTTCAATTAAATTCTCTGCCTTGTGGTCATTACTTTGACAACCCTGCAGTGCCCTTAGTGAGTTTGGTCGTAAAATATTTAAAGATAAAACGTAGACGACAAATAAACTCCGCCGTTATTGTACGTTGCTGTAATGGGGTCACATACACACAGAGACACTGACACCGCAAAAAGCGGAGCAAAGTAATTTTCATTTTCAATTTTAATTTTTTGTAGTTTTTTTTTTCCTTGCACTCTAAATGAACCCACAACAAAGTACAGACACTGAAATGTAACGTAGTGAATTGGAAAATTTTTGTGCAAAAAACCTTAAACTTATAGTGAAGTTGGAAATTAAATTGGTATTGACAGTGTAACGAATGTGATAAGGAAAGTGGAACTGGAAAACCAAAACGCTGCCACATTAAGTAAACCTTAGAGTAACCAAAAGTACATGAAACCGTAAGTGGAACCTATTGTGGAACCCGATTTAGAATAGAAATATAAGCTAGAAGTATTTAATGCAATACAGAATTTGGAATTCAGACGGATCAAATGTCGCTTCGAAGCAGGTACATAATGTGTAACTCGAAAAGTAACCGAAAGTGTAACCAAATGTGGGAGCAAATGTGGAACCAAAAGTGGAATCGAATGTGGAGCTGGAAGTGGTACCGATTGTAGTGAATAAGTGGAACCGAAAGAGACAAAAATGGTACCGAATACACAACCCAAAGTAACGAATATATAACTGTAGCGGAAAGTGGAAACCAAAGTTGCACAGCAGGTACACAAAGTGTGGACTGTAATGTGGATGGCTAATAGGTACAAGAGGCAAGGGTTAAACAAATACCTTGTAATCATTTTTACTAAATTTTTCAAATAATTTCATTCAATTTAATTTCTCAGTGCATCATCATTATCATCACCAGTGACGGCCCTAGTCCAGGCGCTCGTAATGCCCCTAATGACGCATAATTAAATTTACTAGCATTTTGTAAATAATTCATTCAATCATTTGCAGCTAATTCTATTTACGGGCAATTTTTTTTTGCGCACAATATGACAGCAATGAAAATGATAAAGAAAAAAACAAAAACAAAAAACAACAAAAAAGGAAAATTTCAAAAAAATGCCTAAAAGTAGGCTAAGCAACTATGCGCGCTTCAATTGGCGATGAACGCCTTCGTTTCTTCTAGTGCTGGCATGTATTTGTGTATAAGTATATATGTGCGTGCTGGTCATTATGTGTGCTGCATACAAAATGACTCGACATGGCCGCACCGCACCGCACCGGCTTACTTATTATTTATTAAAATTCTGCACATACTTTTCGGTGCGCAAGGACATTGATACTTCCAACGTTGGCGTTGTGTATTGCCGTTGTGGTGGCGACTATCAGCTTCATTGCCGCCTTTCAACTTTAATGATGGACTTCGAAACAACAACAAGAATTTGGAATTTTTTTAAAACTTTTTTTGTTGCTTTTTTTCCTTCTTCGCGCCTCTCTCCTTTTCTATTTCTATTCTTTGTTAATTATACTTCATTTGAAAAGTTCAAATTTCTTCTTCGTCCGCTGAAAGTTTCAGAGAATAAAGTTGATCAATATGAAACGTTTGTTTGCCTCGCACTTTCATCACATCTACTGTAGTTGCTTAAGTCAGACAGCCAGTCAGTCCTTTATTACGTCCATCATCTGACTGAACTTTGACTTTAGGCAACAAAAAAAAAATTTATAAAAAAGCAAGAAACTTCAAAGATTTTTACGATGCCTCATAAATGCTGCTTTAAAACGCTCTTAATTCCGTTCAAGTGCCTCGCTTGGGGAAAAGTTTACCAATGGCCGCTGTGCCCGCAATTCGCCATTGGCTCAGCGTTGTGCGCATTTAATTTACTTCTCTTACTTCCTTCTATTTATTTCTTCGCTCCTCTTCCTTTTTTTTTTGTCATAAATTCTTATGAAATCCTAAAATACCTGACAACGCAACGGACACGTTGCAAAAGTTTAGTAAAATATATTCTTTTTTTTATATTTTATGTATTTTGTTGTTGTTTGGATTATTTGTGAAATGTAATTTTCTTACTTTGGAAATTTCTTTTAAAAATAGCGTTGCGAAAATTCATTTGATTTTTTTTTTATATTTTTTTATTATACTTTCTTCTCATTTCGTTCGGTGGCAACTTTTTGCAAGTTTATGAGTTGTTTGTGAGGTTTGACAATAACTTGGCCAAGGCGAAAAGTTTTCACACATACACACAAAAGTTATTTATGGCAACACCTGCCCGATTGGAGCCCAACGACACTGGCAACGCGAAGAGAAAATCCAACAAAGGCAAGTTAAATGAAATGAAATGAATTTAGTTGAGTTTTGATTAGAAAATAAATGTTTTGTTGTGTTCATTTTGGAAGTTGTGGAAATCTTTAACAAACAAAAAAGAATGAAAAAAATGTACAAATAAAATGTACAAAAAAATTTACAAAAAAAGAAAACATTCTTAGTCAGAGAAGGAAGAAGGGAGTATACAGCTGAAAGAAAATCTCATGGAACAAATTTGATTGTTTCGTTATCAAATGAAAATATAATTTAAAAAATCTCCCGTTGAATTATGCAAATTGAACAAAAGGTTAAAAAAATGTAAGGAAAACAATTTTTAAAATTAAATTCAATTGCAAAAAAACAGTGGCAGCATTTGACTGTGAAGGAATTTTAATTGATTCTGGTCAGGACTCAAAGTCCCTTCTTTTGTCCCAGATGGGAGTCGAACCCGATAACTTGCACTCGTGAAGCAGAGGTCTTAGCCACTGCACCACTGCACCACCGCAGCCACATCCAACAAGAACCTTACTGCCAAAATATATTTCCTTCTCCGCTTCTTCTCTCCTTAAGCCTATTCATACAGGAAATTTTTCTAACATAATCGGGTCTGTAAAAATCTAATATTCGTGTTCTATACAAAAGTTTTTCTCTCCAATCAACACTAGATCCCGTGGATCCGATTATGTGCACATAGATTCAGCTGTGACTATTCATACCGGCCATTTTTTGACATAAAGTACCGGGCAGTTCGAGGTTCAAGTAACCGAGTCTTTTGGAGCCGCCATTAATTGGAGAAAACCAATTTTAATGTAGACAGACAGAACTGTTTGATTGAATCATGCGTAATAGTCGCAATATTGATCCATAATAAAAAAAAATCATAGTTAAATTGTTCCTAGTCATGAACACTGATTTGATTTAAAATTCCTATTGGTTATTTATGACTAAGAACTACTCAATTATGATTTTTTATTAATGGATCAATATTGTGAATACAACTCATAATTCCTGTCAACGGTTCTCTGCATTTCCTTTCATTTAACTTAGCCCTTGTTTGACTGTTATGCTTCCCATTTTACTTCTACTTATGAACTTCCATTGCATTTTACCGTTCATTTAGACATATTATTTTTCGATCAATTTTTCAAAAACTCTCCATTCAAATTTTTATCTGACTTTTCCCATTTGACTTGCCATTTGACTTTACATGTGACTTTATAATAGTTTTTGGAATGTTAATATCAAACCACTTTTATTAATTTTTGTCTATTTATACATACTCTAACCATACTACCATCAAACCAAGACAGAAATAAGTACTGACTTATGTACTTTAAGCTGTTTCTACCTCCCCAAATCTACCACGATGCTTAACTTTACTTAACATTAAAACGCAACCTTGAAATGAAATAAATCATAATGCTGGTGTTCTTAGTGTTGTTGCTTACTTGTCGTCTTGCAACATCAATCACCAAAATTAAACTTTCAACTTAATTAACAACAAACACAACGAAAAAGAGAAAAATTTTAAATTCCACTTTGAAATCAACACCTACTCAGCGACAACAGCCACAACAGAAGCAACTGCTCGACTAGGAACAAGCACAGGCGGTGGACCCAAAAAAAAAAAACAACAATAAAGGAAACCGAAATATACATAAATCACAGTAAAATCTTTGCAAAACTCAATTAAAATAATGATGCAAATATTTCGCTACCCGCTACCAAGCCGGCAACGCCTCTTTCAATTCAAACTAATATTGATGGATGGTAGTGGTGGTGGTGGTGGTGATGGGGGCGGGGGGGACCTTCAGAAAGAAAATATTTCACCACACAAACCGGTGAATTGATTACGACGACAAGCTGTTGACGTAAATGTTCCTACCCACCACCACACAAACATACATGTGCACACAAACACACACTTCCACTCTGATCGAATCAAAGGCAACGAAAGAAAGCGAGACGACCACCGACCAACAGCCAACAGCCAAACCAAAACCATACCAAAAAACTGATGATAATCATCATTAAATCAACGGCCAAAATTATTACCATAAAAGTTATAAATAAGTATGAAAATTAGAGTGCGGCAACGCCGTCACTGCCACCACCACCATCACCACAATCAACGAAATATCAACACAGTCCGAACAACAACAACAGCAACACCAGCAATTGTAAGTGGTCGAGTGGTTCGAGTGGTCGGTCGATGGTTTGGATGGTTGGTTCATGTAGTTCTTCTAACCTAGTTCTTCGATGGCGTGCAATTTTTTCTATTTTTTTTTTAAATAATCATTTTTTTTTCCTCTATTTTTTTGAATTTTTACTATATTTTTTTGATACTCGAAAAAAATGGGCGTCGTCACTGCTGCACCGGTAGGCATATTTAAAATAAGCGCGCTCACAACATGGAAGCAATTTCCGTTTGCCATCGGGGCGTCGTCGTACATTGAAGTTGGGCGTTCGGTTGGGTGTTGGGCTAGGGTCAACAAGAACAAGAACAACAACAACAAAAACAATGATGGCTATGACTACCACTACGTCGGCTACGACAACAAGAATATGCCTTGTAATTACTGTAGAATAAAAATAGAATTAAGAATAAGTCGGTGTGTGTGTGTGTGCATTCACACAGGTTAAGGGAAAGTGAATGGGGAAATAATCCATAAATAAAATCGTTTGAAGAATTTCCGAGTGAAGGCAGACAGACAGACATTTTTGAAGAAGACGAAGAAAATGTTTGTAGTGGAAGGAAAGTTGGTATGATTTTGAATATTCATTTTTAATATTAAATGAAATAACTCTCAGTGAAGTGAAAATCGAATTCATCAGTGGGCAAATTTCTCCAAAACGAAGACTTTTGATTACATTGCAAATGCAGTCTAAATCCTTATAATCTCTATTAAGACGTCTGTTATGCTATTGTAACTTTCTACTTGTCATGTCACTGCGTAGTACAATCCTACGGTAGAAGTAGTTCTGATAAGCAGTATCCTTCAAAATTATTATTTTACCTGGAATTTTCCACTTATCTTCTAATTATACTCTTCGTTTATTTAAAACGTTCAAGGTTTTCTTTTTTCTTTTCATCACAGAGTTTGTCTGGCGGAAACAAAAATTGAAGGTTTGACACTTGTAAATGAAATTATAGTGTATGGGGTGGTGGGAAGCAATCATTTAGTGACCTCGTTGAATTCTCAGTGACTCTCTAATAATTTTAAACTGTAATTGATGATTATTTGAGAGTAAGAGATAGTTAACTTAAATAGTAATTTTAATACGCTATTATAAGTATACAGCGCTAGTGACGAATTAGTGACGACATATAAAATTAACAAAAAATTTTGAGATTGGGAACGTCGATTGCACGAAATCTAGAGGTGGCGGAGTAAAACGGATGCCGAATTCGTTATCAGCGACCCTACAAAGGTTCAAACATTATTTTACATTTATTGGCTATTTTGTCAAGTCAAGTTCACCCTTGTTATTTTCCACCCTAGCATGAGTCTATTTATTACCCAGTCTAATATATGGTTGCACACAATACAGTCTCTCTTTAAAAAAACACCCAATCTTACCGCTTATTCTAAAGCAATTTGTTTCAAATTAAAAAAAAATCATATTAGCCTCTATTGAATATTACTCATACGCCATGTAGAGCAATATTTAACAAAAGGCTAAGAAAAGCTGTTCGATTTCCAATAATCGTTCTCAAAATTGTCTATATAAGAAGAATCATACATCAATACACATTTGCAAGATATGTTTAAGTACATCGTATAGAAATTACCCAAAATATTTCAATACAAACTTTCTACCTAAAAAATTTTGAATTCGCTTTCAACCTTTCCTTGTGTATTGTTTCCTTTTGATACTTGACTTACTGCATTCGACTATACACAAATATCATTTTCTCTCTTAAAATTTCTTCTAATAAAAAGTTCCTTCCATCTATTTGTTTCATTACAATTCACTGTGAAAATTATCAAAGAGGAAATGTTTGAAAAATTGTTTCCAAGTTGTTTTTTATTTTATTTGTTGTGCTATCGTTTCCAATTACATTGTAAAAAGCCTTTTTCACACAACAAAGGCATTTCATTAAAAAAAAAAAAAAACATTGCAAGTAGCAACAAAGAAACTGTCACGGCAAATTCGTAAAAGTTGCCTTCGGCATAGATGGTTCCTGCTAATTTGATGATTTAAAGAGAACGTCAGAGCAGCCCGCAAACTGTCACTTGGAGTGAACTAATTCAAAGTTACTTCTTCGGAGAATAAGTGTGACTGATCTTCTCATAAAAATAAATTCAAAAGGAAAAAACATTCCATTGAGGAATCCTTTAAGAAATTTCACTTATTTCGCTTCAAGTGATTTGGTGAATGGAAAGATTTCGTTTTGTGTCATTTTCGGTAAATCGTCCCACGCCCAGAATGTCACAACATTTTTTTTTCCTATAAAAAAATAGTTTAGGAGTGGGTAAGCAAGTTACTACAGCACGTGCCACATCATTGATGGTATTGCAAAGAAAAAAATCGTCTGTTTTGGAAAAATATTTAAGAAAAATACTTTTTTTACGCTAAGTCACCCTCTTGTTCATAGAACATGAAACACTTTATTCTACCAACTAATCATCATCATCATCATTGGCACCCAAAGTGACTTTGACAGTTAAACTGTGTGACATTCTTGCCAAAGTTAATAATGAATAATAATAAAATACAAAAACAAAAAGCGCTTCAAATCGTTTAAAAAGAAGACGTCTGCAACAGCCAAAAGGCCTGCACTTGACCCTCCCGCACTCTCTCTGCTACTTTGGGGGATACACTTCTGTCTTTTTGTTATTTCTTGTTCAGTCCCTATTATTGTTGTTATGCTTGTACGCATAGGAAATAGGGTGAAATTTTTTATTAATATTTTTTTTTTAATTTAAAACTTTGCACCCTCTTTTTTTTTACCCTTTATTTTATAATTTCTATGTGTGAAATGCATTTTTTTTTATTCGCCCCCTATGTTGGCTTTTCCCCCTTTTTGAAATCGGTCGGGCCTTCGCCGTCATCATCATTTTCAATGCATTAAAAGGTGAGGTTGTCCTTAAGTGGCCGACTGTCTGCGAACTGTCAACTCCTATCTTCTCGGTTGTTTGCGGGCAATTTTTCTATATATACCCCGAAGGGTGCTTGGCTCTGGGTTTTTGGCTTATGGCTGGTGGAGTGCGAATCGTCTTGAACCTAGACAAATGTGGCGGGTATACGCTCATTCAGTCAGGCCGTTCATTTGACAGTTGCAGGTGTAGGTGCTTCCGAAGGTGGCTTCTTTTCTTTAAGTACTTGCCATTGACTACTTGGACGGGAGGGTGATCCTTTTGCTAGCATTTGAAGCCTTTTCACTTAATTTATTTTCCTGCTTTTTCCTTTTTTTTTGAATGAGTGATGAACTCAAGTGTCTGAGAATGAGTGGTTATAGAAGAGTAGAGTCTGCTAAAGGAAACTTCTGGCTACCGTAAGGATATGGCAATCATTTACAAATTAACTTAAAATCATTTTTAATGCAATCAAATATAAAATGCAGCCTGAAAGTATGCTTCATAAAATATGAAAAACTTTCAAGCTAATTTAAAATATTTTTAAAATACTTTTTTATTACTTTTAAAGGCACGAAATGGCTTAAATAGCTTCGTTTAAAGTACATTAAAATGTTCTATCTAAATTTTTTAAAAATTCAGCCAGAAAGTATGCTTTAAAAAATATTAGAACTTTTCATTTAATTTTAATTATTTCTAATATAAATTTGTATTACTTTTGAATATGAAAAATTAATAAAGTAACTTAAACTTAAGTAAACAAAGATGTATTATTGAAATTTAAAAAATGTCAGCCTGAAAGTATACTTCAGAAAATTTAAAAACTTTCAATTTCAATTTAAGTATTTTTAAAAGAATACTTAATTACTTTTAATTGCTTAAATAACTTCAACTGAAGTACACAAATATGTTCTATCGAAAAATAAAAAAAAATTAGCCTGAAAGTATACTTTAAAAAATTTCAATTTAATTTTAAATTATTTTTCAATCGAAATTTTTATCAAATTGATTCAATAACTTTAGTTGAAAGCAAGCAAATATTTGCTATTAAAATTAAAAATTCCAAAAATAAATTTACTAAATTACCATTATCCACAGCAAATGTGTACAAACTTCCATATCGCATGGCAAAAACTAGGAATTATGTACTAACATTTGCCAATGCATATATTCATAAGCCACAACAACAATGAAAACAAAATCTAGTTAAAAGGCAACACAAACAACAAATTGAGCATGGTTGGCTTTTAATTGGGTATCGAACCGTACGAATTGGCCTAACCCCACTTGTTCCGGATGAGGATGTTGATGATGACGCGCCGTTCGATCAATAGCAAAATTTTGGCAATTTCATTCATTTCCCCCAATTTAACCCGATTTCACCAAATTTCCACAGATTTCCGCCAACTGCCAGGGCAATCAAAAGTTTTCGATCGACCACAAATTTCCCAAATGATTGAGGCAAGGTGGCAATTGACGAAGTCCCTCACCACATTCCTGCACTGATGAATGTTGTAACGCAAAATGTCAGGGATGTAAAAATTTAAACAAAATTTGTTTCTGTTTTTTTTTTGGTTAGAAGGGTGCGCATAGAGCCACAGAAGAAGGTAGAGTACGAACATTTGAAGGGAATGCCCTTGCCCGGTTGCCCGTTGCTTTATCACATTCATTTGCGCTGTGTGTTGCCGATTATGTGAATACATTGTTGTTGCTGTTATGATTATTGTTGTTGGACATTGCTTACCAGGGATTTCACGGGGTGTTGTGTGGGTGCTAGCTGAAAACAAAATATCACCTCGAAAATATGACAGCAGCAGTTGAACAGGAAAATCAGTTGTATGTGTGTGTGCTGTTATATTTTCTGTGTGGGCAGGGCAGGTGATTTTGTGACAATGTTTTTTTTTTCTCATTTTCGTTTTTGTTTTTGCCTTTCAAACTTGTTTTTGTTATTCAAATGACAAAAGCGTGTCCGAAAGCCCTTGAGGCATGCAAATAATCCGAATTGAGGGTGAACCAGAAATTGGTATCACAAAGTTGGGGTCAAAATAAATATTATTTTCAAAATTTATACTTAGTAAAATATTAAATTGCTATGAAATTTTTGTTTACATTGCACAATTCTACATTTACATATCTAAACATTGTATAGTATGCATATATATAAAAGTGTAGCCACTTTTCTTGGTGATCGCAAAAACTAAAAAGTTCATCAACAATTTTCCAGAAATCATATCGGTGGTATTTAGTACGGCATTGAGACTTCATACTTGAGCTTCAATTGATTATGCCATCCTAATGATAAGAAGTGGGTTTGATTGGATAAGACCATGTGGGTACCTCCAACACAATATAAATCTTCTGTTTTATTTATAGTATGAATGTATAATATATATTGTATATATTTACAATGTAAAAGCTCGAAGGTATATATTTTCAACTTTGACCTTATTCAGACCACGGAAAATATTAATTTTATATTCACTTGTTTTTCGTTTGAAACAGCATCAGCTTGTAGATTTATGGCTTGTTTCGCTGAAATTGTTTATTTATTTTGTCAAATATTTTGGTAAGGTGAGATGGTGTTGGCCCAGAGGACAAAATTTACTTGGTTTAAATTTTGAGGAAAATCAGGGATTGTGAAATAAATTTTTTAATATAGAATAATTAAACGATTTTTCGTATTTATAGAGCAATCGATTAATTAGATTGTTTTTCGTTTCACCCGATAATCGATTTTATATGATTCTGCTAAACAAATTGTCGATGAATGTATGAATCAATTTACAGACATTTCAACATATGAAATGGCATAATCGATGAAAAAAAATAATTCATAGATAAATCGGTTAACAATATCCACACTATTCATTGATGAGAAAAGGAATTTATGAAACATTTTTCACTAATCGAGTTAACTAATTAATTTATTAATCGAAATGATCGCTCTGTAATTGCTCGATTAATAAATTTTATATTTATATATTATATACATTATGTAAAATTAATTGAGTTATCGATAATTAGTCGATTATTCGAAATGATCGCTAAACAAAATAAATAAGTGGATTTTTTAAAAACTTCAATCTATGAAATTAATTGACTTATCGATAAATAAAATAAATTTTTTAATCGAAATAATAGTTAAATAAAATTATATAATTTATCGATAAAAAAATTTTCTGATTTAATTCTCTGTTAATTTTATTTCCATTTGAATATAAGCCGATAAACAGTATAATCGATTTTAAATTAATTAATTAGCCGATATTACTTTATTTAAAATATTATTTGATTGAATGATAAAAAAAATAAAAAATTGCCTATACGATATATCAGTTTCCGATTATCCACAGCCTCGATAAATGGCAATCGAGTTTTTTTTTCTGATATACCTATATACTTTAAGCGTTTGATAAAAATAACTTTATTGACCAATTAAATTTATTTACACTTTCATTTTCTTTTTTCAAGAGCCAAATGAAAAATTCATTAAAAACAAATTAACAAAAATTAAAATTATTTTCAAAGTTCACCCCAGAATTACATCAACTCAACTCAACTGCCACAACACACAACCTCAAAATTCCATATAAACGTACGAAAATCAAACAACAATTGAAAGGTCACCGAAGCATATGCCTGGATGAAATTTCCAAATACTAATTAAAATTTGAATAATTGGTAAAGGTACTTTAGTTATTGTGTATCTACTGCTTTGTTTACATAACAATAAAATTAATGGAGTATATTTGGAAAGAAGAGTCCTTTTAGAAACGAAATGGCATGTGAAAAATAGAAATAAAATAAGAAGGATAGAAAGAAGAAGAAGAGCAACTAATTAATTCCTACTTAAATGTTTGATGATATCAATTAAATTTATTTCCTGCTGCTTACCTCTGCCAACTCCTCACAAGCAGAAACAACAATTTATGACTTCCGGCCGCATAACAGAGTAAATTAGCGAAGCTAATGGAGGCTACTTATATAATTGCGAGTGTGTGTGTGTGAGGACTTTTTGGGCAGGGTGAAAAGGAGCATGTTAATATTATTATTATTCTTCCCTCGAGCTTGTTTGAGGCTTGACACCTAAATCACTTTGAGTTGCACGCCGTTCAAATAGTTTAAATAATTCAGAAAAGGAAATTTGCTTTGTATCGTTGTTTAAAGTTGTTTAAAACCCTAAAAGCTTCTATCAACTATGAAACTTCCTTTTAGTCAATTAATCAATTAAAAAGAAAAACATTTTTGTATGGCATAACTAAAAGCTTTCATCACTTAACGTAGCCACTTACTTTATTCTCTTTACTATTCCCTTTATCCTTTATTCACTTTGATTTGTATTTATTTTACAAATTACCACTTGAAACTAAGCACTGCTAAATGCACAAAAAAAAACTGATGAATAAAAATAAGGAATCATTCCCCCGTTAAAACGCTTATTTTATCAGCTGTGATTACCAACACTTCACACACCTCAGCTACCATTTGATGGAAGAGAGTGAAACCGTATTTAGTTAAATATTCATTCTGAACACATTCACATGGGATAGAAAAAAAGTAGTTGGTAATATGTCAAAGTGTATTGAAAGTATTTTTTTAGTATTTATTTAGTATCCAAGTTCATTAGTATCAAATAAAGTAAAAAGTTTATAAAACTCAGGACAGGTAAATTAGATTGTAGAAGGGCGGGGCATTTAAACCTAAGCTCATATAAGAAAAAAAACAAAGCTTTAAGCGCTTCAAGTAAGGCGACAAATGTACTTGTATGCGTTTTGCCATGACTGATTTAAAACACGTCTAGTAGTGGAATATTTTCAATTGCATCAAAGCAGTGTTCATCCAAATCGTTTTCCAGAGCTTTAAAGCTTTGAAATTCCACAACAGCTAACGCTCGCATCGATCAAGGCTCTTTTTACCCGCGGGTATAGGCCTGATGAACACTGAATTAAAGCAGTGCTCATCAAAATCGTGGTCCAGAGCTTTAAAGCTTTGAAATTCCACAACAGCTAACGCTCGCATCGATCAAGGCTCTTTTTACCCGCGGGTATATGCCTGATGTACACTGAATTAAAGCAGTGCTCATCAAAATCGTGGTCCAGAGCTTTAAAGCTTTGAAATTCTACAACAGCATCGCACGCATCGATCAATGCTTTTTTTACCCGCTTTCAAGTGAAAAAAGCTTTTGTGAAAGCTTTACAATTTTTACAATTTCTCTATCTTTTGCAAAGAAATGTTAAATATGATTAGAGAAAAATTTAGATAAATGAAATGTAATTATTACCTTCCGAAGCCTAAAAATAGCGCGCAAAAATGCTGCAAAATTAAATCAATGGCTTTTGTAGTTCATTGCGAAATCGTTTACATTTCTTTTTCCATCATAAATTCATTTTTTCTCGAATATGAACGCATTGGTTTTTTCCTCTTTCAAAGCTACCCAACAAATACAATTTCACATCCATGGTTGACGGCGCTATGCCACAAAAAATCTTCTGACACCACCTGAGTGGTCTGCTACGGAAGTGCCTGTGTGTTAAAAAAAAAAGTTTGTTCGTACGAAAAGATTGAAATCCGTGTCAACACTCAAAATGGATTTCGCTGGCGAAAGGGCAAAAGTGCATCAGCATCAATAAATATCATTCCAAGCTAGAGCTCTTGGGCTGTTTGTGTGTAGCAGAAACGTGCAGGATATTTTTGTGGCCCGTCTGAATGTGAATGCAGGCGTGATGATGAAAATCTCGTTTGAAGGTAGAATTTTCTGCTCCTGTTCATTTTTTTAGAACCACATTTTTTCGATTAATTTCCGGTGCAAAACCAAGCGAAAGCCGTTTCGCAAAAGAACCGCTTGTCAAGTTATAACAAGAAAATTGGTTGGTTGTGGCTTTAAGCAATTGTCACAGATGACCAGGGCAGATGTGACAGTTGACAGTGAAAAGTAATTATGGGTATAAAAATAGTTCAAAAAATGGATGCATTGGATGAAAAATTACACACTACATAATTCACAGCACAAGAATTCGTTAGCGAAAAATTCAATTAATTTTTATAAATTTTTAAAATAAATATGTTACATACCAAATCCATTCTTCAAATAATATTATTCAAAAGTTTCATGGACTCACCTGAAAAAGAAAGAAAAGTCATAAATATTTCGTTTTGTCACAAAATGATATATCACATGAATGTCTAGTGGAATATTTTTAGCATAAAATAGAATATATTTCAGCTATTCTTAGAATGGCATAAACGATTTAATTCACTTAAATTAAATTTAAAAGTTAATATATGCAAAACGAGCTTCGAAGTCATTTCCTTTTAAATATTTACTGCCAAACGAAAATAGACTCGAAATTTTCCGTATTTGTGGAGGCAACTAATTTGTTTATACACCATGTTGATAAGCATTTAATTTTCCTATTATGTCTGTGAGAGCTGGTTGGAAAATGGCAACAATCACATATATATTAATTATAGTCTGCAATACGATGCCGTACGAATTACAAAATCCACTTAAATTCAAAAGAACAATGACTATGACAAATACAACAACAACAATTCATAAATAATTCATGAAACTAACAAATGAAAAGAAACGCATGCATCCTACTAATGTGGTCTTTTTGGATAAAACTGTGCGTACTGATATCTTTCAGACGTTGGAGAGTGTGTGTGTTTCTATATGGGGATGGTTGGAAATATGCATATCAACTACGATTTGGTGTAGGGACATTAATAGTCTCCCCACGAGATTAAGGACTTTTATATTTTTGTAAAGTAAATTTTTAAAATTAAATATAGATCATAAATTAATAAAATAAAATTAGCAAATTTTTTTTAAAATGGTTTTTATTTAAATTTATATAAGGCTACCAGACGTATTCTTTCACTCCCATATTTCTAAGTACCTACTCTTTTTCTTATTCCTGTCTTTGTCATATCATAACTGAGTGCATTGGAACATTGAGTTTTCTGACAGGATCGGAACAGTAGCACCCTGGGGCTTAAACCTAAGTACTTGGTGAATTTTAAATCGATGTATATGAACTTGACACAGATAATGTAGTCAGTCTAGTGTGGGTACAGGGTCACTGCGACATAGAAGGAAATAAAAAGGCGTATGAGTTGGGTAAGGATGGAGTTCATTTAGAAACTTCCGTTCTGTCAATTCCTCCACGTATACAATACTTTAATATGAATCAGGATATCAAAACCCTTTTTCTTTCACAAAATAGTTGTAAAAATATAAGCCACAGCAAAATAACGAAGAAATGCTGGCCTAACTACAACAAAAATCAATCGAACTACATTGTATTTCTAAAATGGGATGAATGCAGACTGACAGTAGAACACTGTCTTATTGGCCATTACGCCTGTAAGAAGAAGCTGGTGTCAAATAACCGGTGTCGGAACTGCAATAAACCAGAAGAGGAGGAGACACTTGAACACCTGCTGTGTTTTTGTTCGGCTCTAGCTAGAACTAGACTCAGAATACTGGGAAAAGCATTTTTCAACTCTCTAATAGAGGTAACTACTCTGCAACTCTCTCAACTGAAACACTTCGCTGAAACACTTTGCGATGCAGACCAAAACCTTCGGTTTGCAGAAAGACCATGAAGGTTGAACTGCTGACTTCGAGTAACAAAGAGCGTCGTGGTAGCACTATGGACTATATTGGTCTATGCGAGGCATATAACCTAACCTAACCATACGTACTTAGTGAGTTTGGTTTCTAAAGGCTCAGTTAGTCCAGACGTAAAGGTATTTACGTAAACCGAACTTCTGCAAACCTAACGAATCGCAGAGGTCAGCTGTTAGTGTTTGTTTTGTTTTTTATCAACAGTGCTGCCATATATTTCTATTTGCAGAGGAACACTTCCTACATTTCATTCTTTCGGGTTATAGCTTGTAATATTCAACCAATTAATTATACATATAAAATTTTATTTTCCATTTTATTTTTAAAAATTACATTAACCCCTTTTTCGCCTACATTTTTACATTTGCAACTGCCCCAGAATAGGAGAGTTTAAGTAAATATTGCCTATTGCAATTTGTTTTTATATTTTAATAAATTGTTTATTTTTTTATTGCAAACTCAAACAAGTATTAATTAAAATAATTTTAATGAACCATTTTCAGTTGAACTATTCTATGAAACAAAAGAAAACAACTTTTATAAATTGAAATTGAAACAGAAAAAACATCATTTTTCAAATCGAAAAGCAATTAAATCGTGCATATGCATGAATATGCAAAAGGTCAACCAGGAAATAACAAAAGAACCGATTTTGCAGAAATTTAATGAAATGGCAATGACAATGACAATGGCAGGGGCAGAGAAAAAAAAACAAAATGCACATACCTGAAACGGAAAGCCATTTTATATTTGACACTTAACATTTGACACGATCAAATAAAGAGGCCTTTAAGACAAAACAAACACACGCGCTCACCCACTCACACACAGGTGAATGGCAAGTAAATAAATAACTATAAAGGAAATTTTCCAAAAGCTACTAAAAGTAATTAACAGAATCAACAACAACACGAGCCACTGACCAATTCCGACAATCAACTTGTTGCAGAATGAATTTCTCCCCTCACTATATAATTCACTGCCTTCTGCGTATGCTTACGGTCTACTATTTGACATTTACTTTATAGATGAAAAAAAAAATGGTTGAGGAGGGAAAATGCCAAACAGGAAGTTTTCATTTTTGACACTTGACGTGCAACTATGTAATTTTTTCGTCTACTTTTCTTTGCTATACTTTTTGTTGTTCTTATGGCTGCTGGGTATGTAGTTTTAATTTCAACTAACACATACACACACACGCTCCAACACATACAGTCACTTCATTCAGTACTCCATTATGTTTGTATTTCATTTTTGGATTTTCGTACAGTGAGGCTTAATGTACGATTTGAAGGGAGCACTGCTAGACTGGGTTCATTGATGCAATTTAATTCGGTCGATTGGTTTATTGGGTTTGTTTGCTTCCATTTTGTTTTCACCGGTTACAGTTCGCTCTTAAATATTGACATTTATTATTTGTGTCCGGAGTATTGACAAGCCAGGTATGTCGTTAGTTAATAGAAAAAAAAAAATGAAGGAAACCAACCGAAACGAAATGAAATGGAACGTAATGAAATGGAATGAAATGAAATCAAATACAAAAAAAAAACAGTGTCCACCCCTCTAAAATAATAATCCAAATTAAATTGACCTTTTCCTGTAGGGGTTTCCCACGTTCATCCGATTCGAGTCGCTCTATGGCAGGTGTGGCAAACGCCTTGTGGCTATATGGTTTCCCTGCAGCCATAAATTTTCAGTTGATTGCAATTAATGTCAACCGAAATGTGATGGAGGTGACATTTTTTTTGCAATTAAATTAGATTTATGTGCGGCGGTTTTTTCCAGCAGAGTTCCGAGAGAGGAGTTACTTGAGAGAGGAGGATTAGGGAGCAAATAATCAGTGGGCAGATATTTTGATTGATAGATCAGGACTCATGAGCCATTCAAAATTATGCATTCAAAATTATCCTTACCTTTTCAAAAACTAAGTAAAGAGTCTATGCATAGATCTCTGCGTGGCTTCGGCCTTCGAGGATAACCTAATATAACCTAAGTAAATTTTCATTTTATCTGAAAACTTCAGTGGCCATTTTGCAAGGTACATACACAATACATACACATATGTAGACAAATTTGTATAAAAAATGTACTACTTATAGCACAAATACCATATGGTATAAAAAATATACCGAAAAGTCCTCTGTTTTTGTGAATATACCAAAACATTATGCTACTATTGTGAGAAAAAGCAGTCCTGAAATTTTTTTCAATTACAATTTTGTCGTATATAGTATAGAAATAATATTGATATTCTATTAATTCTATTATCACATTCAACTCAAGTTTTTCGGTATAAATACATTCTAGGAATCTTTTTTGAATTGAAAAATCAAACTCATGTTTTAAATGAAAATATTTGCTAACATAGGAAAAAATGTATACGGTTTTTGCAATAAATTCTGTGTGTGATATGAGCATACATAATTTCGAACCTTGAAGAGTCCAATGAAATCCTTGAAAAAGCATGAGGATGGAGTATTTCTGCACATGAATAAAAGGCTTGACTTCATATATTTCAAAGCATACCAAAAAAAATATAGCTGATTCCCACTGATTCATGGCTTTAATGAAATCTTGCAAATAAATCTGCGTTTAAAGCAACTTTTCCACAAAAGGACATATCCTTGCCATTTACGTGATACTTGTCATGCACACACACTTGCAACCATAACTCCTCTAACATGTGAAATATACAAATGCGAAAATCGCAATAAAATTATAATGATATAAAAAAATTTTGACACAACACACACACACGCACACACACACACTCAGGCTCACTTAAACATATGTATAAGCACACACGCACAGTAGCACTAAATCAACACACTGTCCTTGAACCATAACATTTTTTTTTTACACTAGGCACATGTGAGTACAGCGGGAAAAGAATACAAAAAAAAACTACAATAAAAAAAAAGGACACGAAAATAAAGGATAAAATCTGAAGACTGACAACGCCAAGTGCACAAATGACACAGACACACACACACACACATTCAAACAAACAGTTGTAAAGAGCTCGCATGTTGGCATGTATGTGTGATTGTACAAGTGCGTGTATGCCTGTGTCATTGTGAATGAAAATCAGGCACAATAAAAATTATTTTCATATAATAATAGAGGAAAAAATAGAAAAATATATATCAAAGGCAGACAGACAAACAAAAAAAAAAAAAAGGTTTGAAGAAAAAAAAAATTTGCTTATTGTTAAAGCTTTTAAGCACCCACGGCCGCAGGGAACAGTAAGTGTGACTGTTTATGAGTTAACATGTTTATGTGTCTGTCTGTCTGTCTATCCATGTATGTGACTGCCTTTTATTTAATAAAACACTAGGCATAAAAATATTAAAATAATAAATGAACACGAAATACAAATTGATAAGAACGCAAAAAAAAATCAAACCAAAATTAAACCACACGAAAAGGCAAACAACACGCATTTGTAACAACATGTCTATATGTTAGTGTGTGTGTGTATTTATAGCTATGCATCAAATTGAAATGCAAAACATATTCAAAGCCCAGAAAATGTTTCAATTTGCAGACTAGAAGATTTCACTACCGACAAAAAAACACTCCAAAAACAGAATGAACAAATTTCTTAGCATACTTTGAGGCCATCGCAAAATATGCGCATTTCAGCCTAGATGTAACCAAAAATTTTGCAATTCATCGTGGCATATATCCTTTTTTTTACAGCACCCAGTGCCACTTAAACCTTTTTGGTTGCGAAAACAATATGGTTTGGGTTATGCAGAGTAGAGTAGAGTAGAATAGAGTCAAGTTGTGCTCTCCTGCATGCATAATTGATAAGCATACTGCGCGGTATGCGGAACAACAGCAGTAGCCAAATTAAAACCAAAAAGAAAAAGATAATTTGCTGATAGCCTTTGTGGGTAGAAAACAAAAATGAAAGAAGAATTGCTTTCGGTGTGTTTGTGTTTGTGTTTATGGCTTCTTTTGGCCCTTGCCCTTCTGTTGTTTAGCTGTTTATATATATATATATGTATATGGTTTTATGATCTGCTAAAAATAGCTGCAAATAAACAAACCAGCAAATTGTGAAATAATAAACGTTTTGGTTTTTTCCTTAGTAAGGTCCTTGAAGAGAGTAAGCGTAATGCATTTTTTTTTGTTCTTTCTTTAGGGCATCTACAAACAATTTCTTATTCTAATATTTAAGTGGAGTGCATAAAAAGTGGCTGGAATGTACTGGCTGAGGACTTACTTATGTTTACATTTTCTATGCATTAAGTTCATTTATCAAGTGGCTAGTAAGTAAGAAGTGCAAGTTCATAGTGTGTTTTATTTTCAAGAATACTTTCTATTTTAAAGACAATTTTTAAAATAATTCAAGTTGCTTAGAAGCTGCATTGTAGTTGACAAAGTCTTGTAAAAATATTAACACTGAAGTAAATAGTAAACAAAATTAATCTTGAAAAATACATTGTTACATACAAGTTACAATGAAGTTGCATTGAAGTTACATAGAAGTTGCACTAAAATTGTAAAAAGTCAGAAAATTATTTTACATATATTTGCGCAGCAGTAAGCCTAAGGAAAGGCATTTAAATAACATTGAAATTACATTGAAAAATGTACAAACAAATTTTTAAAAATATTTCTAAAAAAATTCAAATTGAAGTTGCATAGAAGTTGCATTGAAGATACAAAGTTATTGACTAAGAGATATATGAAAGTTGTATTGAAGCTGTATAGAAATTGCAAACATTATTTAAAAGTAAGTTTGCAAAAAGGTTACATTGCAAATACACAGAAGTTGCATAGAAGTAACACAGAAGTTGCAATCTACTTAGTATTTCAAACACCTCAAAATCATTATATTTTTTCAAGAACTTTTTGAAGCCTGTAAAACACTACTCAATACCACTAAACACATTAACAGACTTCCCCCCACAATAAATAAGTTCAGTAAAGTATTAAACTTTCCAATTGCTATGCCACATTTCCTCCATTCAATCATTTAGTCTTCAGAACTTTTGTCCACACAACCACTTTCTTACGGAAGTTTCTTACTTTCTTACCTAAAACAATGCCTCAATTTGAAGAAACACAATTGGCTATTGTAAAAGTTCCATCATCATTCAAAAAAGGCAAACAAATTCCTATTCCTTCAAGCCACTCTAGTCATAATATTTTGTCTAAAACTTTCAAATTGCTATAAATATGTCATGTACACTTTTAGGAGTTCATTAAATAATAGACAAATTGTAAGTTTTCCACAGCAGAAATTGTGTATTCCCTTCTGACTGAACCAAAAGAAGAGAAAGTAACAAAAAAAAAAGAACTACCTTAATTTGTATATACTTACTTGACTATTTTTCATTTCTGTGCGTAAGCTTTGGCAAATATTTTATGAACACCTAAAAATATGCAACGTTTTACGAAGTTATTCTTCTCGCTTGGGTTTTTTTATTGTTACTTGTTATTTTTCTATAAATATTTTTATTTCTATACTCTAGACCGCTTCATTAATCTTCGTCAGCAATCAACTTTGTTGCATACCTTTTTTTTTTGTTTGCGGGCGAGAGGGCATCAGCACTTATACATAACGAATACATATTTTCATGTCTTCGCGTTATTTCTTTTTTTTTTTTGCTCCCTCCAGAGCGAGACATTTTTATTTTTACAGTTTCCACTACTTCAACGCTGCTGTCAGTTGACATTTTTCAATCAATCATAATTTTTTGTTTTTTGTTTCTCGTTTTTTTTTTATTGATTGGTCACTTAAGCGGCGGAGATGCAAACAAGGCAACGAAAAAAAAATGATGACACAAGACAACGTTGACGAATTACAAGGAATAACAGCAACAAAGGAAAAGCAAATTTAACAAGTGACAGCAGGAAGTGGAAGTAGATGATGGGAAAAGTTCAACATAATTTGGTTTGGTTTGAAATTATAACTGCACAGTTTTAGGCGCTGGAGAAGGCACTTGTTTTAAGATTTAGCTGAATAGCGAAACTTGTGTAATGGTAATTATGAATTTATACCTTTCCTCCAACCTTCCACTAGTTACTTTTGTAAAGGGCGTTGGCAAAACATTTTCTATTTTCTCATTTTTTTTTTCCTAGAACGTCATCATCAACATCATCATTATAATTTTCACTGACAAACTTGCTATTAATTAATTATTCATAATGATAGCCATTTAAATTTCATCATTTCACATAAATATTTGATCAAAAACAATTTTAAAACAATTTATCCTTACTGACAACGTCATGATTCATATGGAAATAGCAATTAATTTTGATTAAAACCGTCTCCATGGTATGGTTGACAGAATTTCATTTCCACATTCAAATTCAAAATAAATTTAATCGTACATCTGTTTCCAATCAATTGGAAAATTTTTGTTTCATCTTCTTCGTCTCTGCAAGCGAAATTGTCACAAAAATGGCTCATCCTTGAATGAAATCAATGAATTACTATAATTTCAGATTACGCTCCAATGTGCAACTCACAGCGCGCACAATTCGCGCTTTTTAATTATTCAGCTGTGCAAAAGGAATGAGCCATACAACAATGTAAGTAAGTACAAGTGTATGTTTGAATGAGTGAGAGAGTAAGTGACTGAACGTGTATCGGAATGAATGAATTCTGCAATTGCATTGACCTTTTGACATTTGAAAAGTACGTACATATTTCGGCCACAAAAATAGCACTGATATGCCTTGAGCCTTGGGGCTTCATGCATACCAAATGCATCCACCACACAAATTTGTGTTAGAACAGTGGTATTTTTAGATTTGCATTGCTAATGAAATGTTGACAAATTTTAATTGAATTTTCATAAATTTTAAAACGCAATACATGAATTGCATATCAGATACGGATTCTGTAGATGAGTTTTTCGTTATAAATTTGAGTGAAAGGTTGAATTCATTTTTGGGAAAAATTTAATCAAAAAGATATGAAGAAGCCTGCCCAGTTGTTGGACATGTTTTCGTTTTAAGACATACTTTTTTCTTTAAGTGTAGTTTTACGGTTTTACGGAGCTCAATAGCTTAATTGAAAGTTAAGGGTAATATCATGTGAGATTTTCAAAGCAAAATTTTCAGAGTCAATTTGGTGAATCCAAAACTCGACCTCAAAAATGTCTGTTCACTTGTTGGACTACTGAAAATCTTAACTGCCAAAGTTTAAAATTGAAGTAAACATATCAAAATTAGGAAGCTTATCAAGTGGGTAATCCTTCTATAAAACTAAAACATGGAAATAAATAAAAACTAGAGAGTGGGCTATCTTCGGCTATACCGAAGCTGAAATACCCCCACACAGTAGGAAGAAGTACCTCGAACGTAAAAAAATGTGGTCTCAAGACCCTCTTTTGAGTAAATTATAGGTGGTTTTGGAGCCCGGACCATGTCCAAAATCCATTTCTAAAAATTTCCAATCAAATCCACCAAAAAAAAAAAAAATTGGTCTGAAGACCCCATTTAGACCCTTATATATGTGGCTTCGGAACCTCGGACCATGTCAAAAATACGTTTCTAAACATTTCCAATCGAATACAACAATACAAAATTTTTACCTTTTTTTTCGGTGTATGGGAGCCACGCCCAGTTTTTGTCCGATTTGGCTGATTCTCGAACTTGATCTCAGTATTCACGAGAAAAACATGTACCCAAAGTTTCAAGTCGATATCTCCAAAACTGCGACCGCTATCGTGCGGACGGACAGACGGACAGACGGTCAGACGGTCAGACGGACAGACGGACAGACGGACAGACGGACGGACAGACAGACGGACATCGCTAAATCGACTCAGGAGGTGATGCTGATCAAGAATATATATACTTTTCCATACCGGACACGCCTCCTTATGGGCGTTACAAACGTTGTGACAAAGTTAGTATACCCTGCCACAGTGAGTGTGGGGGTATAAAAAATTCATTTCAATTCAAATTAAATAAGATGCGTACCCTAAAAATCGGTTTTTTGGTACTAAGTTCAGATTTTTCGGGTGTATTTGAAATTCTAGGTGTGAAATTTGTTTTATTTTCCTTGACCTACAACATGCACCATGTGTCACACCAAGTTATGGGATTTTTTATTTTTGTATCGTCGTCCAAAATCTGAGCAGATCTTGTGTCCAATAGCTGGTTATCTGACATAATGTTGCACAATTTGTACCCTCTTCACCATAAAGGTACCTTCCTCGTTACATTATGAATAATATAAATGATACTAAACTATATATCATCGGCTTTTCAATCGATGAAAGAAGACAAATTAACATATGAAACCGACGAGCCAAAAAAATATTCTCCTTGGGTTTCTGAATTTTTTGTCTCATTTCCGCGAGGCTAGAGGAACAGATGTTAACCTTAATTTTTCACTAAAAACGATCATAAAATGAGACTTAACTTTTACGCTGCATACATTGTGGTTCTGATCCACAGAGCATGTCAGAACTGTCACTGTCCAATAGCTGGTTAGGCTCCCTTACTTTCAGTAAATGTTAATTTAAAAATAAAATTAAAATTAAATAATAAACGCTCCTTTCACAAAAACTCCCCCCAAACTATTTTAAGAACAAACAACTTGTCACAAATTTAAATGAATTGTAAATTCCTTGTCTATTCTATACAAATTACAGTCTTATACTATGAACCCTTTCAATTCATTCATAAAACGCTTTACAGAAATTTGCCTTTACCTTATTTTGCTGAAGCAAAATCAATTCAACTGAATGAGCCTAAATGTCTGCCACACTATTTACAAGTGATGTATGAGTAAATGAGAATTGCATCATCTTTACGGCCTACTACTACAGCTTACCAAATACATACATATGTCTGTTTGTGTGTGTAAGTATGCCGCACAGTCATAAACTATTGTTATAACGAATAGAGAAAGTCCTTGTCGCTTCATTGACTAAAAACTCATGCCACACTGATGATGATGCCGGACACAGACGAGACAAGAGACCGCACAGCCATAGTCAAACAAAACTCATCATAATATTAGTCATCCTTATGCTATATACATATATATATATATATACTACTATCTTTATTCATATTCTCATACACATTCCAGGCGAATTTCGTTGAAGGCGAAGAAGCAAATGCAGAAGAAGTATAAGAAGCACAAGCCGAAGCCGAAGCCAGAATGAAATTGATTTCATAATCAATGAATGAACTTTGTTGTCTCATCGAAAATTGAGTGAGTTTTTGGTACGGGGGAAGGGGTTGAAGAAAAAAGTATTGAAAAATAAAAAGAAATAAAAATAATTCAAACAGCTTCTACCGTCCCTAAGATGGTGGAAGCAACCGTACCATCTTTCAATGCTTACCACAACATAAAATATGAATAGCCCACTTCAGTAAATGCGAGCAGCAGATTTTACTCAACACACTCGGAGGCAGACTGTGACCGCACAGACAGACAGACATATTTCGACTATCATCATCACTATACTAGAAAAATCTCCGAAAAGACGGAAGGAAGAATGGGTTACGACATATTGTCTTGTGTGTATGTGTGGCTGTGTGTGGTAGGTATGCTGTGTCAAGTGTACTTTTTTTTTTTTTTGGTAGTGTTAGTGACACATACTCTCACACTTGCACACTTTCCCATACAGAGAGACACACTTTCAAGCTGGCACCGAGCACTGGTGCGACGTGAACAATTGCTGTTGTCGTCAAACTGGCTGAATGGTATGGAAATGACACGAGAGAGAGAGGGTGGCGATGCGGTGATAATGCCAGTATTGGGGGAGAATGGACCGAAATACCCTGTATGAAATGTAGACTTGCTTTAGACTTTGTAGTTGTGTTTGTGTATGTGTGTGTGTGTGTGTGTGTGTGAATTATGGATCACATTTTGAGGTTTGAGTTGCATCAAGCGGATGCTGAAGGGCTTAGTATGGATGGTGGTGGTGTTATTTGTTGATGAGGCTTCCCTTCAATGGATTTCACATTGTCCTAGTATACAAGTGCTGTGGCGTAATCGCTGTGTATGAGTGTGTGTGAGTGTGTGTGAGTGTACTCTAATGTAAATATACTATTCGGCACTTATAGTATAATTATGTATGCGAATTTCTATCGAATGTGTGCTAAAATCTGCTCTTGGCTGGCTGCTGTGTCTGTAGCGACACCCTCCATTGCTGCTTTTGTTGGCTGTGGCTGACGATGATGATGATGTCATTGTTTATTGATTTACCTAGTTGCTTTTTGGTTGATTTTTTTTTTTTTGTTTCTTCGTTTATTCATAAATGTTTCCACCAGAGCACATACCATCATCAGCAGAAGAAGAAGTTCAAAAGTTAATTTTTAAGTCTAATTTTAGGCACATATTCTAGAGTATGTGTGTGTTTGGTATGTCAGTGAAATGCGTGTGTTACGTCACATGTGGTGGTTTTAAATTTATTTCTGTTTGTTAGAAAAAATGCACATGCGTAAATAAGGCTTTTTTTCGGTTTACAAACTTGACGTTACTAGAAGGGAAGGCATGCCCTCTCCCTATAATTAGGCTTGACATTTTAATGAGTATTGAGAGCTTAGAGTATTTTTAAACGTTTGTGTTAATTAGTCTTTATTCTGACAAGGAGATTGGAGTTAATCAACTGGTAATCGATTCTCTTTACTCCCTACACTAGGTTGCTTGTATGGATTATGGACTAAACCTTAAAGTTCAGCAAGCTAGTATGTGTCATTTCCATTTCGTAGAATTTAGCTAATTTCTGTCTGGCCTGCCTTCTGATTTACATCGATGCTGGTGCTGGTGGTCGGTCGAGATTTTATACGTCATTCATCATCAAATTCATTGACGATGCTGGATTTAAATATACCATTGAAGGTGAGTAGTTCGAGTAGCTGCTACTAATTTTGTTTTTTGACCTGATTGCTTTGTAGTTGTATGCAGTGGTTGAATGTTACCCATGCAGTGAAGGCACATCTTACGTAAGATTCACCTAATGAGATAAGTTTTGGGATATAACTAGTAGTTTCTGCAGTTGCTTATACAATCACATACGACGTTCTCAGTCATCACTGGTCCCAGTTTTGCTACTAGTGCCATTATTTGCATTGTGTATTGTGGAATTTTCTCTCTTCATTCGATTCCTAAATTTCCTACTTTCAAACAAAGAAAGGCAAATATTTTCTCCATCATCTCAACTCTCAATTGTTTCAAGGAAGTGTCACACTTCACTTAACAACTTCTTCTAAAGGCTACTCACACATCAAACAGCGGTCGTCTCCTTGAAAGATCAAAACACAGTGACCGACAACCTTTTGGTGTGGATGAGAAGAAAAAAAATGAATTCCCACACAAAACACAACCACTCGAGAGTACCACCTAGAAAACTATCACTTCTCCAATGACCTTCCAACTAATTTTATGTAATATTTTGAAACTTCAACACCTCCTAATTTGAAAATTGTTGACCACTCACTCAGACACTCCAAAGGCGAAAATTTACTCAAATTACAGAATGAAAAAAATACACAAAACTGAAAATTAAACGCTAAAATAAACGGACGGGCCAAACAGACAGTCACGACAAACAGTCACTGAAAGGAAGAATTCTCTGCAATAAGCGAATGCGGGTTATATGCGCGCCAGCGACTAAAATATAAATTAGAAGGCACCCTGGGGTGCTGTAACCAAATTAGAAAAATCACACACACACGCACGCAACACAACAGGGGCAGGAAGGACATTAAAATTCGTGGAATTTTAATGCCTAAAACAACAACAACGAATGCACAGAGTGGTGTGATATAAAAAGGAAATTTTGGAATTTTTTTTAATTTCACTTCTTTGTTGTTGCTGGGTTACTACGGTTAGGCCACCATTTTTGTTAAAAGTGCTAATTGACATGGGTTACGTTGCGTTGCAAAACTTTCCCATTCACTTGTTGTTTAATTAGTGGCACATTAAGGTTTGCTTCGCTCACCCACGCAAACACATTGATTACTTTTGAAATGATTTGTTTCGGTGGGAAAAAACATTTTTTTTTTTTGTTTCTAGCCACCAAACAAATTTGTTTGGTTAGTGGTGGCCGCAGTGCCGCTTCGGTTAGGTTGGTCTTGGAAATGCTCATTTGACATTTGAAGTTAGCTTGTGTGTATTTTGGTTGATTGCGGGATTCTGCTGCAAGGGACAAGCCACAAAAAATTGGAAAATTCTTTCAGCATAACATCGGCTGCTGCTGCTGGCTATGTAATAAACTCGCTCGCTTGTCGTCCAGTCCGACAGTCAGTTACTTGGCTTGGTTATGTTATGTTAAATTTGCAGTTGTTGTTTTTTTTCGCTTTGAGTTATTTCCAGCAACAAGTATGTATGGCAAACGACAGCCATCTGTTAAGGGGCAAGTAATAACCGTACCCCGCTGAGTGTATGTACATGAGCGTGAAGTTGATCCATGGACTCAGATGCAACAATGAATTATGCTCTTAGTAGGCGAAATTTGTTTTGAGAATATCAGACAAACAATCCGTTTATACAATTTTTTAATAAAAAAAAAACAATTAAAAAAATTTTATTGAAAAAAATGTTGGTGATTTCATTTTTGCTAAATTTTAATTTATTACAGGACATAGTTTTTCATACCGCAACTAACTGCATCAAAATTTTTAATTTAAAACCACTTCCAGTCATTCCTTCCATATATCCTTTTTTTACATATCTCGCCAAAAAAGTATTCTATTAACCCAGTTTAGTTTTAAATGAAAACAAGACACGGTTTTTCATTTCTTATTCAACTTAAACTTTACTTCTAGCAATTTATTTCGTCACTTCTTTCATGTATCCTTTTTCAATAGTCAAATTTTAAGATTTTTTAAATGAAATTTCGGTAATTTTACAGTAAAATTTTATTTATTAACAAATCGAGTGCAGTTTTCTTTAAGTTAAAATCAATTAAAGGACATACTTTTGCATTTAATATCATTTTCATGCTGCCCTTCTATAATCATTTTCGAAAATTCGAAAAATGGAGTCCTTCAGTTATCTTTAGGTTTGACTAATCTACGGGACATACTTTTTTATTTTCTATCGAACTATATTTAAATGTTCCTTTAATAAATATTTTTAGCTACTCCTGTCAAACATCCTTTTTCAATCAGGTGTAATTTTTTATTGGAATTTCGTTAAAAACAATGAATTCTCATTTGTTAAAATAAAATTATGGTTTTCGTCAATACTTCATATACATTTCTTTGAATCAATAAAAAAAATTTTTAGTTTTCAAAGGACTTTGTCTTTGAAATACAATGTACAGGTTATACTTTTTCATCTCCCAACTAACTGCATTCAAAGATTTCTTCTAAAATCATTTAGTAACACTCCATCCATATATCCTTTTTTTTCCATAAAAAAAAATTCTGTTTTTTCATTAAAATTCGCTTCAATTAAATGGAAAAATTTTAATTTCGCATTATGCTTCCAATTTAATTTAAAAAAATCCCTATTATCGATTAACTCCAGCCAATTAGCACATATTCACCAACATTAATTGAACGATTACAACAATTGATGGGCTGCTCTTGCAAAAGTAAATGCCATTAAATGCAATATTTTCATTTGTATAAACATACGCAATTATCATGTCATTGTGTGTACCAGTGACTCAATGTGCTCAATATGCACTGGCAATAAGTGAGAAATCCTTTTTGCACTGCATACAGTCCAATGAGCATAGTCATTACAAGGACGATTACAAGGCACAGCGGGATGTGTGATGTGATATGTGTTCTGTGCTGTGTGTTGTGTGTGTGTGTGCGCCCTCTAGTCGTCGTCCAAGCGCACTCACAATTCATACACGCTTTTGTGGCAAATGGGCTACTGGCACTTGTCTTGATTGTTTTTAATTTCTTTCGTTGTTTTTTATTTGACTTCACACTGTGCCAAAGGATACCCTCTCAAAGTGACGATGTTGTTGATGTTGATGACGCTATTCCTCAGCAGCCATGAACACATGTTGCGTGTGTGTTTGTGCGGCAAAATCATAGTCTTTCCATTCTTCTGGTTTGTTTTTTTTTTTTTGATTTTTTGGTTCAATTGACATATTGCTCACATTCTTACAAACGAAAATGTGGAAAATGAAAATTAAAAGGATAATAAACAAACGGCAAGTAGAAAAATATGTGTATGTCATCGACTCATATGTATCTAAAGTGGTGCGTAATTTTTCCTTGGAAAATGCGAGTGTCGACAGTGAGTCTACTTGCGTCGCGCTCTCGCTGACATTTTGCGTAAATTTTCCTACCAAAATAATAGCAAAGAAGAAGAAAAAAAATAAAGGATATTCGTACAGGCATGTGAATGTGCAAGGTTATGTGTGAATGTTAAATTAGTACAAAGTGAACCGACAGCCGACAGCAGCCTTCGATGGATAATTCATTGATGATATTGATGGGAAAAACGCGTAGGAAGAAGATTTTCTTCTTATATGTGCTCTTCTTCTTATTTCGCTTTTGTCTTTATATGAATTTTTAATGCGATTTATCGCCTGTGTGCGCTGGTGTGAAGAACATTTTAAACTTTTCGATTTTTTTTTTCCAATTGTAAGTGTGGGATTTTTATGCGGCAGTTGTAAACAATTTTAATTGAATTTTTATGTGTATAGGAAAAAGGAAAGGACAAAATCAGTTATGTCTTTCTAAAGATTATCCAAATAGGTTGGCATGTGTGGAGTGTATTGTGGAAATGTGACTCAATTAAATTACAAATAGCCAATTTTTTTATATAAGAAGCTGTTTATAAAATATTGTTTGAGTACTTACATATATAAAATACTATTTCGCAGACTGATTCCAGGCTTTAGGCTGTCAGTGTTTTTGACAACATTTTTTTCTGTGTAGTATGTCCAAAGGAAATTCTTAAGAAAAAAATTCACGTTTCAATACCATAGGCTCATGTCGAAACATTAAATTTTTCCTTGCAAATGGCCACACAATTTTAGGCTCCTTTTTTTGGCATATTTTTCAGACATGTGTTTTTGACAAGTTATGAATATTTTTTTTCTTTATGATGCAAGTAATAATAAAAAATTGAATTGAAGGTGAAAAAAAACCCCTCCACTCAACTTTTAGTTGCATAACCACTTTTAGTTTTCTGCATAACAGCAATTACATTTATATATCATTTTTATACCAAATAATTGTTGTCATAAAAAATTTTAACACGAAAAAAGGACATATGAAAGGAATTCATAAAAACCATGCTAGCCAAAAAGCTTGAATGGAGTTCGATATGTAATTTTAAAGTGTGTTCTGCAGTAAATTTGTATTTAAAAAAAAAAGGACATAGAAAAAAAATTACATATGATGCAAAAAAAAATTAACAGTAAAGCTTGAATGCATTTGGTAGGAGAAAAAAAAATGTATATATTTTTTGTTGTGATATTTTAATTGTAACTGCAACTCAGTGTTTTTAGTGAGCATTTTTACAATTTACACAAAATTCATACACAGAGAGGCTGTATGTATACTACAAAAATAGAACAACATTTATTGAACATTGTTTATATTTCTTATTAAAAACCGCGTGGTAAAAACTTGTCAAATAAAAGCCTTTATCGATTTGGCACATCATATTTTTAATGACATTTTAATGGGAATTTTTATAAAAATCATTTATAATAACTTTTATTTACTATATTCTATGTTTAATAAGTAACCGCGAGTATTTCTGTTATTAATTGAAATATTTAAAAATGAAAGGATCGTGAAAAAAGTATGTATGATACGGTGAAGTATTACCGTATTGTTATTATTATTAGTATTAAGAGTAAAGTTTTTAAATGTCTCATTAAAAATAATTTCCCTTTAGCTATTAATCACACAGCAGCGAAGAACTAGTCACTTCAGATACAGTCATTAAATTTACAGTCACAAAATGTGAACATAATAATGACCATGAAAGGATATATTTTATATGTTCTTAGTAATTTCGCCTCATATTATATTAAATTTCCATTTTAAAAACCTAATTTAAAGATAAAGGATCTATTCGAGCTACTTTATGTTACAGTTGAAGTAGTAAAATATTGACTTGATGTGTAACTTATAAAAAAAAAGCCTTTTAAGTATTGAAGTTATTCTTATTTCAAATTAAAATGGATAAATGGCTAGGATCATGTTTTTATACAGCAAAAAAAGTTAATTTTTCCTTGAATTTGTCAATTAAAAAAAAAGGATATATGGCCAGCATCCTTAATCTATAAGCTAAAGAGTCGAATACTCGGTTATTGTCTAACATAATCAAACAACGTCCTGTAAGCTTCAAAAAATAGTTTTTCCATCCTCAATTCACAATTTCTTTACAAAAGGATATATGTATTTATTTTATTTCATAATCTCAATAGTCAAATATGAATATTTTTCGTCTTACTAACAATAAACCTCATCCAGTCCTTGAAAATTACTATATTACAACGATTTCCCAGTATTTTCAAATAAAAGGATATATTGCCAGCATCTTTTCTGTACACTCTAAACAGTCAAATGTGAATTTCCCCATTTACTAATAACATTCACCGTCCCGTGAGCATGAAAATTATGAAACAAAATAAATGCTAATCAAATTTCCACATTCCAAACCAAAAAAAAAAAAAAAGTGTGTAAATGTCAAATGAAATCAAGCAAACACCAAAAATAATAAAAACAACAAAAATAACATTCACAAAAAAAAAATGTATATAATCACAATAAGTAATAAAAGTAATAACTGAATCAAATACAAACCGAAACGGAGAAAATTGGGGTTACCAACACAAAAACGGAAAAGGTCAATTGGAAAAATGTGTGCTGGCTGCAAAAAAAACCCCAAATAACTGAAACAAAAAAACCCCAATACAACTACAACATGGAACGGTAAAACGTGCCACACACAACCCTAAAAAAACTGACAAAAGTTAGAAAATATATTTGTTTTTTTTTGTTCTGGCTCTGCACGAAATTAGTTTCTTTTTTGGGGTTAATAAAGGGGATCAGGAACTTAATAAAGCGAAAGGACTTTTTTCGATTTGCTTCATTTTTGCTTTTGTTTTTTTTACTTCATTTACGATTACTTTATTTTAGTAGTTCTCACACTCACCGATTTGTGGCACATCATACTGCCGCTGACCTCTCGCTGTCCGCAACATTAATTGACTTGCTATGCTGTGGCTGACAGGTGGTTGTATGCCGGCATAGCCGCTGGCTGAGGATGACATGCTGCCGCCGCCACCAGCACCCGAACGCTTATGATTGGGATGTAGAAATTGTTCTTCCTCTGTGGCCAACAGCTTTTGCGGCGTATTGAGCTTGCCCGCATTTGCTGTTGTTGCTGATAGCGACGATGACGACGACGATGATAATGATGATGATGCGGCCGCTGCAGCACCATTCGATGAAGTAGTTATGCCGTCGGCATTTGTGCCTGACGATTGGGCTGGATTTTTCGGAGAATTTTGATTTTGATCTTTAGTGAGGGATAAGGACGAAGAAGGGCCATTGGCTGATGAAGGAGAGGAACTTTCTAGGCCTGCCATTTGTGAGGAAGCATCGCTTGTTGTCTTGCCAATATGCTTGGTGGCGGTGGCCTCTGAGTTGGCTATGGACAATTTTGAATACTGTGGATTGTAATGGTGATGCTTGGAGTGGCCAAAGATGTTTCTTTGCAAGGGACGTGCCTGCTGTTGTTGGGATTGCAGTTGCTGCTGTGATTGTTGAGCTCTTTTGCGCTGCCATTTCTGTTGAGTGCGTATGTTATAGCCATTGCGATGTTTCACGCCGCCATTGGTGGCATGTTCGCGCTGCTGCTGCTGTTGCTGTTGTTGCTGTTGTTGTTGTTGCTGTTGTTGTTGCTGCTGTCTTTGCAGTTGCCTTTGTTTAACAGCAGCCTCAAGTTCTTCTTTTTCAAACAATTCCTGCAGAGCAGCAGGCGGATTAGCCTCAAGCTCTTCCAGGGTCTGATAGGGATTCTGCAAGCGACTTGAATGATGATTGGTATGATAACCACCACCACCACCATAGCCTCCAAATAGCTGATGATGCTGCTGTTGCTGCTGTTGCTGCTGCTGATCATCCCATCCACCTTTATGCTTTTCAGCCAACAACTCATCCAAATACTGATAGCCATCTAGGTCCGGTATCATGTCATCCACATCGGGTTCGGGCTCCAATTCCATAAACGAATCCAAATCCAAATTATGCTGCTGCTGCTCATACGTATGATCCGAGGGCTGTACCACGCGTCCATATTCATACTTCAACGGACGTCTGTGTTCGCTCAAACTGTCGCCACCGCCGCCATCATACTCTTCGGTGGAGTCGTAATCATCGTTCTGTATGGGATGCTTGACCACATTGCCGAACATAAATCCTCTAGCCTGCTGCATCAGCAGAGCAGGATAATCACTTTCCACCACCTCTTCGTCGGGTGTCATTTGTATGCGTCCCGTAATTATGGGGCGTCCATGATGACCCGTGGCAGCAGTCTGTTTGGCCAGGCCCAGCAGCATAAGACGTTCTCTCTCCAGTTGGGCCATGTCGGCCAACTCTTCGGTCAGCCGGCCGCTTGAGCTTTCCAAACTACTTGCGGGTAGTTTCTTCAAGCTGCTGCTGCTGCCACCACCACCACTACTACTGCTGCTGCCGCTGCTGGAGCTTCCTCCGCCCGCATGTTGCGTATGCTGTTGACTGCCCGCCAGTACATTGAGCATATTATTTGTGTTGCTATTCTGCATTAGCATTTGCTGGCTCTGGCTGGGATTTGAGAGTAAACTGCTGCCGCCATTATTTGAGCCACCGTTGCTGCCTCCACTGTTGCTATTGCCGCTCTGCCCGTTCAAGTGCAGCGCATAGAGGCTGCCATTGATGAGCAGCACACAGACCAGGGTCTGCATCAGCGAGAAGAACATTTTCTTTTTATTGATTTGACGTAGTTTCTCGAGTAGGCGTGGTATCTTGTAGGCTTCGTTTTGTCTAATACTGAAGTTAGACGTTAGGGCGTGTGATCGAAGTGAATTCAGTGCGTCTGAGCGGACTGGGTGGACCTTTTTGTGGGAAGGAATTTTTGAATATTTTTTCGCTTCTTCAGTTAAGGGTTTCGGGGTGTTGTTTTTTCGGTTCAACAAACTATTACGCTGAGCGGTTTAATCCTGTCATTATCAGCTTAAAGTTTGTGGAGGAATTTTTTTTTTTAAATTTCAATTCCCTTAATGTTGCTTTAAATAACTTCGGGGGCCTCAGTCTCGTTTTGCAATTGGTTTGGTTGATTGGGGTTGCTGTGGTTTGCTTTTGGTTTTGCTGTGCGGTTTGATAAGCCTCAGTTCCAAGTTGTAGTTTGCAGCTAGCAGGAAGTATCTTGTTATGTAACCTTTCTGTTATCGTTTTACTTTTAAATTATTTGTTGTATTTTTTTTTGGCAACTCTTAACTGTGCTTGAAAGGATTTTCAGCAAGTTTTTCCTTCTTTTACGAATTGGGTTGTTTTTTTTTGTAAGTGAACTTGTTTTTTGATTTGTCTTTTTGGTTGTTGTTTTCCTGTTAGCCTTCCTGGTTTTTCTTCAGGATACGTTTTTGATATTTTGCCAACAAATAAATATCCTTTTTTTGCCTAACTAACGAATTTTTCTTTGTGGTTTTATGCTTAGCACAAGCTGCAATGGAATTTTTCTTCTTCAGTTGTTGGTGTTTATTTGTTGTTTCTTCCTCTCTATGTATATATCTGTATATATATAATCTTCAAATTACAATAATGTGCTGACTGGCTGTGCTTTTGCTTTTGCTTTTACTTTGCTTTCCTTATAACTTCTTTATTATTTTTTTGTATTTTGTTTTTGTGGTTTTTTTTTTTTTTTTGCTGTCTGTTTTGTCTGTCTGACCAGTCTTTATTGCCTCTTCCTTGTGGTATTATTATGCTGTTATATATATGTATTTTTCGTATGCAACCACCTTGCTGTATCTCACACGTTGTATGTCAGTGGAGACAAAATCAATAATCAATGAAAAAAAAACGGAAAAATTTTCGTGTTGGTTTCTTCCGTTTTTACTGATTGATACTTTTTACTTGGTATTAATTGTTGGCTGGTTGCTTCTTCCAGTGATTCGTAATTCGTGATTCGTATACTTCTTGGGCTGCGTGCATCTACTTGTTTTGTTGTTCTTGGGCTTATATATTTGGATTTCGATTCAATCTTTTGTATCTTTTGTAATCTCCCTCAGCTTTTTTCCTTTCTTGCTGTACTTCTTTGCGTGTCTGTCCACCGGAAGTTTGAAGTTGCCAATTCCTTGAATGAGTTTTCTGAATCGAAGGAGATGCTTGGTATTTTCTTTGCTTCAGGAATCAATATACAAGGTTTTACAATGAAGGGGGTATTCAGGCAAGATTTCTACAAGGATTTCAATTTGTTCGTATAAGTCCTTTTTTGACTTTGTTCAGGAACTTTATATACTAATTTGTATGTTAATTTTTCTCTACTGTCAGTCACTTTTCACTTTTCGAACTTCACCACACCAGTTGAATGAATACAATTTACCTCCGTGATGGTTTGTGTGTTGTATTTCACTTTAAATAAAGTACATGCTTTTCTGTTGTTATAGTTGTATTATTTCAGTCGATTTTTCCGAAAATTATTAATTTTTTTTCTTTCCACCTTTCAACAGTTCCTCGAAGAAAGTTTCTTTCGCTGTGTCTTGCGTTTATTTTCGGTTACACACAAAAAATAATGCAAAAAATATTACATTTATTTTCGTTGCTGTGTTCGGCTGGCCTTAATATAATTTGTTGAACGCGCGCTTTGCACTGCGGTTATTTTTAACAACCGACTGAAGGTAGTCCCTTGGGATATTTATTCGGTGTGTGTGTGTGTTTGTGTGTGTGTGAAACGACAATGCTGCGTTTGTGTGTGGCTCGTTTTTTTTGCGTATATACCCTGCCCTACCCTATATGAGGTGCGGGTGGTGCATGAGTGTTGTGAGTTAATATTTTTTTATTTTTGTATTATTTGCCTTAGCCTTGTTAGGGCGCGTGAGTGGAAAGCTCAAACACAGTAAGAATATACAGGCAAGCAACAGCAAATTTTGTTGTGTTTCTTCCTACTTTTGCCTGGTTGTGTGGTAGGGTTCTTGAGACTTGAGGCGTCTTCAAGTAGATTCCTTTTCTTCCTTTTTATTTTTGTAGTCTTCCTTTTAGTGTCCTTGTTGTTGTTTTATTTTGGGAAGTTTGTTGAACAACAAAGTATAAGTGTTTTTTCTGCAGGAGTTTGTCTTCTCTGTACTCCTGCTTAACGTTGCTTGTACGAACTTCCGGTTGTGTTGGAAATTTCCAAAAAAAAAAAACCAATTAATTGAATTAAATTTCTTTAAATTAATATCCTTTTGAAGCTTTAAAGTCAACCAAACTCAATTGAATGGAAAGATGGCAAAGTTCAATTCAGTTCTGTATGATTCGATTCGATTCGTTTCGTTTCGCCTCACTTCGATTGTTCGACCTTTTAGAAGTTCTTCTGTATTTTGTAAAAATAGTCTTTAGCATAAATTTTGTTCGTTTAAAAACAGTTTTCGGTTTCTTTAGGGAGAGAGAGAGCACTTTTCTGTTAACTTTTATGTCAAGAAATTTAATAGCAATTCTTGCACATGGCACTTGGATTCTTGAGCTTTTTGGTTTCTTGCACGAAATTTCATGAAAATTACTTCGAAATTAGTTTGGAATTTTTGAAAAATTTGTAATTTTTGATTCTCCTGAAGTTCTCTGAGAATTCGAAGCACTTTTATACAAAAAACTATACAGAAATAAATTATTTTGAAATAAACTCCAATTAACCTTTTTTTCAACTTTTTGTTGGGGTTTTTCTTGTTTGTTTATATGTGAGTGTCTGTTTTTTTTCTTCTGTGTGTGCTTTTATTTTTTGAGGAACTTTACTACACTTTGCTCTTGAAATATAAATGAATGAGATTTTTGTTGGTAGGCGCTTATTTTTCTCCTCTAACGGCTCAACTACTTTTGATTCGAATTCAAATTGAAACTTTTAATGTGAGAATTTTTGACATAAACAATTTCGTTTTCAGCACACGGTACATGTATGAATAATTTTCCAAAAATTCACCTTTCTTTCGATTATGAACAAATTATTTATTTACTCTTTTTATCTTTGAATTTTTCTAAATTTCTTGCACTTGCACTTGATTTGGAATTTTTATTTGATTTAATTTTTTTTTTGTATATTTCTTTGCTTTATTCAAAAAATACACACATTTGTTTTATCCGTTTCAAAATTGTCACAATAATTGTCCTTCCTAACGTTTGAACCGACGAGCAAGGACTCGCCGTCTCAGCAGGATTTGCCTGTTTGTCTACTGAATGTTTTGCTACTGCTTGGCTCGACTCGATTCGTTTCGTATTTCGTTTGGAACTTGTTTTTGTTTTTCGTTCGTTTCGTTGTTGCTCGTTTCGTATATGAATTCGTATATTTGCTTCAGTGTGTGTGTGTGTGTGTGTGTGTGTTTTGTGTACTCCACTCCCTGCCGCACTTCTTCTAAAGTTCCGCTGCTGCTGTTCAATTCAGTTCAGTTCGTCCGTTGCTCGTGTTTCTCCACGACAACGCAACTTTGACGTTTGTTCGCTCAGTGCTGGAATTGCGCTCGTTCAACCACTTGTTTTCATCCAAAAAAAAAATGTAAAATACCAACGCATTCAACGTTGCTGCAAGTCGCCACTGTGGAGAGTGTGTAGAGAATTTTCACATAAGTATATTTTTCCCGACCGACCGCCCGCCGCCTTCGTTATCACTTCGTATGACGAGCATTCGAGCTGTTAGCCGGCTCAATTCGATACGGTTTGGTTGTGGAATATACAGACGAGTGTTGAAAAATAAAACAGAAAATCATGTTTTCATAATACGCGCGCGTGAGTCCTTTTTGGTCATTTTTTTTTTTTCGATTTCATTGTTCTTTTTCGAAATCATCAATGCTCGCTCATTTCGCGGTGTACGGCATGTGGGCGGTAGGGGCCATTGAGGGGTAATATGGATCGAAATTAAATGGAGAAAAGTGCGTTTAGTATCAATTTCTTGGCAATCAAATAAGAAAAGAGCTCAGGCCACAACAGATGATAGTTCAACTCCAATTTCAATTGCATTGGAAATTAGAAAAGTATTAAAATTCTATTTAAACCAACGGCCAAGGATTGAGAGGTAAGTTCTTAAGTTCATCTTCAGTGAATTTTAAAGAAATTTCCCATTAAATCATCAGCTGGAAATGCAACTTTAAGTGGTCAATGGGCTGATTGTGATTCCATTAGTGAACAAAATTTAAAGTCTGGCTCAAAAAACGTGTCAAGCGACAATACTTTCCATTGTCGCGTGTCTCGTTAATTGAGCCACACCTTCGATTGACGAAAATCAGGGAGTTCTTCAGACAACAACGAAATTTTCAAATGAGAGGCACACTAAATTTAATGTAGTCAAAAGGTATGTTCCATTCAGATGCTAGAACCAGAACATATAACCTAAGCTAGCAAAATTAGATATTGCGAAAGGCAATGAAGTAGTCCACATTGTATATTATAATAAATATTATAAAGAAGTTAGTGGCGAAAATAGTAGTAAAAATTAGTAGTGGAAAAAAATTAGAAATTCATTTAATAAGGTCATAAAATACCGTAAAAAGTACCAAATAGTAAAAATAGTACATATTAAAAAAAAGTAGTAAAAATTGTAGTATAGGAATTTTTACATAGATAGGTCGATTTTGATAAAACTGTTCCGAAGTCCGACTAAAAAGTACTAGTTAAAATATACTCCTATTTTTTTAATACTATTTTTACTAGTTAGTACATTTTCATTTATATAAATAAATAAGTACCAAATAAAAAAAGACTTAAGAGCAAAATTAGTTTGAAAATAAAAATAGTAGTAGGTACTTTGAAAGGTAATTAGTTTTTAAAATTAATATGTACAAAGAAGTTAAAATAGCAGTGCAAGAAATAATAGAAGAAAGTTAGTGAAATAATAAATTCACTACATAATAAATATTCGATTACATACATACATAGGTAATACCTACCAGTTACATAAATGAATAGAAATAGAAACGTAAAAAGTTCTAAACAAATTTTTCTTTTCATTTCGTCTACAAATTTAAAATTTTTCATCTCATCAGAGAGAGAGAGAAACGGTACCAATTATTACATCACTAATGAATAAATTTTAACCGTTTTTTTTTGTTTGGAAATTACCATACATTTTCATTCAAGCTCACTTCGCCTACTATGTGTACCTACTCTCGCCTAGCGGAAGCGTCAATGGGAAATAGGTGCCAACAAAATATTTGTACGTTGCAACTATACAGCAGAGTAAAAACAGAGACACTGTGACGACAACAGATTCGCAGAAAATACAAAAACAGCAACAAAATACCAAAAAAAAAAAAGAGAACAGCAAAAGATTGTAGGTGATGATGATGGTGTAGCTGCTGCCTACTTTACGGCCCTACTGCCGTCGTTGTCACCTCTTTGCTTCCCTTACTGGTGTTGTTGTTATCTTCGACGACATCCGACACCATCTATCGTCCTTCCTGCCCTTTGTGCCTTCCACTATAACGATTCAGGCTGAATGGGACCAGATCCGTTACAACCCAGCCTGCCTGCTGGTCTGCATGCCTGCCTTTCGTTCATTAATTTCGTGTTCGTTCGTTTCGTTCATTGTGGGCTCGTTTCGATATTTTACGAGAGGTAAAGTACAAAATGTTCCATGTGGGTGTAAATCGAATATATGAATGGGGAAATTCCCGGTTCTAGGGGTAAACTCGACTAAATTTTCGAAGAGAGAACAGTGAAAAGTTATCAAAGGGGAAAGTGCATTGTTTCGAAGGTGGAGACTGCATGAGAGATGAGAAATTTCAGCAAAATTTCGAATTTCTTTTCAAGTATAAAAAGACACAAGTAAACAGTCATAGAAGTGTCCTTTATGCGTTATAAATCCGGGAAATTTCAGTCATTTGGTAAGAAAGTTGTAAACATTTACGGCTTAATTTTCAAGTGACTAATCGGATGAAAAAAACCAGCAATAAAATTAACTAATGGAAAATGTTTATGATTTATTGGGAAAACGGTGTTTAACTAAATGGTCATCAAAGGAATTGCCACCTGACGACATGCAACAAAACAACACTTAGTTCGAGGAAAGCATTACTCAGTTACTCAGTGGACAAACCTTAAGACGTTTATGTCTATTAATGAAGAGGAATTCGAATAAAAATAATAAGAATATGCTTTCCAATCAATTAGCACAGCATTTGATCAATTTAAAATATTAATAATCTAATAAAGGAGTAAAATAATATATACTTATGGAAACAAATCCTTTGAGCTAAGCAATTTTTACAATTATTTGATTACTTAGGAATACTGATGAATTAGGAATTAATCGAATAATTAATTTTATTTTATTCAATTAATCGATTAAACTTTATTCAATTAGTTTAATACAAAATAATTCAATAAATCCATTATATTTTTATTCAATTAATCCATTAAATTTTCTCATTAATTTACTAATATTTGTTCAATTTATCGATTTTTCAATTAATCGATTAATTTTTGTCCAATTCATCGATTAGGTTTGCATTCAATTAATCGATTAATTTTTATTGAATTCATCGATACATTTTTATTTAATTTATCGATAAATTTTTATTGAATTTATCGATAAATTTATATTCAATTAGAAATAGAAACTTCGTATAGACGTTAGCGGACTCTAACGTATGTTCTAGGTTATCTATTACATTATTTAGTTAAGGATTTGTATTTTTAAAAAAATTAATCGAATAAATTTTTTTAATTAATTTAAAAATATTTGTTTAAGTTATCAATTAAATTTTTTTGTTCAATTAATCGATTTTTTTTTAATTTTTGAAATTTTAAAATTTGTTTAATTTATCGTTTAGAATTTACTAAACCATTCACAATTCCAGTTAATCGATTAAATATCAAATCAAATGGAAGGGATAATTATGAAAAGTTATAGGCCGATTATTTAGAAAATCTGATTAATACATTAAACATAGAATATCGATAATAATCATAAAATGTTATTACAATCAATGATAAATTTTAAAATTTTTCAACTAATTTCATAATTACAAATTCGATTAATCGGAAGAAAGAATTTAACAGCAAAAAAATCGGATAAAGTTTGATTATTGAATAATCATAAGCTATTAAAATTGTTTATTAATCGATTTACCCTGCCAACTGATTAATAGATTAATAATAAAAGCCAAATCAGAAATAGTTGGTCAATCGATTAATAAGTATATCGTTTTCTTAATCGTTTTCTCTAGAATTCCCAGCTCAAAGATGGCTCAACAAGGAAAATCCATATAATCCATCATATCAAGTTGTTATAGTTGGAAATACCGCCACTGAGTAATTATAATCCTCTCAAAAAGCCATGCCTCCTTGCAACAATACATACAAAAAAAACATTACAAAAAAACACACACACACATACATACGCTCTACCCGGATTCCCTTGATTTCTATACTATACAAACGAAATGCAACCCTGACGCAAGCAAACAAAAAGCCGGTATTCAATGAATAAGTGTTGCTCTTTCAGCCAAAAACTGGCGACAACAACTCTACACCAGACAAATCAGCTGTTTTTTTTTTGGCCACCAAGAGAGAGAGAGAAAATGGAAAATCAACGCTTCCCCCTTACCAACCATGAAGCTAATGTCGAAAATGCACAAAAGAATCTGGCATATTCGCAGATATTCGACGTTGGTCCTACCACAAGCCAAATGCACTTGGTGGTTCATTGGACGACGATGCCAAGCAACAAATTTTTTACCAAAAGTCTACAAAGAGAGAGAACTCTTTCTCTCTCTTTGTACAAAGGATGATGTGCATGGGACATCTGATGATTCCATTTTTTTCTGGTCACACAGTTGCATGACGCATGCGTTGTTGCTTGCACAGGGTGGCAGGGAGTTCAACTCCAACGAAGCACACAAAAGTTTCATTGAGAATTGGAGAAATTACTAAAGAAGCGACCAACAACAAGTCTCCACCGCCGAACTGTGTGTGCGCGCTCCTCTTTTTATACCCTGGCCAGTGGGTGCGCCACTAGTATGACGCCTACGCAAATCTGTGACGTAAGCACACACTAATACAGCGAGCAAGACTCCACTCTAAGGACTAACCATGAATGTTTTGTTCGTTCATTCGTTCGAGGCGCCGCAGCACCGTTATTTCGAATATACATTTCGAGCTCGGTTGTACGTACGTAGTGCGAACCTACGAGCCGAACGAGCGTATGAACCGAAAGCTATACGAGATACGAGGAGCCCTAAATATGCAGATACAGACACACTCATCGTCAGTAACAATAACATGTATCTATGTGATATACGCTATACGGCACCATTGTCGTAGTCGTTGTCGGTGGATATGTGTGTGCATGTGAAATGTTAATTATGGTATTTCAGTTTAATTTCGGAGCAGGCTCAATACGCACACACACACACACACACAGTGTCCCTTCGACAGGACATGCATGAAATTATTGAAATCAACAGAGAATGCATGAAAAGGAAATGTATTTTTAACAATTAATATTTGTCCAAAAATAATTTTTAAAAATCAATGTCCTTTTCCGTCATTCCACTTCAAAATGGTATTCATTTTGCATTATTTTTACAGCTACTTAATCCCATTTAGTAGAGGAATTAGTAGTGACAATGGTAAGGTAGTACATTTAAACGCTCTCTGCTCCATGTGTTAGCGTGTGTACTGGCTGTTGTCAACTGGTTGGTGTTCATATATATCCTGCATACATATTCTCTTCTAAAATTTATTATTGTTTGTTGATGAAGTTGACGAGCGTGGAACGAACGAGCAATGCCAACCGGCCACACTGTGGTATGTTGAGTGGTTTAGTTGTTAGTATTTCGTTTATTATATTTTTGTTATTACGACACTTTGGAACATGTCAAGTACACACATGCACACAATTGTTGTTGATTTTCACTTTTTTTTAGTTTTTGTTTTTGTCTTGTTTGATTATTTATATTTAGGAAACTAGAGTAGTAGTGAGTGAAACGCATTGTAGTGGTTTTTCCACAACTGGAATTTACTACCTATTTACATTTGGAAGATCATGGGCATTGTTTTGAGTTTGTATCTTCAGTGAACCTTCCCGTTAATCTTCTTGTGAACCCCCCGTGATCCCTTTCTCGAAATAGTAGTCGAGTCCACCTATCCACCTTTCCGAATCACACAAATGTCGGATCGCCAGGGCATTTTACTTATGGCATTTTTAGTAAATCTTTCCGAATTGTCAGTTTCAATTTTGGTGTGCGTGGCAAAGAGCGGAAATATACTCCAGTGATACCCTCCAGAGTATAACAGAAAAATTTTCAGAACTCTAGGTTCATCGTGCTGTAATATGTCAGTCACCAATCAATAAACAATCAATTGGGACAAACCATTTTATACATATGGATGTGGGATTAAGCTGGGTTACTCATCAGAGCAATAAATCCATGCGTAAATAAAAGATTGTATGAAATTGTTTTAAAAATCCGATAAAAAAAAGTTGTCCAGTAGCAAAGTTTTGTATTCAAAAAGTTTGGTATCCGTGTTAACCTATTTGAAAGTAAAAATTTCTTCAAATTTGTTGTGTAGTGTGATCTGAGATTATCAATAGTATCTCTTTATTGAAAATCAAGCCTCAGCTACTACTCCATCACTAGTTTGACTTCATAAGCCAGCCACTTTTTTTTAATTACTGTACATAACAGGTTTCTCTCTGTCACACTGCGCTGCTCAAATGATTTCATTCAAGAGATAAACTTTGTACGCAAACCTCCAAACAAATCTCATTTAAATTATTTGATCTAACAAATTCTATTGAGTGGTAGCGCTTGGTATACCAGTTTGCAAATGCTAAACAATCACACAAACAATCAGTTGTTTTTCTGCCTTCAACAGAGTGAGATGTCCAACTATGAATAGCATAATTCTATTAATATTGCTTTTAATGCATTCTCAATGTTCGGCTGGTAAGGAGAACTCAATTCATTTTAATTTAATTAATTCTTTCCAACTTTTCAGTTATAAATTCCAACCAATGTGGACAATTAAATGAGGATTATTTGTACAATGAACAAATGTCCACTGGTCTGGATGAATTCCCCTGGATAGGCAAAATTGCGCATACAAAGGGTAGCCTGTGAGAGGGTGAATTTGAAATGTATTTTATTATCTCAACTTACTAATCTTTCAGATGATAAATCCACGGTCTACCCCTGCCAAGGTATACTGATTAGCAAACGTTACCTCACCACAGTGGCCCATTGCTTTGTCGAGAAACGCCTTTCAGCTTATGCGGTAATTTTGGGCAATTGGAATGCCTCAAATAATATTGCTCAACTGCTGGCCAGACAATATGACATTGAGGAAATCATAGTGCATCCCAATTATAAACCACTAATTGTTGACAGTGACATAGCTCTGTTGCGTCTGGCCAGTGAAGTCAACTTCAGCAATTACACTCAACCCATTTGTTTACCCTCGATGGGCGATCAACAGGCAACGGCTAGTTTTTATCATTTTGCGGGCTTCGGTAGAAATATTGTCGAACAGCATAATAGCTTGGAGAAATTTAAGGCCGTGTCACATATTGTCAGCCAAGAGCGTTGTAAAGTTGCTCTGAGGAACGTTCAAATAACCGAGAATAGTATTTGTGCTAACTGCTTGTCGAAAATTGATATACGTTCAGGTTCAGTGCTGATGGATGTGCGATTTGAGCATACGAAGCCTAGATATTTTTACCTCATTGGCTTATTGTCGAGCGGTTCAGGATTTTGTGATCCTTCACATCTGGCAGCCTTTACGAATATTTCACTCTATTTGGATTGGATAGAATATAATATGGTTTGATGGATTATGAAATAAAATTCTTTACTTTAAATTCCTATTTGTCATACAAAATTAGTGTCCATTTTCTGGATATTAAAAAAATCTCTGGAAATACGCAACCGCTTTTGACTAAGATCTATTTTAGAGCACACTTCGAATATGAACGGAATTGAATTAAAATAAAAATAGAAAAATTATCGAAAAGTTATCTAAACTATATCGATAACAGAATCGCAAAGAAATTATTCAAAAGTTATCAAAATGTTAACGAAAAAGTAAAAAAAAGGAATTTTGAGAAATGTTAAAAATAATGGAAAAGTTATCGAAAAAGATGAAGGAGTTATCGCAAAAATATTGACAATTTTCTAAAGTTTCAATACGTGGAAAAAAATCAACTTAGAAAATTAAAATGAATGGAATGGGAATACAACTCAAACGAAAATGTAATGAATCGAAACAAATAATAGAAAAGTTATCGAAACTGTATTGAAAAATTAATCGCAAAATAATTATCGAAATGTTATTAGCAAAAATATCGAACAGTGTTCAATTACTTATCGAAATGTTATCGAAAATGTAATACAAAAAGTTATCGAAAAATTATCGAAAAATTATTTTAAAAAATATCGAACAGCTAATAGAAAATTTATAGAAAAAGCTCTAAAAAAAGGATAGAAAAATTTATCATAAAGTTATCGAAATTTTTATCGAAAAAGGTCTGAAAAAGTTATCGGTTATTGAGTTGAAACAGTATGGAAATAAAACTTATTAGACAAAATATAGAAAATTATACAATTAGGTATCGAAATTTGATTGATGATGTTATAAAAAAAGTTATCGAAATTATCGAAAAATTATTAAAAAAGTTATGGAACAGATAATAGAAAATTCAAAGAAAAAGCTCTAAAAAAATGTACCGAAAAATTCATTATAAAGTTATTGAAATATTGATCGAAAAGGGTTTAGAAAAATTATCGATTATTGCAAAAAATGTATCAAAGTTTAGACCAACAAGTAGGTACTTTTCCACAAAATTTACTGTAAACTTTATAGCTTTGGTCTCACCAAAAATATTATTCTCTTAATTTGCCAATTGCAATCACCTACCTCCTACCTTAATATTTCTAAGGCGCATTTCAAATAAGAAAAACCCACAAAAATTTTTAAAGCTCAGTTAAAATATAACAGAACCATAAATAAGCAAAACCAAATCAAAATTATTGAGCATCAAAAAATGTTTCGTTAGTCTAATAAAAATGAGTAGTTTCAAATTTACAACCGCAAATTACAGGCCACAAGACTGACCAAAACAATGTGAAAAAAAAACAGAAAAACCAAAAATTTAATAAAAAAAACGAGGGAAACGAACGATAACAAATAACAAATACGATGGAGATAGTGGGGAGATGGAGAAAATAAGGTTAGAAAGATGTTTTTGCTTAAGAACCATAGACGAGGCAGGCTAGTAAAAGTAAAAAGAAGTAAGTAAGTAAAAAGAGAAACGACTACCACATTGTGGAGGAGGCGTACTTAAAGGACCAGAGGATGGAGAAGCAGAAGCGTTTGAATGTGACAAAAACAAAACAAAAGAAATTGACTAAACGCGTCATCAAGCAAATCATTGGAATCATTTCAGTCTGTCTGCCAGCCTGCCTTGTCAGTCTTGTCAACGTCACCAAACGAACTTTGCAACTGTCAACAGAGAGTGAGTGAAAGAGAGACACAAAAAGAAGAGAGAGAGAGTAGTTAAGTGTCAGTGGGGGCAGTGAGAAGTTTCTGTGACAGCATCGAAAATCAAGGATAGCATCAAAAGTGGTAAGAAGTGGTTATTTTTTTCTTCCTTTTTTTTTTTGGCGGCCCTCAGCAAAACACTTCCACATCAAAGACAAGTTCTTTTCAAGAGATGACAGTGGTAAGTCTTATGAACAAGCAGAACTTAACGAGTACACATTTTTGACAGTCATTTTAATATTTGTTGGTTCTCTTGTAGTTTTTCTTCATCGAAGCTATTTGAATATTTTTTTCTCTGTGATTTTTATGAAAGTCTTTAAAATTCCACCACAGCAAGTTCAAGTTGCATATTTAAATTAAATATATTCTCAATACTACTCGTTGGTACAACTTTGACCTTGATGGGAAGTTTATTTTTTATATTTTTTTTTAGAGAATACCACACAACCAAACTATGCTTCCTGGGTGAAAACATTCGAGATGGGCACACAAACACACACAGAGAAAATTTTCAAGTTAAAGCTCAATTGTGTGCACCGTGGTGTGTGGTGTGAGCTTGTGTCTATGTGGCCTTGTCTTTGAACAATTCGCTGTTAGTGCAGTTCTGCAAACATTTTCTGTTTCTGGTCCTCATTTCTGTGCTCATTATGCAGATGCGAATTATGGCACAATATTGAATTAAAATTGTTGCTTGGGTAAAAGAAATTTAAAAAGAAAATGTATTCCAGGCGTCTACCCAGAGCATTAAACTCCTTATGTACTTAAATAGCCCAGGCGAGAAAATGGTCACACTTAGGGGCATTTTGAAACCAGTATATCTCCAAGCTAACACAATCGTAGCGTTAAGGACAACCGATAAGGACAACCCTCGACATACAAATCGGAGGGCACCGAATACCGACTGTCAAATACCTCGAAGTCCTTCTTATCTTCGAATCTCTTCTGAGGGGCAGCAATGTACTTAAAGCACGGAAATCATCCTAACGAATTGTAAACAAATTGAGTGCCCTACATAAATCAGCGACTCTCGATGGGACTGCAAACATGCCAGAATGCAGCACTGCGCACAGTCACTAGTTGCCACCTCATGATGCATGAAGATCTCCTGTACACGGAGACCAAGACGATCAATATCAAAGTGCACAACACACTCCTTGCAAAACAATTTCCTCTTGCCAGTAGCAAAGTCCACCATCTAAACATTTCGCAAGCAGTCGTATATGCCAGCCTTCTTTACTTTATATTCGTAAATGTTGAGAAATACTGAAGGCATATTTTTATTTAGTTGAGAAAGGAATCGAACCGGAAGCAAATGGAAAGGAATTTCCTTCCGAAATATAATTTAAGCGAATTTCCAAAATGAATCCACTGAGTCACTGAAGTAACTAGTACATATGTGCATGTAGTTGACAGTAACTGGAAAGAGTTCATCTACGATTATTTGTAAACATCTGATTGCCTTTCTACAGTTCTCCACTCTTCACTCTTCAAAAAGTTATTTAACAAAGTTAATCAAAACCCTTGCCAGGAACTCCTGCAAGAACTTCTTCGGCTTCTTAGACCTTTTAAATTTGTTGTGTTATATTTTGTATAATTTCCATTTTTCTTTATTTTTTTCTTGTTTTTTTTATTGTAAGTATCTATTTTCAAGGCTATTTATAGCTGCTTTCGCTAAAAGACCTAACATTATACGAGCCAATAAAAATGTCTATTTTTAGTTAAATTCGCATGAAAATTCATAAATTAAACATGCGATGATATCCCAGCGCACAGAGATATCCTTTGATACGTTAGCTGTGCGATTCTACACAGTAACAGTTGACGTTTGTCGTTAATGTTGCCGCAGACGTTGTCGCTGATGCCGGATTTCGTAGCAAGTCAAGCGGAAATTACATTTTTGACAGATTACACGAGTGTGTATGATGAACAGATTGAATACGCCGGGCACGTATAATTCGCGTTCCTATGGCTTCATAAGATTCGCGTGTACACAAATGTCATCAGACTGAAGGTGGACAATTCAATTGAGTGACGAACATTGGCAACCAATTAAAGTCAATACATAAAAATTGATTCATTACGAAACAAGGCTTGGAAATATTATGGACTTTGTAAATTATAAAATTTTTTCAAACATTTTTCAAAAATTACAATTGCAGGACAAAAGACAAATTTTGAAGAAAATGTTGAGAAAAGCCAAAGTGCTTGGATGCTTTGTGATGGGAAGAATTCAAAATTTCTAAAAAAAATAATGTCTTTTTGCATGAAATAAGAAAAGTTTCAAAAAAGCACCAACGAAGAAATGAAAAGACGGAGAAAAGGAAAATCACAGGACCCACCAAAGACTAAACGAGATAATTCTCTGCGCTCTAACCGAATCTAACATGTCCCTGTACACACAAATACGAAATTTTCTTCCAAAATTTTTCGGTAATTTTTCAAAAATTGTATCACAATTCTTCGTTTTATTATCGATAATTTCCAATTCATTCCCGCTCCATTTCAAAATTTTGTTCCATTTTCATTTTGTTACGGTCCATTTTTAATCTGTTTCTGTTCCATTTCCATTTCCAAGCATCTTCTAATTGCATTTCTTCCGGTCCATTCCATTTCATTCGATTTCATTCCAATTCCATTTCCAAACAAATAAAAAAAGACAAACGAAAAAAAAGAAATTTGGTAGCCATTTTGTATGGGAGATAGGCGTGGTTTTAACCCGATTATTGCCCACTTGGAGTTGAAACTTCAATATCTATGACAGTTACTGTGCGAATTTGCAGACGTACAGAAAGAAAGAGAGACAGACGGATAGACAGACAGACAGAAGGAAATCTTAAGAACGACTAAGGAGGTTATTCTGATCAAGACTTTCCAAAATCCACCACACCTCCTTTAAGACATTACAAACACTGTGACCAAAAACCGACTTGCGTTCGGTGGTACTAAAAATAAGTAATACTTGAAGCATGTCCACATGTAGCCACACAACAATGCCTACGTAAGCAGCTCTCTCTCTCTCTCTCTCGCTTGCATAACAACAACCGAAAGCCATCACAACTCGGCCTTAGCACAACAATATTATTACAGCTTATGACGGATGATGCGGCACAAGGAAACATTTTACAAAACACAGCAAACTTATTTTTGTCACAGAGCATAGACAAGTGTCCCTTGGCGTGGTGGACATAACGTATGGACAGGCTTCCGTATGGATGCTATATATGCCTTCATGTGTATGTATTTCTGTGTGTATGTGTGTGTGTGTGTGTGTTTGTTCGGGCCATATTTTATTCTTCGGCTACGCATTTATCACTACGCAAAGTGCGTGTGCGGAGATTTATTTGTCACTCATTTTGGCAGCTTTTCGGTGACTTACTGGACTTGCTGGGATATTCAATAATTTTCTGGGTATTTTTTGTGTGTGCTTTTTTTTGTCCCACTGTGTTGGTACTGCTTGAGCGTTCTGACATGTCCTGGTTTATACTATCGTGTCGATGTCATGTTGCCGTTGGGCTCTACTCGTTGTGGTCAGTGATTTGATTTCAGCTGATGTGATGCGATGTTAGCGCGCGCGTGTGTGTGTGCCTTGGCTAAATTGGACCAAAATTAGCTTGAGTGTGAAATTGAATTTGTAAAAGGAATTTTTTTGCCTAGTTTTCATTTTCATTTTCATTTGGGATTTTCGAAATTTCCGTTTTAGTATTCCGCTCAAAAGCTGTATTTGATTATGATAGATAGACATTTTACGTCTACATCACTTTGCATCAATTGTGGTAAGTCCTCAGGGTAGGAGCATAAATTTGTGTAAGCTCAGAAATTGACATTTTCGTACATTCTTGGAATGCATATGAATTTATGGTACGTTTTACAACAAATGACTACGTCCACACAATATGACCCGGTTAGAAGTACCTCTCAGGAAGCCATTTTAACCCAATACGATTTGAGGACAGACAGACAAACAATGTGATTTTATATAATGTGATTGTAATGATGATGATATTACAGTCATTCAGTCATTTTCACTTTAATTCTCAATAATCAAGTCAAATTCTGCTCATGTCCACTCACTCATTCAGATCTTGGCTGTGTCATTGTTTTAAATTGTATAACCAATTCTTCTCACCTGTCAACCTTTCTAACCCAATTTTCCTGTATAATTTTTCGCCACCAACTTTCCACTTCAACAACAGAATATTTAAGCCATGAATTCCCGTTCGTTTTCCAAATCGAATCAAGCCAATTAAATTTGCCAATTCTTCTGTGCTCACTTCCGCTTCCGTCTAATATTTATAAATAAATTTCTTTTGCAGAAATATTTGTATAACCTAAAACAAAATAAAAAAAAAACAAATCAAAAATTGTTTTTCTTTCCTCGAAATTACGTCTTCAAGTTGTAACATAAATGTACATTAGCGTGGTCTAAAATTAACTTTTTCCGCCGAAGATCCACAATCCCCGCAAATAGTATCGAAGAAATCGCATCTCCCAACTCGTTCAGGTAATGGAAAAGTGCACCAAAAAACACTTTTTTTTAGATTTTTGGCATTACCTGAAGGAGTAGGGAGGTTCATAAAAATTCGCTTCTTATATGGATTTCTTCGTTGAAGAGTTCTCTACTATTTCTACTAAATTCTCGATTTATATGGTAAAATCCGAGTTCATGGGGCACAAGACCTAGGATGCCCAAATTTTATTTTGAATTTTTTCTCACAAAATGAAAATATTTGAGGGGGATTGTGGATCTCCAGCATACAAAAAATGTTCTACATACGATTTTGGACCACGCTAATGTACATGTAACTAAAATTATCCTAGACAAATACAAAAAAAAAATCGAAAAAAAACCTAAAGGAAATTGCGCAATTTTCAAGAGCAGAAAATAAAAACAAAAAAAAAAAATAAAAAAAAAAAGTTAAGAAAAAGGATTTGAGATTAATTTGACCTTTTTGTGTACAACCAGGCCAAGTGAAAAGAAAGTCTAATACAAATATTTAATTTGCAAAGAAAAAAAGGAAAACCATGTTTTAAAAATAAATCAAAGGTCAAGGACCACTCACCCAGCCGTAATAGAAACACTTGCAGTTCACCATTTTCGAAAAATTTGTTATGTTTCAGTGAAGCCTACCGGACACCAAGAAAATCCAGCTAACTCACTGTAACGGCTACGCACCTACTCCCAAATAAAATTATGCTTCGTTGGCTTCATGGTTAGCAATTAGGACGGCTGGCAAAGTTCACATGGAAATATTTTCATTTCATTAAAAATGTTCACTTGACTCGAATCTGGAAGTTGAAAATTTCCAGATGCCATTTGGAGGCTTCAACATCGACAAAAATCAAGCGACAGAGAAGAGTTGGGTTGGAAATTAACCCATTTCCAAAATGAAACCATTACAGAGCCTACAGGTCTATTGAGGGTTTATGTGTGTGTGTGTTTGTGTAGCAGTGAGTGGTGGTTTGCCAATGCTGCGGTGAGTGATTGTTAATTTATGACAGTAGGCGCCGCCAGCGTTTGCGAATTAATTCAAAAAGTAAATAAGTTAATTAGAATTTAATGAAAATTCGTTGAAATTTTCAAAAGCCAAAAGCCATTCACTCTCACACCATAATTGTGCATGCATTATGGCAGGTGTAAGTGAGCAATTAGCGTTAATGAATATTTATCCTTTTCATATACAATGTACAGATTTTATGTAGGCTATTAAGGGATATTTAGTTTTCAGTTATAGATTTTTTTGAATCATTTATGTACCTTATAAGTTAAACTTTCCATCTCTAATCATTCCTTCACTGTCGCATCACTAAATCCAATTAACATTTCAACGCTGGATTAGTCTCTGTAATTTGTTTATATGCTATTGTAAAAGCTGAGTGACGGTGAGCTTAATTTCATTGCCGACGTCATCGTCATCATCATCAGGAGGCAACCAGCCACACGCTTAACCTGGTTCTAGGTTTTGTACATACATTTGGTTGTCAGCACTTGTTAAGTCTGGTGATTTCACATGGTTAAATGGAATCAAGCCCACGTCATCCATCTGCTGCTGGAGATGTCTAACTTCATGCCTTAATTCCTGCACACTGTCACACCTTGATGCTTGTTCTTGGTGCACCCTTGAGTTTTTAATCATTCACGTTGTTTGGATGCTGCTGCGCACATTTCTTCACTCACTTCACTTGTTTTGCAATGTTTTTATTTTGTTTTTATTTTATTTTGTTTTGTTTTTGTTTCTTTTTGTTTTGTTTTTGTTTTTTTGTCTCCCACTACTAGTCAGTCATCTATTTAGCACAAGTTTATTTAGTGTGCTACGCCATTCGTTGAATGTCACCGTGATTACATTTGAATATATTTCATTTAAATGGGATTTCGCTTTATTTATAAAGACAGTTCTGCGTTGTTAATTTGGTCCTGAATGAAGCGTAAATTCATTCATTCGCTCATTCATTTATTCAGTTGTTTGTGATTTTGTAAATTACTCGTCACTTCATTCAGGGGTAAAAGTTTTATTTTTAGTTTTCCTAATTTTCATACACTTTATAAATAAATACTTTTGCGCATACAGGCAGAGAAAAATCATGGTTGCTAGAATCATATTTCAATGGAATACTGTTATGATGAAACCATCTTCAAAATACGCAAACTCATATCATTGTCATTATAATAATTGAATATGCAGTCATATTATATTATTGCGCTGTATCATACTATGATCTCTGAAATCATTCGCTTTGTCAACACAACCACCAATGATCGCTGCAAAAAAGGTATGATCTCTGCGAACATATTTTTTCTCTGCGTGTATATGAAATTTAAAATAGATTACATCAATTTGTAATTAATAAAAGTATAAGCAACACAGTACTGAAAACTATCATTCAGTGGTACGACCTGATTTGTTGGTTGTGCCTTAGCTGCCATATTGAGAAACATGTCCCATGCATATCTCGTGAATCCCATTTATGACAAAACTTTCTTTCTCATTTTGCTAGAGGACGAAACTCTCTATCATTTCTGTCTGCGGAGTTATTGTTTGGTATGAAATTGCAATACAACCAGAGAATATGTGAAGCCACCAGTAGACCTGGGAGCTGCAGCCACCAGTGGACCCAGGAAGCTGTAATTGAGCATGTATATATTCTGTGAAAGCATGGCTACACGGAGAGAAATGTTGGCTCATGATTTACGATTATGGAGTCCATACAATTATTGTTACTTAATTACTAACTATAATCATTAATTGTGAATATTAGTCACAAATTTTGCAAATTCGTACATAAACTATGCATATGGATTGTGAATACATTATGATAAAAGTTTATGAATTTCGTGTTTATTTTATTATTCTTGAAGAATAATTGATGATTAACTAGGTCATGAAACTGAACGTGTTATCATGAATTATGAGTAACTGGGTTGATTGTCATGAATTGCTGAGCAATATACAATACATTTAGACGCTTTTACAATAATGCCAGGGTAGCCGAATCGGTTAGGCGTCCGGACTGGAGAGTATAATGTCGGTTCGAATTCCGGGAAAACTGAATTTGTGAAAAAGTTATTATAAATTATTCTAGTTAGCAAATAAAAAAGTAAAATTAAATAAATTATTCCATCTGGTCATTGATTATGTCAAAAGGGAAAATAATAATTCATGTTTAAGTGGAACAAATCAAACAAACACAAATCACAAACTATGATTTTCACTTTTAACAGTTCTTATGATTAAGAATTCTTGATTATTGACTTCTAATTAATGGATCAATATCGTGACTAATTTTTACTTAATTGATTCCTAAACCGCATGATTTCAGCAAGCATTTCCCTCCGTGTAGAGATTCTCAATCAGGGTTTGGATTTTGAAAGAGGGCGTGGCAGGTAATGTTGGGTAGAAAGGGACAGGTGGTTGATAATGGAGTCTTTGGGGTCCATGAAGGTCAAAGTGAGTGTAATGTATATTTACGTGCGTTTTTCATAAAAGGAAATTATCATCGGTCCGTTCCATGATTTGCCTTGACAATTTTTCGGTAATTTTTTTTATCATTTCCTCATCATTTTCAGTTCCAATTTTGTTCCATTTCCATTTCATTCCATTCCCTCTACTATTCCGTTCCATTTCCAAGTTTGTTCGCTTTACCATATTATTATTAAGTTTGTTTCTTTTCCATTTCGTACCGGTTTCATTTCCACTACGTTCCATTCCCTTTTGGGGGTTACCAACGGACATTTGTACCCAAGGTTTTCATATTATCCTGAATTGTTAAAATAATCAAAACTTTCAAAGTCCCTTCCAGCTATATTAATTCAATATGTGTATTCTTCGAGCAGCATAACTTTTGACATTTCTGTACGTACGATTTGCCGAAGTCAACATTGCACCCAAATCAATTAGGACAGGTTATTGAAGCTAAAAACCTTTCATTTTATTTTACTTTTTGTTTTATTTCTTTATTGTTGTCATCTTGAACTGAACTCAAGGGAACTCTCAATTTAAACTTGTTTCCTTCATGCAGAATAGTCAAAGTCGTCCTTGCCTTTGCTATTCTTCTGCCACACAGAAGTTGCCATGATTTGCTTAAACGAACGCAATCATGCAGAAAATTCAATTTGTGAAAAGTTATTTGTCCTACGCAAACGATGACACTGCAACAACAACAACTAGCAAAACAAAACAAAACAAAAGCACAACAAACAAAATCAAACAAAAATGCCAAATTCATATCGTTCATTGAATAGTGTCGAATAGAATATCAAGTTCTAAAGAACATTTTTGAGTAAAAAACTTCCTTTTGAATAGTTTTTGGCGTGGAGTGGGGGGAGTTCCTTACACTCAAGCAACTCAAACAAATAAAAGGGACAAAAGGCCTACGATTGTGTCACACACAAACACACACACACAGTGACTGGCAGGACACCTGTCTAGACAGACTGGGCCAACAAACGGTTACTTATGTGTGCTAAACGAAACGAAATATTCGAATTGTGTGAAGGCGAAGTCAACCGAATGGAATACTGAAAGTGGAGTGCTAACTTGGGTCTTTGTTGAAATTGGAGTAACTACACCATGGATGAAAGTACATATTGCTTTCGCTACAGGTTGATACTACTGCGTACCTACTTTGTATACTGTGCATGCCATGGTGTGGAAAAGTTTAAAAACCTTTACTTAAAAATGCATGAAATGTATTGAAATAAATTCTATTTTTGGTTATAACGCTGACAGCAATTGAGAACACCGTCCAACAAGAAAGTATATAAATAAAATACTCATAAATAAAACCTGCATTTCTAGATCAATTGGCATGCATTTTTGTAGAATTAAAATTTTTGTATTTAAAAATTACTCATACGCCAAGTAGTGTGCTTAAGTAATTTGCAATAAAAAAAACTTTTAATACATAAAAATTTTGTTTTTTTGTATACTGTCGGACGGTGTACTACCCTCCTCGCATACGCACTCATATTTCACTTAAAACAAAAGCAACCAAATACCGCATTTATTCGCATTTATTTTGGAAATTTTTTGGGGTAAGCCTAATATGTGATGTGTATGTGTATGGGTGTGGTGTGCTGGTGTACTGGTGTGATGGTGTTGCTTCACATCTTCTTCGGTTCGTTAGAGCTGGTATGTGTATGGTGTGTTTGTGTATATTTCTTTCAATATACATGATATTTTTGTTTATTAAATATGTACACAAAGTGTCGTATTTGCATATGGGTCTGCAAATATTCCTTCATATATACATTTTTCCCATGGATTCTGTTCGCTTCTCGGTGCTTTGTTCCAAGCGCTGAGGCGTGTTGTGCCGGAAAATTAGCAACATTCTGTTGATGTAGCCAATTTGTTGGTTAAGAATGAGTGTGTATGGGTGTGTGTGTTCGCTACTATGAATGTGAATATAAATAAACTTTGTAATATGCCATGGTAAACGGAGACATGTCTATGATACGAATTCATATAAATAATTTAATACTTTATAAATAGCCAGAGTATTTGTGAAATTTCAGTCACTTCTCAAGGCGTCCTACTGAAGTTTGCTAATTACTTTTCTTTACGTTTTCGCGAAGCTCTCTGTGTTAAAGAGTGAAGTGTAGAATACGAATATCTTCTTGAATACAAAAATGCAAAGCTTTACACGTTTGCTTGCTCTATAAGTAGCAAATAATGTCCGTCTTATGGTATGACAATGAAGCATTATCGAAGTGGAAATGATCGGAAAGTTGTCAATGAAACATCGAAAAATTATCGAAAAACTATCGAAAAATTATCAAAAAACTATAGAAATGAAAAAAAAAATTGTATATGCATTTGGCTTATTTTTCAGGTTTTTTATCTTTCTTAAATTTTTGTATTTGATATCTACCTCTAAAGTTAAAACATAAATTTACTATACAACTTCCCACACTACTCAGCGAGAGCTCTTTGTGTGATACCAATGATTGAAAGATGATGACACAACTTATATTAATTTTGCCACCATTTACAAAATACAATATCGAGCTTAAGCCCACGCCGCCACAAACATACAAGTACAATAACAGATCAAACAATAAACGCCAGAAATAAACCAAAGTTGCAATTTCCACCAAAACGCACATACACAACAGCGAATTTTTGCGCTACTGTCACTAAAAATAGCAACAGCAATCCAATTTAATTTTAATTTATTCTCTAGAAAAAGCGTAAATATTTTCACTACAAATTGATCTTTTTCAGCGGCGGATTAAGTTGCACAATGAGGGAAAGCAATAGCAACAGTAGCAAAGAAGGGAATATTAACAGCAAAATACAAAAAAGGCAATAGAAGTGGAAAAAGAATGTTATTTTGTCAACACAAAAACGACACACAAACACACAAGAATGCACGTGTCGAGCACGTTGACACACTCAAATAGACACACACACACAAACACACACACAGCCACACAAATACAAGCCGCAAGCAAGTGGCAAAATACAATTTATAATATACCTAATTCATTGCGTTAATAACGTAAGTGAAAAAATATATTAACTTATGACGCAGAGCGATTGGGAAAAGGAGCTTGGAGAAGCAAGTGAGCAGGAAAGGCAGCTTTCACCATCACCACTGCAAAAAAATAAAGTAAGAAAAAGACAAACACTCTCACAAATACTCCAACACGCGCTGTACACAAAGGATAAATATTTGGTAGTACGTACATGTGTGTTAGTGTGTGTGTGCTTTATATCGGATATAGAACGGCACATTATCAGCAGTTTGGAAAAAAAAATGAATTGCATTGTTGGGCGGTAATTGGTTTATTATGGCAATTTTATGAAAGCACAACTCCCAAAAGAAAAAAAAATTCCAAACCAAAAATAAATAATAAGAAAAAATTACATTAAATGTGTAAATAATTCGATAAAAATGGAATTATCCACCATTGTTGTTTGGGCAAGTGTAAAAGCGACTGTGTGTGTATGTGTGTGTGTTTGTGCCAAACAAAGAATGTGCAGGAGATAGTGGCTGAAGGGAAACAAAACGATTAATTTCAATTTAAACGCATCATAATGCTGTGACGTTTGGTATTTTTGGGCGGCGTAAAGTGGCAGGAGTTTATGGAATTTTCAAGTTAAAACTGTTCGGTATCACATATTTATAATTTATTAAAAGGATAAAATAAACGAAACTAAATTAAAAAAAAATATAGAAAAAATAATAAAACATAATAAAGTAAAATACAAGAAAAAACTTAATAAAATTAAATAAACCAAAATAAAATATAAATTTTTAATAAAATATAAAAAAAATTAAAAAAATTAATAAAAAAAATTAAATAACCCAAAATAAAAAAAAAATTTTTTTTAATTAAAAAATTAAATATAAAAAAATTTTATAGTAAGTAAAATTCAAAAATTAAAAAATCACAACCACCCATTTACTATTTACCATTCACCATCCAGCCCCAAATCCAGCCTTGAACGCGACCCGAGTAATGAGCTTGGCAATGGATGAACCGTAAATTTGCATACTCTGATATGCCCCATCCGTTACCCAACACCATATACAAAATTACAGCAAAATCGGCAAAGCAATGCAAAATTTAGATAATTTTTAAATATTATTTGCCACGCCCACTAGAACTAAAACAATTTACAAAATATATTTAAGTAATTTAAAATTATTACTAGCGATTGGAGTCGAATTACTCAACTCCTAAGGCCCATTCACACTTCAAACTTCCCACCAACACAAATTTCGTGAAGTGACACATTCCCTTCGCTCCCTACAAAATTATTACAAATAGCATCAACTTCGTGATGCTGTTTATGCTCTAATCCAGTTTATTCACTTTGCTTGGAAATCTTCCCAATTACTTACCATTTACTAGCACACGCACGCACATACACACGCGCACAATTAGGGCCAGCCAATATCCTTCACAATCCGATGCTTATCCACTTTAATCGCTGTCGTCATGGTGTACCGCCCTAATGTCAAAACCAAATTATCTGAAAATTAACTAATTAGCAGGGCCCAAACGAGATGGCAGCCGAAATGGGTCACTTTAGATTTGCATCAGTTGGCACAGCAACCGGGAACTGACAGGAATGAGTGACAATTTCGCGCTCGGATGATTTCTGATTATTACATCACAACAAAGTGCGCACGAATGCATTTCTTTGCTCAACAATTTGGTCAAATAAAGAAAATGTAAAAGAAAAAAACTCTTAACGCAGGTTAAGCGAAAACCGCAATTAGCTATAAACAAATGCTGTCACTGTTGCCAAGTGGCGTAGAAGCCTGGAAATATGCTATAATTTCTGAAACACTTCACCTCTTCATTCCGTCAAGCAGTCATCATCAGTCAGTCTCTCATCCATCAGGCTAGTTTATATTTATAACAACGAAATGCCACCACCATCACACATCCACGCACACAAACACAAACACAAACACATACCTACCTGCCTACCCACTAAAACAAAGTAGCTCATATTTATTTTAAGAAAATTTTACACTTTCACTTCAACTATTTTTAGGCGGCAAACCCGCCTGCGAAAGTCTACGCACGCTCAGCTCGCACACAAAATGCCGACAAGCTGACGAAAGGCATATTAATAAAGCATAAGTTTTTTTCAGGCATCGTGTAATAAATTCAAGCGTGTAGAAGACTGTCTATATGTATAAATATGATGAAGAAAAAGAAGGTGTGTTCGGATTAGATTACGCGGTCAAGAACGCGATTATCATTCCATTGGACAGTGGCCGCCTGTCTTCTTGGCTGTTGTTGCTTTCGAACTTTGCTATTGCCGTCGCTATGGACGTTCGCAGCACCCGAAAGCATGCACTGAAAATAGTTTCATTTAGTTTTGCTTGAGTTGATTTTTTTGATACCCTCTTCTTGGAAGGTAGGGGTTCCATTCGCTTTCGTATGACGCTTGTGCAAGCCTCATGGATATCAAGTCTTTTTTTTATATTATTTTCTTTTGAAAGTACTTTCAAATACCAGTCATGGTGAGAAGTCGTAGGCAAACATTCATACATGCTTTTCACCTTTAAAGGGTTAAATTGGGTTAAAATATTTGTATTATTTTGGAAAAAATAAGGATTTAAAAATTTTGTTGCATACTTTTTGAATGAATAAAAATTTAATTCCAATATTTTTAGTCGATTGCTTAATAATTGACACGTCATCGTGTTCCTATCTAATGCTTCACACGTTATTTGCACGATAGAGTCTGAATAATTCAGCCATCTTTCTTTTGGCATTTACCCTTTAATTTCATCCAAAAACTATGCCACAAATTTTTAAATTTTTAATCGATTGTTCAATAATTACAATGTTATTGCACATAAGGTGTGAAATGGCAGACCGGTACACTAAACACTATAATTATTGACATATAGACTTGAAATTTTGTCACTTTCGGTGCCAAAATTTCTCGTCACTAAAAGTATGCAATAAATTGTTTAGGATAACAATATCCGTTCCCTGGTAATATTTGCATTTTTAGGTGATTTTCGAGGGCAAAAAAAATTCAATTTAATTTCACTACCCTCCCTTGTCTATTTTGCATCGGTTAATTTTCATTTTATTTAGGTTCCATTCTAATGTGGAAATACTGAGTTCAGAACCTGATCAAATTGCCTATGGATTGACAATGCGTCTTCGTAGATGATCTTTATAGAATAATAATATAAAGCATAGGGTACTCCAAATATCATTCTTACTTCTTACATTTTCAATAGAGTTCATTTGTGAACTGATTCACTTTAGTCAATGCATTCAAAAAGAAATTCCAAAAAAAATTGTTTGCCAAGACCAAATTTGTCCTTGGCGTTTTTTTTTCTATATTTCCTAAAACATCATCATATCCTCTCAACACGTTTCGTACATAAATTTTCCCAACTCAAATGCTTGCTTGCTGGTAGGCAATTAAACGATGAACGGCCAAAACTGACCATGACGCGTTCGCTGCAGGAATATCAAAAATAAAAAAGATTAACAAAAATAACTTAAGATATGCTCGACTAACTTGATGGTCCGAAGAAGTCACAAAACGTATGGCAGGCACGCAAGCATACACAGACCAAGGGCCTGCACACATGAGCAAATTTATGCAGCAGTGCTTGGAAACTACCACTTATTTTTAGCAAATATTTTAATAGTTTCTGAAGTTGTTGAGTTGATTCAATTCAAGTGTGATTTAAAAGTCTTTTGAAAGAGAATAAAATAATTTAGTTAAAATATCATTTTGACATTGAAAGTTTTGGAAATATTTTACTCAACATACACGCCTTAACCCCAGAAATGATGAAAGAAAATTTCAAGTTCATTCAACTAATTAAGCTTAATTCTAGGAATGGTGACTAACCGATTCAACAGATACCCGAAAAAGCCAACTTTACCAGGAAATCAACGAAAGAAATTCATGAAATTCATCATGATTATTAATCAACACAGGCGAATAGAGGCACACCCCAAAAATGTGTTTGACGCGAATACCACGACACGTGCTCACTTCAATTTCACCACAAGGAAACCTCAAAGCTGATTCATCTGTGTACTACTTCAGTTTGCTAATCACCACCAATGAAGGGTAAAGAATACATTTTTCCACTCTGACCCAACAAAGTTATTTATTTACTCTCCACATATTTTACAACCATTATAAAATTATACGAAATGATGGGGTAAATATTTCATAATTTTATTTTGTGAATTTCATGTAATTTCATTTGTGGCCATTGCTGTCATCTTGCCAACGTCATCCACATTCACAGTCACACCATCATTGTAAGTTTTTAATTAAATAAACTTCAGCCTTCGTTCAAGTGCCTCCACTGACGTGCATGGAGTCAGGCATGCATTCAGAAATGAATATTTATGAATGAATAATTGTTATAATTAAATGTCACTTACGTCAACTGTCAACATGCATTGACAGTTGACAGTTATTGTCTCCTTATAAGCTGGATCTCTGCTCTTTGGGGTCGGTGTTCATGTGTGACATTGAATTCTATTCAAAGCATGAATACAAATTTTCAAACTCGAAATGAAACTATTTCCATTTTCATATAAAATAGAGAAAAAAAAGTAAATAATAAAACAACAAGAACCTCAAAAAGCTACGCGCAGTTGAATTGTTTTTATTTTATGTTTATGGGAATGAATCGTTTTCCCTATTTACTTATTTACTCTGCATACGTTACGGCATATGTGTGCCACTTTGCTGAAAGTGTGAGTGTGATGTGTGTTATGTTTTCCCCCTTTCAAAGTCGGTCATGTCATTCGGTGCATAACATAAATGAATGTCAGCAAATCTGTTTTGGTTTTTGCGCTGATTAAGAAAGAATCCCGGATGGTGAATAATTTAACTCGATTTTGAATTTATTATGCAAAAATTGTAATAGTGACTGCAAAATAGGGCAAAGGAACAACATATTTAAACAGTTAACTTAAGCAAAATATTGAATTGATTCCTAGTAGGGTTGTGCTCACGGGTCCGAAGCTGGATTGACAATATCCGAGGATATGTCTCATAGTGGAACAGATCAGTTGCGACATTACTGTACTGCACTGTAAAGCGATCTGCACACGGTCCTTAAATTTTATCATTACAATGACCCTCTGACATCACTTCATTGTGGTGTTCATTCCCCCTTTTTTTTTTATTTTTTTTTTTTTTTTTTTTAACAATTTATTTATTGAATCATCTAAATAAGTTATTTTAGATCTAACAATAAGATTTCAGAAAGGATTTCAAAATTTCACTTAATTCTATACTATTGACAATACTGTGACGAAATTTTGAAATTTAAGGACCGTGTAATGCTAGCCTAACAGAATCCAAACATAGCAGTACATAGAGCTCTGTGAGTCTATACTCGATTCAGACAAGGTCGCTGCTCATTCATCTACTACACAATACTGTGCAAATCAGTTTGACTGTCAATGAATTTGATCTCAAATTTAACGCAGCTGATAACTGAGTGGAGAGCTTTCTCTCACGACAAATTACAATTATGTGATTTAAAAGCTTTTTCATAGTAATAAATTCTTCTTACAAACTATAACTAATAAAATTTTCGGTTAACTTTTCCACCATTTTTCTGTAAATATTCGATATTTTTTCGATAAATTTTCTATGGTTGTTTCCATTGCTGCAGTTTCTTTCTAGTTTTTGTAATTTCCTTATGTTTCGTTTTTGTTTCATTCCCATTGCATTTACAACATTTTGGCAACTCCTAACTTTAATTTTTTTTTTTGTAAATATAACAAAATTTAAACTGTTATTGTTCTTAAGGTTATGTTAGATTGGACTACTTATAAGACTACAGCGATGTCACACTCTTAGGCTTTAGAGTTTAATTAAATGATAAAAGCTTTAAGAGGTAGTCAAGTCAATTTTCAAATAATATCCTTAGTAATACCCAATACTTAGTTTATTATGTAAAATATTTTATCATAAGTACAGAAAAGAATTTTGTTATTTAATTTATGACTGCCATTTCTCAGGGTGTATGCTCGTTTGTTCATGCTATTACGTGGGCATTTATCATAACAAATAATGCTCCTTAGGGATTTTCACAATCTTGTAAATCAAGACAAATGCATAAACATAGTTCGCTGCTGCATTTTATACTCAGCATGATCATCATCTTCACCACCAACAAATTTCACAGAGCATTTGCAGTAAGCAATTTGTGTTTGGGTGCATGAAAAAAAAATGCAATGTCGTTCGAAAAAAAACCTGTAAACTAATGAAGTGAAATATTAAAAAATATTTCTTTTTGAATATGATATCAACGAAATTTTTTGTAACTTCTATATATTTTTGACAATTTATTTGAAGTTGAATTTGTTGTTATATTCCACATATTTGTTTATTTATTTTGTTTGCTATGCCACAATGCATTTTATGAACGGTACAGCTGTTGCACCCTTCGTTCGTTCTGACATGTCATTCTGTTCAGCTGTCAATAAAATATTGCAGAGAGGTTGCATAAAAGCCATTTCAGTGGCAAGCAAGAATGTAGTTCAATTCGTCGTTCGATAAAGTTTTTCTTATGGCGGAAAGTATGTCAAATATGTGTGTGTGTGTGTGTGTGAGTGAATGCATGAACAAGTAATTTCGATTATTAAGGTATGGGATTGCATGCAACTATTTGCTGTAATCATTTAGTTTTTGTTGTAGCTGTTATTGGATTTTTTCTTGTCTTTTTTTTTTTTTTGACTGCCATACATATAAAGGACATAACCTCAAAAAGTGCAATTCATAATATACCGAGTTGGACGAGTTGGAATTGAATGTTTCCATGTGTGCCCAATCGCTGTAATACGCAATGAAACCCATAATTTACCAGCCACCCCCCGAACGCCCGCTCGTAATTCTTCGCATTCAATTGAATTGCATTTATTGCAGTTTGTTTATCTTGGCCTCTCAATTGCACTTGGGGGCCCATCCATTTAGTCCATTTATATGCAAAGTTTTCCAGTTCAATATCCTCCCACATAATTTCAGTTCAATTTGTTAGAAATTAAAAAAAAAAAAAAAAAGAAAAGAAAAAAATCCAACAAATGGAAAGAAAATAGTAAAATTGTCTTTTCCACTGTGGGTTGGTTCGGTTTCCTTGGCCATCGTCAAATTTAAATGTGGCTGGCACCACTGCCAACTTCATATAATTTGCAATGATATAAGAAAGAGCCGGTAGACGGTAGATACAAAGGTGAAATTGGACATTGTCAGCAGATAATTGGAAAATGTTCAATAAACGAATGGATGAATGAATATTATTTCAACATTTTTTTAATAAAACATTAATTAGAAAATAAAGAAATCAACTAAGAAAAAAAAACTCTTGCCTTTGTGCTATAATTAAAAATGGCATAAGACAAGTGTCATTTTGAAGCCATGAAGTGCGTTCAGCTGACTCAGTTATTGAGTGTGCATTTATCGCTAAGCGATTAGTTCTGCTGGACATTAAGTTGTCAACGAGACTGAAACAGTTAAAGATAACTGTCGCAAGTAGATACAATTTATATTATCGGTCAGCATTACCTTCTGAGTTGATTGAGTCCTGGAATTCTGTCTGTCTGTCATTTCCCACAATACATTAGATTAGATTAGTAAAAGAAAAGGATTCAAGTCTCCTAGTTACTGCGGCTGTGCCTATTGTGGCAAATCTCTACATTTTTACAGCTCATACCAGAACCTTGTTTTCATTAGAAAATCTGCCATATTTTTGGTCGAGCTATCAGCGATGCCACACTGTTGGAGGTAAGCTCTCCTAGGTAATGAAATCGGGGTCATTCACAGTTATATAGTCATTCCTCCTTGTTATATAGTCTACACATATCATCCTCTACTATACCCATTGTTAGTATGTGCTTTCTGACTCTATAGTGTAATGTTAGGCAACCTTTAACCACGTCTGTTGCCGGAGATATCCCTACAGTAATGTGTTTAGTAACTGGAGAGAGTCCCAAACAAGTTTGAATCTGAATTCATATGCATTGAGTGCATATAGTTTGTCTTTGCTGTCGGAGTATGTGTAAATGTTTTTTAGGTAAATGAGAGTGGGATCAGAAAACTTTGTATCTTCTGTATCGTTTACCACAATGAGCTTCTATTGATGAACAAATACAGTGGAGCAAGATCAAGTAACATTTCAAGATTTGAGTTTATCTTGAAAACTAGGTTGGAAATTGTGTCGGAAACGGATTGGTAATGAAACTGGAACCAAATGGAAATGGAAGGGAAAACATATAAGTATTATATTTTTGGGATAAACTGTTAGGTTGGACCAGATCCACAGTATTATCACGCCTGCTTACTCGAAGTAGGCAGTACTCATCACAATATTATACTCTGCATTGCGAAGTGTTTCAGTTAACAGATTTTTAGTTTAGACACCACCTACCCTAGACATAAGCAGATATAATATTTCAGAGTTTTTAACTTTTCAGTTGTGTTGCACTTCCGAAAGCAGCTATTAGAATCTAAAACCTTTCATAGTATATTGTTAAAGGTCAAACTAAATTGCTGCTTTCAGAAGTAGATTTTAACAGTTATTGAGTAATTAATAGTGTTGGGTGTTGTTAGAGTTCTCTTCAACGTTGTTCAAATAACACTCAACTTACCAGAAATAACTTTCCAACGCTATACTCCTATTTTCACTTGAACTTCATACCCTGAGTCTGTCTGTTGTGCTACAAAGTGAAAGGAACTTTCCCATCAATGTCATGCTCCTATCCTGCATATTTTGTAATGCATATACCTGATTATATTTCAGCTTCGTTTTAACTATATTAAACTACAACCTGAATTCACCTGAGTGCTAAAACCCTATAAAATATTTTACTGGAAAAAAAACTTTTTCTTTGTTCAAAATTAAGCAAATTTCCGAATGGGTTTCAAAACTTTTTTTGCGAACGTTGTTAATGAAATGCATTACTACTTGTACAATGTACATCCTCTCTTTATATTATCCCTACATGGTGTCCATTAAAAAACGAAATAGAAGCCAACTTAATCCATTCAGAAACTTTTCCTTTTTTTTTTTGTTGCAGAGAAAAAACACAATAATTGCAACAAAGGATAAATGAGTTTTGCACATTTTTGTTTCCAGCAAACTTGTATTTTTTGCCAAACATTGTTAAAGTCAAACTTTTTTACATGTGGGGAGAATATTTTTTACAACCACCTTTGCCGTTGTTAGTTTAGTTAAATTTAAAAAAATAAACATGAAAATGTAAAAGTTTAAATTATGCTTAAACCACTTTTCAATATGACCGCCTGAACTTCAACCCTGAGCGACCATAATTTGCCTGCCCACCACGGTACAAATGACTTTTAGGTCAGCAGAAGAAGTATTTTCTTCTGCTTCTTCTACTACTTCTTCATGTTTAATTTCCAGTTCTTCTTCAGCAAGCCATCGCCTTCGTCATCATCATCGTCGTTGTCTTTTTTGTAATTTCCGTTGGGCACCCACCTTCGAAATGTGCCACAAACAGAAATGAGTCTGTCTTGCATTTTAGAAAATCTCTCATTGCTGTGTGTGACTTTAGTTGTTGTTGTTGTTGTTGTTTCTTTACTACCGCTTTTCCCTACTTTATTTTGAAGAATTTGGATTTTGGCCAGCTTATTTCTCGCCACACTTAAAAGACAACTAAGGCGTCTGCTGGTGCTGATGTCTCCGCTGCTGTTACCAGGCAAAATGCAGTTAGGCAATAGAGTCATAGGATCAAAAACGTATGAAGCGCCTTTGTGCGGGGTGAGCTCGTAACTGTACTTACGTTTGAGACCCACGTATGCACATGTGTGGACTACTTATACGTTTACGTGCCTGTATGTGTGCATGAATATGCTGGTGTATGTGTGTTCGCTTGCACTTCCTTTCCTTTCTTTCGACGGTGGCTTCCGAGTCGTTTGGGGAAAATTTTAATGTTTGTTGAAAATGTGCCAAGAGTGCAACCAACCTACGGACATGTTGGACCAAAATAACGGATTTCCAAGACATTTTAGTCGTTGACAGTTTTCTCTCCATTTTCTTTTTTTTACTAATTCCTATATATACAATTTTCATTTACGTTTTCAATTTTATATTATTTTTTTGTTAGCGGGTCTTGTATTGCAATGAAACCCACACACACACACGCTCATGAGTTTCCGTTAAGTGCAAAACATTTTTGCCGGAAACAAGTCGCAACAATTTGAATGTCGACGCTGGCCACGGTGATGACGTTGCTGGTCAGTTTGTCGTTCCTGTCTCTTTTGATTCGATGAAAGTTCGCATGAATTTATGGCGGCGGCTGTCGCTGGTGTCGACTGAATCACAACCATCGTGCGTATAAGGTGATGTCATATCACTGGTACTCCTCAGCGGACTGAAAGGGTGAGGCGGAAATGTTGCCTCTGCATTTTTGCTAAATGTCAGAATGCATCTTTGGTTATGTTAATTTTTGGTTTTCTTTGGTGCTTTCGTTTAGTTTTGGTTTATATTTGCTTGATAGGTTTAAGTGGGCAAATCTTCTAAGGAACCTGAAGCTGCACACAGACAATTTTTCTCAACACTTCAACGATATGATCGATATTAAAAATCGTGAACCCGTTCCATCTCAAAGTCCGGAGCAGTAACTCCTCCCTTTCATAAATATGGCATTGGCGTTACATAAAATTGCAACAGCGAAGAGGAGCAGTTGAAGGAGTTCAAGAGAATCTCACAGAAAAATAATTTAAATTAATCGACCATTAAACGTTTTTTTGTTTTCTCTTTTGCAGGGTAGGTATTGACATTTTTACTGATTGACAAAAGGGATACAAAAATTTGAAGAAAGTACCTGCCTGTTTGTTTAATTAATTGCAAACTGAAATGTTTGTCCCTGCTAGGGTTCACAGCTCAACTGAGTTAGGACAATTCTGTCACATAGGATTATGTTTGCTTTTTGTAATAGGAAAATAACTAAATGTCGCTTGTGTAAAGTTGTAGGAAAGCCTGTGTATTTTAGCTTAGAGAGTTGTAGTTTGGACACCTTACTCAGCGAAATGAAGAAGACCTAAACTAGTATTTTGAGTTCACCGGGCAAAAGCATAGCAAATGTTCAAGTGTTTCCTACTCAGCCGTTTCGTTACAGTTCCGTCACCAGTTGTTGGACACAAGGCCCATCGTAAAGTGTCATAAATAAATGTCCCTAATGGCGAGACTGGTTAATCAAAGGTTAGGTTAGGCATAAAAATAACTTGATTAGTCCTTATACAAATTTTCTGAACAGGAATTTGCTCCCATTATGTAAACTAGTGTTTTTATTATTCAAATCACATTCAAACAGAAAAATGCCAAAGTCCATTTCGCAATGCTTTCAAGGAATTCAGTAATAGTTTTGAAACCAAACACCAACGCATCGGACAACCAAACTTGTTTACGTAAAAATTTTAACTTTTGTAACTTTTCCAAAAAAAAAACCATGTTAACCATCCAAAGAATGATGCAAATGTGAATATTTTACACAACCATGATGTCATCATCACATTTTCTCAACTACTAGTTACTCCTACAGAAGTATTCAACGATTGAGAAGATGAAGAAGAAGAAAAAAATGCAAAGACAAACAAACATCAATGAAAATAAATTTCAAGCAATAAAAACTATGACGGCATTCCTATGAATTTAGAATAACCACACACACACACACACACACTGATGCCATCGGACAGTCGTTAGAATATTACGCAGCTCGCAACAAAGGACAATCGCCGAGCAATTTGAGAAAAACGCTTAAAAACTACAAAACCGCCTACGAGTACTCGTGGTAAGGCATTTAAGACCATCTCGCACAGACTGACTGGAAACACACGAGCAGTGAGGGGCTGGCTGCCACTACTATCGAACACCCACACCAGCCAGCACATCCGGTGGTCGTCTTTCTGCGTTGGGCAATGGCTGCTCCAACTGCTCTTATGCGGGCGCTACCATGTCTCCGGCACATACAAAAGCCTCGGTGCCGCTGTCCGTCCGCGGAGTAGCAGCAGCACAGCACAATTGGTTTGGCAAAGTCATTCATTGAAACTGATTCATATGCTGAGCGCAGCCACCAAACACGTCGCGTGGGTGTACGAAAATAGTATCAAACCCAACTCCGCTCAGGCCCCTCAACTGGAAAAATACTTGTATTCTTATAGTAAAAACTACTATGGAGGCACCAAGCAACAACAACAGCTACGACTAAGCGACCTCAAATAATAACAACAACAAAAAACAATAATAACAAAAAAAAAAAAAAACAAAAGTCAAAAAAAAGCAGTAACCGAAACGAAACGAAATGGCAAGGAATGCTTTATGACAACGTCGAAAATAGTTTGGTCTTGGCTAGCTTGGAAACTTGTGTGTGCGTGGGTGTTGTCGTTTCTTATTTTTCTGCTGATTTTCTTAATGGAATCTACGAGAGAAGCGAGTGTGAAATTTATGATGGGTAGAAATATTTTTGCCACTACTAACTATCTACTACACCCCCGCGCGCCCTACAAATGTGCGCCTTCCGTATGCGCTGCCGAAGCTTAAATTGCTTTTATGAATGGTGTAGCATTGCAAACGAAAAAGAATCCCATAAATTTGTAGTGAGTATGAAACAGTGGTTCGAAAACGACACACAAAAAATATAGACCAGAAGGCGTTACTTTTTAATGATGGCGAAATAGTAGTAAAAAAAACGTATATAAAAAATATTCAATTCCAGATTGCAAACCTAACCAATTATATTAGATTAGGTCATATGATGATGAGTGGGATTTTATTATTTTTATATATTGTACTTTAAGTTAATCTCCTATCGAGTGATGTGTGAGTGCCGCTAAAGGTTATATAATGTGAAAGATTATAGTGAAAAGACATCATGTGAGGAAGCATGAAGAAAAGAAACGTCAAAGAAAAGAACGTCACGTTGAAAGTTAAGTGCTAAAGAAAATTCAGAATGTTAGACAGGTTCATAAAAATTTAAATTCACTGTAAGGGTATAATTTGGACTTGACTTCGTTACCCAGAAGGGTCTTACCAGAACAGTGTAATATCACTGATAGATCACCGAAGATAGATGTCTTAGCTTTTCTCATGACAGTAAGACTCAGAGATGAGCTATAACAAATATTCAACGTCCACGCAGTGACAAGCTGACCTGATTCCTTCTTCTCTTTCAAGAATTGAATCTCCAATCTAATCGTCGGTCCAAACAAATCTAAATTACCCTGCATATAGGTACGAGTATGATACGTTCTTCAACTATTTTTCGGTAATTTTACGATGGTTTTATGATAACTTTTCGTTATTTTATAGAGAAGTTTTTCAATAATTTCAATTTCACTGATTCCAGTTCTATTTGTTCCATTTTCATTTCATTTCGTTCCGGTCCATTTCGTTCCTGTTTCACTTAGGTTCCTATTGCGTTCCTGTTCCACTTAGATTCCTATTCCTTTTCTCGTTCCATTTCGAATTTCGTTCCATTTCGAATTTCGTTCCACTTTCGTTTTGTACCAGTCCATTCCATTTCGTTTCAGTTTCCATTCGCGTAACCGACATTATTTCCAAGCATATTTCTCAAGTTAAACGAAAATAAAGAAATTTGGGCAGACATTTTGTACAAGAGATAGGCGTGGTTTTCATACAATATTGGCCATTTTTTTAAGAAACACACGACTAACTCCTTCAGATATAGTAATCCTGATAGTGGGGCTCAGAATAAACGTTTGTTGTCAGTTTTTGTATTTTTTGTACGTTTTTTAAATTGAGCTGATATTTTATTACTATAACGCAGTGTATGCCAATATAATTTTTTTTTTATTTTTTTTTTAAATTTTATTTTAAAAAATGTTTTTTTATTTCATTTTTTTGACCTGCATTTGCACTATCAAATTTGCTTCACTGTGCTGAACATTACACACATGATTTACAATTGTGACCACCCACACACAACAAAAATTCGAGCTTACAATTCGCAAATTCAGTAAGAATTTCTTAAAAAGAACAGTTTTACCAATAAAATTGCAAACGCTCACACACACACACTCACACACACACACTCACACACACACAGAAATGTTACACACATAAATCCAAATGTGCTTGATCACATTGACGTCTCATTTGTCATTTTAATTGTATTTGTATTTGGGAAAACTTCTTTAGAATATCAAGGAAAATGTTTTGAGCGCGGGTGTAAGCCTCTCAAAACCACTCCTCCCACCCCACCCAAAGTGCTGTATTTCAAAGCATTTCAATTTCAGTGCAGCAGCGATGGAATCTTCACTTATTGCTTTTCTCTTCATTGTAAATGGCTAATGTCCTTTCAAATTGAAAGTCGCTTTTGAAATACAATTGGCGCAGAAATAACAGCATTCAAATGACAATAAGCAAATAGCCAAATGTCTGTAATTGCAAATTGAGCTGAGATGAACTGAACTGAGCAGAGCAGAGTGGAATAGTGGAATGGAGTGGAGTGGAGAATAAACGAATGAATGTGAATTTTTGTGAATGAGAAAACTGAGCACTAGAGCTTATTTTAATGGCGCCAGACAAATTAAAATTACTAGTTAGGTTTTTTTTCTGATACGTTCGTTAGAATAAACAGTGAGAAGTGAAAGGTCAAAAATAAATTCATCTTAAGTTTGAGTAGAGCACTAAGTTCAAGTTTTATAGAAGAAATAATTTAGAAATTCTACGACAAGTTAAATGAATTAATGAGTTCATGAGACAAAATCTTATGGTAAGTGAATCTATTTATGTTAAACAGCTCCACTGGAAATGTACTTAACAAAATGATAATTGATGAATTTGGATTTTTTGGATCCAATCTCATTACAAAAACTCCCAAACCATTTAACTAGAAAAAACTTTAACACTTTAAAATTCCATAAAAGGAAATAAAAACTTTACCTAATTGCGTTTCTTTTTTCATCCCATTATTCTAGAATATCCTAGAATAATACGTGGGGGAACCTTTGACCCATTTTCTTTATATTCTTTTTTTCCACTTCTTTCGTTAAGCTATTTTTATAACAATTTGCTGATTTTTTTTTTCACTTGTTTTCGTTCAACATTTCTTTATTTGTTTTGGTTGTAATCGTCTTCTGCTATGTACTTTTTTTTTATTGGATATTACAAGAATTTTACTTTTATTCAGTTGACCAAGTTTATGTTCGTTGGACACTTTACGCTTTTGAGTTTGACAGTTTTGATTACACTCAGAGAAACTGAAAGAGAGAAGTGGATTTTGTTCTCGGAAATAAATTTGTTAACAATCTATATATAGTGTAAAAGAGACGTGTGTGTTTGTCACGAGTAGACGCGAAAACTACAGCACCGATTCTCACCAACATTTATATAGGTGTACTATAGGTTGAGATTCGTGTTCTAGAATAGGTTTTGACACGCCCACAAGTTAGAAAAACTGCGTTCTTCTCTGACATTTTTGCAGAAACTGCTCTATACTTTTTATAGCAAACACCATATGATCAGCAATTAACTTGGTTGCGGTTGGGCATCTGCGAATTGTTTCCCACGGTTGGCGCTGCAAACAGTGTCGGGCCCATTTAGTTTATTGATTTAAAAAATGGTTCCAATTGATATTGCATGTCATTGGAGTGGGCCAATTGTCTTATTTTGCAGCCAATTAGTTAAATAAATCTACAGCAAACAAACAAGAACTTGACCATCGGTTACATAGCAAAAAAATATGATTTTTAAACGTCAGAGCATCTAAAAATAGCAAAAATGCAACTCGCTACTCCAAGGGTTAGGTGAGTGGAGTGGAGTCCCTCTGGGTTCGTTCTGCTGCTCCTAGTTTGGGATGCTATTAGGCCAAAAAACACGAAGAATATTCCGAGGACACCGGTTACCGAAAACCTGCAGACTCAGATATCATCATCGTTGTGCTGCAAACGGCTCATCATTGTCCACATAAAGCCAATGTAGGGTAAATGATTTAAGGCGACATTTAGTACATCTCCAACCACTGAACAAAAATAGGAAAGGAGACAAAATTCAACTCTGACGGACACCACTGTGGACCTCAAAGGAGCTAGACATCTTCTTACTGTCTTACTGTGTAAGAAACCACATTTTGCCCCTTCGTCAGTTGCTCTGATTATTGCGGTGATCTTTGACATTTGTCAAACGAAAAACCCCTATGAATTTGCCTCAACGTATTTGATGAGCCAAATGCAATGACATAATGTCAAAAGAACCAACCAAAGAGACACACTCATGCCGAAGTAATTGCTCTTCAAAATTTATGTCAAGTGGAGACAGGGGTGGTAATCTAGCGTGCATCAATGTATGACACTTCCATCGCAAAGCAACTTTGGTATAGGGATGCCAGATAATATTTTTTCATTCCAGATACATCTTAAATTTTACTTTTGACTTCAAACATTCTCAAAACTGTTATATAGGGCAAAAATATATATAAAAACAATTACACCTATGAGTTTAGAACTGATAACAATACAACCATTGTGAACTGATTGGAATTCCTAGCGTTGAACACAGACAGATATAATACCAGACCTTGGCAATTACACAATTTATGGAAATACAATAAAATGGAACAACAACAAAAACAACAAATATTTTAAATATGCATAATGTTCTTCGTCTGTTTTCAATAAATTATGAACCAAATTTTTTGAAAACACTGAAAAAAATATTCAATATTTAATTTTTTTTTTTACTAATTAAATTTTACATTTTATAAAATTTAGTTTTACTGTCACAAATTTTTGCATTAAAATAGTTCTAAAAAAACTGAAATATTTTGGTTGTATTTTTTTAATCATTCATTAGAATTATGTCCAAAAAAATCGAAAATAATTATGCAGATATGCTTCAAAAAAAGCGTAATATGGTCCTAAAATAACAGAAAATTTGACAGAATACAACCTAAAATCTCTCCAAATTATAAAAAAAATGGTAAATTTTGACAAAGATTGCATATATGCAAATATATGTAGATAAAAGCATATAAATATGCAAATGCATATGATTATCATGCATTTGCATATAATTTTCTTCCCTTACTATTCCATTTATATTTTTCTCACATTGTCTTCCCTTATTATTCCATTTTTTTTCACAGTGTACCTAATATGCGAAAGTTTCACTTTGACATTTAAACATTTATTTACATTTTCGACAGATTACAGCAGCGATGAGTAATGCGTATTTTGTAGTAATACTTTTACTTGTCTTCAGCTAACATGAGTTGCGTAGAGTTGAGGAGTGGAGTGGAGTACTACAGAAAGTTGCTCAACAGTTTAATGCACGATGATTATACAAATAAACATAAAAATGTTATTTAACACACATTTGCCCGCCAGTAATGATGATATCAAAATTAGAACAGAATTATTAAGGTTAAGCGGCATTGAATTGAAAGTGCCAATAGAGAGTAAATCAAGTAAATCAAGTATTCAATTACTAATTAAACCATTGCCAAGTGGAGAAGAAAAAAGAAAATAAATAAACACAAACAAACAAAAATGGCAGAAACTATTCAAGCGAAGAGAAGAATTTGTTGATGGCAAATGAGCAATGAGCTAAATGAACTAATTAAGAAGAGAAACAACACCGAGCACGAAGCTCAAGTGAAACTTTCACGGTTTCGTGTATTGAAAATGAATATCCTCACGACTGAAAAATAAAATGAAGGAAAAAAGAAAATTTTTTTAAGATGTGGCATTATATTAGTTTAAGACGTCTAGACTTACCCTTACGCTCTTATATGTTTAAATACACTTTATTGAACTTTTAATAGTGACCTGAAAGCACTCTTTTCCCTTTTCTTTACGTTTCTCTCACCACCCATTGTCCTCCAATCGAGCAGAAATTCGTGAAATTAATTTCGAATTTCACTCATTTGAATAATTAAAGTTAAGTGACGGAAAAAATATTGTTGTTGTTGTTGTTGTTGTAATTGAAAGAAGCTTATTTGTGTGCACTCAAAAGCAACAACGAAAACTTTTAAATCTTGGCAACAAGTTGGTCGACACAACCGTTTTATTATTTATGGCGCGAGCGACCGGTGAAGGCGCAAAATCCCCAATTTAAATGTTGACAGGTATTTGGGTGGATGTGTTTGTTTGCTTGTTTGTGTGTGTGCGTTTGTGTACTTCATGGGCCCCCATGCAACACGTTGAGCCCTTCTAAGCACCAAGTGACAGAGGCACGAATTGCCAAGTCAAAAGTTTTTTCGCTTTGATTCTGTTTGGAAAAAGATTGCAGACAATTTTTTGTTTTACCCAAGGATCATGATTTTTTCAAGGCAATAGGTTTTGTTGCACTAAGGAAGGCGTGTCAGGTACAAATGATAGCAATAGTGGGAGCCAGTCTCCTATGACTTCACAAAGACTTTACTCTCTCCCTTACTGAATGCCTGAATTCGGAACTGGCCCTCAATTCCTAATTTACTAATTTCTCTCAAAATCCCTTTTTTTGGACCAAAATCACAACAGCAAAGTTGCAACTGTTCTACCATCTTCAGTCTATTTCGAGGACAACAAAAAACAAAAAAAAATTGCCGCACATTCCAGTCTTAAATGTCAACCTCAATTATAAAACAACAGCAAATCCAACAGAAAACAAAAAAAAAAGGAAACAGAAAAGGCAAACAAATGACAAGCCATTGAAGCGTTATACGATCAAATCAAAATCACACACAAACATGTAAATCCCTGCCAGCTCTTTCCACATATGAAAACTTGCTCTTGCACTTGATAGATTCATTCCTAGGTGGTTGTCATTGCTCAACATAGACATGGAGCCTGTCAATATGTTGCCATTTGGTGATCGTTGGTGGTCGAATCTTTTCTCTGTGTGTGTACGGCGTATATGTTGCAACACAAAACCGACTCGCGGCGCCATATTGTTATACAAAAATGAAAATTTTGTTCCTGTTGTTTTGCCAATTGAATCACACCCATTCGATGTCAGATGTATAGTGAACATCTGCATGGGAATTATGCATGCATTCTTGAATTTTTCTCCCTTTTTTTTTGCAAAATTTGTTTGTGTTTTTTTCCTTCCCTAGGATTATGAACATGAATTTCCAATGATTTTTTGTATTTCTTATTTTTTTCTTGCTGCCGTTTTTTTTTCTGCTTCACTTTTTATTGTTGTTGTGGTTATGGCATTGTTGTTATATGGCTTTTTCGAAAATGTTCTTTCCATCTTATTTGTTTATTTTTTTTTTGTATTGAGGCATTGCTAACATTGGGAAAGGTTAAGGCAGGTATTTTTGCACAGGTTATGTGTGTGCGATTTGAAGAAAGCCAACATTTTCTGTGACTTTCTGGAAAACATATATTTTTTTTCCTGAACAGTTGTGTTATGATTGCAATTTCATTTCATCTGTTTCTAGTGGATATTATGGCAATCCTTATTATTGTTGTTATGGTTGGGAACTATCATTTTTTGCCCTGACATTGCAACCGTGAACTAATCGAAGGCACTCAATGGCATTTTGGTTTGTCGGTTTTTTTTTTTTGCATTATATCAGCGGCATTTCGTGGAAAAGGTTGCACACAGAAGAGGTTCGCATGAAGGATATAATTGAACTGTGCGAGCAGAGAGTTCTCTAAATGAGAGAATTGCATTATATCAAATGTGAGTGGTGATTCTAAGTAAATGCAAAGTATTACAGTAATGCAGTAATTTGTCGGATTGAGTAAGCGTATGGTTGGTTGGCCAGATGTGAAATCGAGAATGATTCCATTTGGTTATGGCTCAAGTCGGTGGAAAGACATTACACAATTTAGATGAAATCGCGAAGATTCCATCAAAATGGTTACACTTTGAGGAACTGAGAATTTTGAATTAAGAGCATTAAATTTTTATTAATTTTCAAAAATATCAAAAAAGTATGCTAAATTACATTAAATTATATAAAATCGTAAAAAGAATAATTATGAAAATATGAAGTGTTAAAAACGTTCTCTGGTAAAATACAGATCCGACCATCATGTGAGAATTTATTTGGGTACTTCGGCAGTAGCGGACTCTGTAGTTAGCGCTTGAGTGACATAGCTACTTCTACGGCATTCGTGGTACTGTTTCTTGAGGCATTTCCGAATTTACAGTTATATTAAAAATCTAATACATTACCTCAACTTGGATTAAGGAGGCAAACCTGGACAGCACAGGATCAGTGCTTTCAACCTTCAGCTGGCCAAACTAATTTCAACTTCTGATGAAGCCAAGTTTATTACTCATGCTGATTGTTAGGATAATGTAGATGCGGTTCATGAAAAAGTACCCTACGAAAAGGCCTCTTCTGCAACAAATGAGTAAGAGATGACGCGGTAGACTTTCCCTCAACTCTTCGTAGTTTGTTATCGTTTTTGAAAATCTCTACTGAGTCACTGCTTCTTTTGGGGGACTACAGACGGGAACCGGGTTTCATTTCGATGAGTCGTAGGGTCTGCAATTCTCAGAGTATATGCATTTCCAAATTTGTTGCATAATTTTAGGAGCAAACACAAAATTAAGTGCCAACATTTTAAGTCAATAGTTAAGGCGTTTCATGCACATATAGCAAAATGGCATATAGGTACTATCATCTTAATTATTGAATTTTTCTAATTTTTGTACACCCAAAAATTATGCAACATGGCGATCTATCAATCACTGATTAGCTATTAGACTCTGCTACAATTGAGTTGTAGGGATATGAGACTAATAAAATGTATATATTACTATGGAGTCTTAGTGAAAGTTATTCTAATTAACCGGGCTAATTTGTATGTGGTTTAAAAATTTGTTGCATACTTTTTGGGGGCCAAAAAACTATAGAGTGTCATAATTTTAATTAGATAGTTCTATAACTACGACGTTATAATGCACTTATAATAGGAAATGGTAGACAGCTGGAAATTTTAACATTCTCTGGTTTTTTTGGCTCCAAAAAGTATGCAACAAATTTTAAAATCCATTTAAAATTTTCCTTTATTAACACTTAGAGAAGACCAATTCGGTTTCCGTGATAAAGAATTGACTTAAGCAAGAACATAAAAGGCATATGTGTGACATGATAATATAACAGTAGTAAACACAGTAAAGTACGCTAGAGTGTTTCATTTTAAATTCTAAATTATTTCAACATTTCTAACTTAAACCTACGTTAAGTAACTTTCAATACATTTTTAATATTGTCCTTGCATACAAATATTTAAAAAAAATATAATTTCTTTCAGTTTAACTTTGCAATTTCCGGTTTAACACCCTTAGCTTTACATTCCTTTTATATTTGCAACGCCACATTGAATGTTGAGCAGTTTGCTCGCTTGCTAACTTGCCCGTCTGGTAAATCTTAAGTCGGAAGTTTTATATAAGTATGTATTTATTTTTGGGAAAGGTAAAATAATTTCAATTTAAATTTATGTGGAAAGCATTTTAAGGATATTTTTGTATATACATACACCAAAAAAACAGAAGAGAGTGGCAACGAGGCTCAAGTCTGAATTATGTCCTCAAATGATTTTTCCATTTAAATATATGGTAAAGGTTAAGGTTCAAATGGTGATTGAAATGGTGGAAATAAATTGAACTTTAAGTGGTTGTAAATAATTGAAAAAATCATTTTTCATTATTAATTTCTGAGAATTTATTTAATATTTAAGTAGAAACAGTTAACAAAAATCGAAAAGGGTGAGGGAAACTTTTTTACTTGATTTCATTTTTAAAAATTTCGCATAACCTTTTTTATTTCTTCTAGTCTGTCTAGCTTTTTTCACGAAATTCGAAACTAGACAATATGAAAATGAAAACGTTTGCAATTTGCCAATTACCTTTTTATTATTATTTTTATATTCATATATTTTGATCGAATCCTTCAATTTCCTCGCCCACTCAATCCTCGCACAACCTTTGCTTTCTGTCGATGTTTGCGAAACAAAACAACCCGAAATTGCTATTTGGTACGAAATTGTTCTTAAAGAATAAAGAATATTGACATTTTTTGCGTGGATGATAGTTGACAGCATTGATGCAAAAGGTATAAACTCCGCAGTTCGCTGTTTCGCATACAGACACACAAGCACACATACATGAACACACCCGAAATCCCCTGCTTCTCTTTGATGACTGTCTGTTTGCACTTTTTGGTTAAAGTATGAAATATAATTTTGGCCAAAACAACCTTGAGCATTTACGCATCAATAACTCGGTAAGAAGTGAAAAACATGACGATGACAGTTAGGTTGAAATGAAAATAAATAAAAAATACGTATATGTAGTAGTCAACACTCTTGACACTGAAAAAAAAACGTTTAGATTATTTAGATAGTAATTGTCTAAACTGGTAATGGTTGTGGGAAAAGTCGTACAAAATATGAGAAATCGTTAAAAAGAATTTCGCTTCAAATTCAGAATATTTTAATATTTTGTGGTAATTGAAAAACCATACGAAATAAAATTTTTTTTTTTCAAAAATCGTGCGATTTAAAAAAATTTTTTTTAAATAGAAAAAATTGTATAATATTAGGAAACGTAAAAAAATTGTAACGGATTTAAGATCCCATCGAGTCTATAATGAAAAATCGTCCAAAAATGAAAAATCGTCCAAATAATGAAAAATCGTCCAAAATAGAAATAAAAAATTTCGCAAATCATATGAAAAATCGCTCAAAATCACAAATCGCCTTACAAAAAATAGTCGGAATTTCATTTTCATTATGGCGATTTTTCATTGCAATTTCAAGTGATTTTTGATAAGCCATTTATCATAAAAAAAAATCGGCCAAAATAAAAAGATTCAAAAATCAGAAAAAGGACCACAAAATTTTTCGCCAAAGGAACATGATAGATTTGTGACATCCTAAAGTGTATGAAAAAACAATATTTTCCTTTCATTAAAAGTTTGGGACTATAAAACTTTTAGCTTTTAGGGAGATTTTAAAATAATTATACAAATTTAATTTCTTAACCAAATTATTTTCAGTGTCCGTCAAGTTGCTGTTTTGTTACCTTTATCCACTTCAGGTGTTAGTGTTTTTCCTTATTTTTTTACTTCTTTTTTTTTGGATTCTTTTTTATGTTCTTATATTTGCCCTTTTTCATATGATATCGCTTTTCTCTGCTGGTGTTGCTCCTGCTGCTGTTTACTTATTCCTAACCTGTTTTCCGATATACATATTTTTTTTTTGCCAATGTTTCTTATTTTGGCTTTTGTCAATGGGTACGCATTTCAATTTGCCTGGTAGCAAGAGCCGCTCAAAATTGCAACTTAAGTGCTTTTGCCAGTGATACTTTTTTTCATAGTCGGCGCGTTTGTTGTTGTTGCTTCTGGTGTTGTCGAGAAAACACAAATGCGTTCATTGACTTTTTACATATTTGCGGTCGTAAATTTTAGGCTGATAGAATTAAAGTGAGGTCGAGAAATTATCAAACGCAAGAGGGAGGCGTTAAAGAATTCTAAATAAAAATTATAATAAAAGCTTGAAAAGGTAATTGCAGTTGGAGGTGATTGCAGGAGTCAAAATTAGGGAAAAAAATACTTTCATTTCTCAATTATAAAAAAAAAATTTTCTAATTTTGGTCAGTGTCCTTTTTGGATTCAGCAGGCCACTACAAAAATTTACTTTATACCAATATCCATCCCGTCCTCAACCTTCTCTCACTCACTGTTCAATACAATTAAACCAGAGAGGGAGAAGCTGAAACTGTTACTAAAAGCCCAACAACAAAAAAGTGACAAGTCAAATATCGCTAGCAATAATGAAAACACAAGCAGAAAAACCGAAATAAGACAGCAGCCCAAGTTACCCACAACAAACGCAAATTCGAGAGCTGAGCATCTAATCCTGTCACACACAAGCACACAACCAACACATAAACACAGGCGGGCTTTTTCCAAATTCCTATCAAATGCTACTATGACAACACATAAATAATCTTCAATTTCGTAAAATTCTACTTTTTTTTGGGGGGCTTTTTTTTACACCAAGCTCCTCCATGTTGTCTTGTGTTCTTTATTAGGTTTTTTTTTCCTATTTCTTCGGTTGGCAAGCGAACTGACAAAATACGAGCAACCTCAGGTAAATAAGGTGTTGAAAGTCACACTAACAAAACAGACACACGTCACGGCACCAATAATGAAAAAATATTCGAAACAATTTTTTTGCTTTTGTGATTGAAGTAGAAAATGTTTACTGCAGTAAGATACACTGGAAGAAAATGTGTGCGTATAGGAAAGGACAGTTAAAATGTTATGATAATGGCTGACTCAGCGTTCAGCAGTCAGTTGAGTAAAATGCTGATGAACTAACTGTTCCTTCTTAGCTTTCATCACTAATCGATTAGTGATTAGAGCACCCCCAACTGCATTGTCTTCTGAATGCACCCAATGACAATGTTAGTAATACTGATATTGACTAATTCTGAATAATTCTGTAACTGAGTCATTATTTTAATTTTAATGTCACAAAAAATCCAATCACACGGTATGACGATTTATTTACAATACTGCAATGACGTTTGACGTCACTATCATGACAGTGTTTACGACAGTAAGTATATGATAATAACAATGACTATGACATTCACTATGACAGTTACTATGACAGTAAATATAACAGTTTTGTTGACAGCTACCATGACAGTTACTATGACAGTTAATATGACAGTAAATATGACATATTACTGTAAAAAGACATACATCTGAGCTCAGTATTAAAAATATATTTCAAAATGGTGCACCCACCTAAAAATAGGCATCAAAAAAGGGGTGGAAAGCAATTTTAAAAATATTCCTCAGAAAATATGACATGTGGGCGGTTGAGAAGATTTCCGCAAGGTTGTTGGTAACAAAAAAAACGTGAAACTCCAAAGCGCACGTGGGGTAATTGACAGCCAGTCTGATAAGTGAAGAGCAAGCGTCTGTGCCACCACCACTACTCGACTGTATAGTACGTGGATATGAGTGTGACGATTGGCAATTTTCAGTTTATATTATAAATTCATTTTTCACCAAAGTACTTTGGCGGCTTTTCATGTACTTCTCGTACTCGTACTCGTACCCTTTGCAAGGTAAGTACTTTGTACTTTTGTACACATTTACCTTGAATCAAATCGTGAAATACTTGGTAACACTCGCTACGTGTAATCATATGCAGCAGCACCAGCAATAGCACTCTGGAAAATATATATATTTTATTAAATTTCAATTTATGTTTGTGGTACGTATGCACTGGTAGCAGCTAATAATTTGCTCTTTGTGGCACGAAATTGCTCCTTAAGGACAATCATCTTCACATTCAAAAGCATGTGTGCACAAAAATAAATAAAAAAGCAGAACAGAACAGAAAAAGTAGCAAATAATGTTCGCTTTGTGGTTATATTGAAATTGAAAAAGCTTGCAGAGCGAAAACGTTTAAAAAGAAAAACGAATACTGTCAAATCCTGAGGGGGCCATATCCTGGTATTTTCTCATTTCGATAATGGCCCCTTTTGATGCATACATCAAATGTGTCAAATGTCAATAAAACGGAAAAGGTTAAACGTTTAGCTAAAATTAAATTTTAATTAAGTTTGAAGAAAAAAGTGTGTTTACCTACCCAAAAATATAAATCAATTAAGCAGGTAAGCATACAATTTTGTATAAATTATGATTTTCTCTGGTAAAATTCAAGAAAACGCAGTCAACATTTGCTCATACTGTTAAGTGAATCTTATATCCTGTTTGTTCATGAGTGTGTGTGTGTGTGGTTTGTGTGCGTATGCTTAAATGTGCATCATCAACACTTTAGCACACACCGCTACTTGGTTGCAGTTTCTTCTGTGGCTGATTATGTCAAAAGTCAAAAATGTTAGCTCAAATGTTCTACGAAGCGTGCTGGTTGTTCTTCGTTTTTCCTTCCTTCCTGCCTGTCCGTGCTCCTTTGAGTCAAATGCACATATGTCCACACGTAGTACGGGGTAAAGTTCAACTGTTCATACGTTAGTAGTTTGTATAATTGTTGAAGTAAAAGTATTTTTTAATTATTCATCTCAGAAATAAATTGTTTTGTTTGCATTTAAAAATATCTCACAAGTGAAGAAGTTGACCTTAAAGGGTTTACCACACTGGAAATAATCGAAAATGTGATTCTTAAATATTTGAACAAATGCGTTTCATAGCAAAAAGGTGACAAGAATCAATGTTTTTTTACACTTTCTAAATTGGAGTTGCTCATGCAAATAGATCAAAAAATAGTTTTAAATTCGCTTCAAAAGAGTCTCCTGCCAGGGGAATATGCTCATTTTCTAAGTGGGCCAGGGAGGCAACAATAAGAATACATGTTTGGGTATTTTTGTCTGATTGTGAAGACCTTTTTTCCTGTTATCTCCCATAAAATACTAGACCAGCACAAGAAATCTTCTACTTAAGACTTTTTTCCTTTTATATATATTATTTGTTTCTTGATCCATACCTACTAAAAAGTGTGTGAGTTGCCTAGGCAGAAAGAAATGTTTTAAAATTAAGGTGTTAATAAATATATGGTTTCTTTATTATGAACTTTAATCATATAGTATGATTAGTAGTCACAAATTCTGTAATTTTGTACATGAATTATGCATAAGAATTGTGAATATATAATGATTAAGGTTTATGATTTATTTTCTTAATCTTAAAGAATAATTATAAGTACATATCTTAGTCATAGAACTGCATGAATTATGAATAACTTAGTTTATTGTCAGCCATAACCGAATCTGTTAGACGTTTATCTATATTTTTGGTTATAACCGGGACAGTGATAATTGTTGTCTTAAAGTTGTCTACAGTAAATCTTTAATACTTCAAAATAAAGGTTTATTTTTGGCATTTCACATAAGTATGTTCCATTAATTTAATTTTTCTAACCCAACCCAAGATCTCCACATTTCCAACTTCCAATTCCACTTCTCAACTCAACAACAATTTTGATGGCTCTCCTTCGAAGAAGTTATCAACTCAACTATGGACAACTCTTTGACAAGAATTTGTAAATTGCCAAAAGCTAACAACTGCAATGGTTTTCATAATATCATAAATGTCAAACGAAAAGCAATCAAAATAAATAAATTCATAAACTTTATCACTGACCTTATCACAAATAGGAAAAGCTGAAGTTTCCCCCCTGAAGCAATTGTATTACTTTGACCGAAAAACAAATTAGATTACTTTCGAAAGGGTCGGCAGCGGCTTGGTTAGGTGCTAAAAAAATAAAATAGAAGTACCAAAAAAAAATAGAAGACCATACTTTCACTTTACTTGGTAATTTTTTTACCAACTGAACTAATTTCCCTTCAAATATAATCCAACGATTAACCATTTCTCTTGTATTTTTTTTAAATTCTCTTCATGTCAGTGGATCGAAATACCGATCATAGGGCACTTTAAAATGAAACAATTAAATGAAATGTTCTCCAATGCAAAAATTTACAAGGAAGCCCGACCAAAGCACAGTTGAGCACTCTTGATGCCAAGCACTACCAAGCAAACAACAATTGCATTACATGGACAGTAACGTGGCAGCAGCAGCAATGTTATTTCAAACAACAAAAACAAAAACACCAAACAAGACTGACAAAAGTGGAGCAATCTGCTGAATGTTACAAAAGTAACATTTCCAAAAGAAGAAGAAATTGCCAAAAAAAAAAAAAAACCAAAACGAAAACACTCAAGCCAATAAGCAATGCAAAACGAGCGACAGTGAGTGAGTGAGTGAGTGAGAAAAGTGAATAAGAGATCCTGATAACGAAATGAATGCCTTAATTCATAAAATGTGAAACGAGTGAAGGCAGCCAGCAACCGGAAGTCTAACATGAAATATCCTGAAAACAACAATAGGGCCAACAGGAAGTACGACACAACACGGCACACAAACAGCCCAGGCGTATACGAATGCCCTTTGAACAACAAGTAAACAAAATTGAAACGAAGGCAGTAAACAAAAACAGAACACTGAAAGAAGGGCTGATGTGAATATACTTGGTCAAGCCAAACTGGTATGAATCGGACATGCTAGCTTTATCAAAGTAACTGCAAACAAAACAATCACACCCACATTACTGACAAGCGCAAAAAAAAAATGAAATGCACTTGTATGTGCGGGGGGCATGGAATGTTCTCCTAGTTCAGGTCAACTCAAAAATTCTAAAAGAATGAAATTTTGTTTTGTATTTTGTATTTGGTTTTTCTAGTCCTATTCCTGAAGTTGTTTATAATGAAATGTTCTTCTTCTTCTTCTTCCTTTTCTGCTTAGTGAAGAAATGCATGTAAAGTGTCATGTCATCATCTGGTCTTCTCTGTGTATTGTATCCTGTCGTGTATGTGGCCTTTACCTGGCTTTGATGGCCTCATTGTATTTCCTCGGGCCATTGTTGCCATTCAGTAAACAACATGCTTCTTCCGTATTTTCCAAAGTTAATTAAATGTCAATTACTATTTTGTTTTGCTCCAACTAACCTCATTTGATATTACATGATTTTTTGGCAACAATTTTTAATATTAATGTAATCATACAATAATAGATCGACAGCGTCGATATGTGAGGATATTTTTACATTTTAAATGAACAAGAAGAAGAACTTTTGATGTGCGCAAATAGATTGCAGATATTACATATAGTTGATCCCAGGAGGATTGCCATGGCATTTTCATTCGGTTCAATTTTAGAGAATGGACAAATGTTTCAATTAAAATTATTAATAAGGGGATGTTGGCTAATGTGGGACGACACCTTGGACAATTGTAATTAGGACAATCGCAGTTTGTGTGTTCAGAAGAGGTCCAATGAGAATCCGAGGGGAGTCAAGACAGGTCCAAGTGGGATTACAATTTCCAATTAAAATTCCAAAATATATTCACCAATATACACCCAACTAGTTACCGGCTCTGCAGTAAAGAATTTAAATAAGAAAATATGAATATCAACTATACACGCATTGAATCCCAAGCAATCTGTTGAAATCCTTTTTTTTTCCTTGTTGCTGCTGCATTTCACATTACATATTTTGCATCTGAAAAGAAAAAAACCTCCAAGCACCAGCGCATAGATGACATCGTAGCAACATTTGTGCACCATCATAGATATTAATATATACACAACCTGGAATAGAAAATGAATGGATGGATGGATTTCACAACGTCGCCAGAGTAGTATTCTCGGAAGCCACTTACTATTACTACAAACCTATACTGCGGAAAATGCATTACGCCGCTACTATTTGTGTATGCGTGGAATATGCAAATTGCTGCAGAGCGGAATTGCAATTTTCAGAATGCCATGAAATCCCTTGAAAGTCCAATGTGGATGCAAAATGATGGAGAATTTTCGTTGAAATACGTACTAGTATACTTTGAAGAGGTCTTGGAGAGGAAGATACATAGTAAGGTAGGTTGGTAAAAGGTTAAGTATTAGACATTTTGCATTAAGAGATTAAGTAGATAAGTAAGTATCTTGAGGGATTTTAGAGAAATGCTTTGCGTTTTCTTTTGCAAATATTCCAAATTTCTATAATGCTACAATTACAAATTAATGGGTATTTCACAGCAACAGCCATGACAATTTGTCGAAAGGAGAATAATAAATTTTCTTGAAGTGGTTGAATGCTTGATGGCGCCTTTGAAATGATAAAACGTTTTTAAATCAATCACATAAATATTGAAAATATCAAAAGCAGTTAACTGTTTTTGACTGAATCCGTCTGCCTCCACATCATCTCGATCGTGTCCACAATACCCTTTAGTATACAAAAATGTATTGTCACTTCAAATCTGGAATATCCCAAAACTGAGTCAGTTGAAAAAGACGGCCCCCTCAAGGATATAACAAAGAGAACAGCAAGTATTCACTTAACATTCACCAAGCAGACAGACAAACAAACAACAACAACAAAAGGGGTTTCAACAATACACAACAACCACAAAGCCACATAAAGTGGGCAAATCAAACCGAAGAATAAGTAACGAAAAAGAAATTGTATAATAAGGTATTGCAGAGATGTTAAGTATTGCAGAAGGCAATTTGTCAATGCATAATTGTGGATTTTTATACACTCTACTTCATTTGAGTTGGGTTATATAAAGTTGAGACGAAGAAATGTTTGCATTCTTCTGGGGAAAGTTAATTCAATTGAAAGTGGAGAAGAATGTTTTTCATAACCAATAGTATACTCTCAATTCGGTTATGAACGGTCTAGCAAATGAATGAATGTACGCACTTTTGTTGTCTGTAAATTTGTCATATCATTTGTCAGACAATCGGTAAGGGACAGATCAATTGTTTAATCATTTATAAAACTACTCAGTGGGTATTTTAACCAAAATTGGAACAAAAATCTGGAATATTGTGAAATTTTTGTCAGTCTCACAAAAACAGCTGACTTTTTGGTATATTTATACCCCCACACACACTGTGGCAGGGTATACTCACTTTGTCACAACGTTTGTAACGCCCATAAGGAGGCGTGTCCGGTATGGAAAAGTATATATATTCTTGATCAGCATCACCTCCTGAGTCGATTTAGCGATGTCCGTCTGTCTGTCCGTCTGTCCGTCTGACTGTCTGTCCGTCTGTCCCTCTGTCCGTCCGCACGATAGAGGTCGCAGTTTTGGAGATATCGACTTGAAACTTTGGGTACATGTTTTTCTCGAATCAAGTTCGAGAATCAGCCAAATCGGACAAAAACTGGGCGTGGCTCCAATACACCGAAAAAAAAGGTAAAAATTTTTTATTGTTGTATTCGATTGGAAATGTTTAGAAACGTATTTTTGACATGGTCCGAGGTTCCGAAGCCACATATATAAGGGTCTGAATGGGGTCTTGAGACCAAAATTTTTTTTTTGGTGGATTTGATTGGAAATGTTTAGAAATGGATTTTGGACATGGTCCGGGCTCTAAAACCACCTATAATTGGCTCAAAATAGGGTCTTGAGACCACATTTTTTGTATGTTCGAGGTACTTCTTCCTACTGTGTGGGGGTATTTCAGCTTCGGTATAGCCGAAGATAGTCCACTCTCTAGTTTTAGTATCATAAGGTATACAATTAAATTTTGTTCCAAAAAATGTTAGATTTTTGATATATAATTTTTAAAATTTACAATAAATACATCCAAACATTGGTCAGATCATCTGGTGAAGCATTTGTCCGACTAAATTACCATTAAGCCAAAGTCTTTAGCACATTATTTGTCAAGACATGAGTAAGCTCAAAAGATAGTTCAATTATTATCCCTTTTATCAAGTCAGAGTTCCGATTGTCTCTCAGGTCATTTTTAAGTTAATTTGTCACAACATTTGTCAAACCATATGTATATTGAGTATCAGTGAGACCAACTGTCCCTTTATGAGTCCCTTATCAATTGCAAATACTCATTTATTTTTAAATATAGCTAGCCAAAATTCAATTATTTCCTTGTGAACATTCTGTGTAGGCTATTTCATAGCTAGAACCCACATGATTTAATCGAAAAAGATTTTTCCGCATTTTTCGATGGCGATGCGATTGACATTAAAAAAGGATTTGTCGCAACCAGGGTCAACGCAATGACATTTGAAGCTCAAAGAGTTGAGAAGACGTTCGTGCGTTTTTAAATTACAATTTTGTTGGATGAACACCTTTTTTTTTGGAGACTCTGCGTAGCATGAAAATGACATTTAAAAAAAGAATTTAAGAAAGTTAGCGGATCCTGCCTACTATTAGGTATTACGTACTTTGAAACTTTTGGGAGAAGCATCAGTCTATGAAAAGTTTTTCAATTAATACTTAAGTGTTTTGAAAATTGATGCCATTTTCTTTTTTTAATATAATTTCCTAGAAAGTACAAATATTATCTTGAAATATAATAAATTAATTAACTATGCCATAAGGAAATGTTATACTTTCCTAAACAAAAATATATTTTCTTCTCCCCTTTAAATTGAATTATTTGCTCAAATTTATATTTCACCCAAAGGCTCACATTGTGCTTCACATAATTGTGTATGTTTCCCATAAATGGAAAATATTTACTGCAAATGCATTACATTTCCCAGAAATGATATTAATTACGTTTCCAGAAACATACCAATACGCCCAACCCTATAAATTATCATATACAATTCCCTTAACTGAAGAGAATCTCTAGGTTAAGCATTTCGAGTGAATTTAAACTGAAATTAAATAATTTATATGTACGTGTGCATGCGGTTGTGTGCGCTTGATCACTCGTCCATTCAATTTGAAAGTCCTTTTCAATTTGTTGCATTTGTTCGCCCATTTCGATTACCGCAACCAACTAAGCCAAGTCAAACCAACAGCACCAACACGCATCAGCCATTGTGGAAATTTTCCATTGAGACGAGACGACATGAACGTGAACTGCTTCTGGTCGCTACCATATTTTACGCGGCAAATTTTCCGTAGAGCGTGCATACGGTCTTCCGTTTCCTGTCTGATGTATGTATGTATGACCGTACGTCAGTTCGTCTGTTCATGTGTCCGTCGATCTATCCTTCCGTTTTGTATTTGTATGTCTGTCCTTACAACGTCTGACTGCCTGCCTGCCTCGCTGGCTCGCTGGCTGGCTGGCTTGCTTGCTTCCTTCCATACTTGCTGGCTACCCCCAAGAGGAAATGTTATGCTTTGACGTCTGCCATTTAATTGGTATCTTTGCACTTTGCTTAATAGACTAAATTATTACGTTGGCTTAAACTGCATGTGGGAATTGCGCGGAATTGTTAAGGAGCATAAACAGAACAGGCTTGTATGTGTGAGTGAGTGTTGGAAAGTTCTGTGTATACGTATATGTTGGTTCTGGTGCATCCTCATCGTCATCGTCGTTTGCTTGGAATCTGGGAGCAGCCGCAAATTGACATCATTTGAAAATGTTAGCAATTTGCCATTACATGGCAATAACCAGCTGTTATATGCTATTATATGCATATTTATGAACTCATGCCATTTTCCATAACCTAGTTATTTAAGGTAAAAAGAGGGTGGATTGCTTGACTGTGGTGAGTGAGTGGGCTACGAGCTTGTCAATTGAGGTAAGTTGTGAAAGGAAAATTATTAGGTAAATATATAAATTTTTTTTCGCATAAAAATACACTTAAGTCTATAAGTTTTTCCACAGAAAAGTGTGCTCTGTTCTTACTTACATGTAAGTAATTCTTTTGGTTACTGAAAATTGGTTCAAGGTTCCAGCTCGAACTCCTTTTGCTCAACACCATTTTTTAAGCATTTTCTGAACTGATTTAATGGCTTTATTGTATGAAAGTACCACAAGCATATTCCACAACCATACACAAATTGTGTCACATTTTTTTCCTCATTTAATTACCTTTCATAAATGTGGCATTCCATTCGCGTAGCTTTCCTACTGGTCTTTTTATGGCATTTCAAGTGATTTAACCTATAAGTACAGGTCTATGGCTAGCTTAATCAAAATTAATTCAATTTAACTCACATTCAAAAATTTCTTTCAGTGTTAAACGTTAAATGTGCACACACACATCAAAATTATTCATTTCATTTCCTTTTCTATTTTTTTTTTTTGTATTTATTTTTTCGCTACAACTTTGACCTTTCACGGTTTAAAACGTGTGCGCTACGAAATCGTGATATTTCACACGGTTCAAATCGGTGGTGGGTTGTCATGTGAATGAATATAAAGGCGATGTGTGTGAGTGGCTTTCAAGCATAAAGCGTTACACATTTCTGACACTTTGTAAAATTAATGACATTCATTTTAAAGTGATTTACAGCGCTCGGGTTTCGCCGCGCTTTTTATGAGGATCTCCCAAAAGAAATGAAAATGCAAATGAAAATGCAAATGAAAACGAAAAAAAAATGGTAGGTATCAAAATGAAAATGGAAAATGGAACCTGAGATTCAACAAGTGAAGCGAATTTCACACTCACACACCAGTGAACACACACATTCCCATTTACACCGAAAAGACCACGCAAAGGTGTTGGTATGAACGATGATGACTGATGGTGGTGTCGATATACCTCAGAGTCTGCCTTCTTCTACGTCAGTTCATTTAGGTTGCAATTTAAGCGCTTACGTTAGCCGCACACTACCGCACCTCAATGATTATAAATCTAAATCAGTGGAAGAAAAAAATTCCATTTAAGCTTGACTGCGCCGCATGCGTTTCCGTTGCAAAAACAAATTTCAGAAAAAAAAAAAAAACATCCCAAATCCTTCTCTATAGACTTTATTAAAAAAAAAATCCGAATCATTACAAATGCTGTGACCTTTAGCGCGCCAGTGTAGATTTCAGTTAACGACAGAGCAACAACGATGATGATGATAATGAAGATGATGATGATGGTGTTGGTATTGGTATTGGCAACCGCAGAGCCATGCTTGCGGAATTTCACGCATCGATGGAGGCCGGTGTTTAAAAACGTTCTCATTGACTGTGAGAAGTAATTTTCGGAGATGAGAATGGAAAATTCTGGATTATATTTTTTTCATATGAACTTTTATGGATTTTAGGCAATTTTGTGTGCGACAGTGTGTGTGAAAATGCTAATATTTTCACCCAAAAAATATGTTAATCGAATACAAATATTTAAATGGTTTGTAAAATTCCAGAATTTCTGATTTCATATTATGACAGGCTTTTTTATACCAGTAATGTTGCCAACTCTCTATAATGATGGATCGAATTAGAGGTAAAAAAAAAACGTAAATAGAATTTAAAACGGAAATGGAAATCGAAAAATGAAATCCAAATGGAATGGAATTTCTGCACAAAAAACTCAAGTAAAAGTCAAGCTCTTCGGTATCTACTACACTAACAGATTTTTTGGAATATTTAAGGGTTTTTCTTAGAATGATTGAGCAAATGTTCTTAACTCTCCAGAACCAGATTAGATCATGTGATCTGAAAACATTACAAATTCGAAATTTCTTTTCCAAATTCAATTGCAAGTAGACACATTTCCATCACTAACAGACCGAAGACAATTTTCTAACTGAACTGTGAACCTTTCAAAACATATATACTTGTATATTAATCTTTAATCGTTTATTTCTTTATTTTCATATGACCTTTGATTTGGCAGCCCCTGCCAAATGCACCTTTACGCCGACAAGCTTTTAAGACTAATCACTTGGGGGTTTAAGGCTACCCGGCGGACCATAATGCATGCACACAAGTAAATGTTCCATCTTAAGCACAAGTTAATGTGAATGTGGCGATGTTAATATGACTTAAAATTCTTTGTGAGCATTAAAATTATGAAACATTAAAAATTAAACAGTTAAAAAAAATATAAAGTTTTCCCGCCCAGACGCTTTTTCGTGTGATTTTTATGAGTTTCGTGATTTTTATGTTGTTTATGATGGCGACCCAGCTCCTAGCACATTAACCCTTATCCCAACATTAAACAAATTTTGCATATGTTGGCAGTTTTTATTTTTGTAAATCTTTTTATATGACATTGTCGTGTTTTTTTTAGCATCCTCCCAATGGGCTTGTAAACTTAATGGCTTTTAAAAGCCTCTTTGCAAGGCTCATCTCGTAAAAAAATCGAGTAAGAGGGAAAAAAATCTCACCAAAGCAAATGCTTAAAAAAATGATGATGGCACTTAAAAAAGTTATTTTGACACTTAGTGAAGCACCAAAAAGTGTATATAAAAGGATACTCTACACCAACAGCTATGAAAAGTTATTAAATTGCCAATATATACTGCTGTAAGCTTCGCAGAAATGCATTTAATTTTAAATCAAAGACAGAAAGAGAAAACCAAGAATGAATGTCTCCGGAAATGCAATCAAATTTTATGAAATGCAGCAAATTATTATTCCTCTTAAATGTCATAATTCAGGGAGCTGAGCAGCGATTCGAATTCATTCTGTTGAAGCTACGAAATTAAAAGCAAATAAAACGATTCACATTTTATTGTCCATTATCCAGGAGATTATTTATTATTCCTCTGAGAGGGTGGATGAATCACAGAGAGAGTTTTTTTTCAATAGCAAGTCAATTTAAAATTTGTCAATGCTTATGCTACAATTGAGGCATTTAAAACCCAACCGTATCGCCATCTGAACTCCTATTAATTTCCCCACAAACATTATCAATTTGTAAAATTCCACATGATGTGTGCGACCCATTTTGAATGCTTCAATTGTATTTTGTTTTTAGACCATTTGCTAAGAATAATGAAGGGACATTGGTATGGCACTCTTTTATATACATACTACAGTGGAATGATAACATCTTAAATATGATTTTTTTCAAAACCAATTTGGTTAGACAGACTTACGACGGTATTATCCATCTCTGAGTTTTTTTTTTAATATTTTTAAATGTTTTATAAATAAAATTAAATCCTTCCAGAAGCCAGCAATGGACCTAGAGAGCTGTAATTTCACTTATATGTCCTACGCACCGATAGCTTGAGACACCCGAATTTTAATACTCAAAAAGGAGGTGTGTCAGCTCGAAAATAGTAGGCCTGAAGTCCGCGGTGGACCTGATATATTCCGTGAAGCCATGGAAAGAGATTCCCGAGTAGGATTTCTAATTTTTCCAAAAATGGGCCCGATGGCAATACGAAATGTGGGCGTTTTAGTCGAAGTTGGACTGTGAAAAGTAGGCTCCCCTGAAGCCACCGAAGGGCTTTGAGAGCTTCAACTTCACATATACATAGAAGGGGGTGTAGCGCATCATGCTCACCTGCAGTCATCAGTGGACCTAGAAAGCAGTAAGCCAACATACAAATTATGTGAAAGCATGTTTAGAGATTCTCGATCAAGGGTTTTTCATTTAGAAAGAGGGCGTGTCAGTGAAAGTGGGGTCGAAAGAGGCAGTCCAAGGGCTGCTAAAGAGATCGATAAGGGGGTCAATGGGGGATATAGAGACATAAAAGCGAATTTATCATAAATCTTCATTTGACATTAAATTTTCTATGAAAAATTTAATGAGAAAGATTAACTTATGGCAAATTCCCGTTTATGACTTTACATATGACGAATTGCGAAAACCCTTTATATTTTACTGCATAATTCGGACAATTTTGTATGAAAAAATTTGGGAAATAAGTAATTCTAACAATTTTATGTTGTTAAAATATTTATTACCTTAATATGTGTGTAGCTTAAGTAAAACTTGAACAGAATTTATCCTTATTGGAAATTCGTTTTACATTTTCTTATTTTTGTTCTACTGTTCTTCCAGAAAATAAATTCTTTTCCCACAATTTGCATAAATTTCCTTGCATATTTTTACTGACTTCAACAACTACCATCGGGTGATGCAAATGACCGATAAATGATGATACATGTGCGGTGTGCAGTAACCAAGTGGCGGCCTACAGTCACATCCATGGACTTGCTCGCTTGCACGTATGTCTGTGCATTGCCGTTCGCTCGCTCTCGGGAAATCAATGTAAAATGCAACAATTGGTGAAAAATTGGTAGAATAAATGGCGAAAAAATATGGTTTCATGTTTTCGAACAAGAAAATATGGTCATACTTAATATGAAATATGAAAATGATAAAAGGCAGAAAAGAAAAATAACCTCAGCGACGATAACTGATAAATTATTAACCGAAATGCCCAGCGAGAGGAGAGGGCCCATGGTTATAATGAAACGGAGGAAAAGAAAAACGAAAGAATACAAAAAAAAATGATTATAAAAAACATGAAGAAGACCCTTAACAAAGGAAAGATGGCGGCCAAGCATTATAATATAATAAAAATCAGCCTGTAGGATATTTGAACTCGGCTCGACTAGCCGAAGTGGCAAAATGGCATTATCCTGCGTTGAAAACTGGATTTTTTTTATAATTTATCACAAAGAATATTCCATTTGTTTCTATAAAAGGGAGAAAACGTCTGGTTTACATTGCTTAATAAAATTAATGGTCTTCGCTCATTTCAATAAATTATAAATTAATTCGAGTTTAATGAAAAATAAAAATAATCTAAATTGCACAGACACGGGAATTGAATTTATAAAAGCGTTTGTTTCAACCTTTTAAAAATTTCATTTAATCCTTTCAATTTACTCCTTTCATTTCATTTTCATCCTTGCACAAATTCTCTTTACTGCCATGAAGCTCGCATGAAATGAAATTCATCCGTCGTACACTGTTCTACAAATTCTCGATTTAATGCATTTAATCGATTTATCTGGATGTGCGTGTGTGTGTGTGTGAATGTGTGTGAGTGTGTGTGCTTGTATGTTTTGTGGTTTTCACTTTCGTTAGCCATAAACGTTTCACATTCACATAAAAGTTAACCTCACAAAAGGATATCGGTTAGTATCGTTAGTACATCTACGTTATAGCTGTCCCTTTCTAATCTACTCAACGTGATTGGGTTTGCCATTTAACATTTAACACTGACAGAAATTTATTGCAATTGGAAAAATGTATTTTTTAAAGTTTTTTTTTGTTTCTTCTCGATTTGCAGCTCCTACAGAAGTCGTTAGTGAAGAAACCAAGCCTTTCCAATCAAACATTGACCAGTGATCACACTTAGGAAGCGAGATGAGCCTCTTCGAACGCTTGATATCAGGCAGTGGCCATAGCTTCCTTTTTTATGTTACAAGTGGTTCCAGCGGACCATCTGTTCTCGTCTTCTCGTCAACATCACTCAGTGCTTTAAATTTCGTTAACTTTGCCTAAATATTCTAGAAGCCAATCACATTTTTCTCTCAGTGCTCTTGGCATTTATTTTTAGCTTTATGCATGTATCGCTTTTTCGTTTTTAGCCATCTTTGAAATGTCTTATTATCTGCTGCACGTATATGACGATGATGTCTTGTGAATTTTTGTTGAGCTTTTGGTCCTTTTTTCGTTGATACATTTTCGTGGTGTTGTTGTTGGTATTCTTTTTTTTTTGGTTTAATTCTTTCTCATGTCCTTTTGGGAATCCCAATGACATCGCTTTGTAGTTGTTGTTTTATCCGTATCTGCGCTATGTGATTAAAATTGCAACGACAACATGTCATAAACGTTCAAGTTGCGGCAAATAAAAAAAAAAAAGTTCATACATAAAATAGTTAAACAAGTTCAATGCACTCTAATTGGTTTTCAAGGCTTGAACCCGCCAGGACTGTGTTCACTCCGTCACCGTCACTGAAGTGTATGATTATGACGCTTTGGGATAATTTCGAAAATTTTCGTTCATAGATCGCTGGAGATTTGTGTGGTTTATTTTTTGTAAAAGGAAAGGAAAAAAATGAAAGTTCATGAATTCTTTAAGATGATGAAAGGACAAAAGGTGGTATGGATCTTGACTTGAAAATGATTTGAGAACATTTTTACATTTTTTAAACTTCATTAAAAAGTTCCTTCAATTTTAGGAAAGGTGTTCATCATTTTTTTTACAAAACTCTGTTCATCCTTTTTCTTTTAATTTGTTTTTTCTTTGTTAAAAATCACGTTGGAAACTTTTCCATTAAAGAAAATATGTCTGTAATCACCATGAAACTCACTCGGCTCACTTTCAAGTAATTAAAAACCCTAAAAATGTTTAAGCAAAACCTCAAACAAAAAGAGTTACCAAAGCAAAACGAGAAAAGGCAAATCTATACGAAGGTAAGAAAGCACACCATTTGCGGCTAAAGAACTAATTTGAACCTTCAAAAGTCAGGATAATACACAAACACAAGAACATTAAACGGTTTTAATAATTTGACACCAAACCAACTCTACATGATAAAAGTGAGGTTATGTCAAGCACAAAAAGAATATAAATTGACAATTTTTATACTTTAATCAGTTATAACTGCTTTCTTTTTAAGCCCGAATTCTTTTAAAATATTTTTACCTTATTTAATTACCTTTCCGAAGTGGTACATTGCATTTTTCTAGGTGCTGTACTTCCAGGCTGTTTTACAAAATTGTTGATAGCTGCACACCTTGTTCAGTCATTGACAGCAAAAGCCCGTAAAGAAACAAGTGTTCCTGCGTGAGTTCCAAACAGCCATTATCAATGTGTGTTTTCGCCTACCAGGAAGCAAGTGTTTGAAAACGCACCTACGCCTTTATTGCGTTTGAACTTTAGCAAAAGTGGCAAGCTTGAAATTAAAAACCTTTCAACTATTTATAGAAATCCAGTGCTTCCTCGTAGCGCATCTACACTTTGGCAAGACCGTAAGGCAATTCGTGTGCGCTTGTTTAAATTTACAAAAACAAAAATAATACAAAAGAATTTAAAAAAGTTTACTGCAAATGATAACAAACAACACGAATAAACAACCAACAAGCCGACATTTAACGCCATTATTTTTTTTTTTTGATTTTTTTCCGTTGCAAAAAGAGGATTAAAAAGAATAAAATGCGCGTGGAGTAAATGGAAAAGTACCCAAAGGATAGATGCAAACGAAGGATGCCAGGATGCCACGCTTAAGCAGTGCAAACATGCTGAGAATGTTGAAAAAAAAAAAAAGGAAAGTAAAGACAGTGCACAAGCACTGAAACTACAAAAGTTGAGGATGGGTAGACGAAAGCATAGACAGCGAGAAGGATTCACCCGGATTCAGCCGATAAACGGACTAACAGACTCTGCGGCCAGGAAACGGAAGCATTTCGCATTTGCAGTAAACCTGTTGGCGAAAAAATGTCACAGCTTCATAAAATCCAACAGTGTAAAAATAAAAAACCAAAACAACAAAAAATTGCATGTAAAAATAAAGTGCAGCGGCACTTTGTCGAGAAGTACAGAAGCATCAGCGTTGGAGGATATTTTTAAAAATGTCACCTCTGGGCGAAAATAAAAATAAATGCAAAGCGAATCGCAACCAAAGCAAAAATAAAAATAAAACCATCATTTGTGCCTTGGATAAAATTTAAATTTAAAAATAAACTGCAATTTCCATTCCTAGGCAGGAAACGGAACATCAAATCTTACTAATAAATAAGGAAAAGGAAATATCTGCCCACACCAAAAACTCCACACCCAGCACCTAGTTGCAAGGTTAAGTCTAATGTGGGCGTCATTATCCTTTCCATAAACACTACTCCACATATGATACTAACGAAGCTAATGCCAGCATCACGCCACCGCCAAAGCCGATTTGCATTTTACAACCAACTGCGATGACGACGATGCTGCTGATTATATTCCCCATACAATAGAACTCACCTGATGATGCTAGTTGGAAGCTAGCAGTACACAGTAGAAGGTAGAAGTAAATTGCTGCTTCGTTCGGTTGATTGAAAAACTTTTAATGATTGCTGACTACTTAATTGAAAGTTCATTAGAATTTTCTAGCTTATCTCCGATTTATTCAAGGGCGGAAAAAAACTCGCCTAGAAATTAGATTTTATTATTAAGTGCAAAAATTCATTCAAATCTTTTTTCGTAAAAAAAAACTAACCAAAAATTGACTAAATGTCGTCTATTGTGAATATATATAAAAGAGACGTGTATGTTTGTCACCAGTAGACGCGAAAACTGCAGCACCAATTCTCACCAAAATTTATATATGTGTTCTAGGGGTCGTGAGTCGTGACATAGGATAGGTTTTGACACGCCCACTTTTACCGCCCACAAGTTAGTAAAAACTGCTATATCTCAGACGTTTTTGATCACAAAATGAAATTTGCCATGAACATACTATAAGACCCCAGCCATAATCTGGACTACAAATGGCCGGGAATACACAATGGGGCGTAGCACCGCCCATACAAGTCAATATTTGCAAATGCTGTAATAGCGCTCCCACACAATGTTTTCCAACGAAATTTGGCAGATGGTTTCATGGTTTCAACTCTAAGCTAAATTCAACACATCGGCGTAATTGGACAAAGCGGCGTGGCACCGCCCATACAATTCAATACTTCAAAGTGCCATTCTTGGGCTCCCATTGAATATTCATCAACGGGAAATGGTTCTATGCCTTCACTGCAACATATTGGAATTGGACAGCGGGGCGTGGCACTTCCCATACAATTCAATATTTCAAAATGCTACACTTGGGCTGCCAATAAAAATATGTGACAAATGTTTTCATTAATTTTTGCCTTATAGGCAAAAATAACTTTTTTAGGGCCAGCCAAGCGGACCGGGCCCTGCTAGTTGTGAATAAAAATCGCTCTTAAGCCCAGCTTTCATAATCAATTGCGCTTATTGTCAGTTAAGTGAAAACTGTTTCGCACTTAGTTGTAAATTTCAGGAACTGATATAAGATATGGGAAAGTGTATATAAGGTAACATAGCCGTGCAAAAAAACCATAATTATCCATTTTGGGCGACCGCCCCAGAACCAACCAACAAAAATTTAGTTTTTTTGGGCTTGTACAAATAAAATATTTACCAAAAAAAAAATAAAATTGAGGAAAATATGATGTTTTGGAAAGATATATTTTATTGCACTTGTTTGTTGCTATATTTAAGCCGTAAAGTGCTTTTCATACATGGTCATTGGAGAAACATTGCTGAAGTAGGAAAGAAAACAGATAAACAGTTGAGTCTGCAAACTTTTCATCTTTCTTATTTCAAATCGCATGCATAGTTGCGACATTGCATTGAAACATTGCATAGAGTTTTTAAATCCCAATCTAGCCAATTTTTTTTAAATAGAATTGATGTGGAATCAGCGTAGAATCTAATAATAATCGTTTTCCATATCTGACGAATCAGAGTATTTATCGTAGTAGTTCGTGTCGATGTCGCGGTCGCAGTAGCGGTTGTCCTCGTCTTCACTGAATTCTCTGGGGCATTCTTCTAATTTCAAGTTGGTATTTTTCGTATTGCCTAATGCGATAGACGTTTTATCAATCCTATATTTATCGATGTCCACTACCAATGGTGCCTTCTGCTTTTCTTGGCGCTGATTCAATACCACTATCGCCTCAGCAACAAACGCATCCGTAATATTTCCACAATGTTGCACATTGACAAGCCTTAGCTTGGTACATTTCCCAATTAAATAAAGCAAACCTTCATTTGTGATTGCATCACAGTAGCTAATGTTAAGCTCTTCCAAATTCTCCAACTCAGAAAACTTCCGCAAACACTCATCATCTAAGAGTCTATTATTGGAACAATGTAGTACTTTCAGCTTTGCTAGGCGCGCTATGAATACAGCAATTTTGTAGTTTAACCAATTCCAGTTAACTATTCTGAGATCCTCCAATTGATGGGCATGTTCTTCTAAGGCGACAAACATCCTCTTCCTCACTGGATTAGATTCGATTTGAAGACTTTTTAGTTTGGGCAGGCGGGCCACACATTCGTCGACGATGGTCATTTTAAGATTTTCGAGGTTATGGCAATGGGTCACCATCTCATTGAATTCTATATAAGAAAGGTTGAGACAAAATTTAATGTTGAGCGTTTAAAGTTCCGTCAGCGATTGACACATTTTAATGAAGTAATGAGGGATTATGCTGGTACAACCGTAGAGATTTAGATCTTTTATATTGATCAGCTTATCCAAATGCTTGCCTGCAAATAAAATAAAATGTATTTTCGCTGTATTCTACCGCCAAGACATCTGTGTCCATTCGCAATAGTGTTTTCGGCAGTGTTGCTAGGAAATAACAAAACATTAGCTGCCACGAAAGTAGAGAAACTCGATTTTAGGGGAGTAGACTTGAAGAAAGTAGATATGAGTAGAGAAATTGCTGTCTGAAATATCGAAAAAACCAGATGAACATAACTTTTCAAATGTTACCATCACGCCAGTTCAGAAAATCGAAAAAGTCCACATTTAGAATGGGAATAATCGTAACTTTAAAATTCAGTATCTCGGAAACTAGATTTTTCCGACTCAAAACTTTTGCAGACTCGAAATTGAAACATTTATTTTTTTAAATAGGGGCGTTGCTAAAGCGCTCCGGAAAATCTTTGCTGAAAATATCGTAGTGAAACTTTTTATTTCAGTTTAGCAGCATTATTACCACGGCAAATCTATAGGCACACCACAAACTGCATACACCTACAAAACATGAAATTGGGATTTTCGTAGAATATTTTTATAAAAATGTCACACCAGCCATCAAATAAAAGTAATACTTTTTGGAAAAGCGAACTTATACGCGTTTAATGTTTTCTTATTTACCTGGCAACACCGCCTAAATAACTATTGCGAATGGACATAAACGTTTTGCCGGTAGACCAGTGATGCCTGTTTTGAAGTTTCTTAAACCGCGTGATCAATTGCAATTGGCGCGCACTTGTCAACGTTTGCAGAATGTTTGGCAAATGGCGTGCAAATTGCAATTCAAAGAATTCTGTACGATTGATCTTATGGGTTTCACCTTTTGGGAGATATATAAATTTTTCGAATTGGCTGGACCCAACATAGAAACAATTGAATTGTGGCCTACTGCGGAAAAGAGCGATATTCCTGCACGAAACGTTATGTCGATCGCTAATTTTTGTCGGAATCTTAAGTCATTCCGTTGTAGAAATATCTATGGAGATTCATTTAGTATGGTCAAATTTCTAAAACACATTTCACAGTCTGTCATCAATCTGGAGACAATTGCATGGTCTTTAAAAGACAGTGATATATTGGACATTGCAAACCTAAAGAATTTAGAAAGTCTTACACTAAAAAAAAATTATGCTTTAACAGGTAAAGTGAAATATTTCTTATTTGTGAAATTTTCGAGTTTGCATTTGAATTACGAGAGATTGATCAGCATAGGACACAATTTTTCCTAAATTTAAAATATTTTTATTTATTTGCAGGCAATCATTTTGATAAGCTGACCAATATAAAACATCTAAATGTAGGCAATTGTGTCGCATTAAGGTCGGATTATTTAATGCCCAAACTAAAAAGTCTACAACTCAAATATTTTCCAATTGGGATGCAGGCGTTCGTCGCCTTAGCGGAACATGCTCATCAATTGGAGGATCTCACAATAGTTAGCCGTGATTGGTTGAAATATGAAATTACATCATTGTTGGAGAATTTGGAAGATCTTGACATTAGCTACTGTAGAGCAATCACAAATGAAGGTTCACTTTTCCCAATTGGGAAATATTCCAAGCTCAGTCGTGTCAATGTGCAACATTGTGGAAATATTACGGATGCGTTTGTTGCTGAAGCGATTAAAGTATTGCATAAGCGAAAAGAATCATTGTTGGTGTACGTCCATGGATCTAATATTCATAAAATATCTTCAGCTTTATGCAATAATAATACTAACCTGAAGATATCGCATGAGTTCCAAAGAAAAAAACAATTTTATTGAAAATTTTTGTTAATACTTCTGTTTGAATTACGAATTTGAAGGTAGATGAGCTTTGAAAATGTTTCGTTTACATTCGACAAGTACATAAAATGCTTTATTGATTTAAAAAATGCTTTATCGATAAAAAAAATACAAGGAAAAACAAAACAATTTCAATAATTTCTATTATTATGGGGGAAATCCAAGATACTGAGAACCGATATCCGATACTTGGATAAAGAAAAGCCACCCCGTAAAATTTGCATACAATTTGTACAATGAAAGTTTCACCACAAAAATAAAATGTTTCACCACCTTTCATGAAGTTTCACCACGGTTGTCATAATTTACCACCATAAATTCGTTAAAGCATGGACTACAACCAAATTTATGACAGATAGTGGTAGAATTTTCAAATTGGACGGTTAAAGGCTGGTTATAATGGACGGAACGTAACGTAAGAAATGTAGATTCTTTCCGCCAAGTTCAAACAAAAAGCTGTTTTCTATTTACAATTGAATTTTATTCTGCTGAAAAAGTGCAAAAAGCACAGGGTGTGGATGTGGCATATATGTAATACTTCTATGTCTACGTCACGTCTTGTCACCATCCCGTCAATGCCCATAATGTGAAAATACTCATAGTTTTTTCTATTCCCTTTGTCTAAAGCCAACCATTTTTGTTTTACACATACATATTTAGTGCCTATTTACACTAGGGCGATTCATTTAAAGAGGGAAACCCCTCGGAAACGATTCAGTTGTGCAGATGAGCAGTCAAAATATATGTAATTTGACAGTTATTTTAAACAACTGCGCGATTTCGAGGGGTTTCCCACTTTAAATGAATACCCTTACTATCAAGTTCATGACGGAAAAAATTGAGAAATAGCGTATAAGAATTGGGGTAGTAAAAATGAGATCGAAAATGTGGCGCCGAAAATTCACTCAAAAATCTGAAAATGGGCAACTCCATACTGTCTTTATTTACATTTTCATATAAAAATTGTCAATTCAAAAATATTCTTTATTTACATTTTGATACAAAATTTGTCATATCAAAAATAAAATTTCGGCATGCTCATGCAATGTACCACTATAGACTGTCTGATGCAGCTTCTTCTCAGGAATCAACTCTTTTTTCACTTTCCCTGTGCTTACCGAAATGGAAACTTTGTTTGTTTTTGGCTTCGTTTTTTTACCTAGGAGTCATTGAAAAATCTCAATATGAGATAAATCTCACAAATCTGGAATTCTGTTGACGAATTTATTCACCAGAAACTATTTTATTTTTAACAAAACAATCATTTTGAAAAAATTTTGGTTTTTAGGGATTTTTTTTTTACTGTAAAAACTAGAAATCTGATTTTTGGAAGAAAACAATCTGGCAGCACTGGTCGCACATGATGAAAATTTTGACAGTTGACAGCCGAAGCAAAAATACCAGACTTCATGAACCAGGAGATTTTGTAATTCATTTGCGAAGGATCAGCAGCGAATCTTATTGGCAATTTTATGCAAATTCAATCAATACAATTTTTTATTTCAAGCCTACACCAACGGCTAGTGAATGCTTGCATAGGAAGCTGTAAAGAAAGGCGTTCAAAAAACAGGCGGTGCATGAGACTTTCGGCGGTGTGTGAGTGAGTGTTTGCCCGGAGAGACAGCTGTCAAAATTTGCAGCAACCAACACGGGGTCGGTCGAAAGAATCTAGAAAAAACGAACGGAAAGAAATTTGCCGCTTGGAACGGCCAATTGTGGTGAAAGAACGTTGAACTTATATCAAAGCTGCTTCCACAAGTATTGCAAAAATTCCTTGTTATACAGCCGCCACCTGCCCGACACTAGCCAAGATTACATTACCGAGCTTTTAACGCCACTGCCGACAAAGCCGCCGCCGCCACTCACGCTGCCATTTGAACATACACACGCCGCCATGGACGTTTACGATGTTTACGATGTAAGCGATGATTTGGTCAAGAAGTTGAATGACTGGAAACTCATCGGCATCATATCGGGCAAATTCAATGAACTCAAGGAAAACTACTCGAAAGTGAATTTCGTGGAACACGCCCTCATCGACTTCAAGTACATTGAGAAGATTTCGTTGAATGTGAAACTGCGCGAACAGAAGTGCAATAAGAAAAGTTCGGAATACCGTATGCTGGGCAATGAACAGTTCTCGCTCAAGAACAGGAAATACTTTCAGGTGAAACCTCAAAGCGATTTGGTGAAATTTGAGAAGCTTTTATGTAATAGAAGCGTGACCAAATTTTTTTTATTTGGAATTTTTAAAAATTATTTTTCTTTTTTTACTCAATTCAATTACTTTATAAAAAAAGTTTCAAATATTTTTTAAAAATTCTCAAGATTTTTTTTCGATTTTCTGACTAAAATACATTTTTTTTACTACCCGCCCCAATCACATGCGCACAGGCCCTGGAATTGTACAACAAAAGCATTTGCTATTCGGAACCCGGCTCCGAAAATCTCTCCATTGGCTATGCCAATCGCTCGGCAGTTCTCTTCGAGTGGAAACGCTATCGCGAGTGTCTGGCCAACATAGAGCTGGCCCGCAAGGCGAACTATCCCAGCCGGCTGGTGCACAAGCTGGACAAACGCGAAAAGGACTGCCGTCAGCTGCTGGCCACGCAACCGCCCGACCTGGAGCCGTACGATTTCCAAATGTCCTTCGAATCGCATCCGCAAATCCCCAACATAGCCGACTGCCTGGAGTTGCGCGAGACCGACGAGGAGGGTCGTTTCATTTGCAGCAAACGTGATCTGGTCGTGGGCGACATGATTGCCACGGAAGAGCCCTTCTGTTCGACCCTGCTACCGCCCATGCGGTACATCAGATGCGCCACCTGCAAGGAGGAGAACTACCTAACGCTGATACCGTGCGAGAGCTGTTGCTCGGTGATGTTCTGCTCGGAGGAGTGTCGCGAGCGCGCCGTGGCCACATTTCACAAATACGAATGTCCCATCATTGACTTGCTGCACAAGATGTTCAACAAAATCCACGGCATAGCGTTGCGTGTGTGCTTCGCGGCGCTGGAGCTCTTCCCCACCATCGAAGAGTTGATGGCCTTCTGCGAGGACCCGGAAAATCAAAATAAATCTGCGTACGACCTGGACTATACGAATTTCACGCCACGCGAACACTACCGAGCCATACATGGCCTGGTCACGAATCAGCATCAGCGTTCCGTGTCCGATCTGTTTCAGCGTTCGGTGGTGTGTGCCGTACTCAAGCATTTCGTCATAGAGTATACTCCGTTGAAGGAGTTCCTGGGCGGCGAGGAGGGTCAGAATTTCTTTACGGAACTGCTGTTCCGCCACCTGCAGACATCGCCGTCGAACATGCATGGCATCGATCTCGTGGAGCAGGTGAATGAGACCAAGGACGACACGACCCATTCGTCGGGCGCGTTTGCCTTCCTATCGCTGCTGAATCATTCGTGTGCGCCAAATACGTTGCGCGTCTATCGCGGCACCAAGGCGTATTTGTTTGTCTTCCGTCCGATACCGGCTGGCGGAGTGCTCTACGACACCTATGGGTGAGGAGTAAATCTTTTTTATTTCTTTTTGTTTTGCAAATATTTATTTTGTCTTCTTCTTTGTTTCTCCTGTGTAGGCCACACTTTGCCATTTTCTCGAAGAAGCAACGCATCGAAACCCTATCCATGCAGTATCGTTTCACGTGCAAGTGCGAGGCCTGCGAAAATGACTATCCCAACTTTGGCAAACTCCAGCCGAAGCTGTTCGTGCCCTATGTGAACGACGAGACGGACATGAAGAGCCTCGTCACGTACAACTATGACTTTGCTTTGGAGAATTATCGCAAATACTGTGAATTCCTGACAAATCATGCCGAAGCATATCCCTGCGATCAAATCAGCTCGGCCGAGGAGTGCCTCAAGATGGCGTTGCATATCCTCGTCGATGCGGTGCCGCTAAAAGCGAAAATGTAACAAGCTCCGACACACACACACACACACACACAGGCAGTTAGACGCGCCCTACTCACTTCCTCCCACCTCAGTGTGTGGGTAAGATGTTGCCATAAGGAAGATGAAAACTAAATTTTTTAAATTCAACACAAAACAAACCAATTTGAGCGTAATTTTTGCAATACAGTCGATTTAAGCTTAAACAAAAAAAAACAAACGAAGAAGAAAAACTTTTTGTAAAATTAAGAAAATCCTAGAGTTCACTCACAAACCCCTCAGACAGACACACTTTTCGTTGTTGTTGTTTCTTTTTTTGACGCTTTGCGAATTTCAGTAAATGTTTACCTTTTTGTATTTTTTTTTTTTTGATAAGATTTCTTAGTTTAGTTGTTAACTATTTTGAGTTTTTAACGTTTTTTTCTTTTGCCTTTTCTCGTTTAATTATTTTCTCCAGTAATTAGTTTTGTAAACTTTTAAAGTAATGCTTTGTAATTGAAATTATTTTAAGAAAACGATTTTTTTTTTGGTTTTGACATTTAATGGATGTGACAACATTTCTCAAAAAGAACTACAAAATTACATTAAAAACTCATTCACCAAAAAAAACAAAACAAAAACTGGTACCGTTATTTTTATAAAATGAAACAAGTCGTGCAAAAAAAAACACAAAATTTTCCTAGTTTCAATTGAAATGCATATGAAAACGCTCAAAGTGTCGCTTTTGTCTCTACAACCACTGTCCACCCGATTCCTTCATATACTCGTTCACTCTCAAGAAGTCTTCTAATTACATTTTATTTTTTCTTTCTGTCATTCATAATTCAAATAGCTTTTAGTGAAACAAACTATTTTTTATTTTTTTAAAAAGCAAAATGCACCAAAACCAAGAAAAGTAAAGAAAAGAATATTTTGTTAACTTTTTAATTTAAGAAGAAAAATATCACAACAGACACACAAAAACAACAAAAATGTATGCAAGCCTCTATACTATTTTTTTCTTTTCTTTGGTTAATTTGCCAGAAGATTTTCTAATTTATTACCAGCCTATACAAATTTTGTTGAATGTAAAGAAAATGAATGAAATGAAACGTAACTTAAAAAAAGAAACCCCCTTAAAAATAAAATAAAAACAAAAAAATAAAAAATATATTAATAGATTGTATACTTTCTAGCAGAAATGTCATTGGAATGGAAGATGTCTTTGGTGGCGCAAGAAAGAATCACTTGAGGAATTCTCAAAATTCTGAAAAAAAAACTTTAGAAAAACATTAATAAATGGCAACATTTTTTATAAGTAAGAAGTAAAAAAAAAAAAAATAATTAGGATAATACATTTTTTTCATTTTAGAAAAAAAATTACAAAACTTTTTTAATGAAGTGGGCGTAACAGTGTTCGACCATGCCCATTTTTAAAAAGTGACAGCGTCTTATGGCCTAAAACAGCTTCATAACAAATTTGAACCAGATTGTAGACTGTGATATGGTTTTTTGTCCTTTGAAAATCGGGGTTATATGAGAGGTGGGCGAAAAAATTATCACGCCCATTTTTCCACACATAAATTTCTTTTAATGAAAAAGTAAAATGTTTAAAATTTCATTGAGATTCTACAAGGTTTACTATTTTTTACCACGGCTCATATGGCCACTGGCAATTATGGTTGGTACCCTACGATGAAAAAAAAACGGGAAAAAAGCAGACTGTCCCAATTGTATCACCTTTATATGAAACCATCTGGCTACTTTAACATTTCGTTGTCATTGCAAGGGGTGCAGTCGGCTAAAATCAAGGCATTTTGGTATCGTTTGCTTCTATCGTGTTTGTTGTGGTGTAATAACGAACTGCAATTACACTGGGTGGCTTTTAAACGCTTAGAAATCGGCCTAGGTTCGCCGCCTGACCCCTTCCAATGACAACGGAATGTTTAAGAAGCCGGTTGGTTCCATAAAAAGATGACAGATTAAGGGACAGACTGTTTTTTTCCCCGTAGGGTAGCTTTTTTCGACGTAAACTCTTATTTAAAATAAAATTTTTATACAATATCCGTTGGATGATTACCAGGGAACGGATTTTGTTAACCTAAAAAAGATTCGATACAATACCATTTTGCGGAAATTGTATGTTCATTTTTCCATAATATTTTATTTCGATATTTTATTAATAATTTTTCGATTTTTTTTCGATATTTTATCGATAATTTCCACTTAATTCTGGATTCATTTAACAATTTTGTTCTCATTCCATTTTGTTCTGGTCCATTTCAATTTCTTTCAAGTTCCATTCCGTTGTTCTCAAACTGAGTTTGATGTGAGTCCTGATGGCGTAAATCTAATAAAAATACACCCGAAACACAATTTCGTTTTGTGTAACTGAACGCACCATTTGTTATGTTGAATGTGATTCCTTTAAAGTGAATCCCAGCATTGAATTAATTATTCATTGTTTAACAGGAATCCCCTTAAAAGGTGAAACGTTCACTGAATTCTACAAAATGTTTAGTGATAGCAGAAAATTGAAATTGTCTCCCTGCAGCCACAGAAATTGTATTTAAGCTCCCGCTAAGCCCAGACAATCATACAATTGATAAGCCAACGTTCTAGCGTAGACAAGTGCTTTGTAACAAAAAACCCACTACACAAGATGCAATTCCTGAAGTCGTCATCGATTATTGCGCTCATTGCGCTGCTCATTGCGGTCTTCAGTCAAGCAGCCACAGCAGCACCGGAGCCCCAACATTTTGGACATGGATTTGGACCAAGTAGACCCAATAGCCATAAGCTATCACACCAAGGACCACAGAGACCCAATTTTGGACCATCCCGGCAAATACGATTTTAAATGGAAATGTTTTAAATAAATTAAATAATAAATTTAGTTAAAAAAAAATATAAAAAAATAATTTAGTATTTCTTTTCTTACGGTTTTGTTAAAATGTAGTTACGAAGGGGATTCACTCTTTGTTTGCTTAAATTGTAAAATTAAAAAATTCAACACGAAATTCAAATTTTTTTAATTTTATTTTATATATTGATTAGCATACCTCTAAGTTTTTTATACATAATTTTATAAAAACAAAAAATCTATCATAAAGTCACTTCAAAAATCACACCACAAACATTTCATTTAAGCTCATTCCATTTTAGTTCATTTTGCTATACAAATCCAGCAGGTCCTTCTTCAGAAAGCCTTTGCCGCCACTGCCCACAGAACCACTTGAAGTATCCGAATTTCTGGTATAAACCGGCTGCAGTTGAACGAATTCACTAGAGCCCACACTGGACTTCTGCTTGCCACTATTCACATCCAGATCGTCGAAGAGTATATTGCATTGCTGCAGATTCTGCTCGAATTGCTTTTGAAATAACGACGCATTTATGGGCTTCAGGTCGTCATTGTTGGCTGGCTGAAAGTTCAACAGCTCTGCCAGCTGATCGACTCTCCGCGTAGTAGAACTCCCCACCGAGTCCACTTCACTCTTGCGCTTTTCGGCTATTTCCACGCTCTTAATGTAAATATTTTCGCCCACAGACTCCGCAAATTCCCGATAGTAACTTTCATTCACCTCACGCAAAAAGCTGCCATCGAGCGTCTGAAAGCCGAGGCGTATGAGTAGGGAGATTTTTGTATTGAAGCACTGCAGCCAGGATTTGTTCGTTCTGTATATGGACAGTTGGCCGTCATCGCCCGAGGCATTCCAGAAATCTAGCAGAGTATTTTTGGTGAAGTCCACCAACATGCTGCGCTTTGCATCGGGATACAATTTGCCTACGGAATCCAAGTGGCGGAATGTGATGTCCAACAGATGGTGCTGATGCTTGGAGACGAACAGTTGCCATTTGTATATGATGGTCATGAGGTTCCACAGTTTGTCCATTGAGTTTTCATCGAGGCGCATCAGTGAGCAGGTGGCAATGTCGTTCAGCATGAATTTACAGTGTTCCGCCGTAAGCAGCTGTGAGTTGACGTGGGTCGAGCCTATCATCAGGGAATCGATGAATTTGGGTTCGAGCAAGACGGCAGTAACATCGTGAATAACTGAAATGAATTGGAAAGAGGTTAGGAGTTTTAAAGCAGACTTTTAAATTTTTAAATGAATTGCATCGAAAAATTGTACAAAATGTTGCAAGGAATCATTCATGGGATACAAAAAATAAACCATCATGTCAAGGATAACAGAGATTGTGGTAGCGCGATAGGCCATATTCAATTCAATCCAAACACCCTGACCTAACCTAACCTTTATAAACCTTAAAGTTATGACACATTATAGTAAGTGACAAACATTTCGAGGACAACAATGTTTTGTAATAATTCCACCATATGGTCAATTGCCATATTTTAAAATTCAATGTGGGAACAAATTCTTCAATGTCCCGTCATAAAATGGCGTATTATTGACAATGAAATTAAATAAGCTATCCTTTGACTATTTCTGCAGTTACCAGTTCTCATGTAAAATTTAATTTAAAATTTAGTTTGAGACTGTCAGAGCTTAATTGACACACTCAGAGGAAAAAAGCGATGGGATGTATAGAGCGTCAGCACATTTCATCGATGTTTTCCCCTGAGCGTGTCAATTGTTGTTGCAAATCTCTTGTGTTTAAAAAAGACCCAAAAAAACGTAGCCCGAAATAAAAATGCACTGAACATTTAAAGGTATTTTTTATGATTGAAATAAATTTAATTCTAATTTCATAATTTGGTCAACCGTTTTTAAAACATCAATGCTGTATGTAGATCGTGTGCCACAATTAAATTTTAGGACAACATTTGTGAATCTCTCTATGCATCCTACGAAAACTACTGGACCATTTTTGTAGCGCATAAAACCGCGTAACTTTCATTGGTATGATAAAAACTATAGTCTGGTCTATAGACCGGAGTTTTATCCAAAATTTTGCCCATTTAATTGGCGGGCTATGCAATGTAAATTTTCTTTTTTTTAATTTTTTGTTTTTTTCCCTCCCACCTTCCTTAAAATCCCAGCGGGAAATCAAGCACTCCAAAAGAGCTTCTTATGTGACCCATAGTTTGCACTTATAATCAAGTTTATTTTTCTTTTGACAAGATTTTGTTCCAAAGTATTTTTTGTTCCATAAATCAAAGTTCTTATGGATTTTTGAACGCTGAACACAATGGCGTTCTCAAAATGTTCCCATCACGACAGATTTTTGAGAAATTTTGTGAAACAATTATAATTGTAATCTTGCTTTGTTATAATGGCCAATTCACCTTCACTCTTCTGGGAGAATGAATTCACATTTTTAAAATAACCGAACCTCCAGAAGTAAATTTCGGATTTTTAAATTATTTTTATTATATATTATGTATTTTTAAACATATGAATTCTTCGATATCTTATCAATAGTTTTTCGTTTTTTCTATGTGCAGATTTTCGATTATTTTACGATATACGATACCATTTTTCGGTAATTGTATGTACATTTTTTTATAGTTCTTCGATATTTTATTTCGACATTTTAATGATGATTTTTCGATATTTTATCGACAATTTCCACTTCAGTTTGGATTTATTTAAAACATTTGTTCCCATTCCATTTTGTTCCGGTCCAATTCCATTGCTTTCAAGTTTCATTCCGTTGTTCGCAAACTGAGTTTGATATGAGTCCTGATGGCGCAAATCTAATAAAATCAACCAGAAATTTCTCACAGTATAGTTTTATGAACATAGTCCACTGTGTAACTGAACGCACTATTTGTTATATTGAATGTGATTCCTTTAAAGTGATTCCCAGCATCGAATTTATTATTCTTTGTTTAACAGGAATCCCCTCAAAAGGTGAAAGGTCCACTGAATTCTACAAAATTTCGAGTGATAACAGAAAATAAAAATTGTCTCTCTGCAGCCTCAAAATTTGTATTTAAGCTCACGCAAAGCTCAGACAATCATACAATTGATAAGCCAACGTTCAAGCGTAGACAAGTGCTTTGTAAAAAAAATACCCACTACACAAGATGCAATTCCTGAAGTCGTCATCGATTATTGCGCTCATTGCGCTGCTCATTGCGGTCTTCTCTCAAGCGGCCACAGCAGCACCGGAGCCCCAGCATTTTGGACATGGATTTGGACCAAGTAGACCCAATAGCCATAAGTTGTCACACCAAGGACCACAGAGACCCAATTTTGGACCATCACGGCAAATACGCTTTTAAGTGGAAATGTTTTGAATAAATTATATAATAAATTCCAATTAAAATTTACAAAAATCATGAATTCCCAAAATTGTTTCAAGTATTCTAAAATTAGCAAAACAACAATTAGTTCGGATCGCGTTTCAAAATTCTATTAGTGAAGAATGCGATACAAAGTGTTATGTATACAACAAAATACTAACATCGCTCAAAAATAACTACCCTAAATACCAAAAAAAAAAATTAGTAAGTAATATGCTATTGTTAATACAATAATACAAAGCAAACGACAAGAAAAAACAAATCAGTTGACATGCGGCAAGGTAATTATTACCACAAACTGTAAAGGAACAAAACGGAAAACGAGGGGAAAATGAAAACTTGAGGGCTACATTTTAATTGAACAAAAAAAAACAAAATACAACAAAGCGCCGAATAAAAAAAAAACTGAATTTTCAGGGCCAACATAACCGGAGCGAACCACCAAACTTGCGTACTTTTTTTCTCATGCTCTTATGTAAAGTTAAATTACCTTGAATTGACTTCTCTTCGGCTATTTGTTGCGCCTTCAGACGCTGGTCAATCACATACAACATTTCACAGCCCAAATTTACCAATATGAAAACATTGGCACGTGGATCGAATTGCTTGTTAAAGGACGACGACGATGACGACGACGACATGGCAGCAGGCCAGATTAGAACCGCACTTATACAACCAACACAACCGTTCAAAGGACCAATCGAACCGACTCGAACCAACCAATAGCAAAAACTTCAATTCAAGTTGAAGTTAAATAACCGCAAAAAAACGTTATTTCACCAAGAAGGAAGTGCCGGCAACCACGTCTGGCAAGTTTGAAAACCAAAAGAATACTGAAGAGAGTGAATTGTGTTAGAAAACACTAAACAAGCAGAGCCAGGAACATATGGAAGTCAGCCATAAGCCATCAGCAAATATCATATAAGAGCCTTTTTACGCCACTACCACACTAACTAAGCTAACACCAACACACACACACTCATTTCGAAACAAAGAAAGTCAGTAAGTCAATCAGCAAACATTAAGTGAAAATATGAAAAATAAACTGAAGAGAAAAAGGAAAATCAAAAATCCTTACAATCATTAGGGCATTACGACAAAAAGAGAGAAAAGCTAAACAAAAAAAATACTATATAATAACAGTAAAATACAAAGTAAAGGAAATATAAACGAGCCAAGCACGCCACGCTAGTCTGAAAAGGAAATTCACACATTTATTCAATGGGAAGTTTTCAGGTCTAGCATTTGAATGCAATGAGTGAGTGAGGGGGTTAAATGGTAGAAAGTTAAACAGTTGCTAAATATATAAATAAGTTATGTTTTAGTTGAGCCGCGCTAGGGGATAACGGAAGTTATCGATTCGCCATAATACTTTTGAAGTTGCTTTTTTTTTGTCTGTTGTTGACTTTGTATTTATCAATTTAACGCTTTTTTTGTGCTACTTTGTTTAGGTTGTGTGCTAAAGGCTTAAATTGTTTGAGGTAATACAGATAAGCATATGATGTTTTTGTGAAGTTTACTTTAATCACTGGCTGGCAGGTGAAATTCACTTTCAATCGTAGGCAAAATTTTGATGGTAGGAAAATATTTTTTTTTTAACATTTTTATTGAAAATTTAATACATTTTTTAACATATTATTGACAAAGCATAAAATATTCCAAACTATTCCTTTCATTAAAAATTACTTCGACTTCATTGCATTCCAATTGTAGAATTTTTTGTGTCCTTTTTCAGCTTCTTCCGATTCTTTAGAGATTACATTTTAAATTCTAAAAAATTATACAAAGACTCACTGAACACTTCAAACTAATAGCTTCCCTTCCACACTTACAACAATTCTACGCTATCAAATCTGTTCCACTTGAGTTTCACTTCAGGCCCCATACGGTTATGAGGCTTACTCAACAGTCGACAGACAAATTATTCCATGTAACGAATGTAACGCATGTCTGTGGTAATATGATTATAACATTAACAGCTGTGTCAAATCGTTTGTGACGACCGACGCTTGTTAAATGTCAACAGGCTTCAAACAAGTCCATCAACCATCAACAGTGTGATAAAATTCATCCCTCAAATAAAGAAAGACAGCAAACAAGCATTAGAACTGATAGTGGCAAAGCTTTTTATCATAAAGGGATAATAACAATTTAACAAAAGAAGGGGTTTTTAGTATTGTTTGTTTAAAGGAGTTAGTGCATAAAATTGATGGTTCTAATCCCAAGTCAAGAATAAAAATTACTTTTGATTTTTTATTTGCTTTTATTATATTTTTTCAATCCAGTTCGAAACAGGATTAACCACCTCAAACAAGGTCACTTGGTTCCCCCAAAAAACAGACCAATTACTATTGAGGTCCAAGCATTTTAAAAAGTAGACGAAAAAGCGAAATATTTACTTTTCTCCAAAGAATGCAGCCAACCAAACAAATTGCATTTTTATGCAAATCCAAAAATGAAACTACATACAAACGAAAGAACGCCACCCCTTCATCACACAGTCAAAAACACGCCATCAATCCTCCAACTGAGAATTTGTTGTTGTTTTTTGGTTGTTTGTATGTATGCAGGTAATAATAATTTTGCATTTATGTACATTTATTTTCTGCGATACTAATAAAATTGCCTTTGTTATGACGACATGTCGACATGATATGGGATGCCAATCAAATGTGGGCACCTTACACTCCAACCTCGACTTCATCGACTTTGGCTAATGTAAAGGAAAACAAAACACCCAAACGGAAATGGCGAACCACGCGGGTGCAAGCAAATAGCATTTAGCCAAAAGAGACGAAGAACAAGGCACCACCACCACCTCATGTTCTCAGGTTGCAGACTAATTGCGCACTCGAAGGAAATTTGTGTGGCGCTGCGGTCATTCTTAGCTTTATTTCGCTTGCGTGTTCCATGCCGGAAACGGAAGTGACGTGACTCTTAAGTATAATTAAGTGTACATATGCATTATGGGGCAGAGAATTGGCCAAAAGGAGTCCAACTCACCAATTGACGGAAAAGTAAAAAGTTTTCTTTCTTGAATTCTTTTTGAGCCCAAAATTATTTGCATTCGCTGACAGGGCCCTCACTGTGACTCTCACTGTGCGTGGCAATTAGTTGTGCAATTTATTTTAAAAAAGAATTTTAAATAATCGCGTTCATTTCGAAAGGTACAAAGTCGTGCGGGAGAGATGGTAAATTAAAATATTTCATTTACATTTTTGTAGGTTATGTTTTTTTATTGTTCTCTAGGATTTTAAAAAAATACCAATTATGTATGGTATTCATTGTAATATTTATTTTGAATTTTTGGGTTTGGATTTTTAATTTTTTTTTGTGCATTTTTTCCAAAAATCAAAGTTAAAAAATTTTTTTTAGGTTAAATGTTTTTGCTCTTGGGGATTTTTTTGGAAAAAAAATGCCAAATATGTAGGGTTTTTTTTTTATTGTTTATTTTAAATTAAATTGTTAGGTTATATAGGTTTAAAAAAGTAAATTTCTAATTAATTCAACATAACCTAAAAAAATTATAATGATTTTTTTTTTCATTACTTAGGATTTTTAATTTCTTTTAGGTGTATTTGGTTCAAGTTAGCGTGTTTCATTATCAATAATCCTTCTCTTTACACTCTCTTAAATTGTTCTTGCAGTCAATTTGTCCAAGATGCTTCTAGAAGTTGCTCTTCAAAGGAGGGAACCTCTGAAGGAGGTAAGAGGCTTCTCTTTATATCAATCTTTGCCAATTTCTCGATTGATTGGATTTTTATTATCTTCTTTTTGGCCTTTTAAAAATTTTTTTTTTAGTTATTTTTACTAATTAAATTTCAATTGAAGCATTATGCACCCAGGAAAAAAAATCCACAAATAAATTTTTTACAAATATTTATTTTTCGTCCGCTTCATGCAGAGGCTTTGGTTTTAGCAAAAAAACAATAAAAAAATCAAAATACCAAAAAAAAAATCAATAGAAATAATCCACAATCCAATTAATATTAATTAACAACAACTACAAATTCTATTCCCATTCATTGCATATCCAAAATGTACTTCTTGCCCGTGAAGCCCTTGAAATTCAAAGCAGCCGCCACCGCATCCTTGTACTGCGCCAACGGCACCATTTCATGTACGGGCGCCACGAAATTGCCCTCCTCCATTAGCTTGCAAAGTTCGTCAAACATTTGGGTACGTTCCTGCGACTTGGGATTCTCCCTGGTCCAACGTGTCATCCAGAAACCGCTAAAGGAAACATCCTTAAAGATCAGAGCTGCCGTCGAGGCCACCACCGGCTCTCGAGACATGCCGCCATAGGTGACCATCACGCCCTTGTCTTCTAAATGCCTAGTGACTTCGGTGGCGCTCTTGCCGCCCACACAATTCAAAGCCAGGCGGGGTTTGGGCATGCAGCCATCTTTGAAAATTTTACTTATACGCATTTCCTCTTCGGTTAGGATTTCAGAGGCGCCCAAGCCTTTCAAATGCTCCTTGAGTGCCGCAATATCCTCCCTATTGCGTACCACGCCCACCGAGTATATATTCCAAGCCTTGCAAAGCTGATGGACAGCCTGACCTACGGCACTGTTGGCGCCATTCTGTATTATGCAATCGCCCGGAGCAAGCGGTACAAAGTCTTTAATCATACGATAGGCAGTGCAAGGGTTAACAGTTATTGTGGCTGCCTCAGCCAAACCTATATTGTTCGAAACCGGCATCAGTTGATCTTCCGTGTACAGAGCATGGGTGGTCCAAGTGCCCAGCCCGGTGGCAAAGGGCACAACACGTTGGCCTGCACATAAGTTGCTCACTTTATTGCCCACTCTGACCACTTCGGCTACACATTCATTGCCTCCGATTGCGGGGAATTTCGGTTTTACCGGGTATTTACCTGGAACAGTCAAGGCAAAATTATGAAATGTTTCCCATTTCCTTATGCTACTCACCCTGTATGGTATTAATATCTGCCGGATTGATAGGAGCCGCTAGTATTTTGACTAGAACCTGTTTGTCCTTGGGCTCGTTCAGCTTTTCTTCGACGATTTCCAGCACCTCTGCAGGCTCGCCATGTTGACTGTATTTCAGTGATTTGGCCACAATAGACATGCTACGTTGCCATTTCAGCGATTGTTGCAGATTTAATGTACATTTTTGTAAAAACATCTTCTTATCGGTACAACAAATACAATACCGCCTAATCAGCTGTTGTTAAATTTTATATTCAATAGTGATGGGCCAAAAAATACTCGATACTTGACTTTTTTAAATTCTCATTGAATGATTACTTATAAAAGTATTCGATACTTAGTACTCAAAGTTGTATACATCACTCATTGTGAAATATTGCAACACTTTGCGCCAATTGATAACTAGAGCATCTAATGCAATTTTTGCAAGTGAGCTTTGTCATACCTGGGTAAATAGAGCTTTCAAATAAATTATATGTATTAAAATATCCGCCAAAAAGAATTTGTTCCATACAAATGCTTCAAGTAATCAGTATCGAATAAAAAGTATCGAGTACTGAGAACAAAAGTATCAGATACTAATAAGAACGCAAAAGTATTGACTCAGCCCATCACTAAACAGAGTTGCTTAGTAACAATATTTTTTAGTGTCGATTTAAGAAAAATTGGTCCGTTCGTTTACAGAAAATTGTTACATATTACGAAGAAAAGCTGTTCGTTTGACTGACTATGAAAGAAACGTAATTTTATAATATACACTTTGTCTGAACAAATTTACAATTCTGTCAAAAAAGTGCTCAAAAAGAGATATACCTACACATTTTTTTGTGAAGCAATGCAACCTTGGATATTTGACCACTGAACTGTAATTTTGAACCGTTTCAAACCGGTACAACAACAATATTGCAGCTGCATTTTTTTGTATCAACGGCTGTCAAACGTTCGTTTGAAAAAATATTGCGCGTCTGTTGGGTAGTAGAAAATTTATATTCGATTATTTGTGGTTTCTGTGGCGGAAAATCTTGTTGAAATTTGTGAAAGTAGCTACAAAAAAGCAAGAGCCTTGTAAAAAGTATTGAAACATTAGTGAAAAATAACGAAATAATCGTGGACGAAGGAAATAAAATGTCGGTTGCCACGCTTTCAACGTTGGCCACATTCGACGATATACGTCGCTGTATACAAGTGTTGACGGATGGCACAGCAGAGGAAGGTTTGTAATTGAAAAGGCCATAAAAGGCATGAAAAATATTTCATTTGTTTTTCGCAATTTCTAGAATTCCTGCGTGTCTTACGCCTACAAGAGAAATTCCGCGAGGAGTGCCTGAGTTCGTCCCAGGAAGCACAACGCATACAAAAAGAATTGGATGCCTCACTGCAATCGATGGCGGATTTGGAAACGAAACTCTTCCATGCACGTCGCCTGCTGGAAATGGAAAGCAAAGCACGACGCGAGGCAGAGATGGAACGCGATCAAATGGTGAGTAGAGGGGAAATGCGAAAATAAACTCTATTCTCTATTTTAATTTGTTCATTGAATTCTAAAGGAAAAGAAGATCGTGGCCGTGGCTGATCTGCTCCAACACGAACGCAATCTCAAGGATGAAACGCGTGTTCTACTCAACACCCTACCGCGCAAGCGTAAATCCATCAATCCCCACATTGAAGAGAAATACGGCAACGATATCAATTCCACGGGCTCATTTCTCTCAGACCTGTCCATCACTCAGTCCGAAGATGACTTCCTAGATGTGCGTCACTCCAAGAATTGGCAAAAGCATCGTCCGTCCTTGCCCAAGAACAGTGTGCCCTGTGTGGGCAATAAACGTTCACGCAGGAGTGGTGGAGAAGCCAATGTGCCCGTTGGACAAACACCACCGCCCGCACCACCACGCCGTTCGAATACACGCCACAGCGGCTTGGGTGTACAGCAACAAACGCTCGATGTGGGGCCGGGCACTTCTGAACGCTTCTGTGCCACCACAAAGGTTACCATACCACACGATGGCTACGGCGCCATACGTGCCGAGTCCACAATCGAGGCAATGCCCATGCAAGTGCCGGACGTTCAGTGCATAGTAGACGAGGGACCGCAGTCAACGCCTCGCCGTTCATCGCCCTTCAAGCAGGCCACAGCGCCGCCCATGACTCCTGCAGGGGGCGTCAAAAACTCCACGCCCGCACGCGCAATGGCTTCACCAGCCCAGCAGTTGCGTTCGACAATGCTGCGTCCGCACAATTTCGCCTCGAAGACATTCATACGGGCCGACACATGTGTGCATTGTCAGAAGAAGTGAGTGGCAGTGGTGATCCTTTTGTTTTTAATTTTACAAAAAAATTGTTTCCTCTCTATTCCCTCAGAATTCGCTTTGGTGCCGTGGGCCTGCGCTGTCGCGATTGTCCCATACGCTGTCACGTCGATTGCCGTTACCCGCTGACGGTGAGTTGTGTGCCCCAATCGGGCACGCCCACCATCAAGGGCCTCATGGGCTATATAGCCGATCATGCACCGACCGTGTCGCCCATGATACCCGCCCTGATTGTGCACTGCGTAAATGAGATTGAAACACGCGGCCTGAACGAGGTGGGCATCTACCGGGTGTCGGGCTCCGAGCGTGAAGTCAAGGCCTTGAAAGAGCGCTTCCTGCGCGGCAAGGGCACCCCCCATCTGGGCACTATCGATGTCCATGTGCTGTGCGGTTGCATTAAGGATTTCTTGCGGTCGTTGCGTGAGCCGCTGATACCCACGAATCTGTGGAAGGACTTCTGCAATGCCGTGCAGAATCCCTCGGAGCAGAATATACAAAATGATTTGTACCAGTGCATCGATGCACTGCCGCACTCCAATCGCGATACGCTGGCCTTTTTGATATTGCACTTCCAGCGCATAGGCGAGTGTCGCGACATACTGATGCCAATCGATAATATTGCGCGTGTATTCGGTCCGACCATTGTGGGCTATTCGTCGCCCGATCCCGATCAGCATGCCATCTTCACCGAGGTCTATACACAGTATACCGTGATGCTGAATCTGTTGAAAATACCCACGGAGTACTGGACGCAATATGTGGCCTTGGAGATGGACAAGGAGAATGAGCACACGGCCGCAACGCTGACGCGCACTGCCAGCCATAACAAGGAGTCGTTGTACTCGCTATATGGTGAGTCGCTGTGGGATTGTTGGAGCACAAATTTTTCATTTTAATTTTTTAATATTTTTCTACTTTCAGCCACGCCCTTGAAAAGCACTTTGAAGAAGCGGAAATTCTATGGCACTCCACCCATACCCCATAAGAAGTGAAGACATCCGTCCACAATTTACCACTTGGCCAGTTGAATTTATTTAATTTTTTTTTTTTGGATTTTTGTTTTATTTTGTTGCATTTTGCATTTCGCTCTTGTGAGTTCTTCTCCAATGGAATTCCTCAGCTCCCCCCCCCCTTCATTACAATTTACTTAACTATATTTTACTTATTATTAGTTAACTTTCGTACCTCAAATGAAATGTATTATTATTCAATTTCTCTTCTATTTTTGGTAATTTTTCAATTGAAATATCGCACGATCAGTAAGCTTGCATTATTTTACGGCTTTACACTGCATTCATTTAAGATGGTTTTGGGCACTTACAAAAAAAAAGTATAAAAAACGGTACATCATTGTAATTTTACATTTTGTGCTTCAAAGGGAAAGCAGAAATACGTTAATTTTTGATCAAATATATTTTTGAAGTCTTATTGAAACTTTGGTTTTTTTCTCAAATTTTGAGGTTAGGTGGAAAGAAGTGAGGGTTGTGCTATAATTTTTTTCGACTTTAGGATTTTAGTATAGGCTTGCACTGGAATTTTCCGACTGATTGCCTCGACGTCTTTGGGTTGGTTTTCGGATTCGCTGATGGTATGAATGTTCAAAGGGTTCATCGTGTGTATAGCATTTTGGCGATGGTGACTCCCTTTGATGTTCCAGCAATGTGTTTTGATCCTCATCGTATGAGTCACTAATAAAAGAAAATCAGTGATAAGATTAGCTTTATATAAACAAAAAAAACAACAACAACACTTACTTTTCTGAATCTGAATATTTTTCAAATTCCACTTCGTGAGTTTCCGTTTGCGTTGAAATTTGCTGTTTCAACAAAGTCACCGTCTCGAAGGACAAACGATTCAACTGACCCAATAGTAAAATGTCTTCAAAGGCCTTTTTGGCATAGATTTGCTGTTCTGGCGACAGCTTACGGAAGCCACAACCCCAGTACTTTGTATAAATGCTCACATCATCATCATCATCATCGTCTTCATAGCGTTTTCGCGCTTTTCTCTCGCTCGCCACTATTGTGTCTTTTGTTTCCAATATTGGCGAATCATTGTGGTGTTTCCTCTTGTTGGCTGCTACTCGCGGCGATAGACTCTCGGGGGGCGATGCAAACCTGGTTGAATTTTTGGTTTGTTTGGCCCATTGTAGGAGTGTTTCGTCGGGTATGTTCTGCAACTACGTAAATGTGGAGTAGAAATTCAATATTTTATAAAAAAAATAGGCAATACCTCGCTATTCTCATAATCCTCGTCTAGTTCAGTGAATCCACAGTCCTCTTCTTGTGAGCGCAAAAAATCCAGAAGTGGATAGTACCACAAAGTTGGCGAATAAATGGAATTTCCCTGATCACCCCTTTTAACGGACTGCTCGATCCTCTTCACTTCCCTTCGATAACAAGTGCGCACATTGCATATTTTCATTTTCATTGACTGAATGTCGGCATTGGCGTCGATTTGTTTGTATTTCTCTAGTAGAATATTCAGTGATCGCTTCCTCTTACTTTTATTCTTATAGTCTTCACTGGATACTTTCCAAAGTGCAGGCAGTCGCCTGTATAAGCGAAAAAACTCCCTACACACTTCGTCATCACGCAAAGCCGTCATTATAGGCCTTGTTTTGAATCTTATCACTGGTTTAAAATAAACGTACGACGAAAGTTTACGGTTTAATGTGGCTGGTTGGCTACGATGAATTCGTAGGACTTTCGAAGCAATCCAATCTGTTGTCAAATTATCTGTCCAACTTGCAGCTTGGAAGCAAGATACATAGAATACTAGATAACGACAAGATACATAGAATACTAGATAACGACATGGGGCCGTTTAGCATGACGTCAGCAGAAACTTCTTGTCACTTTGGAAGAACAATGCAAGCGTTGCCATAAATTCAGCTTAATTGTTTTCACAATTGTGCTACCAAATTAAAGGATTTTCTACTGTATTAATTAGTCGTTAGTAGAAATACGATTCGAAATTATTAAAATTAGGCAAACGAAGCAAAATTATTGACTTATGAATTTAAGTTGCTTAATAATGGAAACAATTTAATAAGTTGAAGCGGTTTTGTTTTAACCTTCGGCCAAAGTTTCGGCTTCGAAGTTGATTAATCAGATCTTTCTGGCAACGTTGGTTGCCAGAAAAACGTAAACAAAGAACAGCTGTTCGAGTGACAAGAAGCATCCGCTGACGTCACGACAAAATGGCGATCCTAACAGTAAACGTCATGTCGTCATCTGTGTTTACATCCTTGTTGAGTATTTGTTTTTGTTTTGATTTGCCCACGATAAAGATAGCAATTCTTTTTTTTGGGTGGCTTTGGGCGTGCCTGCTTCCACTCATTCTATATAGATATTTAACGCTCCACAACAGATTTTGTGCTCCCCCGCGCCGCGCTTCCTTGGCAATCATACGATCAATTTGCTCTACTCGCTCGCATTCCTTCTCCAGTGTTCGCAAAGTGAGTATCTTTTTGGCTTGATCCGCTTTCCTCTGTCTGGTCTGCCAGCAGAAATTATTAAGTAACAGAATTGAACATAAAATTGCACTTTACAGGGTAAGATAGAAGAAACCACACAAAATGGCAAACATTGCAAAGACTTTGGCTGGACGTTTCCAAACTGTGCTGCAAGTGGCGGCCAAGAATCCTCAACTGGCACCACGTTTCTACTCGGCTGGTGAGTTTTTTTTATACATAGATGTTTGTCTTAAGGCAAATTGGACTTTGGAACATGTAAAAGAGTGGGTGGGCGGGTAGAGGCTCGTTCGCTTGTTTGCCGGTGCAACTGGTGAGCGTGTGCCTTCCAAGTTGTAAGATACAAATGAAGCCGGTTGCAAAATTGTTGCTCTTTGCTTTTGTTTGTTATTCAATTGATTAGGAACTTGCTTAATGCTTCGATTTTGTCTAGAGAATTTTAAAATATTCGCATTACGTAACACTAGACAATTTGCTTATCTTGTTTTTTGCTATTCTTGTTAAGGTGAGAGAAGCACCAGCATTTCTCAATTTAATAAATTTATTTTTTTATATGGAATATACATTTTTTAAGTATTACATCAGGTGTTCGTTATAATTTTTGATTGAAGATTTTCAACCAGTATTGTTAGCAGTTAGAATTTGCATAGCAAATGTCTCTAGTCCGAGAAAGATATAGTTTTTTTTTCAAGTGAATTTTTGTATAAATCCCCAAATTTCGATAACATTTCTTATCATTATTTTAAAAAATAGTGTGTAGCATAACAAATTCCACAATTACGGAGTTTGACCTAGTGGACATTCGCCTAAAAATTATTTGTAGTAAATTTAAGTTATCTTTTCATAAATTAATCTACTTTAGTTTTGATTAAATCACTGCCACACATCTTAAAGCATAATTGGAAGACATTATTTTTCGATAAAAAAATATGCTATCTCCTCATGGTTATGGCATACCTTTTGACCAATGACAATTCCAGTCCAAACGTTAGTACAAAATACAGCGAAAATATTCTGATTTTTTTGCAGGGACCAAATTCTGATCTTTTTACTCGTAAATTCTGCATTTATTCTGATCTTTTGTGTTTTCCTCTTAAAAAATACCATTTATGGGACTTCGAAATACTTAATCATTCCGTTTCCTTACTGTTCCTTTAGCTGCCAATTTGGAATTCATCAAAACTGAAGTGACCGGTGCAAAGAAGAATGTGGCTGTCATCACACTCAACCGTCCCAAGGCATTGAACGCCCTCTGCAATGGCTTGATGACCGAAATCAGCAATGCCTTGGATGGTTTCGAGAAGGACAACAGCATTGCTGCTATTGTCATAACTGGCAGCGAGAAGGCTTTCGCCGCCGGTGCCGACATTAAGGAAATGCAACCGAACACATACTCTCACTGCATTATGGGTAATTTCCTCAATGACTGGACACGCGTGGCTCGCTGCCAGAAGCCCATCATTGCTGCTGTTAATGGTTATGCTCTCGGTGGGGGCTGTGAGTTGGCCATGATGTGTGACATCATCTATGCGGGCGATAAGGCTAAATTCGGTCAGCCCGAAATCGCTTTGGGCACAATTCCCGGCGCTGGTGGCACTCAGCGACTGACACGTGCCGTGGGCAAATCCAAGGCTATGGAAATCTGTTTGACAGGCAACATGATCAATGCGGCTGAGGCTGAAAAGATGGGTTTGGTTAGTAAGGTGCTGCCGGCCGATCAGTTGGTGAGCGAGGCCGTAAAATTGGGCGAAAAGATTGGCACACACTCGGGTTTGATTGTGCAGCTGTGCAAGGAGGCCGTGAATACTGCCTACGAGACCACTTTGCAAGAGGGCTTGAAGTTCGAGAGGAGAACTTTCCATGCCACCTTTGCGACGGTGAGTTTGAGAAACTTGTAGACAAATTTTCGAGTTTCTATGTTTATTTTTTTTGTTTTGCAGGAGGATCGCAAGGAAGGCATGACCGCCTTCGTTGAGAAGCGTCCAGCCAACTTCACCAACAACTAAGTACTCAGACGTGAAAGCTTTGTGTGGAGGAGGAATTCCATTCGGAACTGTATTCCAGGATTGCATTTATATATATTTCTGGCAACATAAATATTCATTTTTTTTCTAGTTTAAGCAAAGGTATCCAATACTAACGTGCCTTTAAAAGAGAATACTTTGTTAAAAATATAATCACTCTTCTATTTTCAAAACTATTGTAAGCATTTAATTGACTGTAACGTTAGCTTTTCACTTCCGCTTTCGAACATTGATTTTTCCACTTCGAAACAAAAAGCTCAACCGTCGTCCTTTCTGCTGTCAGAAGGCAAACCATCGGAAAAAAAAATGTGTGCAAAGGTTTCTGCTTCAGTGAAACGCTTTAACCACTCACTCGCTCTCAGGCCGAACAATAACACCCCACCCTTACGCGACATTGACGAACATCCCACTTCGAAACTTAGTGCAAAAGAGCTTTTCGCAAAATCAAACAGTTTGAGTTGTGATTTGTAGCGCGCTAGCCAAAAACGTATTTCGCCCAAAATTGTACGACCACCATCGCGACGACGAGCGACGACGTAGTATACACACACATAATCGTTTGGGGAAAGTGTCTTGCAAGACATAATTTGTGTAACGCAAAAAGAAATATAAAATAAATATAGAAGAAATAAAGGAAAAACCACTATTGTACAGCAAAGAAAAAAAAAATAATAAAATTAATAATTCTCAAGTTCAACTTGCTTGCTCTACACTCTACCACATCGTGTGTTTCTTTTTTGTGTGTGTGTGTGGTGGCGGTGGTGCTAATTTTATTAACAATTACTTGCCAGTTTTCTTACGTTTTTCTGTATGTGCGTGTGTGTGTCTGTGTTTTGTGCGATTTTGTAATATGTAATTTGTTTTTCACTTCCTCATCTTTTTCTCTTTCGATTTTTCAGTGATTGTGCGAACTTTGAAAAATTTGGTAGCACCTAAAGAGAACTCAAAATAAAAAAAAACCATTTTTATATTAAATTAATTTCAATACGAAATTTAAAAAGAAAAAGAAAGTTTAAACGCCCACAGCCAACAACAACAACCAACTGCAAATATGGATATTCTAAATCAAATCCTTAATATGAATGCTGGTGGCGCCTATGGCGGTGGTAAGGCTGGTGGCGCCTTTGATCCCCTGACATTTGCCATGAAACCACAAGTTGTGATACGCGCTTTGTGCTGGGTGAGTAGTGTGTGTGTGCAAGGAAAGGAAGAAGACAAGTGCTTCTTTTATAGTTTTTTTTATATTTTTTTATTTAATAGATACTTTGAAATGGCATATAAGTTAGGGGAAGAATAAAATTAGATAATTACTAACTCGATTTGCTGTATTCATGTACTTTTAAAAATGTGTTGCATACTTTTTGGAGCCAAAAAACTAGAAAATGACAAAGTTATAAGTGAAAAGTTCAATATTAACCACGTAATTGTGCAAGTATGGCGCAAGTACGACTTCAAAACGATAGCTAAATAGTGAAGTATCCATTAAAAATTTTGTTGTTTTCTGTTTTTTCGGCCCCAAAAAGTATGTAAAAAATTTTTAAAAAGGAAACGGGCTTTTGCCTACTTTCCCAAAATAAAATAATATTAAAAAGTTCGGGAAAGTGTCTTTTTGTGATAATAGAATTCGGAATTTAGGAGGTACCCTACTTATTTTTCTAATGATTCCATTAGTTGTTAGTTAAACCACAAGCCCAACTAGAATCCAACTCTATTAAATGTACGTACGTAATTTGCATGAAAAGGACTTGGTTGTGACCTTTAAGGTTGTGTCCCAGCTCTTAAGAAATGGCACATTTTTCGAGATGTAAAAGTAATTATGGACAGAGTCGAAACAAAAATATTGTAAATATGTAATACAAAAATTACAAAATGAAACCTGAAACCTCAAACTGCTTTGCAAATGACCATTTGGCTTCAGAAATTTTCATCAGTTCCTCGAGCGAACACAGCTTAATTTGATGCATTAAAAAAATATTTTGTAGAATTTCTTATGAATTAGAAGATTTAGGAAAGAAATTCACTTGACCTGTATTTTCGTCTATAAAGATTTTGAAGTTCTTTTACACTTTTACCCCAACCTTATGTAAAATAAAATGTCCATAAATCTTGACGAAGCAGAGTAAAATGGACAATTGGTTCGAAAACCCATTTGTAGAACAGTTCAGTAAAGTCCTAAAGAAACATTTCCACATCGTACACACAAAAAAAAGTCGGTAAATCTAACCCAAAAAGTTGTTTAGAAACGCTCCAATGTTGGTACGTTTAATCGATGAGACATGCTGAATTTATTTTTTTCACGATTAAATTGTAAATTTGTGAAAAATTCACATTTAATCAAAAATTTGTGGTAAAAGAACTTACAAAAACAAAAACTTTTTCGATTATTTCAGCTATTTTATGTCGAATATTGAAGATTTATTTTAACAATTTTTTGTTTCGGTTAATCCAACCTACCGACAACGGTTAATAAATTCAAGTTTTTCATACATTTTGAAAAGTTGTACGTTAACAACTTTTTTCGGTTAATTTTACCCACGTTTTTTTTTCTGTGTAGATTTTGCATTAACTGGCTTATCTTATTCCATGATTTTCACTATTCTTAAACTTTCTTCTTTAATATTTATTTCCACACAGTTTACGGAGGGCTTATCTTAAATTATATTAATTTCAAAAAATAAACTTTTGCTTGAGTTTTGAAAAAAAAAATGGTTTAAAAAATCCTTTAAAAAACGGTGATAACAAATTTAAATTTAAAAAAAAATCAAGTAAATTATAACTTTATTCGAAGTTTTCATTTCAGTGTGCCAATTAGTTAAAGTTTCTTTCGCTGATTGGACGAATTGTCCTCACACTCCCTCTACAATCTTTATGCACAATCGCAATCGTTACACCAAACCGTTAGGAAATTTATCAAGCAAATTGCAAATGAATACAAATAGTAATCAATTTGATTATTACTTTTGCTTCTGTTCTACCCAAACGAAAATCCACTGCTCATAACATTTTTACAATTTTCATTTCCATTACCCAGCCATTGTCCCGCTGGATTTTCCCCTCTGTCTTGTTTGTCCATTTCCTTCTCGTCATCGTCTGCTTGTTATACTTTATAGTTTATCTATTTTGTGCTTTTTTTGTTGTTCTTTCGTAACGAATAGCAATCAATTAAAATCATTGACAGTTTTTTTGTCATCCAAAGGCTCATAGCCCACCCACACTAATTACAGTCAGTGAAAAATAATCGTTAAGATTTTTTAAAATATTTTAAAGGAAATTTTGCAGTTAAAAAAACATAAAAAAATAAAAGAGAAGTACTTTAACATTTTTCCTTGTTCCTTTCGTCCTTTGTCACTATTACAATGTGCGTGGGTGGCTTAGTTCCCAATATTTATGGTTGTTGCTATTTTATGAATTTCTTGGCTTTCACCATTTCCAGTTCCCTTTTTTGCACTATATTTCACTATATTTTGTATTCTCTTTAGTTTGTTGTTGCAAATGTTTTTTTTTTTGCTGTTTTTTTTTATTCTGACCAAGGCCATCACAAGCAAATGGTTTAGCTTCCATGCAATAACCGACTTTTACGTTTACCTCATGAATATTTCCACCGTACAGACACATTTTCCCTGAGCCTCTTTTGTTGTTGAGTTCTTTCCCACTTTACTGTGTTGTCAAAGCATTTGAAAATGGATTTTATCCATTTTTCTGTATGTGTTTTCCTTGCCATTTTCATTACAAATATCGTCTCACGTTACTTGTCAACTGTGTATTAATTTAATCGAAATAGTTTCGAAGTAGTTAGTTGTAGTCATAAAGTGTTTAATGGAGTTTCTCACTTACCCTTGAAGAATGAGTGAAAGAATAATGGTGCCATTTCGAATTAGGTCAAATCATAAATTGCTCATGTCAGTTGACCTTTAGAGTTTGCTCACCTGGTGTGCCCCATTATGTGTGGGAAATGACACATAAATTAATTCTAAAGAAATAGTTCCAGTTGAAGTACATACATATTTTAATTGAAAACAAAACTTTTAATTGAAATAATTTGTAAAGTTAGTTGGATTTGAATTATTTCTCTACCCGTTAGCGATAACATCTTATGTCGACATAAGTAAAAATCGAGATTTTTATGGCAATACTTTCGCATTTACAATTCTGTGTCATCGGTTTGCTCCTAATGCAATTAGTTGCTTAGTATTTCCAATTTTGAATAACATCTTAAGTCACTAAAACCTTTGAATGCATTGAATTCTTTCGTCCAATTAATCTAAAAAAAAGTATGTAAGATGAGCATCCAAAGTTGTAATCAAAAAAATTTTAAGCTAAGACTCAGTCAATTTGATAACAAATTGGTTAATGTTTTTAGAATTTCGATTTTTCCGATTTTTTTGCTCTCCTGAAAAAGTTGAAAAACAGACTTAAGATGTTATCGCTAACGGGTAGAGATTTATCAACTGGTTGAATGGATAAACTTAAAATAACTTTAAACAAATATTTTAATTAAATTAACATTTAACACAAAATAACTACAAAATGATTAACAAAACTAATGAGTTCATTCAAAGACTGATCCAGTATTTTTAACTATTTTTTAAACTAAGATTTCAGTTATGCTGTGTGATTTAGCCGGAAGAATCCTGATTTCTTATCAAATGACATTTTAGGACAACCTCTTCTTCTACTTTAGTTTCAGTTCCAATTGAAACTCTGCCGATAGATTTTATTGAGAATTATTGCTGTTTATGCTTAATTTACTTCCATTTATGGATTTTGAAGTCGTTCGTGATAGAGATAATATTGCACCGCCTCGGTTACAGGACACACATTTTTTATGAAATGAACTATGCAATTTAATTGGTAGCCGCAATTTTGTACAGAGTTGTTGACCCAATGAATTTCATGGTTCAACTTAAATGTGATCCTATAATTTGATAACGAAGCACTGTGAATTTAGCCTCCAGACACTAACCGGTCAGTTACACAACTACTTTGTATCAACAGTTTTTTAAAATCAAAAATACAGATCCAAGCCTCGATTAAGTTTTGTTTGAGTTCAATAAGTACAGACTATATACCATAATAGTGATCATACTTTGTATTAGTACTTCAGTCTTACAATCGGGAAATACCAAGTAAAAACCAAATATGCTTTTCCACACGGCACCACCAAGCAAGTCAAGCAATGGCATACTTACGAGCGTATAATTTGCCATGAAGATACTTCACTTGCACTAAACTTTATGGACCCTGTAGCTTAAAGAAACGATTTAATGTCTGTGAATTATACAAACCAAGTTGTCTCTGTTAGTAGTAGCAGCTAGAAGTTCTGCTAGGATCCCTAGAGGGTCGAAGTACCAAATATTTAAATATTAAAATGTTATAACTTATAACTTTTAATAAAAGTTTTCTCAGTAATTCCCATAAACAGTTTGCCATTAATGAAATGAAGTGCCCAGTTCCATATTGGATTAAGACACCATTTTTCTAAAACTGTTTTTGATGTCAATCCTAACTCTCTAAATGGTCATTTATTCGCAGAAGTCTCTAATAGCCTCTCTAATAGCCTCTCAGAATTTGTTGTTATTACCACAATCCACTATTCAACTGAACGCCTCAAATATAAAATCAATTTACAAATCAATTCTATTCTGTTTACTAAGCAAACAATTAGTTTTGTTAAAAAAAAAAAGATTCATCATTTCACTTCCTCTACAGGGTTCCCAATTTTTTCCCCCTGAGTGACATTCATATCCGTCAACTGTCAGAAAAGTACAAAATACCGAGAAAGAGCTTTTTCTAGTTTTCTCCCGCCCCCCCCTCCAACCAAAAGAAAACACAAACAACAATACAAAAAAAAACTATACTAACCGAAGTGTCAAAGTATTCCATAAGTAGGACAAAACTTTTTACGCCTTCGATGAGAACAATCCAGTGGAGAGGTTAAGGGTTTTTCGAAGGGGTCAGGAGATAGAAATGAACGAAAAAAGCTTTTCAATGTTTACCTAAATGCTGGCAAATACTGTTTTTTTTCGCGCGAGTGTAAAATAGGAAATGGAAAAAGTGCAGCAGCAGCTAAAATAGAAATAAATGCACATAGTTTTAGCCTCGAAATATATTTTATACATACTTGGTGGAAATTATAATTTTTTATACTATATGATGATGATAGAGTAATTATTATTTATGCTATAAAGTGTGGATGTAGGTACATAAGTCACACATGTATAAAAGAGCATATTTGTTGTGGTATATGTATGAAATGGATTTTTTTTTTGTTTCTAATTCAGTTTTTATAATATAAACAAAGGTCATGGCAGATTGAATACAAGCTATGTGTCAATTCCTCATTGATGACGTCCATAGCTTGAGTGAGAGTGAGAGGACAAATCAAATGAAGGCAATATTTTAATTAGTATCTCTTTGAAAATAGTCTTTGCAAGTTCTTCGTTAGGATTTCACATTAATTCAATTTTACACTGATTTCAGTAGGCAATGGTTGACCACAAAGAGGGTCAAAGGCGAAATATATAGAATTACTTATAAACGCTGTTCTATGTGATTTATAATTATTTTTTCTTTTAAATTACTTTTTCACACTCAAATTATAGTTTCATAGAATGGATACGAATTGTCCTTTGAAATTTTTTTGAGGTTAGGAGGAATGAACAATAGAAATTGAATTTAAATTTCATTGCCTCACAATCGGAAGTCGGGTTCGACTCCTACCAGGGGCGAGCAGACATTTTTCCGTATAGACCGTCACGTAGACCAAGCAATGGCAAAAATGACTTGCCAGGAAAAAGCTTCTTTAGTTTGGGAATTTCATTCCGTTCGGACCCGGAATGAAATTGTGGGTTCGCAATTATCATATATATTATCACTTGTCCATGATAATAGCAATAATAAGCTCAGACTAAGCCCTAATATGACTCGTTGTGCCAAATTGTTATTATTATGTTATTCTTTTTACAAAATATATTTGGTGCATTCACGATAGGTTGTATTTGAATAGTAATTGTCTAGTGATTGTGTACTGCAAATATACAATTCATTAAAAATTCACAATACCAAACCAAATACACTTAATAAGGAATCTCCCCAATATTTTTCTATTTAATGTTTGATGGAAAATATAACAATAATTTGCCAATCATCTCTTCTTTGCCTTAAAGTTTTGTCATGAATATTGGACTGATTAGGTCCAACAAGTTGAATCCAACATACGCCAACAACTGGCAATTGCCAAAATTTGAAAAAATAACCTTCAATTACATGAATTCGCAATTTACTTTTACTTCAGCTCTTCTCCATAATCGTCTTCGGCTGTATATCGTCGGAGGGTTGGCGCGAGGAGAACGGCAAAGAAGTGTGTCTCTTCAACGATGATGCGATGGCCTGCAAATATGGCAATACAATTGGTGTCTTTGGTTTCCTGGCATCGATGGGCTTCATTGTGGGAGAGTATCTCTTCGAGCGTATGTCATCGGTGAAGAGTCGGAAACGTTATGTGATGGCTGATATGGGATTTTCAGGTGAGCTCAAGTTTATTAAGTGAAAATATTCAAATTTTAATTTTTTCCCTATACCTTTTCAGCTTTCTGGACCTTTATGTACTTTGTTGCGTTCATTTACTTGTGGTCACAGTGGAGCTCTGCTAAAGTACCGCCCGGCGGCATAGGCTCAAGTAATATGAATGCCGCCATTGTGTTCTCATTCTTTTCGATTTTCACATGGGTATGAGCGATATTTTTGTTGGTCAGTTAATAATTTTAATTGTTTTGCTAAAATATTTTTAGGTTTTTTTGGCCTTTTTGGCCTATAAACGCTTTCTCATTGGAGCCGGTGATGAGTTCACTTCGGCCTTTGAAACAGATCCCGCCAATGTGGTGCATCAACAGGCCTACACCAGCTACTCGATGGACAACGACAATGATCAGTATAGTGCGTCTCCTTTCAGCGGTCCACAACAGCCTGGTATGTCATTTAAATGATTTATGGATAGATGTTAAGAATTTAATGGATAAATAAATATAAATTCTAAAAAAATATATTTTAAATGTATTTTCAGGCATGGAACCACAACAGCAACAAGGCATGGAATATCAACAACCCACCTATTAGACAAGCAAAACATTTCACTAGAAAATAATAATAAAATAAAATAAATAAAATACTTTAGGATGAAACTAAGAAAAACAAAAGAAATAATTGGTACCAAAATGCATACAACCAAACAACAACTACATACAAACACAAGAGACCGTAAAATACCACAATACACCGAAAGAAATACATATAAACTGTACTGTACTATAACAAACTAAACCAAACATATGAGCAACAAAAACATTTTGTATATTGAAATAATAAAATAAATTCCAACAATAATAATGAAGCCTAACTACAACCAAAGAATAAAAACAAGCTCCGCATCGAACAAAAGGAAACACACACTGAGAATATTTATATATACATAACATATATATATATTTAAAGAAAATAATATGCTTCAGCTTTATATGAAAGTTTAAATATATGATTAAGTGAAAATATAATATTTTAATAATAACGATTAACAGATAAGTTAAATAAAAGGAATTAATTGTAGTGGAATTCGTTGCAATATTATGTTTTATAAAAAAAAAAAATTAAAATGACAAACAAATACATTATATACTACTTACATATATATATATATATATATCTATATATTAAAATTACGAAAGATTAAATAACAATAATGCGAAAGGCCAAAATGGAGGGTAGATACTACTGCCAGCAGTAGAAGAAGTGATTAAAAGAAGAACATTTTAGTGAAAATGAGGTTGGCAAATAAAAATGGCTGCTGACTGTAATCTGTCATTCAGTAGGATCATTTTTCGATTGCTTCTTTGCTTTGATAGATTCTCTGCAAGCCTCTTAGGTCTGAACACTGAGGGCCAGTTTCACAGTCATCATTTAAGAGTTAAATGCCAAACATCGACCATTTCAAGTTCAATTTATTATGGGAAAACGTCTACTGTGAATAACAATCCTCTTAAATTATGACTATGAAACTCGTGATTTTCTTATCGATAATTAAATGTGCTAATTTAAGTGCTGACCTGTCATTGAGAAAATGATCCTCACTGATTGTGGGCCAGGCCATTTCAGTTTTATCATTTCATTGTTTCAATTTGTTTGCTATTTGAAATGAACTAAGGATTTATTGAGTATTGTAAAGTATTTATTATTGATGTTATATAGAAGAAAACTAAACAAAAACAAAAGAAAAAAAAACAACAAAAAAATTGTCTCAGGTCATTGTCGTTTTAGGCTTTCGATCGTTGGAATTAAAAGTGTTTTTTTGAATAGAGATGGGACCGATTAATGTCATTCACTAGGTTCCAGAATTCAAGTTAAGAGAGAGTAGCAAAGGGTGAAGTATTCAAGGCTAAAAGGAAGTGGAATTGTTAAAAAAAACTTCGAGAATAATTTAAGGATGAAAGAAACATTAAGGCGATTCATTTAAAGTCGGAAAATGCGGTTGCTTCAAAGAACTGTCAAAAAATTCATATGTTTTGACCGCACAACTGCATATTTTCCGAAAGGTTTACGACTTAATACGAATCTCCTTACTATTGAAGAATATTTTTTTCGAATTTCATAAGTCTGAACTTAAATCCTTTCAGGTTTTAATGTCTCAAGGAGTTTCGAAATAGACTTGCCTTATGTAGGTTTGAAAAAATCCATGTCTTTCACTCTCAACTTAATCCCTTTTAGCTTTGAATACTTTCGTATACTCAAAAAAAGGCTCAAATAAATATTTTCAATCGAATTTTTTTGGCATAATCTGTTGATCATATCATTTTTCTTTTAAACAAATATAACAAAATTTCCCCTTTTGGAATCAACCCCCTTTTTTAGAAATTTTTTCATAAATTTTAAAAAATTTCACAATTTAGAAATTTATAAAAACGTTTTAACTGAAAAGCTCTCTCAACTTTACATTGAAAAAAAAGCGAAAAGTCATTAAAATTATGTATATGTTCTTCTAATTATATAATTCCAATTGATTGTAATTTGAAAAAAAAATACTTACTAATTTGTATACAAGTCACGGCTTGTATATGAACGAAAAAAATGTACTCAAGTGAATTGCATATTGCAATCATTATTTAAAAAAAGAACAACAACAACAAACCAAATATATATTAAACATTTGTTGAGTGTAATAATGCTTTAGTACAATTTATTTAAACGATATGAAATGCATTGAGATAGTAAACAAAAAAATATAAATACAAAAAGAAAAAGAAAAAAAATTCAAATAAAATTTGTGTATGTTTGTAGTGAATTTGTAAAAAAAAACAACAACTTTAATTAAATGTTCAATAAAAAAAAATTAAAATAAATGAAAACTAAGAGCTAACACAAGACAAACAAAAGACACTACAATACACTGGCACAATAACTGAAAAGAAAATATATATACGAATACGAAAAAATATTACCTACAAAACGAAAGCTAAATAATAAAGCTATTCCACAACGCCAAACAATTGCCGCAGGAATACTACTTAATAATAACAAGGTCACTTTGATATGCAAACATTTTATGGCAGTATTTTTCAAACTGAGCTATGACATTTTTTTTAGAAGTAATTCGATAATTCATAAACCACACCAAAGAATACGGAACAGAAAGGTTCATTCCGAAGTCTTTTAGGATTTTGAGTTTGTGTTGAAGCCATTATGTCAAATTCTTCGATTTGTTTGCCAAAAAATAGTTAAATATTTTTATTTGCCAAGAAGAAAACCAAGTCCGGGCATAAAAATGCAGATGGCGTCTGTGATTCTCCTATTAAATTAATGATTGACGGCAAAAGTACTCAAAATTTCTCAGAATTTACATATTTAAGGTTCAAAATTGATCATGTTGGCTGTATTCAGTACCACAATTATAGCACGATGGGTTCTCATGAAATATGATTGTAGTAACCATATACATATTTTCTCTTTTAGGAAACTCGTTCACATTCCGGTTGATGATGATTTATGGAAATGGTTAGACATTTTCATTCTCATTCTCGCAAGACTTTTCCATTACCGTCATTTTAATAACATTAAATGATGTATTCGCATTTCTAAAAAATGAAACCAAATATGTCATTTTCAGATTGTGGATTTTAGCATATATTTACAACAATTTAAGGCATACTTTTTGGGGCCAAAAATCAAGAATGTGCCAAAATATCAGTAATTTTATTTTTTAGTGTACCTGTCCGGTTTTTGGCATCATATACACGATAAAATCGAAATTATTAAACAATTGACTTGAAATTTTGTCACTTTCTTGTTTTTTTGAGCCCCAAAAAGTATGCCTCAAATTTTTTTTAATATATAAAATCCACAGTCTGAACATTTCCATGCTTTTATCTTTTTTGAAATCATTTTTTTATTAATCCAAAATAATGCCAAAGCTTTAGACTAATTGACAATAGCAATAACAGATTTTAATCTAAAAAATTACAGCACACTTACAGAACTTCTCTCTACAAATGATTCTTCTCTATTTACTATTTATTATTTTTGTTAATATTATGAGCGATTTCTAAAGGCTTGCTACTACCGATGTATACTTTTGCATTTTTTAGTCCCTACTTTGTTTAAAACGATGTTGAAGGATTTTTGTTAAAGTTTTTAAAATGATTTTCAATTGTTTGTTTGTTGGACGATGGTTTATTTTTAGCAGACTTGATGATATCGTTCCTTCCTTGGAGGTTAGCCGGTTAATCGATTGTATTGTTGAGCGATTCTGGGGTAATTTTTCTTAAACATTCTTGAGAATTAAATTTTTTATTTTTATTTTTAAGACGTTTGTTTACGTTTTTTTTATATCCTTCTTGACGATTTTTTGGTTGACCGATTTTGTAATAATATATTTGTTATTTTTTGCTTACGAATTTTCATTACCATTCTTGACAATATTTTTGGTATAAGCGTTTTAAAAATTTGTTTCTTTTTTTAGACGATTTTTTGATAGAATTCTTCACGATCTTTCGATATTTTTTACGATTTTTTTTATTGTAGTCCAATTTTTCATTTCCCAATTAAATTTTATTTTTTATTAAATCAAACTAAATGAAAAGTAAAAAATATAGACTTATGTTAACCATTTTCTTTCCACTTTCTTTTATGAATCCTCCACTTCACCTTTGCTATCCCAACACTTGACAAAACCAATTAATTCAAAATAGCAACGACGAACTTTGGAAAAAAGTACAAAAAAACCACCTTAACACAATTTGCAGAAAATTAAGAAAAAAAAACCAAACAATTTTTGAGAAATAAAAATTAAGGAAATATTTTCTTATTAAATAGAAAAAAAATTAAATAAATAAAATAGAAAAATCTATAAAACACCCACACACACACACATGCATACACATTGTTAAAATACGCATATGAAATATAAAAAAAATGCATTCACACACTTTGTAATTATAATTGTAAAAAAAAAACTCACAATTTACAATAAAAAAAAGGCTTAAGAGCATTACTGCAGGCTTGGGCAAAAAATTGTATTCGAAACTTGAACTTGTTTTTGTAGTAAAAAGTAGTAGATTCTCAAGTGTTTGTTAATAAATAAAGAAAAACAAAAACAAAAAGGTATTTGCAAGTGACAAATAAGAAGAAAAATTATTTAATAAAAAGTATTAAAATGATATTATTTAGTTTTAAAAATAAAACCCTAATTTTAATTATTAAAATAAAGTTAAAATATTTGTTTTTTTTCGTTGAACTTAATTAATTGTTGAAATTGTTGTATGGATTTATTGTTTTTAGTTTTCCTTTGTTTATATAAGTATACAAGAAATTCATATTTATTGCATTTAAACACATTCATAATATAATATTTAATAAAACAAAAAATAAATAGAAACAACTACTTATATAAAAGGAAAACAAATATTTAAAAATTGTTGCATACACATATTTGCATGGAAAAAAATAAAAATATTATGTATTCGTGTATTGGACGTAGTAGATGTGCGTTTTTAAGTAACTAAGATTAACTAATGAACATTATGAGCATTATTGTATTTAAATCTTTAAATATAAATCAAATAATCGTAATTGTATGGTAATGGCAGAATGCGAAAACAAACAAAAAAATACTGAAAATAAAACCAAATACAAAAATTATAACAATAACAATAAAAAACAAAAACAATTTAAGGTACTTATGTTTGGTTGGAATTAAATGAAAAATAAATAATAAAATCTACACCAGAAAAAAAAACTATGAAAGAAAGGGATTTGATTTTTTCTATATTTTACAGCATATTTAGAGCATATAAATGCCTAAATGATTAAGCAATTGGAATTGAAATAGTATTCAACGATGTTGTCTTTGAATTTAAATGGTGTTCCTCGATATCTTGACCGGGCTTAAGTTACTCCATCTAGTTTCTCCAATCAACGATTTAATTATCGAATTGGGCGACTCCGACGACGGTTTCGTTTTCAACATAATTTACTGTTTTTAACACAAATTCAAAATAACATAACTGAATCGGGAATCGTTTAAGTTGAATTGCTCAGATTGTTATGCTGTCACTCAAGAATCAACCAAAGAGACCGAAAAGATTGTGACTTGATTGCGAATCATGGATTAAGCTTATATACGTTATGATGGCAACCATAATACGAACATTGACTTTGTCCATTGGACATTGCAATTAAATATGAAATGGTTCTTTGCCATACGCTTTGACAGTGTCTTCCTACCAAGCAATTTGACCAGCCTCAACTTTTATAGCCATAAAGCTGTTCATTTTATGGACACCTTTATGCTAAGAATATGCACTGCACTCTCACTATGAAGGTTGTGGCTGATAAATATTAACCTTAATGCACTATTATTGATTAAGGAAATCATATTAGCTCGTCATGTTAGTCAGAGTGAGGCTTTAATTTATTTTGAAATATATACAAACTGTGAATATGTTAAATATTTTTGTTAACAGCAATTGGCCGTGGTTCAGCAGCTGATAAGAGTTCTAATATCAATTTTTTTTACTGACGTGAAAGCTTACAAATCGGTTATCAAATCACACAAATAATTTTAATTATGCCAAATATCCAATATTCCATATTGTCCCTCCTTTATCTAAACAATAAATAAAAAATTTCAACTCTTAATTTCGTAATTTATTTCTTTCTAATGAAAATACAAATATTTATTTACAGACTTTAAAAACTCCCTTTATTTTTCTTGATTTTTTCTAATATGGTTTCACTTTATCCCTTCCACCGCTCAACCAATTATGAAATTCATCACGTGTCCAGTCCGCAAATTGATTAATGCCCATTTCAAAAGTCTCCTCACCCATTGTATAGCGTTCATTGTGATTGTGAATCATTTTCAAGTTAACACAGAAAATGCCACGGCGATTGATTTCCTCCTTAACTGTAGAGTAGTTTTTGTGGAATTGAGTCTAGAAGTTTTAAGCAGCAGAAGAACTTAGAAGAATTAAGTAGAGTTATTTAAAATATTTTTATTTCACTGAACCTTAAATAGATTCCAACTGTCATCACTGCAAGCTGCACTAACTCCAATATAAGCCACTACGGCCACAATCAATGTGAAGAATTTCATTTCTATGAATCGAATAAATGCCATAAAGTGATGCTGTGATGGAAGTGTCCTGATCAGTTTCAAAAAAGCTACTAAAAATTTTAAATTCTTTGTTTAATTTTGAAGTGCAATTTTTTGGCAAAGCTTTTATTTATACTCTATTTGATTTAGATTTATTTTTAGAACCAATGTGCTGATACAAAAAAATATAACGAAGCCAGCGTTAAGTTTAAATTTACTTATCTTATGTGAAAGGTCGTTGGTACACAGTTTATTTGATTTAATATGAATACAAAAAATATGAATTAACACTGAGACGTGATCATATTTGGCAAATGATAATGATAAAAGAAAACGATTTGAGATTTGAAATTTAAATAAATTTATCGATGCTTTTATTACAGGGTGAGACAAAATTCAAAGTTGAATTTATTTTATTGAAAATTACTCATACGCCATGTGTAACACAATGCGTCAGTTGTAATTATTTTTATTATTTTTTTATTTTTTTTTAATTGTTCCCTATTATACATAAATAACAATAAAACACTTTCATAAATTTATATTTTATGAACAAAAAAAAGTAAACTTTATTCACCTTAAATTATGGCATTGGCATACAAACGTACATACATTTTAGTGTCTAAATAATTTATAAGCTATCACAACAAATTGAAAAAAAAAAACACATTAATATTATTTTCTCTAACTAGCCTAGGATTAGGTATACAAACAGTATTCTTAATTCTAACTAACCCACAGAAGAGACTCGCTCACAGTATCGGATAGCTGCACTCACTGGCAATGCCACAGAAGCTATCCTCATTGCGTAGAATCTTCATGAAGCCATTCTCGCCCCAATTTTCCGAATATGAATTCTTAATAATCCAATAGTCCTTGCCATCCTCCGTGCCATAGCCCACAACCACAATCGAATGATTCACCTCATCCTGATTGCACTCGTCGTCATCGTAAATGCCACCCATATATTGTTCAAACGATATCGCCGCAGCATTCATCGAGCAAGCCAGCGGACCCAGGGTGGCAATCACCTCCTTCATTTTATCCTCATCGCCCGGCTTAATGCGCGCATAATCGCGTATGTGTACCCCCTTGCCGGTATCGTTGCGCGCACACTGTCCATTCTCCATTTGGGTATAGGGATACTTGCTCTCCAACGAAATGCCATGATCGCGTATATACTCGAAGGCATACTCCTGAAAGCCGCCATCGCAACCCTCACTGCCATACGACTCGGCGCAGTCCACCAAATTCTGTTCGGAGAGTGGCACTAGAAAGCCTGTGCGACGGAACAGATGACCCTCCAGAGCGCCGATTGTGGCAAATGACCAGCACGAACCACAATCAAAGCCTTGGAAGCCTGCCGGCGTGACTCCACCCAATTCGCGCCAATCAAACGATTCGGGCAGGTTGTCGGTGGTCTTCTTCTTGGTCACGAAGTTCACGTGCTGCGAAGCGATTTGTCTGCGAAATGAGCAAAGAGTTTTCGAGTCAATGTTTGTTTACGGAAACTTTTTCTTTTTCTTTGTATTTAAAATTATTTCGTTTTTAATGAGTCAGCTTGTGAGTAGTATACCGCTTATTAGCATACAAAGCTATTAACTAATTTGTTATCGTATTTTGAGATTTTATGGCTCTTACTAAGAAATTTAGGTTTAGTATCTCATTTTGGAAACACCCAAAAGAGAGATGCTCACGACAAAGCGTGCAATATTTTCTTGTCGAAATTATATAGAAAAACCCCCTTATATAGATTTAATTCCCTAATGGGATCCGGTTGAATGAGAAACTATAAGTGGAGGAAGTTGCGATTCATGAATGAATGTTGATGAAATTAATCAAATGATTGATAAAAATGGTGATCAGAAATTAAATAATTAAATGAATATAATAAATAGAATGAATAGAATGAATAGAATGAATAGAATGAATAGAATGAATAGAATGAATAGAATGAATAGAATGAATAGAATGAATAGAATGAATAGAATGAATAGAATGAATAGAATGAATAGAATGAATAGAATGAATAGAATGAATAGAATGAATAGAATGAATAGAATGAATAGAATAAATAGAATGAATAGAATGAATAGAATGAATAGAATGAATAGAATGAATAAAATGAATAAAATGAATAAAATGAATAAAATGAATAGAATGAATAGAATGAATAGAATGAATAGAATGAATAGAATGAATAGAATGAATAGAATGAATAGAATGAATAGAATGAATAGAATGAATAGAATGAATAGAATGAATAGAATGAATAGAATGAATAAAATGAATAAAATGAATAAAATGAATAGAATGAATAGAATGAATAGAATGAATAGAATGAATAGAATGAATAGAATGAATAGAATGAATAGAATGAATAGAATGAATAGAATGAATAGAATGAATAGAATGAATAGAATGAATAGAATGAATAGAATGAATAGAATGAATAGAATGAATAGAATGAATAGAATGAATAGAATGAATAGAATGAATAGAATGAATAGAATGAATAGAATGAATAGAATGAATAAAATGAATAAAATGAATAAAATGAATAAAATGAATAGAATGAATAGAATGAATAGAATGAATAGAATGAATAGAATGAATAGAATGAATAGAATGAATAGAATGAATAGAATGAATAGAATGAATAGAATGAATAGAATGAATAGAATGAATAGAATGAATAAAATGAATAAAATGAATAGAATGAATAGAATGAATAGAATGAATAGAATGAATAGAATGAATAGAATGAATAAAATGAATAGAATGAATAGAATGAATAGAATGAATAGAATGAATAGAATGAATAGAATGAATAGAATGAATAGAATGAATAGAATGAATAGAATGAATAGAATGAATAGAATGAATAGAATGAATAGAATGAATAGAATGAATAGAATGAATACAATGAATAGAATGAATACACTTAATACACTTAATAGAATTAATAGAATTAAATTTATAAAATTTTTAAAGATTTACTTTTAGTTAATTCTACATACTGCTTCACTGACTCAAACTACAATACATAACATCAAACAACTTACTCTCCCGTACTTGTAATCTTCGAACCAGTCAGCCTAGCCACTTCGGCTCGCGTCAAATCAGCCAAGGGATTTATGGCCATCCGGAAGCCACTCAAACCGCCCGAAGCCTGCTTATTGCCCAAATCCACCACGGCCTTTTTGCCAATGAAAATTGATTCACGAAATTGACGCTCCTTGGGATCCGCATACGATTTGCCAGTTTGCTGAAGGTAATCATCGAAATTTTGCACGTCACACAATTTGGGAAAGTGTTGTAGGCCGGATGTGACAGTGGCACAGCACACAACTGTGACCAGCAATGGCAGTAGGCGGAATTTACACATGTTGACAAACTATAAAAAATAATAGTACAAAATAAATGTAAACAAAAATTAAAGCAACAACAATATGTTAATTGAAACATTAAATAATTTTCAATGGACAAGTTCAGTAAACTTCAAAATCACAAGCTGTTTTTTATGTTCAGCTTCCGCGTTCTCAGCGTCTAAGAAATTCTTTTAAAATGTCAATGAATCATTTGTGAACTTTATTCAATTTAATTTTAATTGGTGTTATTGTAATTTTCGACATGATTTTCTTAAATTAACTTTAATTTTAGTGTGTCACAATTTGGTTTATTTTTGTGATTTCAAAAATTTAAAACAAAAATAACTAAGCTAAGCTATAAATCAATAAACTTTTGAACGGTGACTTTTAATTAGTTTGTTTTTGGCTGTGTTTTAGTTTTTGTCGACTGTTTTTTTTATAATTATTTGCCCTGCGTTTACACTTTAGGCGAACGCGTCCATGATTATTCCAAATTTCACTTTTTCTTTTGTTAATTTTTTTCCGATCATTAAATCTTACTCAATGGAGTTTGCATTTTTTTGATTAATACATTAATTTACAACAAACCCCGGTCACAATTCCACAAAAGCCACCGAAATGATTTGGAAATTCCTTTCACTTTTTTTTGGTTTCGGTTTCAGTTTCAGGTCATTTGATAATGAGAGTTGGGTGTTGAGAGTTGAAATAAATAATCACTGCTTTTTGTGGATTTTGAAATGTTGATAAACTGTGACTGAATTGACAAATTGGACACAGTAAATTAAATAATTAATTCATGAGTTTTGTAAAAATTTTTTGCATGAATTACATGGAGAGAATTGCTAGGAGGAAATATGAGTATTGATCCAGTAATAAAAAAAAAAATTGAATAGTTCTCACTTAAAAATACCCAGACTGAATATAAAATCAAATTTAGTTATTATGACTAAGCATCTTTAAATTTTGTTTTTCTTATTCATGGTTTTAATTTAAACATAATTTATGCAAACAGTTCTTTCTGTATAGAATGTGTTAGAATGAGAGAACGAAATAATTCATTTTTGAATGAACGAATTTAATGATTTAATAATTGCATGATGGAGTGATGCTACGAAAGTTACTCAATTAGTATCTTAAAGTGTTGATCCCTTGATCCACTTTAGTTGAGAATTTGAATTTAGTTGAGAATTAAGCTGTGAGTGAATGAATGAACAAATTAATTCTGTATTGAATGAATCAGATATTGAAAGAATACATGAATTATGTAATGAATGAATTAATGAATGTTTGAAAGATTAAGTGATTGAATGATTGCATAATTAAATGATCCCAACGAAAGTAGAAATAGTGTTCCACTTGATGCATTTGTTCCACTTCTACTGAGAAATTCCCTGGCATGTATTTTCTTTGCAGGATTTACATGTTCAGGGAGTGATTTCAGCTTGGATATTTCACATAAGTATTTCGGTATTTCGAAATCCATGGGTTCTTTAATTTTTGTTTTCGTTTCTAAACACCTATTAAAATTATTAAATTATAATTTGAACTCTTGTAGAATTGTTTAGAGAAATCCAATTTATTTCATTCAGTGAGGGATCTCTTCCAAAGTCCGCGGAATCCTACCGAAGAATTTAAATGAAACTTGTCGATGACTTATTTCAGTTTCATTGAATATTTCGCTAAGTTGTTTGGTTCAATCGTGTATCTCGGTATTGAAAGAAATCGTGAAGCTATTTATAGTTTTTGATTTATATAATTATAGTCTCGATCAAAAACGATAAAGCTGTCGGTAGTATAAGCCTGACATCATATTAGATGTTGTCTCTGAGTAAGGCATGAAGTAAATTTTTAAAATCCAGCTGACGATCTCGTTATCAACCATCGACAAAACATGTTATGAGATCGAGATCCATGATTGCACCACTGTTCGATGATCTCTTTCGAAGTCAGTTGAACTCTTCCAAAGTTTAATTAATACTTTGCAGTTCCTCGGATCAGGCACTTCTAAATTTTTTTCCAAGCTTATTGTAAATTCATTGCTATCTAAAATTCATTTCCTTTTAAAGAAAAAACTACTGAATTCACTTGAGGGTTTCATTACATCGAATTAATGTATTTTACTGAGTTTATTTAACCACATTTTGTATTGATTTTTAGTTTTACACTTGCATCGGTATTAATCAACAAATTTTCTATAAAATCGCACCTTTTTTTCACAACAAATTTTTTCACTTCAATCAACGTTTCCGTTATTTTAGTTTATTTTTATTTAAATTTTTGTTTGACTTCACCAGCCACCGAACGACGTTTCTTTACACCAAACGATTCGAATGAAATAAACCGATTTACAATATTGTAAAATGTTTTTATACAACAACGGTCCGTAAACTGAAAAATTATGGTAGAAAAATAATCCAACAGTCCAAAGCAGTTCACTCCAAATATGAAGAAAAAAAACCGAAATATTTTAATTAATGTAAATTTTATGTGATGATGATGATTCGAGTTCGGTAATATTTTCAAACAATTTATCATTTATTTTGTCCATAGTAGCTACTTACATATATGGGCAAATTAACACACAAAACTAACATTTGAAACACCTTATTTTGGTAGGAGGCAACCTTTCTTTGTTGTATCAATGAACTGAGTCAAGTTGCGTTGAGTTGAGAGATGCTTAAAACTAAAAAAAAAGATGCTTTTCGTTTGACTTGCTACGTAATTATGTTAATTTAGTTATTGGTTAAAATTTTGTTGGTTTTTGTTTTTGTTTTTGGTTTCTTTTTTCTTTTTTTTTTTGTTGTCAATGATAGTTTTGGCCTGTTGCATATTACTGTGGAGTTAATCATTCACCTCTCTCTCTCTCTCTGTCACTCTCTTTATCTCTAACCATCTACTTCTGATTTATCTAATTTATTTGAATTCGTTTCGATTGAAAATATTTTGCATATTTTATCAATGAATTTGATTAATTCTCGTTAACAAGCCATCTTTTAATGTTGTGAAAATTAGTGATACTTTTTCGATGATTATATAAAAAATAATTTGATTTGTGTGAATTAATTCAGAGAAGACGTTTGCGAAAAAAGAGCTTAACCCTTAGTAGATGCCATGTTTTGATTTTTTCCATTTTCTTTTCATTATCAGTTTGCTAAGAAATTTCTCACTTCAGCTAGAGGCATGAATGTACATTAGAGTGTCTGTTAATTTAAGAATTTTTGTGGAATTCCTCTAACTTTTGAGTAGGTAGGACTTTAGCTAAGACTACAAATACTTTTAATGCAATTTTTTTTTTAAGTTGACCAGTGTTTATCACTATTATTTCAGAGCTTTAAAGCTTTGGAATTCTACAACAGCTAGTATCGCTCGTATCGATCAAAGCTCTTTGTGCGGGCATAGTTTTATGATAGGTTTTCCACCTTTCCCTGAACACTTCTGACAAAAAAATTCTATGTTGCTCTAGTACCACAGTGGTGTCCGGTTTAAACAAAAAAAAAACAGGCCACCATTTGTCACAAAGTGCTTCGTGGGGTCTGCTGGAAGACACATACAATCATGCCTCAATTTCATAACTAGTCACATGGCAATCTTGCAATACCAGTTCCCGCACAGTACCGAACGACGACCACGATTAAATTTTGAAACCCAGAAGTAAATGGTGGACCATCCCGGGCTTCATCCAAAATCGAAGCGAGTTGATCGCTATATTTTTAAAACGTTCTGAGCACGTGTACCATCAAAAACGCCAAGCCCAACGATTCAGGTGTGAAATTTATAGTATGTATCTATACCGGTATTACCTCACCTTAAGTAGTACCCCTTGTAAACATTTTCTGTTTTTACAGACTAAACAATTACACCGAGAGAAAAAAATAACAGTTTCGCTGTTAAAAACCATCCGACAGTCAAAAAATTGTTAAATTGACAGTGAAAACTGTTAAAATTAAAGCGAAAACTGATCAGTGTAACAGTTTTCGCTGTCAATAAAACAGTTTTCCGACTGTCGGATGGTTTTTAACAGTTTTTGTAACAGTTTTTTCTCTCCGTGTAGAGAAGGTATCTTAGGTCTTGGATTAAACGGACACTCTAATAAGCTCAGTTGAACTAGGTCAGTAGAAGTTTCAAATTAACAGCAAATCTATATAGATTCTAAAATTACTTGTAAGTACTTTGGCAGTCAGCACTTGAAGGCAATAAATACGAATAAACAATACACACCCCAAAAGAAGTATATGAAGAAGCATAAAAAGAAGAAGAAGAGGATCATTTTGTAACACATTTACAATTTTAAAGAATTCTGTTACCAACTATGTTCATCTGCCAGTATAAAGATAGATAATATAAACGCATAATACTTGGATAGTGTGTCTGTCACTATGCTTGGCGCTTGACTTAGTATCGGAGAGTTCACACCTTTTTACTTTATTTTTTTCTCTTGCTTGTTAGCAATCTTGTTGGCACATTTCTTGCGAAAGTTCTTATTTACCGTAATTCATTTAATGGCAAATACATAGTAATAATTGCCATCATCGCATTGCAATAAACCCGAAATGACAAAAACATTTCAATAGCAAAATAGATTAGATTTTTTATGATATGCCAGAGCAAGCTAACATCAAGTAGAAGAAGGGTAGCGAAGAGAACTTTTCGTCTCTATGATAACATTCTCACAAAGTTTGGCATATAAATAAGAGTGGCCTGGGATTTATCGCATTAGTTTAGTGGGAAATTTTAAAAGCGTTTGGCGTTTTTTGGCAAAAGAAGTCCAGGACAAATATTTAATATGTTGGCGTGTGTAAAAGTTTTACTTCCGATCTTGGCAATCGTCCTGATTCAGTCAGTGGCGTTCAGTGAGGCGGTGGTTATTGATGCGCAGGAATGGTCTAATTATACGGTAATTTTCATACAATTTTCAAGAAGTGTATCCTGTATTTCAAGCGTTAAGAGTCACAAGGATCAGGGATTGTACAGAAAGAGAATTCGAAAGTAAATAAGAGAATTCGAAAATAAGACGTTTGAGTCTCTAGGAACCGAAATAATTCACAATGAATTGGTTTTTTCTATTGGATTTTGGACCTTTTCCTGCTCTGTTTCTGCTTCCAGTGACTGCTTCAACCTTCAAAGGGATCATTTAAAATGAATCCTTTAAAATATGAAACTTTAATTGAATTTATTTCTTTCTTTAAATTTACTTAATTGAAACTTTTATTAAATAAACAATTTTACTAATCCCAACATTCAAGACTGTCTTCGAGAAAGATTACACCAATTCAGCGATTACCGAGCCCTATGCGAAATACTACTACGCCTACAATAAAAATCTGATTACCCGACACAACGCATATGCAGACCGTGGTACCTACAAGTACACTTTGAGAATCAATCAATTCACCGATATGCGCTTGATACAGTTCAATGCCCTGTTCCCGGTGACCGTTCGGCCCACACAATCGTTCAATTCACCACCACCAGCCGTGGGATTAGCAGCACCAGCCTACGATCCCAGAGACTTGGGCTTCAACGTAACCGTAGAGGATCAGGGCACTAAATGCAACAGTGGCTGGGCCTATGCAGCAGTCAAGGCCATCGAACTGATGCAGGCCAACCAAATGGGCACTTTTAATCCCGCCTCACTTTCTGCTCAGAGTATAATTGATTGTGCGGGATCGTCGAGTGGCTGCAAAAACCAAGTGCCACAAACGGCTTTCGACTATTTGAGTAGGTACGGACAGGATTTATATTTGGCCAGTCAATATGCGAACAACAAGACTCAAGAGGAGCAGGGTATGTGCGTGCCAAATGGCATGGGCTCAGCTAATCTGGGCACATACAGCATCATCGACGATGGCGATGATGAGACTATGAAAAAGTATGTGGCTGCAGGATATCCCGTGGTGATTGAAACCAATCCAACATCGTTTGAGTTCATGCATTATGGTGGCGGCATATTCGAACAACCGCGTACAAATAACGGTGCACACTTCATGAATGTCGTTGGCTATGGTCACGATGCGGAAACGAACCTCGACTACTGGCTGGCATTGAACTCGTTTGGCAAACTGTGGGGTGAAGAGGGCTACATACGCATAGCACGTAGTTCAACTATCAAACTGGCCAAGTCAGCCATATTCCCATCAGAGTTGGCTTGAGTTGGCTTCTTGTTGAATTGCATTATTTTGTAGAACGAAAATTTATACGAAACAATAAAATTATATACATTTTTTATCCCATAATTGATTGAATATTTATGAAAAGAAGAAATTTAGTGTTTGATTCTTTGGTGAGTACCCATAAACATTTAATGTTTCTTCTAAATATCTGAAAGGGATGCAACAGGATGTTGATTTCAATAATAATCTCACCTGCTTTTAAACAAGGCTAATAAGGCTTTACTAAAGTTTACTTAAGGCACTCAACTGACAGTTGTGTTAATGTTTTCTATAAATAACTTTTATTTAAAAAAAAAAATAATAATAAACAAATTAACATGACCAGACCCACCTGATCACTTATAATCTCTAGTAAATTTATAAATCCTTTAACTCCTCTAATCTAAACCCAAACCACATACACATCCCAAAGAAGATAACCGGCATCTTGCGAAATAATTTTACAATTACTAAGAAATTCATCTGTACGTTCCTCCCTCCCTCTAAACTATGATCTCTTTTCGTCTAGACAATTCTGCACTCCTCAAAACTCAAATTCACACCTTTTTCCTGTTTGGTAATCTTATTGACACACTTCTTGCCAAAGTTCTTATTTACCGTAATTCATTTCGATAGCAATAAGTATGGGTATGTACCACTATCATCACATTGCAATAAACCCGAAAAAAGAACTGAATAATAAACGAAAATTTCAATGGCAAAATAGATTAGATTTTTTTTTTGGTTTACGATATTAGCCGAATCAACATCAAAAGAAGAGGGTGAAGAGAAATTTCTTTGGTAATAACACATAAATACAATTTGGTTGTGATTTAATGCATTAGTACAGTTTAAGTTTAAGTTGAATGTGGTTGGTTGATAAGAAAAATTACTAAATAAAATGTTGTCCTGTGGAAAAAACGTTCTACTTCCGGCCATTGCAATCATCCTGATTCAGGCTCTGGCGTTCAGTGAAGCGGGGGCCAATAATGAGCAGGTTTGGGCTGAATATAAGGTAATACAATGAAATTGAGAAGATTTGTTAACATAAGTACTTCGTTTGTGGAAAAAAAAACATTTGTTTGGTAAATAAAATTCAGTTCTTGCAAAATAATACATTTGTTGACACAAATTAAGTAATTTTAAGTAAAATTTCTATGCCTTAGCATTTAAAGTCAGTGGTTCTTTTCATACACAGCAACAATTCAACAAAGCTTTTGCTAGCTCAACGGCCGAGTCGAATGCGCGCTATTACTACAGCTACAATAAAAATATGATCAACACACACAATATGTACTTCCAAAATGGCCAGCGAACCTTCTCATTGAAACACAATCAATTCACTGATATGTCATTGACACAATTTAATGCCCTGTTTCCGCTAACAACGCAGCCCACGGAATCCTTCGCTACGCCACCACCACAAGTGCCAGCTGCATCACCGGCCTACAATCTAAAGGATCTCGGTTTCTCTATATCAATAGAGGATCAAGGCATCAACTGCAACAGTGGCTGGGCATATGCGGCAGCAAAGTCAATCGAAATACTACAAGCAATGCAGATGGGCTTTCTTCAACCCGCCTCTCTGTCCGCTCAGAATCTCCTTGATTGTGCTGGCCGCTCTAGCAGTTGTAGGAATCAAGTGCCACAAGCGGCCTTTGATTATTTAGCAATATATGGACAGAAACTGCACTTTGTTGGTGATTACCCAAATAATAAGACCCAAACGGAGCAGGGCATGTGCGTGCCACAGGGCATGTTGACATCGAAATTGTCCAAATATGCACGCATTGATGACGGCAATGACGAGGCTATGAAAAAGTATGTGGCTGCCGGTTATCCCGTTGTGATTGAAATCAATCCCACCTCGTTTGAGTTTATGCATTATAGTTCGGGGGTGTTCCAACAACCGCGCACAATGAGCGGTTCACATTTTATGCTTGTTGTTGGCTATGGTCAAGATGCGGAAACGAGCCTCGACTACTGGCTGCTTTTGAACTCCTTTGGTCCAATGTGGGGTGAAGAGGGATACATGCGCATTGCTCGTAGCTCAACTAGAACGTTGGCCAAGTCAGCCATATTCCCCATAGAGTTGGCTTAGTTCGTATAAATATTATTCCTTCGACTTCTTTAACCCTATACTTACAACAAATAAATTCAACTATTCCACAAAAAATAACAACAATTTGAGAAATTTTTTTTGTTTTTTTTTTGTTTTGTGAAAGTTTATAACTTTTTCGGTATTTATTTATTGATTTCATCTACAAGCGGAGCTTTACAGACTTACACACTAAAAATTAACAATTTCTCAGATTTCTTAACAAAATGATAACTTATCAACAACAATTGTGTTTCGTTTTATTTGGTTTTTTTTTAAATTTTTTTTGTTTTAAAATTATTTGTTTGGTTTTTATTTGTTCAAAGAAAAAAAAAAAGAAAGAGTTTAAATGTAGGTAAGCATGTGTTCAGATTGGAAATATTACTAATTCACCACACAAAAAACAAATAAAAGTGAGTGACCGAAACATAAAAATGGAAAATTTTTAATAAATTGTTTGTTGTTGTGAAATTGTTAAGGAATTTTTAGGGCATCTGGTGTTTTTGGTTTTGCTTTCTGTTCAACTCGCGCCCACATAAAAATCGTCTTTCTCTTTCACAATAAAACACACAAAAATAATGTTTTTTTGTTTTATTATTTTTTTTTCTTTTACTCTCTTCATTTATTTTGATTTTCAAAATGTTTTTAGACCAGGATTCTTTGTTGTTGTGTTGTGTGTTTTTTTTTTTTTTTTTTTTGGATACTCATCCTTATAAAGCAAAGCTCATGATATGGATTCACGCTTATTGTGAAATACATACATACTTATACAAACACGCACATTTGAATGCATTTCATAATTTGGGTTCTTCTTTGTTGTTTTCGTATTGAAAAATAGGTCATGGTGTTGGGAGGCGCTGCATAGTCAACACCATAAAAGGACTGGAAAGTGTGACGGCCGATTGACTTTTTAAATAATCTAAATAATTGAAGATTTTAAAAATCCATTTCAGAAGAAATTAAAAAATTATCTTCAAAAATCTCAAAAAAAAGATCTGGGAATTTTATCTAGTGGTTAGCACATTCAAAATTAAACAATTCTCAACATTATTGGGACATAATTTTGATAGTTCCCACAATCTCAAATGTATACCAATTCCATTATGAGAACTATAAAATTATTTTTTGGTATTTTGACTGTTGGTATGTTATTCTGAATCCCAAATTTAGCCATTTATACCATTTATACCATATTCCAGTTGGTCAAAAAATTTGAAATTCTATTCCATTCTTAACTGTTTTTTTGGGTATTTTGACTATAGGTATTTAATTTAAACCAACTACAGAACTTCAAATTTTTTTTTATTATTTGACTTCTTGTATTTGATTTATAATTCCAAAAAAAAATTATGTTTTCCAAATACCAATAGTCAAAATTGGTATTTGACTGTTGGTATTTTATTCAAAATCCCAATTTAAATTTTTGGTAAGTATTTGTTAAAAAATCCCAAATTTAAAATTTGTTCGGTTTTTTGACTGTTGGGTATTTTTTACTAAATCCCAAATTTGAACACTTGTGTATGAACTCGATAATCTATTATTTTAGGTGCGATTTGTATCGAAACACATTCGACATATCGACTAACGACATACGCTTGAAATCTATAAATTTGATAGAGAAGTTATTAAACTTTTGTATTTTGAATTGTCAAACGACCACCCACCGAGACCACAGCCAGCTCAAATGTTTCATTGCCACGTAAAATGGTTGCGCGTGTATGTGGCAAAAGGATTTCATGTTTTGCACAAACAAAAAAAGTCAACATCCTTTAGGGTTCTTTGTTGTTTGGTTTTTCTTCAATTCATTAATGATTTTTACTGCTTAATTTTCTTCTTTTTGTTTACTTATTTAAAGTTATTCTCAAAACGTAACGCATTGCTTGTTAATTTGAAATAAATTTCCATTTTCATTTTTTTTTGCTTGTTTTAGTTTATCTAAAATTTAAGAATTTAATGGGTTTTTTTTTTACTTTCAAGTGGTTGTTGTTGTTTTTTCTTCTCTTAAATGTTAGTAAATATCTTCTATTTACGAGTAAATATTCAATTGATTTATTTTTGTTTTCTTCTTGTTTTTGTTGTTGTTGTCGGCTAGTGTTGTTATTTTTTTCTTTCTTTATTTTTTATATTTATTATATATTAAAATTAGATAGTATATCTACATAAATTTCAAATTTATTAAATATAATTTTTTTTTGTTTGTTTGTTTATTATTTTCATAATTTTTAACTAAATTTTAGTATTATAATTTTTTTCTTTTTTTTTTTTGAATTATTTGCTTTGAATGATTTGAATATTTGTGTGTGTGTGTTTTTGTTTCGTGATAGTTAATTTATGTTGGTGTGTGTAAGTTTTCTTGAATGTGTGTAATGCTTTGAAGAGGCGTGGTGGTGTGTGTGTGATTTTTTCTTTAAGCTTCAATGCATTTTAATTTGATTTGTTTTTCTTTTTAATAATAATATTTTTTTTTAGAATTTTAATATTTTTCGTAATACTTTATTATTTTGCAATTCCGGCTGTTTTCAAGCAGGTGAATTTATTTCCTTTTATGTGACGTTAAAATTAAAGCACTTTATTTATTAAACTAATATAGTTTTTATGTTTTTGTTTTTTTTTTTTTTTTCTAAAATGAGTTTTTTCTTATAAGTAACTAAAAAATATTATGAATGTTATATTTCAAAGAATGTTTCATGGCATTTTAAAATTAATGAATACTTTGTAATAAATAATATTTAAACTAAATCTAAACAGAAAAATGGAAAGTCTTAAAGTATTTCATTTATTAAATTCAAATTAAAAATATTCAATTGAAATTTTCAGTACAGAAAAAGTTACTCCAGTCAAAAGCAAACTGTCAAGTAAATTCTGAAGAACACGAATGAAATGGTACATTTAAATAGCATTTCTATAAAGGCAGCTAAACGGGTGATTAATTTCAGTGTCGTTCTGCAATCTTGATGGTGGATCACTCTAATGAGACTGGCCTCAAAACTTTATACAACTATCCGAGGTAATTTAGTTCGAAATAAACCAAACAATTTTTATTACTACGCCCATATTACGAACTGCCACGCCCTCTTTCAGCATGAAAAATCCTGATCGATAGTCTTTAGACATGCTTTCACAGAATTTTTAGTTGGAATTTCAGCTTCCTAGAGCATGCTCATATATTAAACTGCCACGCCCCCTTTTTAAAAAAATCCAATCTATAGCCATGACCTCACAGAACGTATGTATATGTGAAATTGCGGCTCTCAAAGTCAACTGGTGGCTTCAGGAGAGCCCACTTTTGACAACCCACCTGTAACTAACACGCCCACATTTCAAACTGTCAGGACCTCTTTTTGAAAAAATCAAAAAGCACGCTCAAGAATCTCTTGTCATGGTCACAAAGAAAATATATGTGAAATTTCAGCTTGCTAGGATCACTGGTGGCCTCAAAATATATCTGCCACTCCCAATTTCTGAACTTCTTTATGGATCTCAAAAACCCTCAAGTGTATCAGGTTATGCGTAGGACATTTAAGTGAAATTACAGCTCTCTACGTCCACTGGTGGTTTCTGAAAGGTGAGGACAGACATCCGGACTAAATGGATCTTATATAATGTGATTTTGCATTATTTTCTTAAATTTGAGCCTGACTATTTCTTCGTTTGAACACATTGTTAGCTCCAAATTTAAATAATTTTATGAAATGTTTAAGTCAATCGTTAGTTTAAAATAGTTTAAAACCTATTTCAGAATCTGCCCTGGGATATATGTATACCATAATGAATTTTAGAAAAGAGTGTATGACTTCGCATAAAGTTTCTATTGTTGTATATTTTAAACTTTCTCTCACTTTTCAATCTCTACACTTTTTAACCTTTTGATACTGAAAACATTGAGGAATCATTTGAGAAAAGAAAACCATAATTCAATAAAAAAAATAAATAAATAAACAGTGTTGCTAAACGTTTTTGTATTCTTTTTTTTCGTTGGGAATGCATTGCTCCGATATTAAATTTAATTTAACTTTTGATTATTCTAATGAAGTAAAATTAAAATAAAGGAAACATCAGAAATGCCTCAAAAAATTAACTACTCCATTTGTAAATTAAGTACATAAAATGACAATGGTAAGTATATAGAATTCTTTTTGAAGCAAACCATTACAAAATGACACATTTCCTTTTTAAATATTTCTTTTGTTGCTTAATTTTAATTTAATTTTTTGTAGGAAGAAATTTTTTAACCATTCGATGAATTTTTTTTTTTGGTTTTTTTCTTTTTCTTTTGAATAGTGAACAAAATTTATTTATTTAAAGTTTTTGTTTTCGGTATTTGTTTATGTGTGTGTGTGTGTGTAGTAGTAATAGATTATTTAGATTTAGTATGAATGTACTGAATGCTGAATTTTGTATGGATTTTTTTTCTTTGTTTTTGTTTTGCTGTTTAGCTATGAATCCTAGTATTGGTTTTTGTTTATTATTTTTTGTTTTAATTTTTTGTTTTGTTCTATTTACTATTATATTTAAATATTATGTTTTTTTCCATTTATATGTTAAGTGTTTTTTTTTTGTTTTATTGGAGAATGTTTTTGTTTTGTTATTTTGCTATTTTTTTCTTATAAATGTATACTTTCTTTGGTTTTGGTATGCTTTTTTGTGGTTTTCCTTCATATTTCTGTTTGGAATTTAAATATTTTACTATTTATTGAAATGTACACAGACATTGAATTCATTTCTTATATATTTCATTCATTTTTTGGTTTTTTAGTGTGTTTTGTTTTAGATGCGGTTATCGGTTCTCGTATAATTCCATCGTGTGTGAGTGTTTGTCTGTCTGTGTGTGAGTGGGTGAGTATTTCGGGTTTACTGTTATTTTGTAATTTCAGAGTCGCTGAGTGGTACAACCGGACCGAGGTAAAAGTTTAATGGCGCACACTCCTATAAAATTATTTCTTCTGAGTTTTTTTCCCCAACATTTTTTTCGTAGCGATCTTATTTTTTCTGTATGTAAATTGTTTATTCTAAATGTGGAAAGTAGTCAAGATCCATTAAATTAAATACAAATCAAAAACCAATTTTGTTCAACCCTTATTATTTCGCTTAAGTGAACCGGGTACTTAAAAACAATTTCCACAATTTGAAATCTTCAGTGTTAATTTAGCAAATGCCTAAAATACTCGTATACCCGAATACCTTGTTAACACGGATTAACACAGAAAAAAAAACATTTTCAATTTTGAAATATTTTTTTATGTTTCTTATTGATTCCTATTAAAAATAGTTTCTATAATTAAAATGATCGGAAGTAACCGTGGCAGCTTTCAGAAAAATTTGCCTAAAAATGATGATGGACTGGAAATTAAGGCAGAATTAACTTTGTGAATGCTTGAGATTTCCTATAAATTCTGTTATTAACTAAAGTATCGAACTTATATAAATATTTTATTTCATAAATTTTGAATGACTCTCTTACACTAATTAATCGTTACAAAGTTTTTATAGGTCATATGGAGTATACTCTGAAGTGGGATTTTGTATACATTTTTAACATATCTGTCACTTATAAAGAGTATTTTTTTTTGTAAGAATAAATTTAATTAAAATCATAATTGAATCAAGTATAACCTCAAAATAAATTTAAAATTTTTTTAATTATTTTCACTCAAAAAACCATGATTAAGAAAAAAAAGTTATTTTTCAGATAATAATCAGAAGTAATCAAATCATTTAATGCCCAGGTTTGAATACCAAAAACATTTTTTTTTTAAAGTTCAATTTTACCACAAATCGAAAAGTTTTTGCATTTCTTTTGGGTGTACTGGGCAATATAACCTCAAATATCCAATTGGTATTCATTTTAAATTTACAAATTTTTAATTTAAAAAAAAGAAAAAAACTTGCAAAATAATTCAAACATAACATTAAAAAATAATTGAATCATTTCTTAAAAATTGCACACGATGGAATTACCGTTAGAGGCGCTAATGCATACATTTTTTTTCCTATATTATTTTCATTTTTCGAACACATACGTTTTTGCAAAAATGTAAGTTTTCCTTTGGTTTTTTTGTTTTGTTTTATTTGTTGTTGTATTTTTGCTGCACACAAATATTTCGGCTTTAAGCTGTTTCGAATCTCTTTTATACTCCTACTGGCATTTCATTTGCTCTAACACCGCACACATCTCCTCCATCTCCTACGCCACTTTCACGTCGACGAAAAATAATCGATTTCCGAAATATTTATGAATTTTGCATGAAATTAAAATTTAAACTATTAAAATTACACGAAATCAACACAAACAGTGTGGCTAATGTATAGGGCAATGCGTTGAGTATGAAATTGTTCTTGTTTAGCAGTGTTGATGCAGCATGATTGCAGAGATCTGTGGTGCAGGCGCAATAGATGGCCTGTACGTCGTGGGTGCCCAAACGTTTCATGCATTCGTGATCGTCCCGCTCGTCGGGAATGTAGCCGCAGCCGCGTACAATGCGCACTTTACCATAGGCTGAGAAGCATTAGTTAGAAGAAAGAGGTCACCAGGAAATTTGATTAAAATGTGTATACTGCCAGTGGATACTGGGCCAAAGGTTTTACTTACTCTTTTGTGTGGTCTTGCGGCACAATGTTGGCTTATACTTATCCTTGAGATGCTCAAGTGGCTCTTGTTTGCTGCAATTGACTTCACCTATCGAATATGGCTCGAAGGGGTCGCCGCAGCGTGGATCGTATTCACTGTTGCAATCGTAGCACATTAGGGCAGTAGTAACTGGAATCAGAGCGCATTGATTAGTTTCATTTTTTTAAAAGCAAGTTATCAATAAGTTAAATAAAATTCAAAAATAATTTATTAAGATACATTTCTTGGAATAAACTATAACTCAAAAACTATAAAAAAAAGACGTAAAAATTTATTACTAAAAATTATAAAAAATATTTGTTATAAATAGAAACTATTTTCGTATGGCAACTAATAGAAAACTAATTTTAAAACTAAAAAAATCAATAATCAGTTAAATAAAAGTGAGGTTAGGTTCGTATGGCTTAGAATTTGTATATAAAAAATTTAAAACAAAAAATACTTTAGTGGTTTTATAACTCAAAAACTATGAACAAACATTTAAATGCACAAAAGTAAGATTATGTTCGTAGGAAATAGAATAAGGAAATCATTATACGTATAAGTGAGGTTAAGTTCGAAGGCTTTTGTATTTTTTTCTTAGAAAATACTTTTAAAGAATGCAAACTCTACATTAAAGAGTATACATTACAATGAATCTAGGGGTTGTCCATAAGCCACGAAACGCCTTGTAAAGGAGCGTGGCTGTATTTGCCTACATGAAGTTACATGATAGGGGTAAAACCAATTATCCACTGTTGAATAAGTGCACACTCCCACACCAAATTGTAAAATTTTGTAAATACATTTTTTTACTAGATCTTTTAGGGGTTAGATGCAATAAATACGAATAATTCTGTTTGAAAATTTAACAGTTGCTGAGGGGATGCACTTGTTTAATATGAAAAAAATTAAAAAAGAACCACTCTACTTCACATACAACTTGATAAAAGTTTAGCATTGTATATTGTGTTCACTATGGTCAAGCCTGATGCAGTCCAACGTGGACTCGTTGGCAAAATCATTGCAAGCTTCGAACAGAAGTGCTTCAAATTGGTGGACATGGAGTTCAGTTGGTCTTCCAAGGACTTGTTGGAAAAGCATTATTTCGATTTGTCTGCCAGTTCCATAGTGGCATAGTAGGCTTGAACATTGTGACCGTTACATGCTTGGCGCCACCAAAACATCCAACTCCTTGCCGGGCACCATTTGCGGAGATTTCTGCATTCAAGTTGGACGAAAAATTCTGCCTGGCTCCGATGTCGTTGAGTACGCCAACAAGGAATTTACTTGAAGTTCAACCAGAAGAAACTCATTGTCTGAAGCCCAGTTATATGAATGAAATATAACACGGCCCCAATTATCGAATATGGCCGTACATTTGTATTAATTAAGAGTGTAGAATTTTGTAACATTTTTTTTTTATTGTCTAATGAGTTATTACAGGCTCCTGCGCATATTTTGACAAATTTTGCCAAATTATTCTTTCTTTAATAACAAGAAATTACCTAATAATGGGACTTCAGTTTGAATGCAACTGGATAACAAAATTGCAAAGTATTTGAACAAAAAGTCATAAAATCATTACAAAAATTTTATTTTAACTTTGTTGCATTCAAACTGACCTATAAACTTGTCTTTGTTATGCACTTATATTTTTGATGCAATCATTTTATTGCCATAATTATGCAATAGCATTTATTACTTCTCCTTCCCATTGTTAGTATAGGATTTTTGCAATATATTAGTTAATACTTTTTATCCAACAATATGGAAATATTAAGCCCATACATTTCAATCCGATATCATAGCTTTTATAGAGGCAATTAAAAAAAAAAAGAAATTGTTAAGTAATTGAAGTAGGCAAACAGAGGTGACATCACCGCTGAAGGCGACCAAAGTCTTCCTTTGGTCTTTAAGTAACTCTTAACTTGGCTAAGGTTACCCTTGGGTGTTAGTATGTATTGTAGTAAAAGTTCAATTGAAATCTTGCTTACCTTGCAGACAGCACAAAACGCCTAACAACAGCAAAGTCCTTTCAATAAATGGCGACATTTTTGCAATTAATTTTTTTCCAATTCGGCGAACACTAAAAACGATTGCTTATTCGTTTCTTATTTGATTATGTTTTTTTTTTGTAATATATATATTTTTTTTAATATATTTTTAGTTCTATTATTATTAAAGTACGAAATAAAAATGTTTTGCAATTTGAGTTAAAGACACACACACGCACGCACGTTTGCTCGTAGCTGCTTCTTCTTCTGAACTGTATTTGCTTGTTAGACCGACATACCGCACTTGACTGGAAAATGTAAGAAAAAAAAAAGAATTATAATAAGTTATAATAAAAATTGGAATTAATTTGAAATATTCATAAAAAAAAAAATTAATTTCAAGTTTCATACGAGTTTTTGTTTTTTAAATTTATGATTACTTCTAAACCCGTTACCTGACTAGTCAAATAAAACAGGTCAATTGTCATTGCATTTGAATATGTTTTTTTAGCTTTAAAAATAAATTCATATCGTGACAGATAACCATTCAACCTACAATCTGATAAAGTATAGTCATTTTCAGTTGAAATGTTGAAGCCTCAAGAATGTGTACTTTTGGAGTTTCATTTGATACATTGTTGGAGCGCCCAAAGCAAAGGACTGTCTCTCACAGCACAACAATCCACATTAAAATATGTCTGTCATAATTGATTAATTCAGATAATAGATGACATAGTTCGAATGACAGGCGTGATGGGTGGTTTCATAAAGTAGTGATAGCACATACATACATTTGTGTACTCGTATATGAAACGGAAGCATGAACAGACGATTATAGAAATAAAAGAACATGAGGAAATCGGGCCAAATGATTGAGTTAAAGAGATTGAAAATGATTGATGGATCAAAGACAGAATGAAGGCAGACAGAAAATGTCAACAACATAGTCAGCAGACATGTTGGGAGATTCGATTCAATATGCTCTATTTGCAAAAAGGAGATCTTTCAGGAGATACCAGAGGATAATTTTTCAGTTCATAGAAAATGTTCAAATTATACTAAAAATTTCTTAAACGTTATTTGAAGAATTGAATCCTCAAGAATTACTGTCCTTATAGAATGGCTGTGTTTCGTGAAATACGATTGAGGTCAGCTAGGCCGAAGAGATACATAAATAGAAAAGCAGTGAAAAACAATTACAGACAGAAACAAGATTAAATTGAATGGATAAAAAGGTGGCTGCATATACTAATAAGGTTATAGAATTAAGGAGGAATCCAAGTAAAGAAAGGAGACCTTATCGATGGTATAAAAGGTGTGTTGCTTCTGGAATGTGAATATTACGAGAAATAGCTATTCACCTGAAGTAACACGAATGTACAAGCAAAACGAGTATACTTGGCAAAAGAAACCGTGGTTACATTGTATTTTCCAACCCTTCAACATGTTACGTAGTAGCACTGTGCCTAAAAAGTAAAAAACTAAAAAAAAATTTCAACGCACGTGTGCTTACACCTACCCATTGTTAAATTTTTATGTGACTCAGATAGTTTAATGGCTCACGCTACAATTGTAATTGGTTCGATAGCGTATTTAAAAAAATATTAACAGAAATTTTGTATTCCTGATCTGTAAAGAAAGTAGGTTGCGAGTGGTTATGATAACAACCGACACTGTGGAAGGAACCTAGGCCATTATCGAAAAAACTTCGGGATAATTATTCATTAATGATTTTATCATTACAATAGCAAACCAAGCTTATAACACCGTCAGACAAAATTCACATTTGAGTCCAAAGAAAAATTCTTATAAATATTATGCTCTCGTAGTGAGACTATTTGTCTGTTTTTTTCAGGTATATGCTTGCAGAGTACCTACTGCTGCTCATGACACAAATCCTTCAGATTTTAATCGTCCAAATAAGTGTCGGAAATTTCAGATACAATACGAACACACCTAAAATATTAGTTAGGCAATACTGTATTATAATATTTTGGGCTTTAATTCAATTAATTTTTGCTAAAAAAAAAGAGCTATTGTCATACACTGCGTATACGTAATAAAATAGAATCACATAATTTTACAATCAAACAACATAAACGATTTGATCTGGAAAAATAGACAATGAGCGGTTGACTACTCTTAAACCCACTACCAAAGTATATAGGAGTTTTCTCTTGGGACTCAGGTTATATCGGAAAGAGTAATAAGATGGCTGTTTCCTCGCATAGGAGCTTCTGCCATAATTCGAATGGATCAACTAATGAGTACACATTATTGTATAAACCGAAAAGAATTACGGATGGTTTAGTAAAAATTTCCGTATTTAATACATTAAATCGTTTTGTAACCTCAAATTTGACAAGTGGATAAAAACATTCCCAAGAAAATATATAACACAAGGCATCAATAACTTTTCTCTACCCAAAGGATACTCCGATACGTTGTCCTGACCACACAACATTTGTTATTTTCCATAACACATAATCATTAACACAAAATTTCCATTACGATAGTAAAAAATATGAAAAAGTGGCAACAGAATCGTTACATAGTTACACCGTCTCATCAATCAGGGTTGATAAATGTAATTTCTAAGTGATTTATATAAACGGTAAAATTATACCAAAGACAAGAAAAGAAAGAAAAGACACCAACAACACAATTTCTATGTGGTAATTCTTCAATATGTTATGTACTCCAAAGAGTACATACACACATACATATGTGTACAACGAAAAAAAAAAAAAAATACACACTTCCGTATTGCAATTTTCTCATTTCCCCCCATTCGATTGCATTTTAAGCTTTTTTCTTTTTTTTTGTTGTTATTTTCGAAAAATTTTTAAATTCAAAACTACTGAGAATCTCGGAAAAGTCAGACTCTGAAGGCGCATGCGTTGAAAGGAAAATCTGCTGAAATTGCATTTCCCAAGTGCAAAATTGAGCGAATATGAGAATGCCAAAAGAGAGAGCGAACGCATTCTACAAAAGAGCAACGATTTTCCTTTTGACCACCCGCAAGTGGGTTTTTCGGATGGCTGTATTTGCAACGATGACGCTATGGACGACCTAATTAGGATGATACAAAAAAATGTGAGTAGTGTGTCATGTCAGCGGAAAAAGAGGCACAAAGGCACACACACACACACACACATGTACTAGAGTTTCCACACACTCACACAATTAATTGGATTGAAATGATTTTTTTCCAACTTGGATTTTCTTTTTCTTTCTTTGCGTGCAGCAAACAGATTGACAAACAGAAAAACAATGGAAATCGTATGAAAAGCGGGAGTTGGAGGTGGGAAGATGGGAAGGTGTATCCGGAGGGGGTGGGGGGTTCTTGACAATTATTTTAAATTGATTTTGTTTCGTATGTCATCAGAGGAAAGGTGAGGCGAGAAATGGAACAAAAAAAAAGTGGAAAAGCTTTCTCATTTTTCCATTTGCCTTTCAGCAGGACAAAGGTAGGCGAAAAAAAAAACAAGAACAGAACGAAACTAGGATATTTTTTATGTGATTCAATAAAAAAAGCTTGCTTAAGCGGAAGTTAGGGCGCCTTGTGAAGGGTTTTTGTTTTTGTGTGTGTGTGTATGTGTGTGCTGGAGAAGAGGGAAGGTGTAGAAAGAGGAGAGCAGATGTTTCAGGTATGCTTCCTGGAAAATGTACTCGGCACTGGTTTCTTCCTGCTACCACTTCAACCACCGTCAAATCATTGCCCAATTTGATGCTGCTCGAAAGGAGGATTTCGGATTTCTCTTCTCGCTGTACTGTTGTTTTTGTTGTTCCAGTAGAGTTGAAAATCCAATAACTGACCTAGATAAAATCCTGGAAATGCACTTTCCGTATTAAAATATTTTTTTTTTGTAAACCCTCCAGAAAAAAAGACAGAATTCCTTTCGAACTACTATAAAAATGGATTGGACTTTGATCGAAACGAAAACGAGCCACTCCAACACACCCGACACTCCTCGAAAGGCCCAAGTACCCCATCAAAATCCAATTCAAACCCTCTTTTCGAACGCAACTTATGTAATAGTAGTCAATTAGTGAAAATGGATTTGAATAGTTGGTGGCTGCCACCATCTAGCCAGCCAACCACCAAGCAAGCCACAGACAAATATCGATTAAAATTTTGACACAAATTTCGAGTTGAGTACTGAGTCTTTTCTTTTAGTCTTTTTTTCTGTTCATTTTCACACACAAGTTGTTTTTGAAAATCCTTTACCAAACAGATTGTCTAAGAAATTTACACACTTTTTATGCGAAAGGAATTACTTTTTCACAGTTCTTTCGTAACTTTTCTTCAAGTCTTTTTTTTTTTTGTACAAAACATTTTTTCTCAATTACACAATTTGCATAAGAACGCTCCAAAAAGAATATAATTTAAATATTTTCTTCTTTAGTATTTGCTTTTCCTCAACTGGATTTTGCAAAAATGGATTTTGCAAATTTTTTCCAAAAAAAAAGTATGAATAGAAGAATTTAATTGAGAATATTTACGTAAGAGACTCCTATTTAGCTCGCACCCGGACAACGAAGTAAAAAGTTTATTGGATGACAACAGCAGAAACACAACGACGACGACAACGAACGGCTGAAACCACCATCCAGCAAGGACGTTACGTGATGGGCCACGAAAACACTGGCAACGAGAGCAATCGATACTTGGACCGAGGGTTGCCCTTTACTCATGCACTTTCTAATGCCATTTTCTGTTACACACTAATTTGTTAACGTTTTTTTCTTACCCATAACCTTAAATTTGAAGGCAAATTGTCTACAATTTCATGCTTTTTTGAAATTATATGTTTTTATTTATAAAATCTATCTTTTTTACTATTTAGCTCTGTATTAGCACGACTGAGAACTTAGTGCTTTACACACAATTTGAATTTAAAATACCCTTTTCTTGATGTCTCTTAGCCACCCTTATGCTTTTGGCCAAAATGAACAGTTTCGTGGAAGTGAAAATTCAAAAGTGAAATGAACTGTTTCAGAAAATTTATTTGGCTTTCGACTGCACTCTCTCTTTCGCTCTCTCTGACAGTTTATGCCGTTGAGAGAATGGTGAAAGCTCCTGCAAAGTCTTTGCTCTCCTTTAGCCAACTTGCAGTGGCTGTTAGCAGTGTTGGTATACCGGCCGGACTAACTATTCCATAGTATAAACTTGATTGTCATATCATAAGAGTCTTCCAGTCAAGCTCCACAAGGAGCTTTAAATTCGAATGGTAAAGGGTTTACCGATAGACTAAAGTTTGACCTTTGCTTTTTTTTACCAAGCTGCTCTAAAGTTAAAATCTGTTGTAATTACATATATCAAGGGTGGAACTGTCTAGATAATTGAGTCAACGAAGGTAGAAAATTTTCTGCTGGTGGGACCAATGTTGCAGGGTTGAAAGGCTCTAAATACCAGCAACAAATTTAATTGACTATGTGTTCAATAATTTTTTTGGGAATCCCAATAACACTTACTGTACAGAGTTGTACACTGAGAGAAAAGTGTTTTGAAATTAAACGGAAATGTTTTAAAATTGAACCATTTGGTTTCATTTTAAAACACATGTGCTAAAAACAAATTTCAAAACGCAGACATTAAATTTTGAAATAGTTTTCGTATCACTATTTAAAAAATTTCCATTTACCAACACTGGTCACAATGCACAAGTAAAACATGTCCGAAAGTAGCTGCTGTTCTTTGTTTTATATGTTAAAGAAGACCTCTCATAAAGCACAAATGCACACATGCAGTCCTCTTTCTCGGGGGTGGTAAAACCCTCGTAAAACACTGACACTCTTCGAATGGCCAAGCTGTAAATTCTATATTGCTGTTGTTGTTGTTGTTGGTAAAATAATCACGCTACCAATAAGGCATAAAAATAACTTTTCAAAAAAGAATTGACAAGTAAATGTCTCTTCTCGGTTTTTGGTTTGCTGCTAGCTGACATGTGCATACACTTTACCTAAATGGCACTGTGATGGCCACTTTAGGCGTCAGTAATACCCACCCTCCACCTTTAATCACTTCATTAAAATTCACTTTGGCAAGAATAATTCTAACTACGTAAAGGGTGGGTGGGTGTGTGTTGTCTTTTTCATTCTGACCGAAAGCTATACCCTTTAATGAACACTGCGGTAATGCAACCAAATCCGTATAAGGTTTAAAAAAAATTCTGGTGTTCATTCGATATTTGAACGAAAGTCTTTTGAATTACGATGCCTTTCCTATTGACTGGCTATTTTCGACTTTGTATGGCTACATCTAAGCTAATGTACATCAGAATGTTGGTGCCACGTGTAGCCCAATAGCCCTTACCGAAGCAAATACACACTTAAGATTCTTTAAGAAGGACATTGAACACAAAAGCGCCTTCAATTGTGCATATGTAAGTACTTACTTACTTACATAAATGCATACAAGCATTGCTACATTCGTTTGAATGAGATCATGTTCTAATTTCTTTTTTTTGTGTTTTAAAGAGCCGGAAATTGTGGGTGGTTTGCACCCACAAATACTTGAAATGCGGTTGGAACAATAAGACTGTGAGAGTTGCACCAGTGCCTCACAAATGTGGCGAGTATGTTAAGTATTTATAGAAGGCATTTTTCACGCTGGAAATCGTACTGTAAAATTCGTTATAAATGTATTGAATACTAGCTGTTACATACCCGGCGTATAAATATAGTAATTTACGACAACTTCAATGGACGCTGCAGTTGATGGTCAATTCCCCCGTGACCCAAATTATGTCCAAGGATGCACTTGGTGGCAGCTGAAATCCCACGCGCCATGATTCATTAAAAAAATGTCCAAGGAAGCACTTGGTGACAGCTGTAATCGCACCCGGCATGATTCATTAAAAAAATGTCCAAGGAAGCACTTGGTGGCAGCTGTAATCCCACCCGGCATGATTCACCCAAAAAATGTCCACCATTGTTCCTCCATTATTTTTTTTTTTCATTTGGATTGATTCCGGTTGGCAGCGTATGGCCAGGTAGGTACTTTCTCCATTATTTTGTAATGATTCAAAATTTCCTACAGGGAACCTCAATTAGAAGACAGCGAATAAAAAAAATCTCACTTCTCATAAGCCATTGAAAAATCTCACAAATCTGGTCGGTGAATTCTGTTGAAGAATTTTTTCGTGGAATTTATTCATCAGAAACCATTTTATTTTTAACAAAACAATAATTAAAAAAAAATTTTGTAATAATTTTTCTGTATGGATTTTCGGATTTTTTTTTCAGTGAAAACTAGAAATATGGATTTTTGGAGAAAAAATCTGGCAGCACTGACACCGGCAACGAACAAAGTAAAAAAAGGAAAATGTAATAAATAAAAAGTCGGCGACCAATTTCAATCGGCTTGGAACTGTGGGAAGGTTTCGTTAATCCAACAAAAAAAAAGATTTTATTTGCGAATTGAAATTGTTGGGAAGCAGACGTGTGAAAATATCTTTAAACTTTAAACGAATTTGTAAGTAATAAGTTCAAAAGAAAAAGTGTTCAAATTATAATAGAAGACAAATAGAAAGCATTGGAGCAGTGACAAAGCGTAAAATACAAGTACCCACCAAACCACAGAGTTTTTGGTAAGTGGAAGAAGGGCATACAATTTTGTAAATTACAGATAAAAGGGGGAAAAGTTATTAAAAACTGCATTTTTGTCAACAAGTAAATAGAATTGATTTTGTGATTTCATGAATTGCATCATCCATTTTGCTTTTGCTAATCAGTTATTTTTTCTTTGTCTCTTGATTTGTATATGATTTGTTGTTGTTTATCGTTGTTTGGCATCTAATTCTCATTCTATTTATCAACTTTATCATCGTATGTTGATTTTCTTTGTTCATTTGGGGATCCACCTGAACAAATTTGTCAATTTTCTAGTTAATTTGATTCTGAGAATTACAATTTTGGGAATGGTTCAAAAAATAACATTTTTGTGAGGATTCTAACTATTTTCTAATACTATTTTTTATTTACATTAAAATATTTTAAAAAGAATGGACAGTAAATAGGCCAAATCCAAATGCGGAATCAATCTACAAAATTTTGGCTAACTGTACTTACTTGTGTATATCCGGCCCCAATTTTTTGTCCGTTCACCTCTAATGTTAATTGTCTATTGAATTGTCTATTTCAAAAATTAACAAAAAGAAAAATAAATCTGCTGATAACTTGCAACCTGGCATCTCTTCTATGCACACATATGGTTGAAAATCTTAAGCATAAATGTTTACCCGTTATCACTTTTTGCTGCCTTTTCGGTATGTACTTTTTCTCATGCCAAAAAGAAAGCAACAAGACAACAACAATTCTTATCAAAATTTGAAAATAATTTTTATGGTTTTTTCAATAGAAAGAAAGAAAAACTATATATATTTGTTTACTTCACTCTTCACAGATTGGTGGTAAAAAATTTTATTTCATTGATTCAACTTTCTCAGGTCATCCTCTCCATTTCGCCCCCCTTTGATCACTCAAAATTTTAGTTGATTTCTTTCAAAAATTATGTCTAAATTCGTTTACTTCAATTCCCCCCTTCTCTCTTTAAATGTCTCAGAAAAAAAAAACACTTTCGAATAACAAAAAAGACAAACAACAATCGTAAAAAAATTAGACGACATAAGGCCCACACGTAATCCCATCGAATTGCGTATACATATTGAATACAAAATTAGTCAAATCCATTAGAGGCTAGAGAGGGGAGTGTATTATTGATAGCCTTTCTTTGCTGTCGTTGTTTTTGGACACCATTAGGTCTTTAGGTTAGTAAGCAAAGCATCTGTTTATCGCCTCATATACGCTGGTGATAACGAAATTTGAATAATAATCATAAATTAGCTGGAAATTAGAAGAGGCGTATTGTTTTTACAAGAACCAAAATGTTATCGCTGAAAAACAAAAGGGGGTCAGTCAACAAATTGTTGGATGTTGAGGTTGACACCCTCAAAATGTAGAATTTTAATTAATCGAAATTGTTTTTTTTTTCTTCTAACTTTTGTGTTCAAGTTCAAGATTAAAAGAAAAAATTGCAAATAAAAATTTACATACAAGACAAAAATTATAAATTTTTCTCTTTGTGCGCTCTGATGAATTTCACAATTCAGTTAATGCTTTTTGGTCTGCTACCTTGATTTGACCAGCTCGTGCTAAACGTGTTTTTATCGTTAGTACGAATACAACACACAGCTGATGGGCTGTTATATGTTGGCCAATTGCGCGTGTGTGTTCATGTGATATTTGGTTAATGCCGGTATAGGTAAACTTTGCTGTCGAAGTACATTTCAACAAACACAAAGCTTATATTTTGTAATTATATTTTATGAAGTTAAAAAGCTTTTAGATTTATAAAAAAAATTGTTTGGTTCTTTTCCATTTAGTATTTTAATTAGCGCTTTTAAATTTCGCAAAGGTATTTCCGCTTGAAGTCACTTTGTAAATTGAATATAATAAAACAACAAATATTTTATGAATTAAATTAATTTTTCTGAAAATTTCCTTTACAGACGTGATAAAAATGCGTTCAGTATTAGTTCTATTGGCACTGGTTGGCTTTGCCAGTGCAGTTTCCTTCACCGAAGTCATCAAGGAGGAATGGCATGCCTTCAAGGTGAGTTTATTATACATTTATAAGAGCATATAAATTAAACTCTCATTCCAAATGTAGGTTGTCATTTGAAGCTCTAAAAAGATTATAGATTTTGGAAATTTGAACTCTATGAGTAACTCAAACTCAAGTGCTATTCATTTGCTATTCTTATTACTGATAATCATACAAAATAAGACATGATTCATTGCATTCAAATGTACTCAGTATGAACTTTATATTTGTTGTGGCTGTGTTGAATTAGTAAATCTGCTCTTTATTGCAATAATTAGAATTACATTTTCGATCGATTACAAATACTATGGATGATATTCTAATTAACTTGCAGAAACTCTTTATTTTTATCTTCATTTTACATTTTGAAGTAATTTACTTTGAAAAACTCACTAAAAACCCCTTAAAATCTTTGAAAAAGTATTCCAAAATTAAAAAAAAATCTTTTCCAGTTTAACATTTCTTAAGAGAAACTATTGCTAGTAAAATCGAAAATCTGCTGATGGCTGAAAGGTTATTAGACAATATTACCTGTAACCCAACTCTGGGAATCCAACAGGATATCGGCAACTCCTGCAAAGATCACATTGACCTGCATTCTTCCGATGAAAAAGTGATCAGTAAATATTCCGGTAAATATTCGTGAATTCGTTCTGTGATAATGCAAACTCTGGTCCTTTTAGCGTTGAAGAAAGACCTCAGCGATCTGGGGATAAAACAGGTTGAAAGGTTTGACCATCAATGATGTGCCTTATGTGGCTATTGTAAATCTATATTGAATTTTATGGAACCAATGAGTGTTTTGACGGACAAGTGAGAGGATCCATTTCTGAATCTTTCCTTGTGAGTTCGTCGGCATTTCCGTTTCTTCCATTAATCTTTCAAATTATCATCAGCTGAGCAGATTGCATTGTTCATTACCAAATACTTCAATTATGCAAGTGATTTGTTTTTTTTTTAACAATTTTTAATGTACCCATATGAATTTTATGCTTGTATACGAACGGCTTATCGTATATCGAATCTTATCACTTTACAAGTATTATCAGAAAAAAACTAAGTTCAGACAAAGAATGAAATGCAGACAGACAGACTCGGTAGTTTATTTCTAAGAAAGCTAACAAACTATTTTAAAGTTGTTTGTTGTAGCTTTCAATCTATTTTCTGTCGTTTCGTGGTTGTAATGAATAGAATTTTGTATTCAATTTATTGACTCAGTGAAATGTGAATTAACAATTTGAATTTCATTATTTCTTCCTTTTAAACATAAAAAAAACGAAATGTGGTTTCCATCGACCAATCTTTCAACATGAGGAAATGCCATTTGCCATTCCGAACAAAGAATTGAATGCCAACCGCACGAATTTACTTTGTTCAAACATTTTATCAATGCAAAAAAAAATATATTTAAATATAAAATACTTTATAGTGTTAGTCACAATAACAAACGCAATTGATAAGAGTCAACTTTTTTTTGTTTTTTTTGCAACAGCAAAAAAATGCTTCAGTTAACAGATTTGTTTTTTTTTTATATTCAAAATATGCAAAACTCTACTGCGTTGCAGTTTTTAAATACATTCTCTATACGCTACTTATGGCGCAATATTTTGCATTTACAAGTCGCATGGATCATCACGTGTCACAGGCGGGCAGCAGACAGCGTGAAGTCCACCATTCAGTTGTAATTCAAATTAAAGTCGAATCAATCGGTCTCAGCTTCCTTGACTGATTACTGAGTGGACTTGAAATTGGCATTGCTTGACAGAATTGGTTTATGTGTACTGACAATTGATATGTGCTGTCAGAGAGTCAGGGAAATTTCCAATATTTTCATAATTAAATATTTATTTATTTCATAAGTTTGGTTTTGAGATTCAATTTCATAACCAGTTTCTTTGCTAATCAATTGCAAGTCTGTCTTGTTGTTGGCTTTTATAAATATTGAATTTTATAAATATTGACTGTTATAAATATTGACTTTGAAATTCTGTTTAACTGTTCATACGATATTATTGACTCGCTGCGCGAATGACATTAAAATTTGGTTTATTTTTCAAAAGCGTCTGTTTTTTTGTCCACTGTGAAATTTTTCAATAAACAAATTCTCTTCCCAAGAAATGGCCAATTGCGTTGTTGAATTTAATTGAATTTCATTTATGAGAGCACCAAGTAGGTCATTTAACATATACGCAAAAGTACTTACTCTTTTAATCACTATTGTTTTGGCTTGTCTATTATCTGTTATCAGTGTCATTACCCTCTTTGCTGCATACGTCTTTCCTATCTTAAGTTCTTATCTCTAATTGAGACTTTTCATTCGAAGTTATCTGCATTGTAATAAGTATTTAATAAAAAGCTTTTTCGAACTTTTTCGCAATTTCAATTTATTTATTTTTTTGCTGTGTGCCTCTTTCGTTATTTTTTTGTTATCTTTATTACTATTCTTGGATGGTTGATAATAATTTCTATGTTTTTATTTGTCTGTATATATAAATTGTAGTCGCTATTGATTCTTTCTGTTGTTATTAATAAAATTTTTGGTATTACTAATTTTTTATTTGATTTGTTATGATTTCAATTTATTTTCAAATATCCCTTTAGTGGAGTACAATTAAAAAAAATTTGTATAGAATCTTCAAAGAAAGAAAATTGTAATCTTGTATTCCCATATTATCACTCGAAAGGCTTTATCATTCCACTAGCTACAAGGGTCACCAAAGACTCATTTGAAAATCTACCAAAATGCTAATCACCTTGTTTACGATTGTCGAAAGTAGAGTCGAATTTCTCAATAGTGAACTTCTATATAATTGAGTTTCTATATAATTAAGTGATTTTCTGGTCCCGTGAGGATTTAGGGAAGTTCGACTGTATTAACTTAAATAGAAAATAACTGAACGAAAATTCCACAATTTTCCATTGGAAAAAAATTTCTAGTACACCCCAGGGCGGGAAATTTTCATTTCAATATTTTCATAGATTCTACTATTAATTGCCTTTCTAACATACTATCAATGACATAAATCGTGGAATTTCTTCTTTGGTTTTCGAAAGCTATGAGGACCTCGTAACTGTATAGTTTAAAAAAGTCCTTCACTAATCCAGAAAAATGTCGATAGGGTATTGCTATTTGGGATGGTATTAGGTCTATCCAATGATTTCACAACATTAATTTGTCCCAATTCATAATTATGTGGTAAAAATCCGATTAAGTCGAATTGAATGGAGTTTTCAATGAAGTTGTTCCAAAACTGTTCTCAGAAAACTTCTCATAAGTTTTTTCTATATTTTTTTTAAAACCATTTCTTTGCCCACATAATTATTAAACTAAACGATATTGAACGAAGGAGGAACTTATGATTTATTTAAGAATTTGATCCTTGATTTAATTGCCTTCTTGCAATTTTCAAGAGTCAGTCTGTTCTCTTCCCAAAACATTAAGATTCTCTTCAAAAAAGTTTGAATTCTCTTCCAAAACATAAAAAATTTCATAGCATATTTTTAGGCCTCGAATTTGTAATGGTTTTTGCCAACATTAGAAGTGGACACACTGACACAACCAGTGTTGTCAAAGATTTTTGAGGAAAAAAGTACTTTTTCTGCTTTTTTACATTTTTTTCCCTGAATATCACTTTCCTTGTGGCTCTCTTGCTGGTTGTGTACTGCTTGCGACGATGAAGTGCAAAGATACGCGACGATAACATAACAACAACCACCACCAAACAACCAACAACGAATTGCTGCTTGTCAAATTTTTTTGAAAATTAAAGTGGGAAGTGGTGAAAAAAAAACAAGAAAAATACACCCAACAACTACAATAACTACAGCAACAACAACAGCAACAACCACATCATCAATTCAGTGCGATTCATTTGATTATCGTGCGAGCCTCGCCGTCCAAAAAAACACCAACATATAATTTATTAGCGTCTGAACAGTAGTGGAAACCGGGTGACAAAACAAGCGCGCGAACGAACCGAACGTAAAGTCTAGCGAGGCAAGTGTTGCGGCAGCTTCGAGGCATTAGCACATTTAAGGAGCACATTTCTGTCAATTAAACGAATTACAAACTGTGAAAAATAAAGTACGAAAAATATAATTTTTAATAAAACAAGATGCCGGACAACATCGACCCCACCAAACCGGCCGAACTCGTCACCGACATTATAATTCCCCTCGTTGTCATTGTGGCTCTATTCGTCATCAATGGCATAATTTTTGCCTTCATCATCAGGAAACGGAAACTCATCATCTACGAAGATATCCATGCAATATCGCCAGCTAGTGCCGAGGCGGGTGACATCGAACTGGAGCAGCTTTAATCTTTAAATGGAACATTTCTGATTTGTTTTTTTTAATAAATCTTAACAAATACAGAGGGACTGGATGCGGTTCATCACAGGATACTGCCGGGAAGGGGAGGGATTTTTGACAAAGCACACAAAATGTATACTCTAAAAATAAGTTTATTGACTATTTCTTACGAAAACAAATGCAAAATATTATTGGAAAAAAAATGACTAAATAACGTGTGCATGTGAAATTTTACTATTTAATTTGATTGCTGTTATTATTGAACTGTCACAATGTATTTTTTCAAACCCTTAATTTGTGTTAAATTAAATTAAAATAAAAAAAAACCTTAGTGATTTTTTTCACTATTCACTGACAATGGTCTGTTTTTTTTTGTTGAATTTTTGATTGGTGAAAAATCAATATTTTACATAATTTCTGTGTCACGGTTGCCTACTTGTGTCAGCCAAGTGGATACCATACAGAAAGCTGTGTGGAAGAAGAAGTCTAAGTGCTTCTACTGCCTTTTCTACAAAATCATATGTTTGGTGTATGCATCCACAGTCCTACACTATTATCAAATTCGTTGCGTTGGGTTGTTGGGGTTGGCTTGACTTGACTTGTTCGCAAATTGCCCTGTCGTGCGTGCATTGCCTTGGTCTATAATTTTTTGTATGCCCGGTTTGCGTATTAATTTTTCATAGTCGCTCATTCGTTGCATTGGTCCATGTTAGGTTACTACACATTTTTTGTTGTATGTTTTTTTACATAATTTAGCTGGCAAAGCAGGTATTAACTTTGGCCGTCTCGCTTCTTCCTTCTTTTTGTCTGACATTGCTCTTGTGAATATTTTTTTTTTTGTGTTTTTTTTTTCTTGTATCTATTAAAAGAACTTCAAAAGAACAACGAACATCTGTGTTGGTGATGGTGGACACTTTTTTTTTTGGCCTGCCTAACCATTACTAGAGAGAGCATCTTTGGTTATTTAACTCTCTCTCTCCATTACTTTCTCTCTATTTTGTCTAAGCACTCTTAAATTTGTTGCCATTCATAGTTGAATCCTATTTTTTTAGGTTTCTTATCATTTGTTTGATTTATTATGTTCCTTTTCCTTTCCATTTCAAATTTTAGATTGTAATTCTTGCAATTGACATTCTATAGATTAAATAAAATTGCTTATGGCTTAGAAATCGATACTCAACGATTATTTTGCAATCTGACTGATTTACTTTGTTATTTATAATTTTATTTATTGTAAATTTGATTCAATTGTAAAGAAGTGAAATTACTAGCCCAGTCACTGCTACTATTTGTTAATTAGGAAGTCGTGAGTTTAATATGTTAAATTGAGTCAACATCACCTTTGTTATTTGCTATCTGCTTCAGTGTATCATTTTCTCAATTCATGATGAACTCGAATTCAGTTGGCAACGTCTTTTTATTCCAACTATACTTGGTTGGACTCAATCAATAAAGTTTACTTTTACTTGGGAAGTGCTAGTTGATGAACGCTTTAGCTTGAAGAATTTATAATAGGGGCTTTCAGGAAGTCCAGTGGAAAATTGTAAAGTAAAAATGGAAAGTAAAAATATTTTCATACAACAAAATCATACCTTAAAAAAAAATGCACAGTAGGTAGGTAGATATGTTGCTTGGAAAATCCAGTTGACCCTTTTATTGCAGTCACATTTCAGCGCTCAACCATTCCACATCTATGATTTCCCAGAAGTTAGTTGTATAAACGTTCTTTCACATCCTTTTCTCTCGAAGCAATTTTAGAATTACAAATGAGTAACTACTTCTTATGCAAAACCCTAAGTTTGTGACAAATACTATACCTAGGAATAATCGTCATCTTCCAGAGTAAAGTCGTGGCCAAACTAAATTTTTTTTATTGGACTTATGTACATATTGCTATTTCTCTGCAATAACAACATAACTTAACCCCTAGGGCATTGCAGTTTCATGAGTGTTGGAATTTGTTGTAAAATACTGCTCCACTCATCTCAATGCAATGAATGCAATGCTGGTATGTATGATAATTTTCAGACTATAAATATTCTCCTTAAGTGAAATGAAAGTGGCAGACACTTGACACAGAAAATTCAAGCAATGCCAGATATTTTATTTTATTTAACTTATTTGTTTTATATTAATTAAATAAAATAAATAAAAAAGTCATCCATAAAGTCACAGAAATATTGTCCTCTGTCTCACCATTCAATTTGCAATTCGATCTGAAATTTCGAAATGCGAAATGTGAAATGTTCTGCCGCTTTGCAATCATATCGTAGTAAAACTCAATTAACAAATGAACAAAAAACTAGAGAGTGGACTATCTTCGGCCATACCGAAGTTGAAATACCCCCACACAGTAGGAAGAAGTACCTCGATCATAAAAAAATGTGGTCTCAAGACCCTATTTTGACCCAATTATAGGTGGTTTTGGAGCCCGGACCATGTCCAAAATCCATTTCTAAAAATTTCCAATTAAATCCACCAAAAAAAAAAAAATTGGTCTCAAGACCCCATTTAGACCCTTATATATGTGGCTTCGGAACTTCGGACCATGTCAAAAATACGTTTCTAAACATTTCCAATCGAATACAACAATAACAAATTTTTACCTTTTTTTTGGTGTATGGGAGCCACGCCCAGTTTTTGTCCGATTTGGCTGATTCTCGAACTTGATCTCAGTATTCACGAGAAAAACATGTACCCAAAGTTTCAAGTCGATATCTCCAAAACTGCGACCGCTATCGTGCGGACGGACAGACGGACGGACAGACAGACGGACATCGCTAAATCGACTCAGGAGGTGATACTGATCAAGAATATATATACTTTTCCATACCGGACACGCCTCCTTATGGGCGTTACAAACGTTGTGACAAAGTTAGTATACCCTGCCACAGTGAGTGTGGGGGTATAAAAATATATGAAATGGAAATGCTAAATTAGCGTAACGTGAACAAAGCCACACGGGGCAATACTAATCAAGAAAACAAAAAGCCAGCAACAAAATGCCACAGTTGACATTAATTTGATGCTCCAACTTATCAGCATCGACAAATGAATGCAGAAAACAACATTTTTTCCGCTATTAATTTAAATAAAATTAAATAAATGAAATATTTGAAATTCCTATTGAATTTATAAATTTGCTATCATTGCAATTGAGTTAGCTGGAAAAACACTTCAACGCAAGGAAATGAACTCAACTCAATTAAAATCAAATTTATAGTGAAATTTGTAGTAGCGATACATACAATGGAATTTATAGCGCACCAATGTATCACAATTAAAGTAAATCGAACATGGGCCACATACACCATCGCTTTTTTTTTTATAACAAGTGAGTAATATTTATGAGGGTTCTTGCAATAAAAACCCCTTCATAATCTATACCAAAGGCACATGCTTCTGCATTACTACTTACTGCCTTTGTTTCTTATTACTTTCGATGTTGATAGTGTGTCCACTGTACAACTTTTGATAATTTCTAAGCACCACATACACAAATTTGGGTTTTCTTTTATCATTAAATCAATAATTCAATTAGGAGTATTTAAGAGAGGGTACATTTTTGTTGTTAGTATTCATGGCAATTACAGATTTTTTGATTCAATTGAAATTTAAAACTTTTCCTCTCTTCTTTCCAGTTGGAGCACCGCAAGCACTATAACGATGACGTTGAAGAGCGTTTCCGCCTTAAGATCTTCAATGAGAACAAACATAAAATTGCCAAGCACAATCAATTGTATGCCGCGGGCAAGAAGTCCTACAAGCTGGGCTTGAACAAATATGCCGACATGTTGCATCATGAATTCAAAGAGACCATGAACGGTTTCAACTCCACCTTGAGGAATTTGATGAGGTGTGAAATTGCTATTCCACTGATAGCAACAATTTAATTAATAATTTTTACTTTTTCTCCTCCCTTCATTGAAAAAAAGATCTCAAAATGCTGACTTGTTAGGAGCCACTTTCATTTCACCTGCCCATGTGACAGTGCCCACTTCAGTGGATTGGCGCACCTCCGGAGCCGTTACCGAAGTTAAGGATCAAGGTGAGTTGTCAATTCATAAAAATGAAAGAAATACTTGAATTTCCCACCTCTCTGTATCTCATCAGGTCACTGCGGTTCTTGTTGGTCTTTCTCTGCCACGGGCGCCCTCGAGGGTCAACACTTCCGCAAGTCGGGCGTTCTAGTTTCACTCTCCGAACAGAATCTGGTTGATTGTTCGGCCAAGTATGGCAACAATGGCTGCAACGGCGGTCTCATGGACAATGCCTTCCGCTATATCAAGGACAACGGTGGCATTGACACTGAGAAATCCTACCCCTATGAGGGCATCGATGATTCCTGTCACTTCAATCCGCAAACAATTGGCGCCACCGATCGTGGTTTCGTCGATATTCCCATGGGCGATGAGAAGAAAATGCAACAGGCTCTGGCCACAATTGGTCCCATTTCGGTGGCCATCGATGCTTCGCACGAATCTTTCCAGTTCTACTCGGAGGGTGTTTACGATGAGCCCAGCTGTGATGCACAGCAACTGGATCATGGCGTTTTGGCTGTGGGCTATGGCACCGAGGGCAACGGTCAGGACTACTGGCTGGTGAAGAACTCTTGGGGCACCACCTGGGGTGATAAGGGCTTCATTAAGATGACTCGCAACAAGGATAACCAGTGCGGCATTGCCACGGCCTCCAGTTATCCGCTGGTCTAGGGAATTTTTCGTACATTGATATTCTTCAATTTAATTCAATCTATTAATTTTCTTTCCTTTTTTAATCCATCACCCCTTTATATATGTGTTTCCACGAAAGTATCTCATTCGCAAAAGTTCTGAAATTCGCAAACATTTGTTGATTGAATGTGTATGTTTGAACGTTTGCGTTTATGTTTTAAGTTTCGATGTTTGATTTTTGATTTTTTATTTAAAATTTTATTACATGAACTTGATGGAAAATGATTACATGAAAATAGCGAATTTCCTCACATTACATTTTCTTTTAATTTTTTAATTTCTCTTTTTTTTCAATTTAATTTTTTTATTTTTTGTTCCCAAATCATTTTGTGTACATCACAGATCACGGGAGACTGTAATTAAAATCAAAGAACAATAAATACCATTTTAATCAATTACATGTAAATATTTTGTTGTTTTTAATTTGGTTAATGATGAGATGTGGGTGTTGTTTTGCTAGTGAACTGTGAGTTGACTTACTGTCGGCCAACTTTGCCTGTATACATTTATAATTTGATATGCATTTGATTTCACTAATGACTTTCATCACGGAAATTAGTTCCGGTAGTTTTTTTTTATATACAGCAAAAATCCTGGATCGAAAATGTCATTGATTTTTTGTATACGAATCCGATTTATTGATGCATATCCAATTTTTCTGATTGTTGATATCTTTCATGCCGCATGGAAATGCCTGAGCATGCCGAAATTTTCTATTTGATTTGACAAATTTTGTATTAAAATTTAAATAAACAATATTTTTGAATTGCCAGTTTTTATACGGAAATGTAAATAAACAAGGAATGGAGTGGCCCATTTTTAGGTTATTTGAGTGGATGCAAAATTTTGTTATCCTCTTTTCACTACCCCAGTTCTTACCCGCTCTTTAACAAAAAACCCCCCACAAAATCTCACAAGCAGGATGCGAGGAAAAAGTAAATTGGCTTTTTGCCTAAAAAAACTAGCAGATTCAGATGTGATAAAAAAAGTTGTAATGAAAAAATTAGAATAATAAATTTGAAAACTTATTTACTCCCTTCAATTGCAAATATCTGCTTTAATTATTTGAAATCATGCGTAAACGCGGACTTGTAATGTTTTCTTATTTATCTGGCAACATTGCCTCAAAACACTATTGTGAATGGACATAGACGTTTTGGCGGTAGTAAAACAGTGAAAATACAGAAAGTCACGAATAGTTCCCGATAAAATTATAATTCTTTTCCAACTTGCTGAAGGATGTGTTTCCACAGAAATTACTTCAAAATAGACGATAAGGCCTACACCGGAAACAATGAGCTTGTTTACAACATTTTTGTGTACAATATTATTAAAGAAGTAAGTATATATTCCAAACTTTTTTTTTAGGTTTTTCTTTAGATTTTTGCTTTACCGAGTACCGCATTTCACCGAGTACCTGGGTACCTGTAGTATAACTGTAAAATGCTGAGATGCTGTTGTCAATACTTTTGCGCATATTTAACATTAATGTACTTTCTGTTGACATATATCTAGGTGACACAAGAAGAGATACTCAAATATATCTCGAAATTTGGTGATGTGATCAAAGTACTTTTAGTGGATAAGAGTGGGACAAGTGACACCAATGTGTGCTTTATAAACTTCTCGAATCCTGTTTCAGCAGCCAAGTGAGTACATATTTCAGTTTAATTGATTCAGTATTGCTTGAATTCAATTTTTTATTAAATACATTTTGCATCCACAGCGCACTTTGTTCATGGTGGGATTTCAAACCGAACGATTTCAAGGCTAATCGTATGACGGCGACCGTGTGCGACAGTTGGGAGCAACCCAAAGCACAACCCGCAGAAATATTGTACGCCGATACCAGCGATGATGATACCAATAATGAAACACATCCGACTCTCCTCCAACTTAACGACGATTGCCTTGAGTATATTTTTAAGTTACTTAAACCACGTGACCAGTTGCAATTGGCGCACACTTGTCAACGTTTGCGGAATATTTGGCAAATGGCGTGTAAATTGCACTTTAAAGGATTCTGTTCGCGTTATCTTGAGGGCATGGCCTTTAGGGAGATACGTGAATTTTTCGAATTGGCTGGACCCAGCATGGAAACCATAGCATTGGAGTATTCTCAGGAGCATCCCGACATATTAGGACGATACCTAATGTTGATCGCGATCTTTTGTCGGAATCTTAAGTCTATCCGCTGTGAAAGCATAACTGGAGATTCATTTTGGCTGACCAAATTTCTAAAGCACGTCTCACACTCTCTCACCAAGCTGGAAATAACTGAATGGTTTTTAGATGATGACTGCATGTTAGACATTGCAAAGCTCCCGAATTTGGAGAGTCTTACACTAACAAAAAATTATTGTTTATCGGGTAAAGTGAATTAAGTTTCTCATTTATGCAATGTTCGAATTTAAATTTTTAAGACTGACCCGCAGAACATAATTTTTACTTAAAAATTTAAACTTTTTTTTCATCTGCAGGCAAACATTTGGATAAGCTGATCAATATAAAACATCTAAATCTCTGCCGTTGTACCCACATAACCCCGAAAAACTTCATCGAAATGTGTAAATCGCTGAAGGAACTAAAATCGTTAAATATTAAATTTTGCCGCGAACTTTTTCATGCGCAGATCGCAGAGATGGTACCCCATTGCCGCAACCTCGAAAATCTTAAAATATCCATCGATGCCGAATATGTGGCAAACCTGCCCAAACTAAAGAGTCTACAAATCAAGCGTAACCCAGTTAGGAAGCAGCTGTTTGTCGCTTTAGCGAAACATGCCCATCAATTGGAGGATCTCAGAATAGTCAACCAGAATTGGTTGAACTATGAAATTGCAGTATTGATAGCGAGCCTAGCTAAGCTGAAGGTACTGCATTGTTCCGATAATAGACTCTTAGATGATGAGTGTTTGCGGAAATTTTCGGAGTTGGAGAATTTGGAAGAGTTTAACATTAGCTCCTGTGAAGCAATCACAAATGAAGGTTTGCTTTTTCTAATTGGGAAATGTACAAAGCTAAGGCTTGTCAATGTGAACAGTTGTAGCAAGATAACTCTTTACGGAGGTGCCTTTGTTGCTGAAGCCATAGTCGTATTGAATCAACGCCAAGAAAATCAAAAGGCACCGTTATTAATGAAAGTCGGTAAATATCAGAGTGATGCAACATCTATCGCATTATGCAATACGAAAAATACCAGTTTGGAGTTAGGAAAATACCCCGAAGAATACAGTGACGACGAGGAAAGCATTGATATTACCGATGCCGACTACTACTACGACACCGACACCAAGTACTACGATGAACACTCTGACTCGTCAGATGAGGATATGTATTATCGATATTAGTTTCAGACTTCAGCAACGTTTCTGCGATGGCCATGTATACTCCTGATTTGTATACTGATTTGAATTTGACTGGTCTATCTAACTACTCTTTTACCTACTCGAATTTATAAATTTTTTTTAAGTGAAGTCGATTACACAAAACCAACTGTGACTTCAAATTTGTGCTTTAAAAACATTTTCTTATTATTTTCTTCATATTAATTTCTTGTACTGAAATAAAAGAAAACATTTCGAATAATCGTAATTCGCTTATATTTATTCATAAATTTTAAATGATAAACCGATTCCTAAGTACAGAACAAAAAGACTCAATCTGTGCCCACAAGCAGTGATTACCAAAAACACAGTTTCAAGATATTCAAGATTTTTTTTCTATAAAAATTGATCTAAAATGTTGCGTATTATTAAGTAAAGTTCCGTAAAGGGTCTTGTCGGCACTGAAAGAGTTAAGAATATATAGCTGCGAGCAAAAAAAAAGCAGCGCACTATTAGTTTTTACGATCGGTTTGCTATCCGTCGGCTCAGTCAATATTTCTCCATAAACACATTTTTTTCTGCATCTACCGGGATTCATATACATAACGGTAATCGTTCAAATGCAAGTATTAAGATTTTCAAGTGGTAACGTCTGACCGAATCGACAGACAAACAATCCAGTTAGCCCAGAACAATCTTACTATCAGCTCCATGCAAATCAGGTACGAGCTAAAACTTTCAGAGAGTGCAATTATAATCAGAATACGTCTAATAGAAGTCGGTTTTTTCCTCAAAAGTTCGCGAAAGTCTCTTACCGGACCAAGTAATATCTAGCAAAATGGTCGGCAGTTTCTAAGGTAAACGTCAGTTGGTCCAAGTGCTTTGCTACGTCAGAATTTTTTTTTTTGGAAAAAAATTTTATATTTAACAAATTTTTAATTTTTTTAACTTTTTTTTTCCAAATTTAAAAAAAAAATGTTTAAATATTTAAAATTTTTTTTTTTCAAAAAAATGCATAACTGTATTTTTATTTTATTTTGCTACGTCCCTTTTTTTTTTTTAAAGTTTTAAAAAAATTATATTTAACAAATTTTTAATTTTTTTATTTTTTTTTTTTTAAATTTCATAAAAAAAAATATTTTAAGAAAAAAAATTTTTTTTTTTTACAAAATTCTTAACTGGATTTTTTTTTTTTATTATTAATATTAAAAGGTCAAGTGGTCCTTTATGGGCAGGAATACATTTTTTTGTTTTGTACGCAATAAAATTGCTTTTTGGCCGGTATGAAATGGCAAACTCCCCTGTAAATTGTGACATCACAAACAAATGTGAGATGAGAAAAATATTTGGTGGAAATCGAAGTTTGATTGGTTTTTTATTACTCAACTAAGTACTAAAGCTACATTAATACAATTCATTTAATATTATTACAAAATATCTTCGCTTGAGTTCTTCAAACAACATTCATTTAATAATAACCTCTTCAAGGGATTACGTTACGAGTACATTTATATTAATTTTTGTAGATGCCATATTAAAATTTAATACATAAATTGATTTAGAATGCCTCTAAGCTCAAAGCCAAAAAGTAAACATTTAAATTCTCAACAATCCAAATCACAATCGCAAAAATTGAAGGCCCAAAGGAACAAGCTATCGAAGTGTTATTTACCATTACATAAATACACTGTGGAATAGGAAATAGCAAATAGCTATAAAAATATAATTTAGTACATTTGGAAAAAAAATACAATAATAGGTTAGGTTAGGCCAACTAACCTCAAAATAATGCTAAAACGGTTTACAGAATTTGGAAACGCCACAATACAGTCTTACAAGAAGTTAAATAAATAATTTAAACTTTGTTTTCGTTTGGTTTTTTCTTCTGCCTCTTCTCTAAATAAACTTTAAATTGCTGATTTTTTCCCTCCTCCGGCTCCGCTCACGTCCAAGGCAGATTGTTGCTGAAGAGCACAGTACCTACTAAGTAATAGCCACTGAACCAGAGCAGAATCAAGCCCGCCTTGGAGCGCAATCTAATCTGATCGAACGTGGGCAAATAGTCGGCCGCAAACCAATACAGACACGGAGTAGCCGAGCACAGCAGACGCGTCGAAATTTGAATGTGCACAAAAAAGGTACAAAAGGCAGTGAGGAACAGGGCATGCAATACAAAGGGAAACGACTTGTACTCCTTCAGTAGTTGCTGGAAAGTACATTTGGGCATTAGGGCGATCATAAAGTGCTTCAAGTACTTGTAGCAATGATAGAAGAGAAACCAAAGTATGGGCAGAGCCAGCAGGAAGTTGGGCAACTGTTTCCACTCGTAGTAGCGCAGGAAGCCCACATTCCAATAGTGCGATTGTATATACGAATAGGGAAAGGGAAAAGTCTCATCGCACCACGGCGAATGGTGCTGCTGGCGATGTCCGGCCAATATATAGTTCCGCAAGCGTCCATAGTCCACCACGGCAGGCGAATGGGGTACGGCCTTGTGGGGCACACAGAACTGTTGAAAGGCATAAAAATAGAAGAAGGTAAGGGGGATAAGTGCACTGAGCAGGCACAGCACAATCTTAATCAGCGAAAAGCCACATTCGAAAGGCTTCAAGATGGCCTTTCGCAAAATGAAATACAGCGGAAAACCCGCATTGACCAGGCCATTCGACCGGCTGACAATGGACAACGCCAAGGCCGTGGTCGAGCGCACCACACGCAGTTCAGCCACACACTCGAGCATCAAATACAGCGACAGCCAGCAGAAGAGCGTCTCCGAATATGCTGCGGTAAAGAAAATCGAAGCAGGATTGAAACAGAAGAGTAGAGCTGCATTCCAGCTTTTGTGCAGGTCATTGAAGATACGCTGCGTCAGAGCGTACATGGTGTTGGCGGCCTTACAGAAACAAATCGTATTGATGAGCACGGCCATTAGCAGGCAGCAGCTGCGCAGCGAAAGACCCAAGCCGAAGTAGTGCAGCGCCTGGGCTCCCGCACGCACCAGCAGCGGATACATGGGATAAAAGGCCAAGGTATTTTCGTAGGAGTACGTATGTTCGGCTATGTGCAAGAAGTATTCGGCATCCCAGTGACGTAAGCCGCCAAAGCAAAAGTGCACGCTTTTGTCGAGCCACGTTGTGGGTGCGACGAGTGCAGTGGAATTTGATGGATCAGTTGAAATGATGGCCATTGGCGAGCGAAAAACATCCGCTTGGTGATCGGACAGAGATACATTTGCCAGCAGCTGCAGTACGAGTACAATCAGGCGACTGGCCAAAGCCAGCTTAGTCACTTTATCCATCATCAATCGTTGTGATGCGTCATTGATTGAGTGCACTGAAAAATGACAGATGTGCAAATTTTCGGTGAAATTCCTTATTAAAAAAAGTGAAACGTAAACTGTTACATGCATTTCTCAGTGCTTACCCCAAATATACTAGCGGATGCACTTGTCCCGAAACAGCTGTGTTGGTTTAGGCCCCCACACAATTTTCGCCAATTCACTTTTAACTTTTGTGTGATTTTTTGTACCTTTTTCTTGACTTTCAGTTGTGAAAATGGGTTTTCCACATTTATTACTGGTATCCGCTTGTTCGAACTCGTGTCTTATTAGATGCCAACTGAGGTCTGATAAGATTTTTAATTTTTTGTGTTGTTCTTCGTGGTTCAATGCAATCAAATGCCGGTTCTGCTGATGCAATCACAAAACAGCTGTTGGGATTTTCGTAGAATTCAGCTTTCGACGACACTTCATTATTAAAATTGGAGTGGGGCAAATATTTGTTTTTATAATCGTTATAATTTAAAGGGTATTCAAAAATAAATGCAAGTAGTAGCAACAGCAATAGAGTGAAAATAAAGTTGTACTTGTGTATTTAATAGAATGTATAAACTTAAAAGTTAATTGATTACGGTGAAAATTTGCAATCTTATTTGCTCTATCGGAAGTGTGTTACTGTGTAACAGGAACTGTTGATCAAAAGTAAAAATCCTTATTTGTGAACGACGATATGATATATCATTGTTAAAAGCAATTGGACAGCATGGAACTGATACAAATGTACTCTTCCAAAGTGAGGTTAAAATGAAGTTGTCGGTAAGTAATATTATACAAATTTTATATTTTATTTAACAATTGAACAACAGGTTTCAACGTATTTCCACTTTGAATGTTTCCACACAAGCGTCCGCAATGCGCTTGTGAATCTCATTGACCTCCGCCTGTACTAACGTTCGTTCCATATGACGGTATACAATGCGGAAGCAAACACTGGATTTGCCCGTCTTGGGATGCTTGAACTTATCAACCACGCTAATCTATAAAGAAACAGCAAAATTTAATAAAAATTCACTCAATCATTTTCAAGGAATATCCACCTGTTCCACGACATCACCAGCCACCGACCTAACCAAATCATAAAAGTCATTGGGCACAAAGCCATTATCGATATCCACACCCGCGGGCAGCCAAAAGGATAGATCGTTCTTGCATTGAGGATAATTGGAAACGGCTTTGTACTTTGCCAACTTGTTCAAATTCGCTTCACTGAATTGTGACAGAAAACCACTGTCAGTGGACCAGAATAAGCGTATGTCCGGTATGCCAAAGAGCACCATGGCCAGTCGTTCCAAGCCCAAGCCGAAAGCATAACCAATTGAGTTGTTTACGCCAGCCTGCTGGAGAATTTCGTGTCTCATAATGCCACAGCCCAGAACCTCCAGCCAATCATCTTTATAAAAGATTTCCAATTCCCATGAGGGCTGTGTGAACGGAAAACAAGAGTCCACCCAGCGGTACTTCACTTTCGAACCAAACAAATCCTTGGCCAAACCAAGCAATACCTGCTTGAGTTCATGTTCCATCAGTTTCACTGCCTCCAGACTGTGGCAGGGCTGCTTTGACTGATCTATACATTTAGACGAAGAGTTGACTACTTGAGCCACGCCACTCCAGTCCTTCTCAAACAACTCCAAATCGGGATTGCGTTCGAACAATTTGTCTTTGGTGACCAAACGTACAGCATCCAGTTGATGGAATACCGGGTAGTGTGTACTATCGATTTCATCGCGTCTGTAGACCTCACCCACCACTAAGAAATTATCCAAACCACTGGCAATCATATCCACCTGGTGGGCAGTCATATGGGCACGCAACAGATGCGTTTGATTGACGTAATAACAATCGGATTTGGCACGACTCACATGGTCCGTGGGAATCAATAGATTGTCAAAATTCTGCTGCACCGTCACTACCGGATTCATTTTATCGTACACCGAAAAGAGCGGATTGCCGCGCGTATTCCGGTAGGCTCCATAAAAGTAGTTGACTATTTTCTGACGCAGTATGGACAAGGGATGATTCCGTTGCAAATGCTTGTGCTCTCCCAAGTACGAGAGGATTTTTGGTGTGACATTTGTCCAATTGTCCGTGGCGTAGGCTTGGCCATTGATTTCCAAATGGTTCTTTACCTCGGCTGCTTTAGTGGCCAACTGGCGAGTCCTCAGTGGGTGGTTAGTGGGTTTTCTCAATTTCGCAGTGATTGGCAGGCTGCTGCTACTGAATATCTTTAGTTTCGTTGTTAGGTTTTGAGCCCGCAAACTTATTAACATTTTCTCTGTTAATATTTTGATTTAACTTTTCCCGGCGGTGAAAATGCAGCACACGAAATGCAAAGCGATTGTTGTTACTCAACCATTCTCAGCTGTTCGAACAGCTGTTTCGGTTTATTTAAGTTTTCATAGAATTCAGCTTTGTATTTTGTCAGCGAAAGAACAGTGGGCCTACTTTAGTAAATATTTATCTTATAATGAGTGAGACTTTTTAATTAATGTGAGATTTTGTGAGATTTTTTGTGAGAATTTATAATTGCTGTGAGATTGTTTGTGAGAAATTTTAATAGCTGTGAGATGTTGTCTCATGTGTGATTTTTTGAAATGTTGTGTGAGATTGTAGATTTTTTGTGAGATATTTATTTTGCTACTGTGGTTACCATGGTTGCCATATTTGTGAGATTTTTCACATATTGAGACTTTTTTAATGACTTTTGATTTTTTGTGTGATTTTTTTATGTGTTGTAGGGTTTTTTTAACAATGACATTGCGTTTTTTGATGTTGAAATTTCGAAATTTTGATCCAATATGCCGCAGTAGGTGTAGTGTATATACATATAACTTGGCTTTGACCGCCTGTTTTTTTTAACTTACACCTGTACAAATTTTACTATTGCCTGTTTTGAAAGTTGTTATTGACGGGAAACTTGCTTTAATACAATTAAATTTGCAATTAAATTATTGATAATATTGCTTTTGACATTTGACTTATGCGGACAAACCAAAATGAAATCAACACCAAAAACGAATGGAAAGCAGCAAATTCAACTGTGAAGGCCAAACAACACAACAACAAAAACGGAAGTACTTGTAGGAAAAAGCTTTACTACTATAAAGTGGCATCAAAAGACGATTACGCACTTGAGTTAACAGCAAATATTCGGCGGCGGTGGTTTTCGAGGCGCAGAACAGAAATCAATTAATCTTATTTCATATTTACTTGTAATTTTTTTGTTCTACTAGCTTAGAAAATAATATTAAACGCATCGTTAATCAATGAGAAATGTTTACTAAATGGGCAATGGAGGCTTGCACCAATGAAGGTTAAAACTTCAAAGAATTTAATGAAGCTGAAAATTGTAGAAGATCTCGCCGAGAATCGCCACTGGGGACTTTTGGCTTATGGTATCCCTGAATTTTGTAAATGCCTTATAGCGAAAAATAAATTTTATATCAAAAATAAATTCCTTAAAATTCCCACAACAAAGCAGTGGCATGACCTATTCCATACACACACGCGCGCACTCAACCCCCCCCAATTCAAGGATGTTCATTCCGCAGAGGTCAGCTCACTTTGGTCATAAGACCAATACAGGCCACATTAGCAGTTCTTTGTTGTGTGTTGTTGGTGTTAGTTAAGAACATGAGCAGTAAGCAACAACAACAACCGCAGAACTACATCCAATGGAATTAAAAATATGCCCGCAATGGACCGAAAAGAGGTTAAATTACTACCACAACCGCTGGCTAGAGTGCAGTTTGTTGGCTGTACTCTGCTGTGTGTCTGTGTGATTTTTAATACCTTCTCCCTCAAAGCGTTTTCCATGCAGCATTCTTCTCCAGCTGGATAACTACCTGATAATGAAAACAAAAGCCCAAATGAATGTTGGCCGCAACGCATGTGGTTATTTGCAGTAGTCCTAAGCGTTAGTGTAGCCAATTGTTGGTAGAAGAAGGTAGGGTGATATGGGTGCTGGCTGAACTAGGTTCAGTAGGGCCTCTTATAAATTTCGAAAGTACATTTCTTATGCTACCACCATTTATCGATTCTGGTGTGAGGTGAGATTTCATTTCGTTCGTGATAAGCGTACACAAATTTAATTATTAATATTTGAAAAACTTTTTTTTTGTGGTCAAGTAGAGTTTAAGGAAAGCTTTATCGTACTACGTTTAGAAACTGTACATTCAGACTATTCAGAAATTGATTATTTTTAGAGGGCTCCTGAAAAGACGAAGTTATGCAGGCTGTTACTGTCACAATTTTTTAGTTCTCAATGTAAAATAAAAAATTTAGAATGTGAGCGAGGCAAGAGAGTAAAGTGAGTCATTCAGCTGTCAAATCGATTTACTCCACTTTGCTGCATTTTTAATGTAATTATGACAAACCACCTCAAAACCCAACTTTTCATAAAATAAGGATAAAAATGACTAACAAATATATTCTGGTGAGGTGATAAGCTTTGAACATGTGTGAATGGCCAATATGACCAATATGAGATTTGACAACTAAATGGCTCAAATATGACCGATGTCACAGAAGATTCGATATTAGTAGTCGAACCACTAGGGCAGTGATCGCTTGCATAACTTCGCCCTAACAGAAATTCTTAGAGTATTCTTGGATTGAAACCCACAGCGTAAAAGTTACATCTTTAAGTAACCAAACAAGAACACTACCCGTAAAATTACCAGTATCATTAACAGCATACAAAGTAGTTTCTACCATAATTTTTTAAAAGCGATGGGAAACTTTTGTGTAACCTACCTAGTCATACCCTATCAACTGGACAGCTGTCAAAAGAAAATCACCGAATAAATTTTTTGTGTACATGTCATCTTTTACCATTTTCCCACACACATGTTTGCCTTTTGCACCATCAAAGCTAGCTGAGAAATACTCAAATGTAATCAAACAACAATCATGGTTTTTGGCAGAATAATTGTTGTTTCCCACAGCCACTGTACGAAAACAATAAATTCCCATTAAACAAATTATTAAAAGGAAACTCTTAAGTTGTTATTGTTTTCAGGAAACCAGCAAAAGATTCCAAATGCTACTTATTCCATGGAAATTTTCAAATTTTTATTGAAATCCCACAAAAATTCTGAACTTTGCTTTTGTTTTTGTTTTAAATTTTTCTCATCTCCAGAACCATTTAATACAAACACACTAAAAAAAAAAACGTCAAAATAAAGACAAGCAACTTCCTTCTAATCGTCTTCAATGTCATGTTTTTTCAAAATTTCCATTTCATGCGCGCACTTCTTTCCACTTTCCGATATGATAGCCCCTTGCAAACCAACACTTGTCTGATTCCAACTAAAAGTACCTGTCTGGCTCGATTTGCATCGATAAACATTGTCAATTTATTGCCTTCTTCGTTGCTATTTGTTTCTAATTTTTTTTGTTTTTTTCCCCGTGTATGTGTGTGTGTCTGTTCATTGCATTTGCAATTTCCGCCTAAGGGAAATTTGAAAAGTACCAATATGAATTTCGATCTACCCACTATCAATTGTTCATGGAACCTACATAGGTGTCCGTCCAACACGGTCTGTGGAGTATATTAATTTTTGTAAACAATATACCTGAAAACTACGTGAAATTCCATTACAAATGCGCCAGGCAAAAACAAAAAAAAAAAACAAAAAAAAAAAAGAATACAAGCAAAGCACAAAAAACACAGATTGTTTATTTGCTTAGCTATTCGCTTAGACTCGCCTCATCATATGAATACTTGTTTATATGCTCTCTTTCCACCTCCAACCAATTTTCTATTGTAGAGTGAGTGTTCAAAAGGTGCAAATGTGTTTTTTTTTCTTTTTTTTTTTTGACTGGAATAGTTTCGAAATATTGGCCAAATGTCGCGGTCATGTTCAATATCAAATTGTATTGAAAGTTAATTTTCAATTGTGTAAATATTTTCAATTTAAACAAATATGTGGTTTATGGAGGGAAATTTGAAATTCGAATTTTTGAATGCCGACAGTGGCGTGGATGGGAGGAAATCATCGTTGGCCAGGAAATGTGGAAATTAAATTTCAAATTCATAGAATAGAATAGAATAGAATTTGAATTTGATTTTCAGTGGTCACAAAACTGTCTCCTCCATTGCCTGTATTGTACTGTAATTGTGAAAACATTTAATGCGAATTTTAATAAATATAATAAATACATTAATAAATACATTAAATCACAAGGTCACAAGGTTGAATTAATATAAAATTACATGATGGCTTACACTTTTTTATGATATTTGGACTTAAATGCAAGGAAACATATATTGGCATACACTGCGTATAAGTAACAAAATAGCGATTTGAGCTAGAGGAACTGACAACGAGCGATTGTTTTTACCTACTAGCAGAGCAGAGAGTTTTTCTTGGGACTGAGGTTGAGTCAGAGCAATGTCATATGTACTTATTCCTTAGTATGTTTTTTTTTATAAATAATCCAACTACAAAATTCTCATACCCTACACCTAATGAGGTACAGGCATATTCACTTTGGCGGAGGTTCCAAACTTTAGATTTAACTTTTTTAGGTCCTAGTTGGTATTTCAGACTGCAGTTAAAGATACACCTTTGGTATGCTTCTACTCTGGCATATATTGCCATCAAGCCACCTGTGTTTTTTACTTTAGCCTTTATATGCTTCAATGGGTGACATGTGGTATGTACCGTCCTTCTTCCATCGGTTTTCTTCCACTGAATAATTTTGAATTTATGAAACTGACTAAAGTTCTACCAGAGGGTGTAAATTTTACTCAGAACCCATAACCCCAACCCAACCCAACCTGTCAATCAACTTTCCCCACTTGATACTTAAAAGGCATTTAAATAATTTAAATGTTTTAAAGAAAACCATTTGAAGAAATCCTCTACCCACCTGCGACTAAATTTCACAAATAGTTTCTTGTTTTCCTTACATTAATTTTGTGTATCCTCCCACCATTCACAAGCTCCACGCAACAATTAACCAACAAGCGTTGACTAACATAAATTCTCAACATGAAGGGCAAATGCACTAGTAACAAAAACCCGCACTTGACTTTGACTAAATAAAATCGCTTTTGACCCATTTTTAGCAAAGAAAGGAGGAATTCGCCATTTTAATTGCGGCTTAAATAATGAAAAAGGCTAAAAACTTGTTCGTGTGTGTGTGTTGGTACAAGGAAAAGTATAAAAAAGAAATTTGAAAAAAAAATAATGAATAAAAAAAAACAAAAACCTTTGGGGAGTGTGCAAATAAAATGAATACCCTTCAACCCAAACAAAAAAAAATTAACAGTAAAAAAGAAACAAACGAAATGCCTCATTCATTTTGACAAACAACGCAGAAAGGGTAAACGAAAGATATTCACCACACACTCCAGCATACACCGACCCATCCACCCTCATGCTCCACCTCTGAGCTTCTGCCAGGTGTGTGTTTTCCTAGCTACAACAATATCCACTTGAGCCGCCCCACTTGTTCGAAGGCATTCAGCAAAATTTGAAAAGCATGTGTCTGTGGGGAATTTCGGAAAATGTTGCTTGGTCGGTATAAAATATACGCCACGAAATACAAAAAGTGCGTTTCTGTTTGCTTGGCATTTCTCATTTTCCACATTTTCCTCTGCTGCGTGTATTTGTTTGATTGTATTGCGTGCGTGGGTGGGTATTCCTTTGGTTTGGCGGGGCTCTACACACTTTCAAGGAATTTTCCATTATCTACTAGCACACAACCCACCTCAATAGCCCCTTTTGCATTTCTTTCCTTTTTTTGGCTGGGTATACTTTTGCGTGCGAAATCTGTTGCGAACACGTCCAACAGTTTGTTTATATTTTCGGTTGTTCGGTCTGCGGCTGCGTAGAGAGAGAGTTTTGAGTTGGGAAATAAACGTAAAAAATCCGGGCATCACTTCAGTTGTTGGTTTTTGTTTAGATTTGTATGCTTTGGTGTTTTTTTTTTGTATCCTTCCTTCGTGAGGTCCTCACCCAATGTCGAGGTGATTGTAAAAGGCTTGTAACCACTGTGTGTGGCCAGCAACATGTTGCGCGAATATGTTAGTGAAGGCAAATGAGGAGTATGAGAAACAATTCGAAACTATAAAAATCGATAAATTTTATAAATTGCAGCAATAATCGATAAATTTCATTAACCGGTAAAAAACGGTAAATATGAAAAAGAATTTTTAAAAATAATTAATAAAATTACGAAAACAATCAATACATTTGGTAAACCACATATCTGTAATAATCGATAATTTTGTTTAATCGACTAATTTAGTAACGATAACTGCTACTTTTTACACATATATCGGTGAATTATAAAACTAAATTTGGTTAATGATAATTTCACATAAGCCAATACCTGTAATAATTGGCCATTTCGTTAAGAGGAAAACTGCAATAATCGATAACTCCTTAAATGCATTAATAGCTAAATTAGATAAACCACAAAACTGCAACAATCGATACATATGTAAAACTCACAGCTGTATTAAACAATGAATTTGATAACCGATAAATGTAAAAGTCAATAAATGATGTTAAGCATTAATAGTTGTATTAATCGATAACTGTAAGGATCGATAAATTATTTAATAACAAAATTATAATAAACGTAAAATTTATTAAAATTATTTATAAGTGAATTTCAGATTTTTAAGTTTTATAAACCGATAACCGAATAATCGATACATTTGGGAAGCCAGCAACTTTGGCTATTCTATTCGGGTTGTGAGGTAGAATTTTCTAAACACAAGTTCGTTTGAAAAATGTCTGGATTCCGTGAACAACCTTCACAGTTTTACGCTTCACTACCTAAACTCCACCCATCGCCATTAGCAACATGTTGCCAAACCACATGTATTTACTCCCCTAATTTCGCCACTATAAACAAACTTTTCATTCATACAATTTTCCACACCGCAACAATCCCCAGGAAAATCAAATACACTCTTTTTCCGCTTTTCGCGTGTACGCCGCAAGCAAACTTTCCGTGTTTTTCTGCCATGTGAGTGTGGTGAAAACCTACTGGTGTACGTGGTGAATTCGGGTGCCATGAATTTTCATGCGACCAGAATTTTCGTGTAAAAGACCCGTTACCGACAATAAACCCAACAGTCTGCAAAGGATTCTCAACGCAAACGTACGCCCAAAAAATAGAAGGAATTCCATTACCAAGTTACAAGTTTTACTTGTGTGAAAATTTGAGTGTGAAATTAAATTCAAATAAGAAAAGTGTGACAAAAAAACAATTAGTGTTTTGAAATTGCCAAAATTTCGCCAAGCAAATTCAGCAAAGTAAAAGTAAATAATTTTCTTTCTATATTTTTTTGTATAAGCAAATTAATTTTGGTTTTGTCAAGCATTAAGAATGATTGTTGAAGGAAATTGCGTTGTGATTTGAAAGGCGAACGCAACGTTTCTTGAAGAGTTTTGAAAGAGGAATTTTATTGAATTTAATTAGAGGCTTTAGTAGTTTTTAAGAATTTTTTTAATGAATTTAATAATTTTTTAATACTTTTCTCACTATAATAAAATGTAGGAATTATTTAAATATCTTGAAACAAATTTCATGGTTTGAAACACAAAATTTGTTTATTAAAATCAAATTAAAAAAATATGGTTTGATGTTATCAAAGCTATTGACTGCAAGTGTTTCGTAACATCCTCCCTTTGGCATTCACTGCAATTGAAGAGTCGTGCCCTAATTTCAAACTTCATCTTATGTAAGGAAGCCTACACCCTCAACCAAATTGTTTGAATTATAAGATTTCACAATTTCTTGTAAATTCGCATGGGAACGAAAATTTCTCTAAAACGTTTTTAATTACAATTTTAAAAAATTTGAACGGTATTTTATCGAAAATACATTTGAATCATTTCAGATTCTGAAGGTAAAATATTTTATATTTTTTTTAAGGCTTACCTGCATAGAGTTTGTTTAATTTCATTGCAATTAAAAAACCTTTCAGACTCCAGCTGCACCAATTGTGTAGATTGTTTTGGGCATAATTAGTGAACTAAAAATGCTCTCTTGGTGCTTCCCATAACAATTACAGCCTCTACAAAAGCGAAACTGGATATTGTAAAATATTCTTTTCATTATTTTGGAACTTTAGAACTTGAGTTTGATTTTTATGCTTTTGAATTGTAAAACGACTAGTCTGTAAATAGCACTGTAGGGTATGGAAAAAATTATGTGATTCTGATAAAGGAATTCAAAAATTTATACACGTTTATCGAGGGTCGCAGATCATGACTGCGTGTTCCGATTTGATCAACTACAAACCAAAAATATAATTGCGAAAGCCCTAAAAGAAAAGAACAATTCTTAAATGCTAAATGATTCCCGTTTCTAAAATGCATTTTTAGTTCTTTAAAAAACCGTTGGCTAAAATGTGGTAATACGTGGAGTCATATGGGGAATTCCAGTTTAAGGAAAGGTTTTTCATGTTTATAAAAACGAGGTGATTTGAAAAATCACTCAAATAAATTGTATTCTGTTGATGCCGAAAGTTAGATAATGAACCACTCTGTGAAATAGGCCCTTCAAAAAAATTTTAAACTAACTCCTAGAGACTTTTTTAAAGTCAGGTCATAATATAAAAAGTAAACTTACAAAGAGCTTATCATCTGCCAAAATAGTTTCTGTTTCAGAGAAATTTGATCCAGTAGTTTGTGAAAATAAGTAATATAAAAATGCACTCAAAAAATCTTTCAAAACGCCCTTATTACGTAACTTGAAAGCGAATGTAACCTTCTTAAGTTCACTACTTTTAGACTGTTGGCGCATGGAGATGAAATAAATTTCGTGTTACACAACAAGTTTTTCATAATTCCGTACATATACAAATTCATATATTTTATACTGGCTGTCAGTTTTTTATGACAAATTTTGACAAATTTCATAATCACACTTTCGGAAATTGAACTAGTCCAGAAGTAGTTTATGGACAACTCCATTTGTGATTGAAACTGTACCAAAATGTAACACACTTCCCAAGAAAAAAATTGTTTCAATTAGTTTACGTCTCATTGAAGCAACTACACAATGGAAGGCTTGAAAGTCTATTGGGCCAAAGTAACTGGTTCCCTTTTACATTGCAGTTGAACCAGAATTCACACAATTGGTCTGATTTAGTATTACAATTGGATCAAACCTAAACTCATTTAACTATTTTTCGGACTAGTTACAAAAAACACAGACTTAGGACTACAACTGTCGGGTCTGTTGTCATAAAAAGTCCGACATAGCACTTATTCCTTATTAAAAACTTTTCATTGCCTTCGACTGCTTTCATTGGATTAGCCTCTGGTTATTTAGAATTTCACTGATTTCGAAAATAATGTCAAATTCATTTAAGCAAATTGACCATGAGAAATCATGACCAGTCACCAAACCAACTAAATCAATTGTTTCAAAATAATATATTTGAGTACAAACTCGTGGCCACTGATTTGTGATTGCCCATGGAACAATGGCCACCACAAATCTATGGAATTATTATTTATACGTAATTTAGCTATTGACTAAAATCTGTTGGTATATATTTATTCAAAATCAATATGTATGCATTGCCATGCATAATTCAAGTGTCCAAACACATATAATTTATGCCCAAACATTTCATTTCCTTTGATGTCCATTCTTTTGTTTATTACTTATATAATGTTTTCTTTTGAAGTGGTTGCATATTTACTGTTTTCATGTTTAAAGTGAATTATAGAATATTCAAATAAATTCGAATTTTATGCTATTGGGGGTGTATTATTAGTGCAGTGTTAATTTAATTTGATTGTGGAATATAAATTCGGCTTAGTTTCAATTTAGGTTAATCTAACCTTTTTATGTAAACAATTTAGCAAGTAATCAAATTATAATTATTACACAGTGCGACAAAATTAATTTACTTTTTTTATTTCATTAATTGGTCATGGAAACAGAGTCAAAACTATGAATACGAAGACCGTTTTTTGGTATTACGTAGGCACATAACTTCTAAGTGTGAAAATTGCTGTCGCACAGTGTTATACATTCTGGATATTTTTTCAGAGTCCACTAAAGAAATAATTTCGGATGTTCTGGCATTTTTCACAAGAGGGTTTTTGTCAAAGAGTTAATGTTAATTTTTTTGATTCAATAAATATTACTCATACGCCCATATGGTCAGTCCGGGGAAATTTCGAATGTCGTAATTTTTCTCGATTTATTTGATTACATTTAATTGCGTCTTAACATATATACTCCTCCCATTAGACAAAAAATGTAAATCAGTAGTATTAAAATCTAAAAACCACACAGTAGGAAGGAGTGAAACAGCCCGAAAAATGTACTTTTCCAACGTTTGGGTAGTTAAAAAAAGTTCATTAGAAAAGGATTTACATTTCTTTTCCATTGCATAACATCTTTAGTCTCTACAAAGCGTTAGAAGTTTCCAAATTGTATTCACTTGGCCCTATTGAAAAGGTGCTAAACTTGTCGTTGCTTTTCTTCCATCTTTATTGGGTTAAGGATACCCCTTCAAGAATTCAATACTTGGTCAAGCTACACAGTTTTAAGACCTACGAAGAAGTTAAATTTTTCCTCAGTAATCATAGTGGCGGCCGTGGTGCAGTGGCTAAGACCTCTGCTTCACGATCGGAAGGTATCGGGTTCGACTCCCACCTGGGGCAAGGCAGAAATTTGTTTTCTGTTTTTCTGTGTAGACCGCCACTCTCTCGCCAAGTTCTGGCAATCTTGCGAGAGTAACTTTGCCGTGAAAAGCTTCTTCTTTGGGAGTCCCGCCGTTCGGAACCGGCAATAAACTGTAGGTCCACAATTATCATATACACTTGCCCATGATAATTGCATTAAGAAGCTCGGCCCAAACCCCTCGAGGGTTGTAGCGCCAATATATGTATGTATGTATGTAATCATATTGACATTATAAAATGTACAAATGTAACGAGCGTCAGCATGGAATCATTTTATGACATAGATTACACAATTTTCACTTCTTTCCACTACGATTCCCCAAAACCAGATTTTGCTTTGATCTTTTCACTTTATTGTTATTGTAGTGCGAATTTTCTGATAAAATCAATTGTGCGATATCATTATTGCTTGTGTCAGCTGTGATTTCGGTTATCTAATAATATTGGTATTTCGTGGATATTTTGGGAACAAATTAATAAGGAATTCTTGACTCTGTGAGAATTTTACCATTTGGACCTATTCTGTACAATCTTTTTTTGTCCGTATAATTCATATTTTGAATCAAAGCCAGAAATTCCACTCGATTATTCATAAACAGCGAACAAATCTGAATGGAAAATTTTGAGTCTGTTGTGTTCATCGTTCACTGCAGGTGTCAAAGAACTAGGATTTAGGTCTGTATGGTATTCTGTAATAGCTGCTTCTAGTCATATTTGAAAATATATGATACATCTGATCTACATTTCACCTGACTAACGATTTGCCTTGGTAAAATAAAGTTAATAAATGAAAAAGCCATCAGCTTTTTAAAATGCATTACTCAAACTAAAAAATCACATTCATCGAAGCAAAACTAACTGGTAAATTATACTTATTCAAGCCGAAATGTACTTTTGATGTCATAACATATTCATGGTATCTATACTATTTGAATATTTAATCCAATATTTCATCCATTGCAGCCCAAGTGGAAGCATTTTGGTTTAGAGATTTACAAGCACCGCCATTTCACCATAACTAAAATATGATTAAGTTATGAATGCCAACCAGAGGCAGGACTGCAGGTAAAACTATGCTATCACTGTCCAGCCACACCCTTGCCCATATGCCAACCTAGTAACCCCGTTCGCTATGTGAGTTTGGCGAAAACGATAAATCATACATGGCACAAGGGAAGGTTTAACCAATCTTTCTATATTCCATTGCATTTTACCCCAAAAAAATAATAAAATTAAACCACAATAAATTTTTCAACAATTTTCTATAGCAATTACATAAATTTTACAATCTTCTCTGTTGGAATTTTTCTCTCAATGCTAGCAATCTCAAAAAAATAGCAAAATTTATAGCAAAAAATATGCCAAAAAAAAAAAAACAGTTTAAAAACGCATTTGCATAAAACTTAAGCCTTCGCCAACGCATTGGGGGAATAAAGGATGGCGAAATGTGTAATGGAAAAATAAAAATCATAACATATGACAGGGCAGAGGAAACAGAGCAGCTCTGAGTGTCAGCGTTGTGTAAGAGGGAGTATGGTGTTGAAGGGGTTGTGTGTAAGGAAGATGTGTGCAAAGACTTTCATTCGTTTCCATCACCATTGAAGTTATAATTTATGTGTGCTTGCAAAAAAAAAATAAAATCGGTAACAAAAAAAAATAAAAAATTTTTTACAAAAAAAAAATTGAAAAAGAAAATGTAAAACGAAAAAGTTTTAATAACACCCAAGAAATGCCATTTTAATGCAGATGTCTTGTAGGATAGCGTTCGCTTCTTTACACTTAAAACCAAATGGATTTTCTTAAAAAGAAAGAAAACACACAAGCAAACATAAATTACAATTTGTTATAAATTCAACATAACCTCTCTAAACAAAATTCAAATTCTAGTTGTGTCCCACACACATTTATAAAATGCAAAACCACTACTTTTTAATTTTTAGCAACATTACAAAAATATTTTTTTTTTGCTGTCCTGGGATGTTGTGGACAGTTGTAGTTTTCCACGGTTTTAGCTGACTCGGAAAAGCTTTTCCACATTTTTTCTGCTGTGTTCTTTTTTTTTGTATTTCTGGCTGCATTTGAATTTGTCGCCATGTACACTCTCACGTCCTCTCCACATCCCCCACTTCCGCTAGTTTGTCAGTTGGTCTCGCTTTGTCTACATATGAATTTTTGGTTCTACTGAAATGTAAAGTTTACTTTTTTAGTGGAAATTTTTCTTTTTATGCTAATAGTTTTAGTTTTGCCCATACAAATATTTTTTATGTTTATGCATTACAGAAATTTTGGCAGTCATGCAGTCATACTACTGAATGCAATGATTTGTAGGTACCTACAGCAGACAATAAATGTCGTATGCTTGTTGTGTGTTGTAAAAATAAAAAAAAAAAAAAAAAGCGATCAACGAAAAGTTTTTATTTTCCATTTCACGTGGAAAAGTTTCAATCATAAATATTTGAATTTCTTGAATTGAAATGAAAATAAACGAAAGTTAAAAACTAAATTCAATTTAAATAGAAATAAATATGAATACATAAGTATTTGTCGGGATTTGTACTGTGGTTATGTGTGATATTAGTATTTAGTATTTAAGAGTCTCAAAAATGTAATTTAATAAAATAAATTTGAAATTTGTGTATAGCTTAATGATCAGCGTGGCTGTTTTGTAATAAAAGGTTGATTCATTAGAGAACGACAATTTGAAAAAATAAAAAACCAGCAGAGCATTTGTCTTATGGCCATTTCGGAACTGCCACTCCCTCATCAGAGACAATTCTGCTGACAATCAATGTGATTGTTCTTATAAATACCGCCTTTCATAGAACAAATACTCAAGAAATACTTGCTGAAACTATACTGAAGTTGTCTTTGTGTAACTTTTCGAACTTTGTTGGTTCTGTGTGGAGCTTTGCTAAAGTTGGTTTCAGAAAAATATAGTAATATAGTAAATATAGTAATCCTGTAATCCCGAAATTTAAACCTTTTAATGCTAAGTACCTTTGAGCCACTCGAGCCGGATTTTCCATTTTCTTAAGGAGTGCACGGAAGTTTAATAAAATGGGAGTGGCAGATATAGCAAACTCGCCTGAAGCCACGAGTGGACACAGGAAGCAGCAATTGCATATACATATATATTCAGTGATGGCTCTAAATTTTCAAGCAAGTTTTTTTTTTACAATAGGGGCCTTGTCAGTTTATAATGTGGAGGTAGTCTCCTGAAGTTTCTAGTTTTACATACATATTTTGTGAAGCATGCGGACTGGATTCTTGATTTTCCGAAAAGGGCGTGGTAATTCTAAATTAGTCCATGTCAATTAAAGTGGAGTCTCCTACATGCACCAGTGAACCTAGGAAGCTGTTATTGCACATATATGTATATTCTGTGGAAGCATAGAAAGTCTCGATCAGGATTTTTGATTTTGAATGTGAGTTTGGCTATTCCTAATACGAGAGTAGATGTAACAGTTAGTTCTATAGAGGTCCATGGGTGGTATAAGCAGGTACAATATATGTGGACATTTTACCAGTACTGACACTTTTAACATAAAGAGAACTGCTACAAGAGAATGGGGCGTATACGTAATATGGAATTTTCTAATGATTATCCATTTCTCCACTTGAGACTGTTTCATTTTCAAAATATGTTTTATGGACTACTTTTTAAAATCCTTTGAATTGCCCAATGCCTTTTAGAAAATATAAATTTTCCTTCTAAGCAACTTGATTTTATTGGTACTGAAACGGAATCTAATCAACACATAACAATTGTATGCCCAACCATAAACTTATGCCAAGTCAAAAAGTTAAACAAAGTCCATAAAAAAGCATAAAAGACATTCAACTTAGATTAAGGGGAGGGGATGACGCTTTAATACTTTTTCTGAAATGGAAAAGTTTTTATTTTTCAGTTGAAGTGTAATCTACACTTTTTATGTACTTAGGTGGCAAATTTCGTATGGGCACATTACAATAAATATAAAATAAAATGTATTTTTGATAAGAGAGTTGACACAAAAGAGCTCACACACACAATTTCAGCATACAACACCCAACCACCTTAGCCAACACTTAACCTTAAGTGGCGCTTGAAACTTTCAACAAATAAGCAAATACATTAAACCGAGCCTCCTTCAAATGTGTATGTTTACCATGGTGACGGCCTCTCTCTGTGTGTGTGTGTGTGTGTGTGGAGTTTGGGATTTTTCGAAGAAATTGTGCGTATGCATGTGTGAGTGTGTGTGGGTGTATGCTTGTGTGTTTGTGAAATTCTGTTTGAAAACTTGCCGTCGCACACAATTTAACCCAATCAACATAAGTGGAACTACAAGCACATATGCGCACCTCCAATGCCACCACCAACTTCACTTAAGTTATGACATAATTTAGCATATGTGAAAACCGACACCCTCATCTGGCCTGGTGTGTAGTGCTTCGAGTATTGCTAAATTATTGATGTCTCTCCGCTTGATGAAGTTCTCAATTTCCATTGAGACATATTTTAAAGTTTTGGCATATTTCGCTACAAACTAATAATATGCTGCAAAATATTCCATTTGGATAATGTAGTTGCGGTTTTTCCAACAAATATATGGCTTCTCTTAACATTTTCCGAAATCCTAATATTAATTTGTCTTTCAGTTGTGGTTGCGGCGTAATAAAGTGTGTAAATGTGTGTGTGTATATATTTTTTTCATTTCATATTTCATTAATTGTGGAAACTTTAAATGAATTGACATTTTTTTTTTGCAATTTTTATGTAAATATTATGAAATTTTCCACTCAATTAGTTTTAAATTAAGTTTGCCAATTATTTGTGGAATGTATGACACAATTATTGCTTAAATGTATTTATTTAGTTTATGAATTTTAATTGGTAAATTCTTTAATATTTGAAACATACTAATTTGATTTATTTCCTTAATTATGTTTCTATTTTTCTATTTGCAGTTTCAATTTATCAATTCTCACAATTCTTAATTGATTCAATTGCGTATTGAAAATCAATTGAAAACAATATTTCAAGTGAATTTATCACCGAACACTCAAAGCTAACAAGCCTGCGGTCAATTTTCGGAAGTGGTGAGTGGAAATTTTGACTATGAATTCTTCTTCTGGGAATTATTTTGGTGTTCAATTTGAATAGACATACATGAATTGCATATTCATGAAAGTTTAAACTTAAATAGTCACCTGTATTCTCTGATATCAATTTGATAATTTTATATTCGATTGTTGTGAATAATTAGTCGTATACCTACGACTGAAAAAAATGCTATTAAAAAATGCTCAAATGCTCTGGTATGAAATTCTAAAATACCCTGCACATGTGACTACAATACATTCTTAGACCCTTTGTTGGTAATTTTCCATTTCCATTTCAAAATGTTGTTCCAATTCCATTTTGTTCCGGTCAAATTCCATTTTATTCCACTTCCATTCCCATTTCGTTCCCGACATAATTTCCAATTAAATACAAGAAACGGCGTCCAAATCGGTTAAGTATTTCGCAAGATAAAGGAAAATAAAGAAATTTTACGACTATTTTGTATGGGATTTATGAGGATTTGTCGATATTTTTCGATACTTAATGGATAATTTTAAAAAATTTTATCGATTTTTTGTCGAAAGTTTTTCGATTATTTATCGATAATTTTTCAATATTTATCGATAATTTCCATTTCCCGATCCATTTTAAAATTTTGCTCCAATTCCATTTTGTTCCGATCCAATTCCATTTCGTTCCAGTTTCATTTCCATTTCGTTCCCGGCATCATTTTCAACCAAATAAAAAAGATAAGCGAAAATAATGCAACATTGGCGGTTATTTTGTATGGGAGGTAGGTGCGGTTCTTATCCAATGTTGCGCATTTTCAATACCGTCCAATTTGGAGGCGTTTGCTCGAAAGCAGACATACGGTGTATCGACTCAGGAGGTGATGCTGATCAAGAATATATATGCTTTTCCATACCGGCCACGCCTCCTTATGGGCATCACAAACGGTGTGACAAAAACAATATACCCTTGGACAGTAATAAGCAGGCCATAAAAATAGATGTTCTCAAAATGTTACTCATACGACCCGTAAACCAATACGATAGATAATAATAAACTATATGCAAATGATGAACATTTTAATAAAATAATTTATTCTCTATCTATTATTATTATTATAATTTATAATTATAATAAAGTTTTTAAAATACTGAGTTTAATAGAATAATTAAGGCAACAAAAATATCTCTCAAAAAATTACTCATACGCCATGAGTGCCATCGTAGTATTTAAAAATGCCGATACTATGAATCTAGTTTAAGTTTTATAAACCAAAAACGTTACACACAATTTAGATAATCAATTTGATTTGACATTTTCCAATCAAAATGTGTTAGTGCAGAAAGTTTTCCCATAAATTCAGCGAACAATATTCATTTTGACATAACCGTAAGGTGAGCGTTGCACTTTTATAAACTACGTTAGATCATATTTCATTGGCTTTGGTGTTCTTGGCGCGCAAATAAGTTTTCTTTTGTGGTATATTAGAGGTGTAGGCGGTATTGTATTGGCGGTTTGAATTTCCTGTTCTGGGAATATTGGCATTTATGATATGAAATCAATATGAAGTTTGCAATTTTATACTTAAGTGAAAGGTTGGAAAAGTTTATTGTGATGGGCACAATTTCTAGTCACTTAACTTGTGTGGGTTTGTACATGGTGGTTTATATATTTTCTGCATGTTGTGAGGTAAGGGTTATTCACTTTGAATGTTTTAAATTATTCCCCACATTGCAATTCTACGAAGCTCTCTAGCATGGTAAAATTGGGATGTGATAAAAATAAACTTAATTTCCATGCATTCATGGTGTTGGTTCTATTCCACATCGAACTGGAATTTGCAAGTGCGAAAACTTCAAATATGATTTTTCTGCATTCTTACATTTTGATACTTTCAATACATTTTCCTCTCTTTTTTACCAGTACACCAATTTAACCACTGCATTGTGCTCCAATTAATAAAATATTTTCTTTGTGAATATTTCAACTATTTTTAAGTATGAGAAACCCATACGAAAAAGGCAATTGAAAAGTTTTGCCTTCGGGTTAGCTTTGTAGTCATTCTGCTTGACAGTGTGAGACTTGTAGTCAATTAAAATTTCAAAAGAAGACAAACAATTTTGCTTTGTGGCATTTTGTTCTCAGCATTTGTATAGTTTTTTTTTATCAAAAGCTTATACTTGAACTGACATTTAACTTTACTATTTTTGAATTCATAATTGAAGTGTGTCATTATTAATTCACTAAATTTAAACTAAATTATTTCAATGTCTAAAAGTAATTGGCATTTTAACACAAATTTGAGTAAAATGAAAAATTACAATTTGTTACTAAAGTTATTTTTAAATTTAAAACCTCAACAAGATAAACAATGATGTCAAAAAAAAAAAATTACCCTCAAATCGGTAAACATTTGGTTACGAAAATTTCTCATAATTAATTCCATTGAAAATTCCCAAAAAAATATGGGCGCAAAACTGAAAAAAATCACCAAAACTGCACAAACAAAAGCGATGACTTTATTTACTGGAATTTAAATCACACACAAATGAACCAATAAGAAAAAAGAAGCAAAATGTATGCTTCTTTGCTTTTCACACTTTTTGCATGGTGTGTGTGTATTGACAAACAGGCAAAATAAATATAAAAATTAAAAAAAAAAAAACGGAAATCATAATATTTTCTCTTTTTTACTTTATACGGAAATAACAAAAGCATACCAATGAAAACATTTACAAAAACAAAAACAGGAATGTTATTCAATTTATAAATAAAAAATTTAAATTTAAAAAAATCATAGAAGAAAATCTCTACAATTGTATGAAAAGTTACAATTGCACACACAACGGAAAGCATTAATTCGCCACTGATTCAGTTTCAGTTGTTATTGTTTTTCGAAGCATTTTTTTTGTCGGTGGCCTACAGAATTTATGACCTCTTCTGCGAACCAATATTATATTGAATTATTTCGATTTGTCTTTTGGCAGCGCCCGTGCTGCAATGTTCAATATTCCTCAGAAATGCGAAATGCTTTGAATATCAAATTTTCAAGTTAATAAAATTTTGTTGCGAGGAAAAACAACAAAAGGAAATTTAGATGCTGCGCCACATGCGGTTTTTTTAGTGCTCAATTGTGCGAAATAAAGCACACAGCAAAGCAAACAAACAATTTATAATTGAATATTTTTGGCGTACATAACACATCACGTAGATGGTAAGGTAGACCCTCTGCTGTTTAATAGCATTTTTCATTTTAATATATTGTATATTGCTTTTAATTTGATATCTGTCTACCTATATAGTAAAATGGGGTAATAAAATATATATATTTTTTGTTCCAGTCCATTTTGTTCTAGTTCTATACCCATATATTTTTGGTTCAGTTCCATTTCCAGGTTTCTTCTATCTCCTTCTCCATTTCCAATTCAATCCCTTCTCGAGTTTGTTCTAATTCCATTTTGTTCCAGTTCCATTTCGATTCCAATAACATTCCTTTTCCAGTTTGTTCCACCCGTTTTGTTTAATTCCATTTCGTTCCATTGCCATTTTGTTGTGGGATATTTCCAGTTCGTTTTAGTTCCATTCCCATCTCGTTTCCGTCCCATTTCCAGGTTTCTTCCATTTTCATTTCCAATTCCATTTTGTCCCCTTCTCAAGTTTGTTCTAATTCCATTTTGTTCCGGTTCCATTCCAATTCCCATCACATTCTTTTTCCAGTTTGTTCGATTCCCAGTTTGTTCCGGTTAATTTCCATTACGTTCCATTCCCATTTTGTTGCTGTTCATTTCCATTTCGTTCCATTCCCATCTCGTTTCCGTTCCATTTCCAAGTTGCTTTCATTTCTATTGTCGTTTCCAATTTCCTTTTCAAGTTTGTTTTAATTCCATTTCGTTCCAGTTCCAGTTTCATTTCATTTCCATTCCGTTCCATTACCAAGTTTTTTTCCATTTCCATTCTGTTTCGGTTTCATTCCCATTTTGTTCAGGTTAATTTCCATTTCGTTGCTGTTCAATTTCCATTTCGTTTCTATTCCATTTCCAGGTTTCTTCCATTGCCAACTTTATTCTGTTGCCTTCTCAAGATTGTTTCAATTCCATTCCATGTTACGACTCCATTCATATTCCCATTCCTTGTCCGATGTGGCCTATATTCAATTTCAATGACTGCAGCTGTTGAAATGTCTTGATTGACTCAGGAGGTGACCATGATCAAAAATATGCTTTTCTACACCCTCCACGCCTTCTTTTGGAGCGTTAACATTGCACAAACATTGTCAAAAATTGTTAATTTAGTGTTGTGAAGCCCAATTGGGATTTTAGACAAATGTCAAGACTTTGATCGGCGACACAAAACGTTAAAGGAATTTATAGTCTTGATTTCCATAGTAATTTGCTTTTTATCTTCTGAACCCTGCTCGTTTTTTTTGTCACCGTTTCTCCTTTATTTCCCATACAGTTTAAGAAATCAAATATCTCTACAAAGAAGTGCACTACATCAAGTTACCAGAACTTTTTTCTTTCCTATTTCTGCAACTATTCCCTGTAAGTCATCCGCTCTATTATACACAGGATCTTAGATGTTACTTCCACGCTTCTCAGCTGTTTGCATTTCCCGTTTCTTCTAAAATAAAAACTGTCCCATAAAAATTGTCGTTTAAATAACGAATGTTAAGTGCCTTTAATGGGCACGCCAAACGTTGAAAGGCATTAAAGTTAATAGTTTTGCCCTTACGCCTTTTCGGCTGAAATGTTCCTGAGCATGCTGCGCGCCCAGCGAACGGCACACTTCCCTTTGGTTTTATGCTCCTCGTTGGCTGCAGTCAGGAAATACTAAGAAAAAGACATTTCTTCATGTTGTTTTGTATATTTGCCTCGCAGTGCTTTCTATTTCTTTATTTTTCTTTATATTTTTATTTTCGTAATTTTCTCTTCTAAGTTTTTAATACAAAAATAAAGTTTTTGAAGTTTCGACCGGGCAAATTTCAGCAGGGTGCCCGCCCGACTTTCGACACATGCGACTTCTAAGAAAACCTTTTTTATTTCTTAAAAATGGTTCTGAAATTTACCACATTGAAGTTGTTTTTTTAATGTTTCTGTGTTGGCAACTCTGTTCACTTAATCCTCTGCATGCTCTCTGAACACACTATGCAATGCATTTTTCTTTTATAGCCCAAATAAACTTGATCAATAAAATCTTAGCGCCACTCTACGGAAAATTAGAATTTTTTTTATAGTTTCCACAATATATTCTTGTATTTGAATTTAAATTTAAAAACTTAGGACATATAAACGCGAAATGGAACACAGTCATGAAATATAAACCAAAAATGCTACTTAACATTTTTCATTCGCAAACTTTTTAATGGCCATTTGATAACCGACACGACATGACATGCGACCAACACCAGCTTTCAACCATGCTTCCATTATATATGCTACTTAATTATAATTTTACGCATACTTTTAGGAGCTTTCTTATTCACTCGCCCACTCATGAATTGAGAGCAAGCGCTATTGTTAGCTTTTAACCATTATTTTAAGTTTAACAAAATTTAATAGTAAATCGGGTCATGTTTCAAAATTACTCCTCTTCCTCTTCCACTTCATTGTGTGTTTGTTTCGATGCCCCCGAAAACTTTCTATTAAAATTATCCAAAACCATGATTGTTTGCTTTAGATAATAATGAAACAATATCAGCATTATTGCATAGTTGCTGCTGGTGCTGGTGTTGGCAATCATTAGCAAAATCAGCTTGAGTTTCAGCATCGAATACCAAAATACAATCTACTTACTTTCAGTGAATTTCCATTACACTCCCATAGAAAATACATAGCCTCGAGCGCCTAAAAGGCGGCAAAAGGTTATTTCTTTTGTGTGTGTTCACAAGCCAAAGGTGCTTAGGCTTGTGGCAATTACGTTTGGTTTTTGTAATGAAAAGTTTTGCGGAAACTTTTCTGTTCGGCATTGGAATTGGGAAATATTTAGAAATGTATAGGTGAAGCGTCTACAAATGCACTTAAAGAAAATTGTTTTGTATAAGAGTGACAGACAGTCTCGTGGAAATACATACATGTGCCCTGTGGGTGTTGTTGTATAACTTTTTTTTATTGCCTTTAAAATTTTACTCCATCAAATACATTCAGTAAAATTCACCCAAAATAAATTGTTAGTACAAGTTTGATTATATGGTTGAATTATAAAAAAATGTGTATGTTAAATAATACTGCGAACAAATTTATCTAAAAAAAATTTTTTTCTTTTTTCATATAATAAAAATACACTTAAAGAAAATTGTTAGTACAAGTTTGATTATATGGTTGAATTGGAAAAAAATTTGTATGTTAAATAATACTGCGAACAAATTTATCTAAAAAAAATTTTTTTTCTTTTTTCATATAATAAAAATACACTTAAAGAAAATGTTATAAAAAATAAGTTTGATTGAAAATATGTTTTTTTATAATAATTTTTTCTTACAAATAAGTGCAGTGAAACAGTATTAAATTTTCAGTACGTAGTATCCAGAAGTACACTCGCAGAAAATTGTTAGTAGAAGTTTGACAAAATGGTTCATACTTTTTTTTTCGTACGAATCCTCTAATAGAACTTTGGTTAACCTTTGAATAATAAGTATTGAAAAATACACTCAAAGAAAAAAGTTCAGAACATATTTTTTTTTTTAATCATTTTTTTTTTGTTTTTTTGAGACTCTAGGCACTAATTGTACCTATTCTCCAACGACTACGATTTTCGCGAATATTTTTTAGTGCAAATGAGCTGCGTCCAATCGACCTCATTTTAAACTCCAATGGTCTCCTCCATACATCGCGGAGATGACCTGCTCTTCCGGTTGATCCCAAGTTAGGGCTTAGCGCGCTGGAATCTTTTTCCCAGACCATTGATCATATAACTGATACCCTCCTGGTTTGTCCAACGACGAAGATACTGGCATACACAGGCACTTGCTGACGAACGTTTGCAGCATAGCGGTTGCACCTCTCGTTACTTTCCACGTAGAACAACCGTACTGAAGAACGAACTTTAGATTTGAATCAAAGAGACTCTGAGAGACTCATACCGAAAGTAGCGTTGGCTCTGTTAATCCGTTTTCATAGGTCCAGTTCAGTTCCATCGTCTGCGCCAATGAGTGACTCGAGATTGCAAAAAGATTCGACTTCTTCCACTTGTGGTCCATTTATATCTACTGCGTTGGAAAGAAGCATTATTACGAACAATTATTACGAAGTGCACAAAAATTGTTCAAACAAATGCATACAAAAGGGAAATTGAATAAACAAACGTGAACAATGTTTTCCCATACAAAATTGTTCAAACAATTATACTTGAAAATTCCCGTTCACGCTATGATGTTAACCTCTACCATGAACAAGTAAATTGAGAAATTAAATTCGTTCCAACAAAAGCCGGGGGCGGTGAAGTGAAAATAAAATTAAAAGAACAAACAAACGAAAAACTCATAAAATAATTTTCAACAAATATGGCAAGGATATATGGGCCAAAAAGCACAAGCACATGCACAAGAACATCGTGCAATAAGAAAGTCAACCAACATACTAACTCAAATGAGAATTACACATGACCGCACACAAACACACTGGTATAGTAAAGGGCATGCATGCATGGATGACAAAAAAATCTTTTGTTGTTTTTAAAAATTACACATAATTTATTTGTTTAAATAAGACTGAGAGAGAGCATTCTGTCAAACAACAACAACAATGAGAAAAAATTTTGCGAAATCGCACAGCAAAAATTGTGAAAAATGAAATACGAACCCTTTCGCTTGAATAAAAACAACAGCAAGTACAACAACAATATGTTCCAACAAAAGCCCTTTTGTGTGCAGTACGCTTTTATTTTTGATTGTTGTTTTGCTGTAAATATTCTGTTCCTGGTAACTCTGTAAAATTTATGTTTTAATATACGAGATAAGCTTTATTTAAGTTTTTTTTTCGTTGGTGGGTTTGAGTGGAAAATTCGAAGAGTGTGGTGGGGGTAGTTGGTTCCATCATGAGTATAGTAAAATTAATTGTTGGCAGTTGAGTTTGTGTCTCTGTGTGTTCTTGCCAGTGCGATGGAAACTTATTAAAATGACAGGCAGGCAATTATAATCTTTTGTAAGTTTGTGAGGGGTTTCGTTATGTGGATTTGGCTGAACCTTGTTTATGTTAAATTAAAAATAAGAAAGTTTTCAATTTTAATAAAAGTTTAATTCAAAATCAACATACGTGTAAAGTAAGTCTTCGAAAGAGCTTGCTACTTGAGTGTAGATCGCATAGAAGATATCTGTTATCTGTTTTTTAGTTTCAAAGTAAAATATTTAATCTTAATTTTAATTTTAATCAAATATTATATGCAGGATAATCCAATAAGAAAGGGTTGAGGTTTGCCAAGGAAATTTGTTTGCGATTGAAGGACTTATTCACGATTAAACAAAACACTTTCTCACCTATACAAGGCCCAATTGAAATCTAAAAGTATATCCCTTTATATGCACATAAAAGAAAGTAATTACATTAATTAAAAAGTTTATGTTAAGCAGCAGCGTGACTTTCAAAAACCACAACGGCGAAAAATTTCCATAAATACTGTGGAAAAAATATTTACAAAAGCTTTAAAACCAAACAACGGCGAAAAGTTTTGACAACATTAATGAAAAGTTTTTAAGTGCCTGGAAAATAAAACAGATAAGCAACGGATAATAATTGAAATTACAAAAACAATATCAGGGCGGGATGAAGTAAATTTTTGAAGCATAAAAGATTTCAACTTAACTGAAATTCTCTTTCCTGTTGCCTTTAACAATTGGTAGCAATTCCATTTTGTGTCCAGTTCAATTTCTAATTTTGTTACCTCTTTTCCAATAAATTGTATTTCGCAACATGTTTGCTTTTTGTATTTAATTGGAAATGTATTTTTTACTCATTCAAGTGATTTTTTTATAAGCAAATTAAATACAAGATTTTATATAATTAAACTCAGTGACAACGACATTGCATCCGTGACAGTTTCAGTTTCATTTCTTCTTTGTTTCTTTTGAAATTTATCCAAACGCTAAAGCCAATTTCACAACACGGTGCATTCACTAAATTAACCAATGTGTGAATCTCGTGTGGTTTTTCAAATTAAATACTTCTCAAACAAAACACAAACAAACAAAAAAAAAATCCTAGAAAACAAAAGGAGAATAGTGGCTGCCAGTTGCAGCATCCAGCTGTGAGGCACACGTGGCAGTCTATCTCTGTGTGTATTGTGTTTCTCTAATGTTTTTTTTGTATTTTTTGTATTTTTAGAGCTAAAGGCAAGCACACATAACAACTTCTAAAAACTAATAAAATCCTGTCAACACGTTTGAAATTAAATTGATATCTATTCTAAAAAAAAAAACCAAAAATTCAATCCCAAAAACTTTACCAAAATTGTCAACCTATTTCGTTTTAAGTAATTAGCAACATCTGCTTGCAAATGTCCAACTAAACCTAATTTCGAATTGATTTTTTCCCCCATTATACCCCCCATTTTGGCTCATATACAACATTTGATTGGCCTAATTTATGGCGTCTGTGGCCGTTTCGCTTGATTGGCTTCACTCGGCATTTGTCATTCATTTAAAAAAAAAATATTCACTTGCCTCTTTTGAATTAATAATTGTATAAATGTTTGACAGTTTTGGTTGCTCGGTTTTTTTTTTCTCTTCAATTTGTCTCAGTGCCAAATGGGTTTGGCCATAAATGAGATAAATTGACAAATTGTACAAAAAATGCTTTTAGTAGTTGCCGTTGTTGCCGCCGTTGTTGCTGTTTGACAGCCAATCAAGTTGGTCAATGTTGAAATTCCATGCCAATTATGTGCAGCCAACCTTGATTGAGTAAAGAGTGTAGTAAACAAAATTAACACAAAAAAGAGAGAAATTCTAAAACTGCTTCGTTCAACTGAATGCATAATTTTTTTTACTAAGTACTAATTCTGTATAGATTTTTTACATTAAAGTTTAAAAAAATAAATGTTCTATTTTAGCAGTGGATCTTATATCGATTTGTCATCATGAAAATTAATAGTAGTGGCCAAGCACAATGTCCACTTATGCTAAATTCACAAAAATTTAATTTCGTCTTCTTCAACAAAAATCCAATGAATATTTTAGCCATTGTTAGTCATTTACCTAAATGTAGATTGAAACACGTATGTTGGACACACCTCCAACAGAGCTCACAAATAACCGAGATATGCATTGAAATTAGTTCTACGAAATACCGCACAAAAGTGCTGACAAATTGGTTTCTTAAACCGAAATCACATTCAATTAAATAAAGTATTTTTGAGAGAATTATTTTTTTTTTGTAGAATTATGCTGTGGCAATCTTACAATGGATTTACTTTTCAGACTATGGTCCCTCCATATTCTACATAACATTTGGAGCAGTTTTCTGTTTGGCATCAGACGCCGACCTAAAATGGTTTTCCGAACACGACATATAATTTTCCGGAAGAAATCGACCTCACTGTCGTTATATAGTTATTTGGTAGTCTTACTTACTTTCCAATTAATTTAAAAATTTAAAAATTGTTCAACATCATATCAGAATAGTGGAGCAGCCCAACTGTTGGACACAAGATCTTCCCTGATATTGGACACTAGATACAACCCAGTTCAAGCATCCAATTGACGTTTTTATGAACCTCACACGTCACACCTCCCATCCAAATACACCTCTCCGATTTCCCTAAGATACACCTTCTTAGGATAAAAAAAACCGATTTCAGGGGACGCACACTACTTCAATTTAATTTATTTTATTTTTATTTATTCTTATGTTTTAGGGAACTAAAGGAAAAAATATTTAATAAATATTGTAAAACTGATATGTTTCCTTCACTTTCGAACTTTGGCAGCGGTGTGTTTCAAGTGTCCAATAGGTGGGCAGACATTTTCGAGGGTCGTTTTTTAGAGTCTTCACCAACCTAAAAAATTTTGTTTTAAGGAGTTTAATAATTATATAATAATTAGCCATTGTCCTAGCTTTCAACCGAGCTATTGATCTCCGTAAAATTATGTTTAAAAAAAAGTTATGACATAAACCACTGGCTAGGCTCTTTTACATATGGGCATTTCTAGAAATAGGTCAACCTTTATTTTATGTACAAAAAATAAAAATGATATTTCTTAACACTTGCCATAATATTAATTTACATACATTGTTGAACTTTATTTAGACGTTTTAGAGAAACAGTTTTTTCCACAAAATCGCCAAAATGAACAGAATAATTGATTGCATTAATAAACTACTTTTAATCGGAATTATGCCATCAACAACTTTGAATTTATTTCCTAATTTTAATTTATTAAGTATCGTACCGAATTTATATGGAAATTTTCAAAACTAAATTAAATTTCTCTAAAAAAAACATTTGTTCAACTCAATACAATATTCCCATCCACTAATTTCAAGCAAATAATTTACAAATAAATGTTTAATATGCCTTTTCACACCTTCGAAAGTATGAACGATATCCTAGAGACTTCCTCCCTTCCTAGAGACTTCCCACCAGATCGCCAAAGTCAAATGGCCCAACAGCTAGCCGAGCACATAAATCGCAATTAAACATTTTTTATTACATATTTTTGGTGGTAAATTCAGTGCCGTTTAATTTCATTATTTACCTTATTTTTTGTTTTATATAAAAATAATATAATACCAAAAAGCATGAAAGAAATCTTGCGCTTATTTAGCCCCAATAAATTACATGACGTCCAATTAGTGGGAAATTGTGAAAATTTTTCAAAACAAAAATGTACTTGTCGAACGATTTACGACTAAGTACCGTGAGCCATAATATTTATTTGGGTTTTTTTTTTTGTTTTCCTAATGTTGTTGTTGGATTTTGTAGATATTATTAGGGAGCCCATTCATCATTATTGCTTTTGTGCTGAGCATGTATTAGCTGCGATCATGCTTTGGTGGCTGGCTGTGTTGAAATTCCCATTCAAGTGCATCCAACACATAAATTATAGTTCACAAAAATGTAAACATGAAATTGCAAAAAAAAAAACAGAAAAAAAAATAGTGAATAGAACATGTAATCTTCTGCTAAGTTGCGTGTTTAAAGTACTCACTTGTCTGCAGTTTATCGTTGGTGTTTTTGCTTTTTTACTCTCGGTATTTGCTCTGGTTTGGATCACTTTTCGTAAAGTGCCTGAAATTGGATTAAATGTGGTCTTACTTACACCGACAGTGACACTTATTGGATTACTTTTTCATTTATCTCTTTTTGTGTGTGTGCCAAGATGTGTTTCAATTAAAAGAAAGAAGAACTGGTGACATTTGTCTTCTGGAGTGTTCTTCTCAATTATTAGTTGAAAGTTTTTGTTTCATTTCTGTTCCTTATTTATTTCATGGTTTTGGTTTACGTTTTGATTTGAAAATTCCTTTTTTTGAGTTACTATTCTACCATGAAAGAATGATAAGAAACTTATCATTCATTCATTGGTCCCTGGTGCAGGTATCACTTTTGAGAAATTGGTTATATCCGTCTGATGGAGTCTGTGCATTGATGGAGGCGAAAAAATAAGCTTCAATGTGGCTTATATCACAATTCTCATTGATGGCTAGGTCGCACCAAAAGTGAGAAAGGCCTTTTATATTAAATCAAAGCTTTTTAGTCGCTGTCGGGATGAGCTTGAAGTTATTGGCTCACAGCACCGCTCACATCACCGCTCACATCACCGCTCGGGCACCCAACAGACGATGAATTGGTTAGGAAAGAGTCAGCAATTAGTGCTGATCTATCGGACCATTCTATTAACATCCCTCTATGTTGCATGAGGGAACGATTAGAAAACAGTTTAGGAGACAAGCTAATAGTGGATGCAGACAACTCTCCACCTGTGCGAAGTCATGTGAACACTACAATACGCCATTATACAACGAAAGACGTACTGACAAGCTTCTGCAGCTCGATATAAATTCCTTATCTATGCGCATTGGCATACTAAAGGGTCGCAACCTCTTAGGATCCCATACAAGAAGACTTGGTCTTACCCTAAACGACGTACAGTATAAGGGGCTGAGGGACGAAAAATTATAGTAGGATTTCTAGCATCTAAGTTATAGAACAATGGGTGACTATTTTTCTACTAAGTAGGAAGGTTACAAATCAAATAAATTTTCTTCCTCTTCTTTTCACTTCTGAACATAAATAAAAGTCTCTTAAAGTCTAGAATAAAACAAAGAAATATCATATGTACTTGTACACTGTGATCCAGAACTAATATCGTTTTATACTTTAACAAAATAATATTATAACATGCGATATTTTTTATTACAATTTTTAAAAATTCTTATGATTTTTTGTCCAGTATATAATTAATTTAAATAAGAAGAATTTTATTCAAATTTAAGTTAAAAACTCTTATGCGATATTTTACTTAATCGAATTAAACTTTTTCTCTCATGCAATAATTTTTTTTTTATCAATTTTAAGAAATTGAAAGTAGTTTTGTAACTGCAAAAGTACCGATACATAGTTTTATTATTTAGTACTACTTTTGTGGTTCACTTTTATATATTTTTTTAAATAATTTTCATAGCTTTGTTTAAATACTTAAATTTTTGTTAGTGATATCCTCCGAATGGAAATACAAAACATATTTCTTTTTATTGCAAAAATCCTACATCATATGTTTCTTTATCGTTCTTGTTGTTCTGTTTCGTTTTTTTTTTGTGTCTCAACGCCATTTTCCAATCTACCGTCATGTGAAGCACCTACCTCCCAAGTGGACTTCATATTTTTGTGCTGATGGCGGACTTTATCATAACGACCATGACACTTTGCAACGCCATTGCCAACGTTTTCTCGTTTTCTTGTTTTCTCACGTATTACATTTATTTCTCTTTATTTGTTGTTGTTGTTTCAGACAATTTAGCCAAAAACTTGGCAACCACATTTGCTGCTGCGCTGCTGCTTATGTTCATTCGTCCTTCGTCTCCTGCGCCTCCCAGTAGAATCATTAGTTTTCGTTTCGTTTTCTTGTTTGAGTGTCGCTGAGTGGCATTAAATCAACCGCCAAATGGTAATTCAAATGGTTTTTAAAAATAAAAATAAAGAAATGAAATGAAATGGGCTCCTCGTCTTGAGTTCTTTCGCCGTAGGTCGGTCTGTCTCCCTTTTCGAATGTTCATTACGCAATTAAATTTTCATGTTTACGGTGTTTTGGGGGTATTTTATTTTATTACGTTTAAGACGAATGTTCTTAGAATCTAATAAAGTGAATTATCGCTGGCCTTTTTGTATATGTGTGTGTGGCTAAATTAGATCATAATGTGCATAATTTTGTAAATTTCTCAGAAAATTCTTATTTACTCGTAAAAAAAAAGAAGAAAACCTAATCAAATTTCGCTTTTAATATTCCTTCAAAACAATGGGAGCTCATTTACTCCCACATACACACACAAACGCTTCTTCGAGTCTACACTTTAATTAACATTGCTGTTATTGACATATGAACATTTAATTGAGTAGCTAACAAAAACCTCAAGCGAAATGTGTTGAAATTAAGTAGTAAGAAGGCGAAGCAAACTTCATGCGGTGGTTGTGTGGAGGTGCGCGAAACTTTCTTCATTAAATTTGTTCTTATTTTGTTTGCTTCGCAATACCAGGCAATTATATCCACACAGGATATGACAGGATATAATTCATTGAAGATTTTTGTGGGTTCTTTTGAGAACTTTTGCTTCTTTTTTGAGAAAATACATATTAAAGTAGTAATAACTTTTGAAAAGGTACTATTTTTGAGCTCAGAATTTTTTTTTTAAAATTTTGTGTAGCATGCGATTTTTTAGATGTTTTATATGACATGCGATATTTTTTTTGCATTAGATATGTTTTATTTATTTGTGATAAAAAAACTTTTTAACATTTTTCATACAATTTTTTTTTGGTAATTTGGTGTACCATGCGATATTTTTATTATTTTTAATATTTTTTATTTGGCATATATAAGATTTAATTTTTTATTTGATGTCTAATGCGATATTTCAAAAGTATTTTTAAATATTGCATGCGATATTACTGTCTAACATGCAATATTTTCTGACTTTATTCTCTCAATATTATCCCAATTCTTCCCTAATCGAGTATCAATATTAATACAAATTATTTCCATCAGATTTCCTCAACCAAATCATCATGAAATTGACATTGCAACATCTATTGATAGAAAAAAGTCAATAAACATAAATTTGTTTCTATTTTCATAGTCTAGCAGCAACATACATCCTCTTTTGTTTGTTCTCTCCCGTATACATACAAATTCCCTTATCTTCTGTCTTTCCACTGACGACAATAATCATTTATAGAAGTGTCAAATGCCATTACAACTGTCACAATGTGTCAGAAAAACGCACACGCAGCAGCAGACGATACAGACACTAACATAATTCATGCAGGAAAAAAAAAACGAAAAAATAGTAGAGAAAGACACAAACTCACACACACACACAAAAATCAAATAGCATCAAAGCCATTCGAAGAAAGGGAAAGGAAAAGATTTTTCAATATTACCTCAGCTAGGATTAGGGTTTTGCACGTTTTATTTTTATTTTATTTTGGCTTGGCCTACTCAAATACCAACTGCTACTCAAAGACCAACTAAGAATTCACGCCTGTGTCGTGTTGGCATGATGGCATGACATTACGTGTATGCATACGTAATGTCCCTTACCATGGGAACAAAAGTTAACCAAAAAATATGAATGAACCCATACTCGTGTACAGATGTAGTATGATAAAATATTTTTTGACATTGACATTTAAGGCATATTAACTACAACAACAATAACGTAAAATATATGGCAAAAAAATTACCTTTTGTTATGATTATATGAGGAATTTAATGTGAATAATTTTAATATATTTTATGAGATGCGTGTGTGCTCATTATGAGAAATGACGTACGTAAGAGAATGCCTTGCATGATGAGGTTTGATGAGGTATGACTACGTCAACAAAAAAACTGAGAAAGAGAATTAAAAGGTAAAGAATTAGAAACTAAAAAAAATATTACAAAAAATTAATAAAATTTAAAAAATATTTCCGAAAAAATTTATTAAAAAGTAAATAATTTTTTATTTGAAAAATTGTCCAAAAATAATTCCCCAAATTTAGTATTTTTAATTTTAGTATTTTAACATGAATGCATCAAAAAAATTTTAAATTTCCAACATAAAATTCCATAGAAATTTTAATTTATTTTTCTGTTTCATCCTCATAATCAGATATTCCGTAGACTTGAATGACTTTCACATAAAAAAATTGCGTACAAAATATATAATTACCCTTTGATTAAATCGAAAAGGCATTTCTGTATTATCTGCTCTGTACATACAAAAAAAAATTGATTGCTCAATGCCACAAAAGGAAATTCCCTCACTCAAAATTCATATTGAACTCCATACATTCACTTGACTGTCAATCACATAGATGTTGGTGATATTGCAAGTTGAAACATTTTATTCATGTACACTGAAGAACATTCGTATTCAAATAGGAGACAAAAAAAAAATGAAAAAACAAAGTAATAAAATCAGAACAAAAATTAACTGCACAAATATAATCACAGCTGAAAGAAGAAACTCACAACTTTTCTTGTATTTTTATGATACTCTCCCGCTCAACTCATTTGAATATGATTTGCATTTTATGATGCCTTTAACCCGTGGGCATACACTTGCAGCAGAGTTCTCTGTACGTTGCGCGGTACCTTCCATGTAATTCAGACATTTGTATTTGAGTAATAAAAATTCAAAAATAGAAAAAGGATAACAGCGAAATAAATTTTCAGGCCACAGAAGAGTGATGTATGGGCGTGGAAAAAAAAATGATTTGAAAATTGTTCAAGAAATTTTAGGCAATGTTAAAAAAATTGTATTAAAAGTGCTTGCCAAGGTTATCTGTGGCTGTGTTTGTGGTATTTATTAATATAACAAATGGGTTAATAAGCTAAAACCATAAAATGTGAGTGAAGGATATCAAACGAATTTAATGTGGGTCTTCTTCTCAGCTGACTTTTACCTTTTTACCATTTCGACTTTTAAACTTATTTTTTTTTGGTAAAATTTGTTGCGCAAATAAAAAGCATATGCAAATTTGTTAAATATGCCATTATGTGCAGGAGCACAAGCAAACACACAGACGCACAAAATAAACACATAATTTATATCCTGTCAATATTTTATTGCGCTGTGGTTTTTGCGGTTTAAGCCATTCATCAAATTGCCTTCAGCTTTGGGTTTTGGGTAATTTTATTTGTTTCTTTTTATTTATTTTTTTTTTTATAAATTTTACGTTTTTGTGGCTGTTTGCAAGGTATTTTAGTGAATTGCCCCACCACAAAAACCCTTTCCATTGAAATTTTCCATTTCATTGCAAAATTATTTAAATTCTTATTTATAGCTCAGATAATACTTAAGTATGCATACGTATCCACACAAAGTTTTGGCAATAAATAGGTAAGACCCAAGTTGAAATTTTAAAATTTATGTTGACAGCCTTAAGACCTTTATTTAAGTTGACTGGCCGGGCTCGACTGTCAGAGTGAAGGTATCAAATGTCACAACTGATGTGGCTTATGTAAAAACAGATAAGAATTGTATTCCAAGAATTCCGCAATGAGTTGTGCCTGGTTGAAGGGGGGCCTATACAGTTACAGAGTGGAATTGTATTAACGATGAAATGAATTCTGATGCAGAGAAGAAGAAAATTACTTGAGGCTTGCAGAACTTTTCTTCTTCAGAAAAGTTGGCACAATTTTCATACACTTCCTGTTGCTTTCACTTTTTTTTGTGTGCCTACTTATGGCAAAATGTTCAGAAGTTTACAAACTACTTTTTCATTGCAATTGTGCTCTTCAAACTATTTGATTTCAGTATTTTCAATTTTGAAGAAATTGATAAAAAAAATAGGTCACGAGCTCTTGAATTTTATTAATATTTTAAATAAAATTTTATTGAGTGAGAATTAACCACTAAGGAATACACAATTTACCTTTCTGACACTAACCTCATTCCAAAACTATTCTATAAGCTTTAATTTTTCGTACAGTGTAGTTAGCTTATAGCGTATATACAAAATATAATGCTTAATTTGGCAGTTATATGTATTCAGTCATCTGAATTTGCAAACACACACAACGTCCTTGTTGCTCCCTCACAATGCTTAACTTTGCAATTTAACGTTGCTTAGAAACATTTCACTTCATTAGACATCTTCTCTAAATCTGGCATTTCTCCTCAGGAGGTTTTCAATTATCTTTGCCATCCATCAAGCCCGCCCACAATAGCTGGTATAATATAAGAAATAATATTGTGATAAGTGAAAAAAAAAATACAGAAAATAAAATATTTGAAGAATATTCATAATTTTGGCATAATTTTTAGCTATAAGTCTTCACTGTTGAAACTAAATAGTGTCTTCCTTTGAAATTATCATTCAGTCTGCCAAACTGAGTTGGATTTTTTAAAGGTATTTGTGAAAACATTCACAGATTAAAACAAAAATGTATGCTGTCATTGAGCTAAAGCCACAAATAATTTTTCAAAGCAAATACCCTGTGAATCATAACGAAACTTAAGTTATCTTTAAATTTGAATTCAACATTGACTTACGTCTACACTGTGAGGGCGCCTCCTTAGACTCGCTTTAGTTCATTAAAGTTCCTCTATTAAATCTGCCATTAATTTCCCTTACCATGCCAAATCTCCCTACTGTTTTTCCCTCAGCGGGATATCAATTATCTCTTTCATCTCCCCCCATCAAGACAGTCGCAATGGGTGGTTTACAATAACCGCAAATTTTTGTGAAATAAAAAAATTCCATAAATTATGTAAAAACTTTGTATTTATTCATATTATTTTCAGTCAAATGAGGCAATTGCGTTAAAAAATTCTAGGCCACAAATTTCGTAATAAATTCAAGAAAATTTTAACGAAACATGCTTCATTAGACTCATTTCAGCTTTTAGTCAATTTACGCAGTATCACTTAAGCCTGCACAGATTTCAGCCAAACTTTTCTGAAAAAAATTCACATATTGGAGTTGGAGTTGATCCAAAATTATCACTTTAATCGACACTTTTATAGGCAAACTGGTGATTAAAGTGATAATCAGATAGTTAGTCCGATCTTCCTCTAATCATGATAGTTCCGCCTTATCTGTCACCTGTTTCTTTTAATGTTTCTTTAAAATGAATCTATTGCCTTGGGTGAAGGATATCAAGGTGGGTTAAAAAACATGTTTTGTAAGGGAGCCTGCCCATCTGTTGGACATGGCCAGTTGTTGGACATGGCCAGTTGTTGGACATGCCCAGTTGTTGGACATGCCCAGTTGTTGGACATGCCCAGTTGTTGGACATGCCCAGTTGTTGGACATGCCCAGTTGTTGGAAATGGCCAGTTGTTGGACATGCCCAGTTGTTGGACATGGCCAGTTGTTGGACATGCCCAGTTGTTGGACATGCCCAGTTGTTGGACATGCCCAGTTGTTGGACATGCCCAGTTGTTGGACATGCCCAGTTGTTGGACATGCCCAGTTGTTGGACATGCCCAGTTGTTGGACGTGCCCAGTTGTTGGACATGCCCAGTTGTTGGACATGCCCAGTTGTTGGACAGTAACTGTTCTCTATGCTGTTTTCATCGATAAAAAAAACTGATTATGTTTAGTTTGTTTTAAATTGTGCAACCTAATCTCAGAATTTCGGAGCTGCCCAGCTATTGGACACAGGATCTGTGCAGATGTTTGACATTGGATATGGCGTAGTTCAAGCATCGAATTGTCATTTTTTTGATTCTACTGAACATCAAACCTCTTCCTGAAATACACCTTCCCGATTCTCCTCTGAGATTTTACTATGAAAACAACCAAAAAATCCCAGAATTGCAAAAGCACCCCCAAACGCTCTATGAAAAAAATCCACTTTCTCTATTTGCGAATCTATCTAATCTAATGTCAAGTCAGCAACGAACTACATAGTTGTCAAACCGTAGTTCTGATTAAATGACAAAAACCTGATGTGCCCTGTTATTAAAAGTCAGCGGCACTTTCAATTCCGAAAATGACAACAAAAATAAATGTGAAAATCCAAAAAAAAATATCTAAATACGCCAAATATGCAATCCTTTCCCATACGCTTTCACTCACATGTTTCAACAGAAGAACATGCTTCAAAACCTGTTTGCGATTTCTAATTCAACTTTCAACTTTTTTATGTGTTTTTTTTTTTGTAGTACCTGTCAGAATGTGACAGCCAGAGTGAGTCACATTTTGTAAAAACCACAAAATACCGCTTAGCCAACACCACAAAACACACACACACATGCATACACGTAATAAAAAATACATGTAAAAAAAAATCTAACCAACCATACGGTGAAAGTCACGGGCAACCTGACAACGTGACAGATAGACGGAAAGACATGGAGAATGTGAGGTTTTTTTTTCATTAGTTGTTGTTGTTATTCTTGTTTTTAGTTACATTTAGTATTTTTCTTCCACTTTTTTTTTTATTTGACTTAGTGTTGGCAGTCACGAAAGGGTATGGTAAAATAATTGGTATTAAAGGCAAAACCCCCCCAAACACTTCGTGTTGATGAATTCAATTATTATGCGGGCTTTATTTGCAAAGACAAGCGTACAAGAGGCCAACAATGATAACAGTCAAAAAATGGAGCACAAAAAATAAGTTGATTTGCTCTTTCCTTTATTATGAATGAATTTTTGAACCTTAATCCTTGACACTTACCCGCCAACCTCCTGAGGTTATGTTTGGGAAAATTACTGTAAAAGCACGTTTGGGAAGGAATAATTTAAATAAATTAAATAGTAGCAACGAAAGCGTAGCAAAACTACTAAGAGCTCAAGTGGAAAGTAAGCCACGAGGCGCCTATTTAACTGGCTTTAAACTGTATTAACGCCTCCATGAAGGTTGACGACAACGAACCGAACTAACGTCTGTGTGAAATCCGCTCTAAGTTATATTTAAATGCCGCGTGTCGTTGTTGACATTGTTGTAGTGTTTGCTTCCAGTGGTGTGCTTGTTGTGGTGCAGGCGCAGGTCTATATGGCAATGGCAGTGAAAAGGAGGTGATTGCAAAAGGGGGGGCTCCTAGTGAAATTGCTCTTGCCTAGTAATTTGCAAAATGGTTAGTGGTTCTCGGGGCTATCGTTGGCTTTATTGTTGTTTCGCTTTGCATGAGTAGCCTTGTTGGTGCTCTAGCTGGCGTTGTTGGTTGCGTTTTTATCGGAAGTTGAGCGGAATTGATACGAGCCCTTTTTTCTTGCTTTACTCTGTAGGCTTCTTAAACGTATGCCTGTACGTTTAAAATTGTTAACTTAATTTGTGTGGAATTTTATTGCAATTTTCCGCTTTTGTATACTTTGTTTGAGCTCTATGCTATTTTTGGCCATACTTTTGGCTATAAATAAGCAAATTGATTGAATTAATTCAAGGCTGGCTTTTTATACATTTCTCTGCTTGTGTAATATACATTGTGTATTATTGTGTGCATGCCCATGGGCGGGAAGGTCATCAAATTAATTGAATTTAGCTGTCTAGAGGTTAGGGTATTGAGTGATTAATTCCGATGTCGGAAGCACTTCAGGCAAATGAAAAAGTAAGCAGATATGCATTTAGCTAATAAGTAAGTGATGGTTCATTCACCTAACCCCTCAGATAATGTTCTTGCCAGACTAGTCAAACTATTTCTACAATACTGCGTAATTATGTTATGTTTTTAAGAGCAGCTGACATGAAATTCACTGAACCACTTAAATTACTTTGAATCACTTGAAAGTAATAGTTCCCTTTGGAATTAAGTTCCAAAAAATATCCCCCACCAACGAAAAACCTCATAACCAAATCACAGCCATTTCTCAAATTTCCATAAGCACAAATTCCAATGTAAACATAATGTCTCACTTCTACTCTATGTATACATGGCCATCCATGTTTGTTCTAATTGGAAATTTATATGCAAAAGTGATTAAGTAAAATCAATTGTCTGGCATTTAAGGCATTCTTTTGTCTAGGTCCGACCGTGGAAAGACAAACCAGACCAGACCAGACCAGACGGCTAAACAAAATATGAAAGCAAACGCTAAAACTCACACACAGCCAAGCAAACACTCAATGTCGCACATACACAAAACCTGACATGATTTGAGTTTGAGCGGCAAAAGTTCAAAGCTTTTTGCCCTTTTAAATTTTGTTTGGCATGGAAAATGGATATGGGTGTGTATAGTGTGTGTGTGTGTGTGGAGAGAATGGTATATAAAAGCCAGTATCAAGGCATTATTCTAGACGCTCCTACTATTAAAGTTCACTTCCGGTCGCGTCAAGGCGTTTACTATAAACAGCTTTGCGTGGGTATGTTTAGGAGAGTACTTTTTTTTTATTTTTTTATATTCTTTTTATGTGCCTTATTGTATGTATGTGTGTGTGTGAATTGTTTAGAAAGTTACCTCCTTCTGCTATTTTATTGTTTTTAACCCAATAACCATCGATTGCGGGATTTTATGGTCCGGTACTTGTTGCTTCCGTTGTTGCTTCCGGTTTCCGGAAAGCATTTATAAAAATTTAATAAAAATGCCTATTTTGGAAGCCAGAAATTCTTTGAAATTATATTCATTCTCAATTTTTTTTCTCTCTTTTATTTACAGCTGCTACTAATTTCCAGTTGATTTTTTTGGTAAGTGGCATTTTTTAAGAACTTTATGAACTTTTTTAGTCGTTGAATCAAATTAACAAAAAATAATGCTCCGTTGTCTAAAAGTTTGCCAAAAAAATCGTTGAAATAAAAAAAAAAACAATTGTGTTGAATTAATATCACTCATACGCCACCTATGCCACATATTTGTATGTCATAAAAAATTTTTCTTTTTTTTTTGTATACAAAATGAAATTATTTTTATATAACAACACAGTGTGAATGGGTACATAATATTAATACAACAACATTTTATCAAAATTTTACTGCCTTCAAATAGAAAAATGATCAGTGAAGAATATTTTATTATTATTTCTTTAAAAATATATAAAATTTCCTTAAACCAGCAATTAAAATTTAAATTTTGTCAGCCTGTGTTATTTATTTAAAAATAATTGTAATAACGATTTCTTTTGGCCTCATTACTATAATCACCAGAGCCCAAAATCCGCTTTTAAAAAATCCATTTTTCACATGTATGTGCGCCTGCACTCAACACATCATTAACAGATAATACCGTATGCTTATGACATTTTCGCCGTTATCCTACGACCCAAAAATAAAGCAAAAATAACTCACAGTAAATAAATAAGCGGAGAGAAGAGAAGTGAAGAAGAAATTCAACTCGAATCTGTGCGAATGAACGAACATATTCGCTCAGAATGTATGAGGCACACCACACAATCAAAGGCGCTTCATGATGATGAAATCATTTATAATATTGTATTACTTATAAGTTCACCGTGAACAGTTTAATCTTGTAGTGAAGCGGTTGCTGCCGCCATGACAGTTGCCACAACAGTTGTCAACAATATAGCAATATACAGCGAACGACAGTTTTGTAACGGTGGCCTGGCCTGACCTACAATCATATTCAAGGCTCAACTCATACACGCATACACACTCACAACCACACACACACACACATATACACAGACACACTTATGCATTTATATTTTCATGGCATGTTGGCTGTTGATGGCGAAAATGCCTTCAGCCAAACTTGCGTGCGTGCAGCCTTTATGCGCGCATTTGTAAGCCGGTGGACTGGAAAGGAGTAGTGAGAAGTGGAAATAACAAATTCATCTTGTATTGCCAACGAGACTGCATTCAAGTTGAAATCTTAAAACTTTTGCAACACACATACAGCACAGCACAGCACAACACATCACATCTTGACATTTACACTTGAGCAGGAAGTTGATTTCAGAACAAAAGTCAAGCGCTCCCTGCCCATGTAGTCGTATGGCTTAATATTGTTTGGTTCTTAGTTTGTTTGTTTGCTTTTTTGCTGTGCCATTGTTGGTTTGAACAATAACAAAGCACTTGCATTCATTTTTTTGTACAACAAAAGCAAATTCTAAGTTCACACGCTTCTATTATGTTATGCAATGAAAGGAACGGGGTCTTCTGCCCATTGTCGTGAACGTGCCATTGTCATAAATTGTTAAGACCAGAAACAGCTGAGCTTTTTTTGGGCACTGTTTCCTCTTTCGCATTATCTTTTGCCACGCAATTTTTCTGTGGGGGTGCCATTAGTTAAGCTTGTTGTGCGGCTGGTTCTTCTTCGTGCAGTTTTTCATAAGGATCAAGTCAAATATTTGATGATTTGCTGACTTTCTCTCATTAATTATTTTTAAAAGGGTTTCCATTTGCACTGTGCGGACAACAAAAATTTTAGGAAACGAAATAAAGCAATTCCAGGTTTGAGGGCTGATATGGGATTGATTTGAGAACAAATTTAAGTCTTCAAACAATTGTAGAAATTGTGGCTGCATTTCCTTTGCCTTTCTCCAATATACAATTAGTGTACCTGAAAAGTTTATTCAATAAAATATAAATTTTTTTCTATCGTTTCACCCTCAGTTAAAGCCCTGGCGGTACTATAAAATTTTCAATCCTAAAACTTTTTCTTTTAAACCAATGAAAAGAAAATAAACTTCAAATTACCTTTCTGTCTCGCCACAACGGACTCGGTTGAATTTAAACGCGAACACAAAGCAATGAAGACGTAAATAACAATTTTACTTGAATTAGTCTGACCCACTAGCGACGACTGACTGGCGAATGTCGAATGTCCTTATTATCGATTTCACATTGACATGAATAATGCACGGGCGAATCAAGTTTATGTTTAAAAATACGTGAATGTATGCGGTAGTGGAGTGAATGAGTTGAGTGTGCGGTGGGGGGAGAGCTATTAAAAGCGGAAAAGTTTGCAGACATAATAAATGATAAAAATAGCAAATATTACTTCTTTTTGTTGTATTTTTTCTCTATAAGCCAGCAGATGTTTTCATTTTCTGGCATTGACATTTCAAAAAGCTGATTATGCATGGCAAATGCTGGTATTTTTTCCATTTTTTATTTTGCTATTTTTATTGTTATTAGTGAACTGATTTAACATAATACAGTTCATTGTGTTGTGTTTGCTTCTTTCGGGTTTTTATATTCTGAATCAGATTAAACTATGTTGGGTATGAATTCAAAGTAGTTACTTAAAATGAAAGTTATTGCAGGGGAGTTGTTGACAAAGAAGCATTGAAGGATTTTTAGTGTTGTTAGTTGATTTATAATTTTTGAAATTAAAAAAAATTATACAAAGAAAATTGGAAATAATGGGAATTTAAGTTACTCATGAAGCCTTGAACAGAAAAGTGATTTGACCAGGAAATGGCATAGCGGAGATAAATTTATTTAAAAATTTGCAATTACCTAACATTTTTATTGGCTATAATTTCCTATTTTATCATCATCATCATGGTTGGCTTGAAGGTTCTAATTGAATCCTAGTCTCCCACAGTTGTTGCCTCCACGAATCGCGATCTTTCGCAAACATCTTCCAGTTTCTGCAATCGCCTTCCAATTTCTGCAACCGATGCAGATAACGCTGTAGTTTGCACCACTCATTCTTAGAACGTGGCCAACCCTTTGTAGTTGGATGAAGTCTGTAATTGCCATATTGATCAGTTTTTGCCCCAGTATTCATCACTGTATCGTTTTCTATATGTTCTGCCTTCTTCTCTAATGGCGCCAAGTATCCTCCGTAGCACATTTCTATCGGATAATATCAGTATGTCGTCGTAATTTATTGCATCTCCTTTGTTTTGGCAGTTGGACCTGTTCTTTGCATGTATTATTTCGGTAGTCCGCGCTGGCTTCTTGCTTCGTTTGTTACCGGTGATCCCAAGTACTTATCTGAATGATACGTTTTCAAAGTGGTATGATCCAATCGATAGGATTTTATCCTTGTTTATGCATTTTCTGCTTGTGTGCATGTATTTAATTTTCTGCTCGTGGACAAGGAGGGACGTGGCAGCTAAAGTAGACTCCCGTGTAGCGATCACTACACCCAGATTGCTGCAATTGCATACATCTACTATGCGAGCTAGGCATACGCGAACTGGATTTTGGAAAAAGAGTGACAAATTTATGCTCACCTAAATCCACCAGTGCACCTAGACAGCACTTAGTTCACATATGTATATACTCTGTTAGACCCAGTTTAGACATTCAAGTAGGATTTTCTTCCTAAAGTGGTGGGTTATGTATTAGTATGAATATAAAAGTTTATGACATCAGCCGAGCGCATGTAGGTAAATTATGCGGTAGATTATATACTTATATTCCAATTTGACTTTAAGTAGGATTAAAGTCGAGTCAAAGTGCCTAAATGAAAATTTATCATAGTGAAGCAAGTTTTTGTTTTAATAAATTTCTAATCACTTTCCCTCGTTTCAATTTCACTAGGACAACACAAATCCCATTTTATTTTAGTTACGCTTTTGTAAACTTTTTGCTTAAAAAAAAAACTATTCATGGAATTGTCATTGCCTACAACACAATATTAGTTCTCTTAATTCTCAAACAAAATTCCAAACAAAGACTGAAAAAAAAATCAATTTGACAATGTCGACATTTAAAAACAAATTACACCAAATAAGTCATGACAACAAAATAGCACAATGGAAGCGTCACGAAAGAGAAAAACAAAAGCAACAACGACAACAATAATAATAATAATAATTTCCTTTTGAACTTTCATTGTACTCGACGGCTTGGAAAAAAAAAGATAAAATAATGAAAAAGGGGAAGAATCATCAATGTCAATACTGCCTAATATGAATCGATTTTTAGTTGTTGTTAGTTACTGTTTGTTTGCACTGCTGCTACTTGATAGTTAAGTTCAATGGCAAATGCAAGGATATGCCTTGTTGTGAAAAAAGGATTAAAGGCACAGCCCGCTTCACTTCAACTGTTTGCTTTTTTTCCCTACTTAATTGAGCATGAAATTGATTATTTTAAAAGTCAATTGAAAATTTTCTCATTTATTATTTTTTAATTAATTACTTACTCATGGTAGTGGAAAATGGAAAATGAAAAAATGATTTCATTGGGAAATGGAATGGAAACAGAAGTATCAATTATAATGGAGTTGACCGTAGTAGTGGTCGTATTTAAATTGTAATTACCATATTCATCTACCTCACTTCCGTTGGAGGGCTCTGTGGCTGACTGTGAGTGTGGCTGCCTGTATGTGTACTTTAGCCATTCAGAGCTGGATAACCAACCAACCCACATGACATGCCATTTTTGCTGGGCCGCAAAAGAGAAGAAGGAAAAAAAACTGTTGGCCAACATTAAATGATGATTAATGAATGCCCAGATAAGTAAGCAAGCATACAAGGTTCTCTTTCATATGAGCATTTTTCGTATGTGGGCTGTACAGACTGTTCATTGTACTTTGTCCCTTTTATATTTTGTATTTGTATATGCATGTCTGTTGACTTTTGTATGCGATTAACTTTGTAATTATACACACATATACACACACAGACTCTAACTTATAAATGAAAAGCTTTGGAACGTATACCACCACTCCTTTATACTTCTTCATACATACTCGTACATTCATTCTCAGCCAGACAAAGACAAAGTGCAAGAGACCCGCAAAGTTCCACACCAATTACACAAGCATATTCGCCTGTGTCGCTGTCCGTGTCCACATTTTGGCGAAAAAGTAATTTTTACGCCTTTTATGGTCTTTCCTGTGTGCGCCATCGTCAGATAAAGTTTAAATTAATGTTAGTTTTCGTGTGTTACATTACTGGCTCGCTTTTAATGTCATGCGGATGTGTTAATGTTGCAGTCGTAGTTGGTTAAAATGTGTGCTTTTTTAGTATAACTTTTTTGCGTTTTAGCCCGAAAGTAGGCTATATTATTTCCATTGTTTTCAAGTACATTGCAAGTGTGGTTAGTCTTTGATAAGAAGTTGGAAGGAAAGTAATTAACCTTTTGGGTTGGCCTGTGGAAAGTGGGGACATTTTTAAAGGGAGTACGTAATAAATTGTGTAATCGTTTAAAAGTTTATTTTTTACTAAAGAGGCCGTTGCCAAATGCAAAATATGAGACAATTAAAGTTAAAAATTATAAGAGAAAAATTATTCTGTCTCTGTTGAGATGGCATGAAAGCAGATTTTCGTTGGATCTGACGATTTCAAAGACGATTTTATACCGTTTTCGTATTTTTTTATAGCAGCTTTCGGCTTTTCTTGAACGACACGTTTGCATTTTCATTCGATGAAACCTTACTCAGCGCAATCCCTAACCCACTTTCTGCCTGATTTAGAACAACAACTTCCATTTGCCAACACTAAATGTCCCCAACACTAAATGTCCCCAACACTAAATGCCCCCAACACTAAATCTCGCTCTGCGCACTTTCTTTTCACTTAAAAAAACTCAACGAATATTACAGGGGCATTTGCACTAATCTGCCGCATGGATTTAATTGCCTGTTAAATTGCATACAATTGAATAAATTTTACTTGAATTTCTCTTCATGCCACAAAAGCTTACGGTATTTCATTTGACCCGTTTTCCGCACTCTCCCGTGAAAGTGTTGCGTTAAATGTTCCATAATATCCGCCCACGTCATTGGAACACGGTAAAGTCTTTGGGGGCATAAATTCTTGCATTAACATCATAAACATGACCATAAATTGTTAATGGCTTATGGAAGCAACACATTAGCGAACATCTTGCTCTGAATTCATAGAACAACAAAAATAAATGTGTATAAATAAAAAAATTAATGAAATTCTAGCAATAACACATATAAAAAAATACAAATAAAAAAATCCCCAACACGTATAAAGAACGCAGTGCATAACCATTCAAGGTGTCACTCATAAACCATAAAAATCCAAATGGGCTTTACCATAATGACAACAGATTTAAATTTAATTGAATATTATTTTTTACCAGGTGCCTACAATTGATTTCAAAATTAATGTACCGAAAGTATTATGGTATTAATAATTTTTGAAATGGATTTAATTGACAATTTTCGATAAGTCTTGGTTTTAGTTTACGATAAGGTAATAAATGTTACCAATGTCATTTCAAAACACTTTACCAATGGAGTCATTGACAGCTTAAGTTATCATATTTCGAGAATTATGTTAACAAATAAGCACTGTAGTGGGATTACATTTTTGAATAAATTAATTTCAAATGCAAAACAATTAAATTAATTGTAACGAAAGCAAGGAAATTGATATTTTGACTAGGAAAGTGCATACCAATTGGCTTGTGCCTGTTTGAAGGAGTAGAAAAGAAAGCCTAATACAATGCAGATATTCACCTTTTTTAAGATTAGTGAGCATTTTTCATTACTTTCAATTCAATTTTGGCATAATTTATTTGGAGAACCTAATAGAGAGTAGGGTTTTTCAAATTTGTACTTGTGATGCTAGCTCTATTGGGCTTCTGAGCAACCGGCTTCTTGAGGCATACTAAAACAGTTACTTAACAGCGCCACTATGAGCTAGCTTGTCTCTTTTACGCTTACCTAGAGTACCTTGAACATATAGCTGAACTGGGGCAAATTTGATTGTTCTGTTTGAATGTTATTGCCAGAGATTCGGTCACAATTCAATATATCCCTGTAAATTTCCATAAGTCACGTAGATCGTACCTTGTTCATTGATCGTGCCAAGCACTGATCTAGATGAAATGCGATTGAGAACCCCATGGTCTAGGGTATGTTGAGAATAATATTGTCAGTTATTATGTGGCAGACTATGATGCGTCAACTTAATATCACTGAAAGCTGGTTGAGAGTTTCGTCGACCGACATATGATAGGTTAGTTTAACATGGCTGCCGGAACACCGACACACTTAGACCAAATAAGTGATACCACTGCAATTATCATGGGCAAGTATATGATAATTGCAGGGACCTACAGTTTAATGCCGGATCCGAAAGGCGGATGGAAAATTGAAGCATTCCTTGGTAAGTTATGCTCTTGTAAGTTTTGCAACCGTTTACAAGAGGTGGCGGTCTTTACAGAAAATCATGTCACCCAAATTAATTCTGTATCTTGCCCCGGGTAGGGATTGAACCTCATCCCTTCCGATCGTGCCACAGCAGAAGGCAATCACTTAACCGACTGCACCACTCCCGCCACATCGACACATGATACTTAATACCGAAAAATTTTAAAGTCAAGAAGGTTAAGCATAGAGTGAAAAATCATCGTCAGCTTGAAAATTTCACTTGAGCTTCCACTTTTCTATTTCAACATCGAGTCGAGCCTTCTTTGTGTTTTATGATTTCCGATTGATACTTGAAATCTTCAGGCGTTCATCAACTAATGTCTACGTTAATGAAGAATGCTCTAAATGTCTGAACTGATCCGAAGTCAATTACTGAAATATAAGAAACGAAATGTAGTGGTACTGGATTGGTCATTTTATAATTCGAAAATGACCTTACAGTGATCTATTGATGAAGGATAGAAGAAAGGTTGATCGTCTTAAGTTAACGTGACATAAATCAGACAGTTTGAAATGAGGTAAAGCAAACAACAGTAAATTAGAGAAAAAAATACTGTTGGTGTGTGTCTTTCTCTATAAAGTTCAAATGACTTACACTCCATGATTGGTATTGATATCGTTCGTCAAGCTTTCATTCTACACTCAATAATTCCATCAAACTTATAACTTTGTCCCATTGTTCGATTTACTCTACTGCAATTAATAGTTTTACGAATGCAATTTCCACCCCCTACACCATTTTTTTATTCATGCTAATTGCCCACACTTTTGTGCTCATTGAAGGGGCGTATGGTTTTCATATACAAAATTGCATGTTGCAATTTCGTTTCGTTCTATAATTGCATTTGATTTGTTGTAGCTTTTACTACAAAATTATAGCATTTTACACCGTGGTGTTCTCATGCATATGCACATGCGACACTCGGCACACAAAAGCCACAGGTTGTGTGCAAAAAAAACTATAAAATGGGAAGTAGTTACTTACTTACTTACTTTATTTTTGCTCACTTATTCATTTGGTATACAAATGAGTTGAAATTTTTGTTTAAAATTGCAAACACGCCATCACGCTATCACCACACTGCACTCGTAGGATAATTGATTCAGTTAAAAGTCTCTGATTAGGCCCTGATTATTTTAATGAGAGGCTGCTTGATTAATTAAAATGGCATCAAATTAATTTAACACACAAGTATGGCTTCGTGTTCTTTCAGTCATGTGAGCGGCTTTTAATTTGATAGGCTTGAGTATGAGTTGAATAGGAATGAAAAGCAATCAAGACATGGTGAAAATTAAAAAAAATTTGAGTACAAGAAATATGCTGCAGCCTTTATGAATAAGAATTCATAAATTAGTATTCAAATATTCCACTACTTTTCTTTTGGGGCCTTACAATTTACCCACGAAAATGCAAAATATGAAAATGGAAAATTCCTTGCCTGGACAATTCTTGTACAATTGCATTTTTTTCTTCTACTGTAAAATTTAATTCACTACCATTTGCAAGCTACTACCGTTTTTTTTTCTTCAACTCTGTTATTGCCTTTCGACTTGCAGTTCTGGCAAAATTATACTTGATTATCTTTTGCGTTTCGTTTCGTTGTGTGTGTGTGTATGTGTGTGTGTGGCAATCCTTTTTCATGTTTCGCCTGGATGTAAGCTATTATTCGTAAGTGTATCCTTCGTTGCCACCAATGCATTCCTTGTTGTTGTTTCCGGTCTTGCAGCATATTTGCATTTGCCATTACTTGAATATTTCTTCATTTTTTTTTTGAGGTGGTGAGAATAGTGAAGTAAAATTTTGTTGCTCGAAGAATCATGAGAAGCATTCGTACCCACACAGCCAAATGAATCGCGTGAATTTCATTTCCGTTTTTAATTAATTAAATTTGGTTAGTTTTTTTCCCAGCTTTGTAGTTGGACTTTGCAGTTGAGGGAACACTCAAATATAATTTGCATAGCTTGAAACAGTTTCTGTGGGCAAATGAAAGAAATTAAAATAGTTTCCAACTGTTTTTACTAATTCCCTTGTGTCATGCCTGCTCGTTACGAATATCACTCCACCAATTACCAAATTCTCTCTTTGAAACATTTCAATTTGTCAATCCTCCAACAAATCACACCATTTCCACCTCAATGGTGAAACTCTGTGAGAAAGCGTGGCATTCCCTTTGATCAATTAGACGTCGTCGTCTTTCCGGTAATAGCCCAAGGGGAAATCAAACAAATACTTTGATTGAATTCACCGGAAGGAGAAAAGGAATAAAAAAGACGAAAAAAGAACCCACACCACACCAATTTCCCACTTTCACAAAATTGATGATGATTCCGAAACCAACCATTGAAATATTTTAACATTTCACAATTTAGTGTCATACCCCGCACACCAAGTGGCAACCACAAGAGCCAAATGGGGCAAAATCACCTGAAACTGGCACTGAGAAACCATAACCACGAAGCCGCCACCCTTCAGTGCTGCCATATTTTATTGCACTGTCATTGGCTCGGGAACCGCAGGAAATGAACGAAAATGAAATAGAGTGCCTGCCACCTGGCATAAGACGTCAGGTGTTTGCATAGGTGGCAATCAGTTACTTCACCAAGTCAATGTGGTTGACAAATTGTTGTAAGATATTGGCATATGAAGTTTGTGGCTTTCACAAGGAAACGGGTTATTTGCTTGAAAGGATTAAGAAATTTTTTAGCATAACTTTTGTGGTTGACATTTCATAAATGATACATGTCATGTGTCTCCATTTCATAAGGAGAATGATTAGGTAAACTTCATAGTAAGAAGTAGACTCATAAGTTGAGTGCAAATGTACGAGTGTACTATCCTTTTCACATCTTATAGCTTCATCTTTTGACAGCTTGAGGTGAGCTGAATCTGAATGTAAAAAAGCCAGTGTACTTCAATATTACTTGATCAAATTCTTACTCAAACTTGAATGATTTTTGGTTTTGGGAGAATACATACGCTGTACTGGACCAGTCCATTCTTTGTTTTAAGTCAAATTGTTACTCCATTAATTTCATTTTTGGAAATATGGAAAATGGAAACAAAATGAAAAAAAAACTTGGAAATAGAACGGGAGCGGAACAAAATGAAGCAATCTGTGAAAGGGAAGGGAATGGTAATGGGAAAAAAATTTCAATAATCTTGCAAGTCAACACCAATGTAACGAGAACGAAATATAAATGGTCGATCAAGCGTTGCCCGTCTGTCTGACTGTCATTTCGCACGATCACTGACACTCTGAAAAAATCAGCTATCAACTTTCAGTCGATCCAACATAATATCCCCTCTCTGCTGTCACAATATCCACCACCAAAGTGGCAATATCTACTCCCTATTATCGCCATGTATACACTCTGTTGTCTCAAAATCCAAATATAAAGCTAATTAATTTATAGTATGAGGTAGTACAGTGTATTCGATTTTATTCAATGTTTTCAGCTTTTTGCAGCGTCAGTATCCTCAAATGCATTTGTTAATTGATAGACTCGATATCTTTATGGATTGGGAGGATTTTATTATTGGAGATCTTAGGGAATTCTCGAACAAGAACGTTGTTGTATCTTAAACTCACAAGGAGGAACTTTATTGCTAAGTGTTGAGAGCCACTTCGTCTAAATAAAAATTATAGTGCCTGTGATACTTTTCATACCAATGTCTAGCTGACGATCAACATGTGCCTTTTTCAGTCATATCGGAGCGGCGTATTCTTCAGCTGAGTATACTAGCCTAAACGCATCGTGGAGAGCTTTCTGAGGCATCTCTGGAGGTGCCCGAGAGTTTTCAGATGATGTTGTTACTCGTTTTACATTTGTTGGCAGTTTTTGTGAGGTAGGTCCTAAAGGACAGTGTTCGAACGAGTATTTGGGGCTCAAAGCGACTCTTTCGAAATATACTTGTAGGCGGCAGTAGTAGGACTTAGATTGGGTCATATTGGGACGTATTCTCCATTTTTTTAAATATTGCCCCCAGGGAAGAACCTCTCTTCCGTAAGTATACTTCGGTGATGTATACGCCTCTGTGTTCTATGTTGCCAGGCAAAGATTTTCTGCGTAGGTGAATTTCCTGGAAGAGTGATTTGGAAGATCGGTAGTGTAGAGATTTACTAGTAACGTTGAGCTATCAATTATGAAAGTGTATTTCAGCAGATTTCAGAGGAGAGAAATTTTAGTTGGTTCTTGTGACTCAGTAGATATGCAAATAACCATTTACATAAAATCTGTTCACGAAAGCAGGCTACATTGATTCGTGCAAATATTTGCAAGCATTCGCAAGAAGGTACTTACTTACAGCTTGAAAATTTGTTTCTTTGATTGTGAGAGAAGCACAGAATAAGATAAATACGAGAGAAAATAAATACGAATAACAAAAGAAATACATTTGATAAGAAATGAAAAACACAGCAAAGATAAAAATAAGTACAAGATTAAAAAAGAAAAGGGCAAAAAGTAAAAACTTTTAAATTCCATTTGTTCTCGGTAATGTCAACATTGCTTCTATCAGTGCGATTCAACACAACTCTTCTCTGTACACTTCTCAACTACGCTCTGATTTTTGCTTATTTCGTTTCGTTTCTATTTGTATTTCAGAAAAATAAATCAGTCTTAGCTGCAGCACAAGCTTCAATGATGTTTATACGCTGGTAGTAGTTATTTGTGTTGTGTGCATTGTTGCTGTTTTGGTTTTTTTTTTGGACTCCTGCTGTGTCCTGTTCATTTTTAAAAAAGAATCTTTTTTTTTGCTTTTTCCTATGCAATAGCAACGAAACATTTTCCAAGCGTAACTGTGGCTTCCGCTTCCTGCTTTATTTCATTTCAGCTTCTTATCGTCTACACCAGTGCCCAGTGCAGCAGTGCAGCAGTGCAGTGGCTGTATGTATATGAGGGCGAACTGGCTGGTGAATTCGTGGAGCTGAGTTGGTATCGTGTTGGCAATGTTATTGGGTTATCATGGCAATTTCTCTAATCTTGTTAAACGACTTTTGTTTCGTTATTTTGATAGTTTCATTGCAAGTGAGGCGTGGAAGTTGGGCATGCGGGGGAATAGCTACTTATTCTCTTTCGGTTTGTATGCGAGTGTATTTGACGTTCTTCATAAGAATGAATTTGTATTGCAATTGTTTCTTCTGAGTGTGTCTGTGTGTAAAGCATGAAGCGTTTGTATTTGTGTGCACTTGTGTGACCTAACCAAATAAATATGATACTGTATGTGGATGGTGTTTACTACGAAGTGGTTTTCGTTTGAGTTGAATTTTTCTTTGCTCTGCGGGTTCCTTGCTTCACAAGTTTCTGAAAAATACTTTAAATATTCATTTAACACTATCAAATTGTTCCCTAGTGCATATGTATACTCCAGAGGGAAAATTTTTTCTTTAATCCTGATCAATTCTTTCACTGCCTTGTCATTGGCACTCGCATGCTTTTTCATTTAATCACTTTTTTATACCCCCACACTCACTGTGGCAGGGTATACTAACTTTGTCACAACGTTTGTAACGCCCATAAGGAGGCGTGTCCGGTATGGAAAAGTATATATATTCTTGATCAGTATCACCTCCTGAGTCGATTTAGCGATGTCCGTCTGTCTGTCCGTCCGTCTGTCCGTCTGTCCGTCTGTCCGTCTGTCCGTCTGTCCGTCCGCACGATAGCGGTCGCAGTTTTGGAGATATCGACTTGAAACTTTTTTTACATGTTTTTCTCGTGAATACTGAGATCAAGTTCGAGAATCAGCCAAATCGGACAAAAACTGGGCGTGGCTCCCATACACCGAAAAAAAAGGTAAACATTTTTTATTGTTGTATTCGATTGGAAATGTTTAGAAACGTATTTTTGACATGGTCCGAGGTTCCGCAGCCACTTATATATGGGTCTAAATGGGGTCTTGAGACCAATTTTTTTTTTTTTTTGTGGATTTAATTGGAAATTTTTAGAAATGGATTTTGGACATGGTCCGGGCTCCAAAACCACCTATAATTGGCTCAAAATAGGGTCTTGAGACCACAATTTTTTATGTTCAAGGTACTTCTTCCTACTGTGTGGGGGTATTTCAGCTTCGGTATAGCCGAAGATAGTCCACTCTCTAGTTTTTTTTTTTTTTTTTCTCTTCTGAGTGCACTCGCTTTCCTTACTTCGCCTTTCGGTGAGTGGCTCATGGCGCGCATACTTCATTTCATTTCCGTTTCCTGCGGTTTTACCCTGGTCATGTCCATGACAGCGCGTAAAATATACCATCATCGGGGAATAGTTGCAAGCGAACTGTCATTTCCCCCCGTTTGGCCGTTTGTCTTCTGGATTGGCTTTGCATTGGATTGTCGTTTTCAATTCAATTGTTCGCATCGAAAATCATCAATTTGGAAATGGAAATCTTCTCATTTCTTTGGATATCCGTTCGGTGGTTGCCAGGGCTCCAAAGTGATTTGTTTGATTTCACACGTTAAAGCAATCAAGAGAATTGGCAAAGTTTCTATTAGAAGAGATTTGAATTTATTGCAGTTTTTGTTGGGACAGAATAGAATGTGAATTGATTAAAATAGTTTTAAAAGAATAGATTAAACATGTTTAACCCTTCGAAGTGTTTGGGGTCAAAATTGACATAATAGTTATTTGTGTTTAAAAAGTAATGGAGAAAGCTTGGAAGTGGGTCAGTTTGGCCTAAAAAATCTTAACTGGGTTAAATATTTCTCATAAGAGTCAACAGTAAAAATCTATGGAAATTCTTTGCAAATTACTATATAAAATTTACCACCTACACATACAGACATATGCTTTCATAATTTCTCAACACTCACCTTTGCATATTGCCCAAAACGTATGCAAAGCTAATTCGCACTTGTTCGCATCTGTGAACATGGCGGTAAAAGCGGAACTTAACTTCAAATATCCACCAAAAAAAAAAAAAGTACCCAAATTATTACACGTCTCCCTCTCTGTAGCACCGCATCACCACAAATGAGTTCACTTCAAAAAATGACGCCGCACAAGTTAATGCAATTTTGTGTGTTCCACCCATGCACGTCGCTGGTGGTACGTGAGTGTAACCACTCATGTGAACTACCACATGGAAAAATTAAGCGCATAGTTAGGGATGCAGCTGACAAAAAGTGTGGTCCTACGTTTTTAAGTTTTACTTTATGCATTTTCATAAATGATGACAGTTTGGGTTTAATTTTGTTTGCCAAATTTTCTTACAAACAGTGAAGCGAAGGATCCTCTATATGGGGTATGCGGAGGTGGTTAGTGGTTTCATGTGTCTTGAAGTTTTCGAAAAAGTTTCTATTTATTAAAAAGTCTCAAAGAAGAAAACCAACTGCATGTCCTTAAAGCTTAAATTGCAATGCACATGGTGTTCACAATATTAATTTTTCCGCGGTATTCTGTACATCAATTTTATCTTTAGTAAATACATAATAATTCTTAAAAAATACAGTTTCGATTGGATTTTAAATATTAAATAAGCATTTGATAGGGGAAAAAATACCTTTAAAAAACATGTAAAATTTTTACAATCGGATGTAAACTCATCACGCTAGAAACAATTCAGAAATTTACATTTTTTTTATATTTTTTCTATTTTAACAATTTTTTTTGTTAAAAAAATTGGAAAATTTTCTGAACTCTTTCTAGTCTAGCGTGATTAGTTTACATCGAAACTGTATTTTTGAAGAATTATTATGTACATGAAGAAAATGCAAAATGCATAAATGCGATTTAAACGGTTTTAAGAATTGATCTAGAAAAACTGGGAGACACTGGTACTCTTTTTTAGCCCCCCTCTAACAGAATCTATTGAATTGATTTTAGTCATAAATACCAAGGCTGAATATAAAATCAAAATCATTAATCATGACTAAACATTTTAAATTATGTTTTTTTAATTCATGGATCAACATTATGTGGCGGCCGTGGTGCAGTGGCTAAGACCTCTGCTTCACGATCGGAAGGTATCCGGTTCGACTCCCACCGGGGGTAAGGCAGAAATTTGTTTTCTGTTTTTCTGTGTAGACCGCCACTCTCTCGCCAAGTTCTGGCAATCTTGCGAGAGATTAACTTTGCCATGAAAAGCTTCTTCCTTGGGAGTCCCGCCGTTCGGAACCGGCAATAAACTGTAGGTCCACAATTATCATATACACTTGCCCATGATAATTGCATTAAGAAGCTCGGCCCAAACCCCTCGAGGGTTGTAGCGCCAATATATGTATGTATGTATCAACATTATGACTCATCATCATCAAAGTCCTTTAACCCCGTTTGGGGCATAGGGCGGTATATGACTATACTGCACAATTCTTGCAAACAGTTCTCTCTGTGTATTGTAATGATCGCATTGTCATCATTGTCCTGTAGAATTGTAGAATACACACAGAGAACTGTTTGCAGGAATTGTGTATTATAGTCATATGCCGCCCTATGCCCACATTCTCCTCATGGCTGACATTTTCTTAAAATGTTTTCCTCATTACCAACATCAACTATCGGGTCCACATTTTCTATTTAATTGTTCTCCCTGTCGACTTTATCTGATAAAATGTTTCATTGCTTGCATTAATGCGTTAATTTTCGTTATTCTCTACATACATAATTTTGGTATGGTTGGTAAAATTGTTCTCATAATTCTATTGCTTGCAACAATACTTTTATTGGTGATACTATCCATATCACTTTCCTATAGTATACATTTTCTACATCATGTGGCAATTATCTTTATACATAAAATTTAAACCAAATTTCCTATGAATGGAAAAGTGGTGCCTGTAACCGTTGTTCGTGGACAATTATTTGTTCGATGCTGCATAGCTGCATAGCTGCATTCGCTCCTTTTAAATTTAATTTCTGTCAAATTATGCAAATAATTTAAATTCATTTAAATATACGAACACTAACAACGACAAATGCAAGTGACAACAATGGTAATGAGAAGTTTAAACTAATTTGTAAATAAAAAATGTGCACCAATTAAAATTCTCTGCCTGCATGCATACATTGTATGCAAATTGTGTTGGCAACACTGGTCAATACAATTGCAATTAGTACGGTTTACCTTATGCAGTGGTGAACCGAATTTCAGTGCGAATATTTTATTTATTTAAACTGACTGGTTGGGTATGTAAACCAAAATACCAACAACAGAAACTGCCAAAAAAAAAAAGTTCCATGAAACCGCAGCATTTAAATTGGAAACTTTTGTTTGCTATTGCGTACTCGCGCAGGCGCTAGTCAATTTGTATTTGCTTTGAGCAATTGTTCAATGGTTTTTGGAATTGTGATTGTTTTTTGTGGCACAACCGGTTACGGGCGGTTAGTATAGGTGTTGCAGTAAACAGCTTCAATGCGGTATTTGTGCTGTGCTGATTGCAAGAGTATTTTATTTGTTCACATTTGGAGTGGATAGAGTGAAGGGCAGGGTACTGTGTGCTAACAAAACTTTTTACCAAATGCTTGGGTCGATTGTCCACGTACCAAGTCAAATCTTTGTGTTTGTCTGCTGCTTCAAAATGAAAAACTAAAAAAAAAAAGAATGTTTCCAAACAATTTCCAATTTCAGCTTTATATATTATTTTTCCTTCTCTTTCTGGTGTTATTCTCATTTTGGTATTTTTCTTCTCTTCATCTTTTCACAGTCTCGAAGACGCTATCCGTGTCATCCTCATCAGTTGGCTGAAGTTTCGTTTTGCTGCAGCAGCTGCCACATCCTGAACAAATACTGCTGCTCTGCTACGTGATTGAGTGATTTCCCACTGACGGTTTTTTGTATTACCGTCTCTGTGCGTGTGTGTGTGTGAGTGTGCAGCGTTCTAGCTTAGCCTACTCAAGCCACAATTTTCAACATGGAAACCGTTGCTGCTGCTGCTGCCGCTGCCAAGCGTGTTCAAATTGAAAAGGCACACAATTTCATGCGTCAATACCGTGATCCAGAGTCGCGTGAACTGAAGAAACTCTCGGCAAATCAGTTTATGGATGTTTGGTCGCATTATGACAAAGACGGTAAGTTGGCCCCCTTTTTTTTTTCTCTGTTAGCAGAGTGAAACGTTTAATGAAAGTCTTGAAGCGAAAAAGCTTCGTTTGGCTGACAATTTTGAAATCACAGAATATTTAATGAAATTCCTTGCAGGAAAAAAAATACATTTTGTATTCTTTGAACCTTACTTCCTTAACAGTTGTAGGTAGACGCATCTTATTTCAAAGGATTGTAAAAATTTCATGAATATTTTAAAATGAAAACTTAAAAGTTTGATTGGCTCGAAGGAAGCCTAAAAAGAAATTTATTTGAATACTTTAAATATGTCAAAGGACATTTCAATTGTTGTATAATTTTGTAAGCTACTTCTTCTCTTTCATCATTCCACTTTAAAGGGATTTAGATAAGAAAAGGTTGCTTTGGTATGGCATTTAGTTAGGGATTATAGTTATCTCTGGTATTAAGCTTAGCTTTCCAAAAAGTTGTCCCCCTAAAAATTTCTTTTTACTCTATTCGAACTAAGCTTTCAGCGTTCAATCGTATTTATTGCGATAATGCTTTCAGGTGGATTATGTCTTCACAAAGTAGACGTTAAGTTGCAGAAATATGAGAAGATTATAAGCGTTGACAAACTATTATTATCATCACCTTTATCGAAGGGCACTGAAGAAGAAGCTTTCAATGAATAATGTTCGTCATTATTTGCATCAAGGGTTGATCGCTAAAATTTTCCTTTAAAGCTTAATAAGATGTTTCTAGTGCAGAAAGGGAATGGCATATTTGGGACGTTTTAAGTGGAATTTGTGTGACATATATGTTATTACGTTACTATAGCTGCCACTCAACAGTAGCTCGAGATGCTTTTATCTCAATTTTTTAATAGAAATGAGAACAAAAAATAGTCAAAGGAGTCGGGTTTAACCTTTTTTAACTCCAATTAGTCACGGGTAAACCTTCTTGACTCCGACTCACAGCTCTGCACATAACTGAAATCGAAGCTGTTAATACAAATCGAAGAAATGACAAGTCCCAGTGATGATTGATTGTCAAATGTAAATTTTAGTGGCCAATAACTTCCACATGAAAGCCCACTACCAACTCCACAAATTATTTGCAATCATTCGTATAAATTTGAATGAGACATTCCTCAATAAATGCCCATCATTACCTCAGCAGGTATCTTACCACGTACCTCTCGTCGTTTTCCGCTGAGCGTGTTAAGTCGGATGTGGCATTAACACAGCTGCCATACGAGAGCTAAGTGAATTTAATTTGGAGTGTTTGAAAATTATGTGTATGGGGCCTTGGGGGAAATTAAACTGTTTGTTGATAGCAACAGGGAGGTGGAAGGAGCACTAGGTGATCACCTTAAGTGAACAATGGGCCTGTTAAATTTCTAAGTGCATTTGTCCCTTCGGCAGTCCTTTGATTCAAATAAACAAACAAATCAACCTCTCGTCAAGCAATGGAAAACTTGTGAGCATGAAGAACCTTAATAATGTAGCTTGAGCCGTTCTCATATACGTTATGACTTGTCCATATTAGTTGCATTATTAAACTTGACCATAGCTGCAATATGATCTGAGCTGTCCACCAAACAAGGACACAGTGGATTGTAGGAGGCCTGCATTTTTTTTTTAATTATTAAATTCTTTTTTGCAGGAAATTTTACATAAAAAATTATTTTAAACGTGCAATTTAATTAGATTTGCATTTCTAAAGCCTTTGCCAATGGCAAATAAAAGAGAGAAAAATCCAATTTGACAATTAACAATTCTTTCAATATTGACCAACTAATTGCTGATCATTTAACCTTCAAATTCACTAATGAATTCGCAAGAAATTCAATTTCTATTGTTGAAGAAGCAAAATTCAATTAATTTTCCTCAGAAGCGCAATTTCCCATTACTCATTTGCAAATGAAAGGAGATTAGAGGAGATTCGATGAAAAAGCAATACCACTCAACGAATTTCAAATGCGGCGAAAAAATTTTATTACGAAACTAAGAAGTGATTCATTCACCGAAAATGCTTGACTTTTTACAGCCTGTTGAGAACTTAAGAATATGGATTTTAATAAAATTTACTTGAAACATTTTTCACTGCACTTGTGCAGTGTTACAGAATTTCTGAAAAAGGCAAATATTTGCACAAGTGTAACTGACAATCGTGCTGGAAAGTTTTTGCCCACACACAGACACACAGACATACAAAATGTTTAACCCTCCTCCTCCTCTGGCTTTTTCCAAACGAATAAACTCTGAAACTCTGAAACTATCTAACTAAGTATTTTTCGATTGCATACTTTCAGGCAACGGCTACATCGAAGGCACCGAATTGGATGGATTCTTGCGCGAGTTCGTGTCAAGTGCCAACGCAACGGATATTAGCCCGGAAGTAAGTATGACAAAACAGAAAAAAAGACACCGCTTAAGCGACAATCTTATGTGGTGGCATAAAAGTATATATTTGTGCAAGTGTGAGAATGAGAATGTCACTACTACGAGTAAATATTCACATTCGTGCTATTGCTCATGCTCATGCAGAACATTCATTTTATTATATAAGCGCAGTGGGGGTGTGAGTGGCACACAAAAAAAAAACTACCAAAGCAGATGCAACCACATGAATTTGCGCAATCATAAAAACACACATGCCCGCTTCTGCCCAGATGCACCTATGTATGTACGTGCCTTGCTCGGCCACATTTACATGCGGTTAGGCAAACATTCGCCAATGCATTATTGCAAAATATTGAACGCTTTGTTGAAATACAAAGCAGATGTGTTCACGTGTCAGTACATGTGTGTGGGCGTTGTTAGTTGTGTTTGAGTTGGTATTTTCGTCCTTCGGGGATTTGCACTATTTCTGCTATGTTTCATTGCTTTTTAATGCGATTCTTTGTTTGCACTCAAGCAGAAACACTTTCAAATGGAGAATGAAATGCAAATTTTGTTAAATTCAGTTTAAAAAAAAAAGAAACCAAAATCAAAAAAATTTTTAGTTCCACTAAATTCAAATAATTTTCCTTCATTTAATTGGAATCCTTTGACTAAGTCTGCATTTCAAAAAAAAATAGTTTCCCCTCTACCAAAACTCTTCTTTAACTTAAATTGTCAACTTCCAACCCAAGAGCATGTTTTGCTTCTATTCCAGTGTTTACTTGGTGTACTCTTACATAATGTCAATAAAGCCAGCAGCACCACCACCACCACCACCACTGCCTACATTCGAAATGCAACTAAATAGCCAAACAAACAGAAAACAAATAAACTAGACTAGGATTTGCCGAAAAACGTTCGTAACAAGTTAATTTTCGTAAACAATTTCATGTGCGTTAGATGTACACTTATTCAGCAATGGAATTGAAGTTTAGTTGCCTTACTTGCCCACTAGATTGTACGGTTTTATACACAATTCGTAAGACTTGGTTGTAAAACAAAAACCAACAAGTGCACACACTGACAGATACTCATTTCATTCGCTTTTCTTAGATTTCCTCGAAAATTGGATAGAAACTTTTCGCGTTTGCGGGGGTAGAGGGACTTGGAGGAAAATAAACTTACAAGTGATAAACTATGTTGGAAGAGTATTAGTGCGCATTTCGTTCGTTGGGTTTTTTGCATGAATTATTTGTGTTTTATTTAAGCTCATTAAAAATTTCTAACTGCTAGAGAATTGTATGCGTGTGCAAGTTGCAGAAAGCAAAGAAAGCTGAAATTTAACTTCTGTATTATTTTCACTTTATTCGCTTTTGACTTTCATTAGCTTTGATTCAGCTTCACTATGATTTGACTGATTTTAATTTACTCTCAAGTCAAGGCTGGGAAAGGGAATAAGTGGGAATGTAAGGGTAAATGCTTCATTATATAATAAAAATTCAATAAAAATTCGCTAGCAACAATTTACATAACAGAAAATTTTGTAGGTACATGAATTGCTTATAGGTTAGGATTTTCTTTCAATACCTTATACCAACTATCGATATTGTCTTTCTATCTCATTAAAATTTACTAAACTAATTTCAGTTAAATTTTCTAGTACGCACTCCTGCAATCACAAATGCCTTTTCCATAAATCAGAAATTTCATCTATCAACTTGATAGACTTTCACTTCCCTCTCTAATATGTCTGGCATCTATCCACACATGCTTGCTTCATTGTGTGTAAACCACAAGTCTTATGCTTCTACATTTACTGTCAAGTGAAAAATTGCATGCACAAATCCTTCCTGCACAAGTAAAGTTGAGCAAATGACAATTCACAAAAGCAGCTCAACCAGCCAAGCAACCAACTGACAATAAATAAAGCTAGAAAAATATGAACAAGATGAACAGCAACAACAAATGCCAAGTCTATACAATAAGATGAATTAAATTTGTTCATCATTTTCCACAAGAAGAAGAAGAAGAAGGTGATTCACAGTCAGTCAAGCAAATGGTATTATTCCTATACAAAAGAAATGCATTCTTTTATGAAGGCTTGGTTAGTGTAACAAGCAAAACAATTTTTTTTTGAGTGCACTTCCTTGTTGCTTTTGCTTCTTTTTTTTTTGTCTGGTCTTATGTTATGGTGATGAATTATTGTGATTTCATTTACTCATCTCATCTCCTTTCCTTACTTTTCTCACTTACATTGTGTCTCTTCGTGACATTTGCCCTGAAATGAAATTAGAGAATGACAACACAGGAAAAAAGGAAAAGAAATGCAAAAAATTCTAGCACAGTTCTGGGCGCATTCAACAATGTAATTTAATACTTAAGCTGCTGTTGAATGGTCTCCTTTTCTTCTTTTCTCCTTTTCTCCTTTTCTGCATTTCTGCCACATCCCATTTGCATGACGATTTGTTGAAACATTTTCCAAATAGTTGAGCATTAAATTGAGTTTAATTTATTCTTCCACACAATGGAAATATTTCCACAATACTTACATCGTCCCTTGGCTTATTACACAAATGCAATTATTTATTTATGAAGGCAGCAAGTTCACGAGTTATTAACATTTTAATAATCCAACAAATAGTTAAATGAAAAAATTAAATTTTCCACTCAAATAACCTTCATGTTTGATTTAATAAAAAAAATTAATATAATTACATACAATTAAAGCCTGAAAGTATGCATACATAGCGTATATTACATACCTTCGCACTTTAACTGATTTTATCGATTTCATGTATGAATAAATTTTCCCTGACTCTGTCTAAGCTGTATTTTCCTCAATGACAGTGCATTAACACTACTTTGCCTTGCTATTAAAAAAAAACGCTTCATGGGTAGAGTGATGATGTGGTGGGGTAGCCGGGTGAGTTAAGCTCTAGCGCACTTTTAGGATTTGTGTAAAAGGGTTTTGTTTTCTGCGAAACTTTGTTGCACATGCTGAGATGAATTAAAATTTGTGTGGATTTTCTGGCGAAAAATGCAATTAAAAAAAAAGACAGACGATTTAATGAATTTTCCGTGTTTTTGCAATTAGAGCATTGAATTAATTGTAAGGCTTTTTGTGTTTATCAATGTCGGAAAGGTGATAAGTTTTAATTTTCAGTACATAGCTTTAATGGGAGGGTAGGTATTGTGCAACTCTGAAAGGCGGAAAATGGTGGGTGAAATGGGGTGCACCATAGAGTGAATGCAATTATTTTAATCCTTCCCCTTTAATACCACTAGGGTCCAAGGGTATATTATTTTTGTCAAACCGTTCGTAACGCCCCTTAGGAGGCGTGGCCCGAATGGAAAACTATGTATATTCTTTATCAGCATCACCTCCCGAGTCAACTTAGTCTGTCTGTCATTTCGTACGATACTGCCGTAGCTTTTGAGCTATCGACAAATTTTGGCATTTCTAGTTTTTGTTTTAAATGATTGATCGGTATTGAAAATGGGCAGTATTGGATAAGAACCACGCCTACCTACCATACAAAATTGCCTCAAATGTTCTTTATTTTCCTACATCTTGAGAAATACTTAACCGATCTGGACGCCGTTTATGGTATTTTATTGGAAATTATGTCGGGAACGAAATGTCAGTGGAACTGGGACCAAATGGAATCGGACCGGAACAAAATGGAATCGGAACAAAATTTTATGGTGAATTGGGAATGAAGTGAAAATGGAAATGATCGATAAACTATCGAAAAACTATCGATAAAATATCGAAAAACTATCGATAAAATATCGAGAAACTATCGATAAAATATCGAAAAATTATCGATATTTATAGAAAAATTCCCAATAAAATATCGGAAAATTATATGTATATAAATTATAGATAAAATATCAAAAAATTATCGATCAAATATCGAAAATTATCGATAAATTCAGAAAAATTCTCAATAGAATATCGAAAAATTATATATAAATTATAGATAAAATATCGAAAAATCATCTATAAATTGTCAAAAAATTATCGATAAAATACCGAAGAATGTACGAAAAAGTTACCAAAAAATGTTTGGTGTATTTTAGCTTTGGTCAGACAGAAGATAATTCTTTTATCAGTTTTCTTTCATATATTAAAGCTACCCAGTGTTTACTAAGTATTTTATTTATACACAAGCACTGTATTAACATTTCCGTTTACATTACTGAAATCGGTTTGAGGTCAGCGCAGATTCTAGGAAATAGTTTTACCCACCAAAAAAAAAATATATACTTATCTTAAATTCTGTAAAATTCTGTAAAATTCCGTATAAATCCCGCATAAATTGCAAATACCCAAAAACCTTAAGCTGCTTTCAACCCAATAGTTTGTGTATTTTCGCCTTAATCTAAATTCGTTTGAAGGCAATTCCCCTAAGAGACTAGTGTTAATCTCTTCACCCTAAACCACAATACACAAGCGTAGCAAATCGCCACATTGTTGAAATTTTCGAAATGTATTTAAACTCAAAGTCAAATAAATCTTTGCATTCGCCAATTCCAATTCCCCATGGTTGGAAAAACAAATAAATTTTGTTAGAAATGTGTGTAGGGTGATTATTTATCCATACCCCTTTTTTTTTTGCAATATGAAACTTCCCACAACCATAGATATGCACTTCAGTGTGTGTGCTCAGATGAAAAAAAATCAATTTTCTGAACAATTTCTGTTTTTTGTGCAAGTTTCGTTTTTTTTTTCGTATTTATTCAGCATCCTCAAAAACAATTGAAACTTGATTCACAATGGAAAGATGCATGAGTCCCCGCGGGGTATAAGTGATTGTGTCTGTCTGTCTGTCTGTCTGTCTGTCTGTCTATCTGTCTCTCCAGTGGAAATATGTCAGTGAAAAAATATTCAATATCGAAAGTCAGTTTGCCTTGACTTTTTTCCATAAACTATTTTTAGTTGATTTTGCAAATTCCTTCGGTAATGACTTTTTCCGTTAGATCTCAAAAATGTTTCCAATAAATCTAGGTAATTTGTTGCACCGCTAAGTGATGTCACTTCAAATGCTGCTGACGACATCAAAACTGTCGCACTCGATGGCACTTGAAATTTACCATTTCTGCTCACTCATACTCATTTCACGAAAATATAACAACAATTTTCCGCCTTACCAACTTGCGAAAAGTGATATGGTTGGTCCCTTGCTCGCCAACTTGCCAACTTCTACAACACTTGTGTGCACTTTTCCGAATGTGTCATCATTTTCTATTTTTCAACTCACTTTTTTTTTGTGATGTGCTGATATGCTGCGTGTGGCTTGGTGTGGTGAGTGAAGGAAGATGAAAAAGAGGTTGGCAACTGTTAAAGTATGTGACTGTCATGAATTTTGCTATCACGCCTCACTTTTGCTAAATAGTTTTGGGTTTCAAAAACTTTGGAAGCAGCTTTGTTCCGAGGGGATGTTTTTTTCATTGAGTGCAATAAATTTGCAGAGCTTGGCTCTGTGCTAAGTTTTACAGGAGTGGGTTTTGAATTGTTCGTAAGACTCTAATCACTTTGCAAATATGATGGTCATGGAAATAACACTGTACGACAGAGAAAATGATTCTTGTTTTTAAAATAAATTTCAATTATTTGTTTGATATCGATTTGAGGTAGAGTTGATATCTAATGCATTTCTCAAATCTCTATGAGACGGATAACTTCAAGAATGGTCCCAATGGAGTCTGGAAGAAAACGAGATAATAGAATTGAAGTTTTATCAAACGGAAAGCAATCACTTACCGATTGGCAGAAATTCTGTATTGTCAAATCGCACTTCCGGTATCAGTGCAGACACCACATGCCACATTCGTCCAACTATCACTTATGTTCGTATTTCTCAGTGAAATTTTCGCACGAAAAAACATTCATCATTGTGCCAAATACCCCAAATCTAATAGCCACGTAATTATAAATATTTTCTCAAATGTACCTCAACTCATACTCGAGTTCAAGGCAAACATAGCAAACGACGCTATATATCAACTAGAGAACTACGAATTTCTCCAAGATTGGACGCATTTGCTGGATAGAAAGAGAGTTAGTTGAACAACACACACTTTTCGAAAATCTTCCGATTTTTTTTTATGATTCTTCGATAGTTTTCGATAAAGTTTTCGATATGTTGTCGATTATATTTTGACGATTTTTCAATAAATTTGGGCTGATTTTTCGATAGCTTCTGAAAAAATGTTCGATATTTTTTTGGATCATATTTCGTTATTTTATCGATAGCTTTTCGAATGTTTTTCGATGATTTACAAATGATTTTCAAAAAAGACGATTTTCTCTTCTCTTATTTTTAATTTGTATTTTATATTTCCATTTTTAAGAAGATTAAGGATTAAAAGAAATATTCTGTTTATATTTTTATTAAGGACTTATATAAATTACGTTATTTATCCTAAAATTATGATAAAACGAAATGCAATCCATGAAAACTAAAAAATAAAAACGTTCAACGACGATTAGCCAAGAGCTAAGATGTCATACACAAGCACAGTGAAGCTATAAAATGGAGACTGAAAATATATATCAAAAGGTATTTACTTAAATCCACTCGATATTGGTGGCGACAAGAAGGTCTTATTGGGGAAAATACCATTATTGGTGTTGTTGTTGTATTTCAGTTGCAAACAAAAAATGAAACGAAAAAAAAACTCACTACTTGCAACTGATTGTGAATTCAGGATTTTACAAAAAAGACAAATCCAACAAAAAAACTTTTTTCTTCTTCTTATTTTCTTTCCATTTTATTCATTCTATCTGCCTTTATTCCGTTTTTAGGCTGTCACCGACACAATGTTGGAGGAGCTGAAATCGTGTTTCATGGAGGCTTACGATGATAATCAGGATGGAAAAATTGACATAAGAGAGGTAAGTTAGCAAAAAGAAAATACAAATCAAAAAAAAAAAACAGAAAAATAAAAGTTTTGGGTGGAAATTGCACAAAAGCACAAACCCTCTCAAGTGAAGCGAAACGAGTAGAGAAGAAGGGGCATGTGGGTCTCTTAGAATATTTCTTCCGAAAATGCATTTGATATGAATTGCAAATGGAATTGTTTGAAGACAACTTGGATAAACACAAGTACACATTCACAAGCAAATATCGACATCCGCAGATATGCACTCGAGACACTCTTAAATGCTTTTTCTTCATTTCATTTTCTATTCATTGTTCCGTGCTCAACTGAAGCGTTATTTTTGGGGCCACAAATTTCCCTTCGATATGCTTGAGTTGGATGTTTGTGGCTCTCAAATGAAATATATTTCTTCTTCCTCCACAAATCCCTTTCATTACTGAGCCTTTTGCTGGCAAACGCAGTAAATTAAATTTCATTTAAGGAGTTTTTTTTTGTATTTTGCACACAATTCCCTTTTCCTTAACCTACAAGAGTATTGAACCTTGATGCAAATTTAATTCACTTTGACAAAGAAGTGCCTAATCGAAAAAAGTATAATAAAATTCTAAATAGGTTTAAATAGGCCTGAAATGAGTTTTTAATTGGTTTAAATTTTGCTTCTGAGTGATTTTCCTCATGGAGTCATCAAAATTAAGTTACTTTGTATAGAATTTGTATTTGCTTATATGCAATTTTGTGCTTCATTTTTGTATTCATTATCGGAATTTAATTGAGTTTTTAGCTGCATGAGCTATTGTAAAATATTTCAGCATTGACTCTATAAGTCCTATCACAGTAAGAAATTATTGTATCGGGCATACTACCAAGGATTTCAGTATCTGTTCTGGTATCTGATAGTCACTTATGTATTATTTTCCTTTTTGGCATGAGTGCAGTGCACACTCCTAAAACGTTTTATGAAGTTTTTGTATCGTCCTTACAGAGCCTACATACTTGAGTCGTCAGAGAATATTTTCAGATTGGTTGGGAACTAATTCAGCCTTCAGTGTCCTGTTAAAATATCTGTTAGGCAGTTCATAATATGGCATGTCAGTTAAAGTTTGGTCCAAAAAGGGATTCAAGGGGAGTCCAAGGGGGTCCAGGAAGGTCCAAGGGGAGTAGATAAGAAGTCTTACAGGTGTTCAAGAGGGTGTGATATATATATGCGTGCAAAGTCACTAGTCTTTTACTAGTACTACATAGTATATTTGCCCATGGGCTCAGAGAATTTTGTCGTAGGCCCTAAGACCCCTGCTACTGTACCTTCTTCAGTAAGAGAACCGTCTGTATACCAGGTCCGTTGATTTATTTTGTAATTTACAAATACACTTTCTCAAACCTTTTTGTTGCTGAGTTCTGTTTCAATTCGGCTTAAGCAACTACCTGACCCCCACGCTTTCTTCAGTTATTTTCTTCGACTGCGTTTGACTGTAGATGTGAAGGTGTAAATTCGAAGAAAACTTCAGGACTTCTACTCACATAGTTGGACAACTTCTCATAGCCGCTCTCTGAGTTTTGTTTAGTTCATCGATTGGATTCACTTCCACTTTATTCCCATTTCATTTTCAAATTTGTTCCGCGTCATTTCCATATATTCTCGGTTTCATTCCCATTCCTTTTTGTCGCAACCTTCAGAGATGTGTAATGATGAACATTTACTCAGTCTCATTAAATTATCTATGCAACAACATAGTTCCCGGCTTACTATTACGTCACTTATCGCTTCAAAGTATTATGTAGACCTCAAGTAGAAATTAATTTGGTTGTCCAAAAGAAAATCAATAAACTGCAAAAGAATTTTCCTTAATGCCAAACTAATCTTGAAAACTAAAAATATTACAACATTTGCAGCACTTTATCACTCTAACCATCCCCCCACACAAGAACAAAAAAAAACAACCAACCCACCAACTTGACACTTTGCATGCGCCAGCACAAAAGTGTTTTCTGTCTTTGCCGCTGTCACTCATTAATTACAGCTTAGAACATAAACCAAACCGAAAATTGAAAGAAAAAAAAAAGAACAGGGAAAAGTAGAAAAGCGCGCGCCAAACCATGAAAAGCAACAACAATAATTACAGTATCAACAGCAGCCGTTGCAGTTCAGCTTTCCGAAAACTCTACGCTGCCACGTTGCATTTGGCCAACTGTCAGTTGGTGTGTCTTTGTTTATTATTTCTTGTTTTTTTTTTGTTGTTGTTGGTTATGGTTTTTTGGCAGCATTTTCTCTTTTGGCCAGGAACTTATATTGCACTATTGCTGTTGTTGTAGTTCTGGTAGTTGTTGTGGGCCGTTAGCAGCCTTTACGTGTTGGTGCTTCCATTCATTGGTACGTCCACTCAGCGAGGCGTGCTGTTTTGGTTATTCGACAGAGCATATTTTTTGTTGTTTGCGTTCGTGTCGACGAGTGGCGGTTTGGAGCTTTACACATTTACATTTTGCCTGTGGCATTGCTCGAAGCGTGCCAATAGCTTAAATTGACAATTACTATTGATTTGTAGTTGATCGTTTTTTTGTTTTTAGCGGGAGTGCATTTTTCATCCAATATCAATTTGTGAAATATTTCCATAATTTGAAATACTCCTTTGAGCTGGTAACTACTGCAGAATCACTGCCATTGCCTGCCTGCCTGTCTGTCTGTCTGCCTCTACCAGCTGCCGTCTGTTTCCTCTCCATGCTCCATCATCACTCATCAATTCGTACTGCATGCCGAAGTTTTGTTATGCAAGCCAAACTTTTCAACAGTTTTATGCGGACTTACGCTGCATGTGTTTTTAGTGGAGGATAGCTCTACAGCAAGAATAATTTTTCTAAAATACAACTTTTTTTTGCCTCCTTTTCTCGGCATTCAACTGAGGATAAGGCCATAGCTTATGACATTCAGAACTGCAGTAAACGAATAAAAGTTGTAGGTACGAGAAAAAAGTTTTCGGAAAGTAAATATTCGCAAATAGTTCGAATGCTTTCAATTTTGTTTAGCTTTTTTGCTACGTGTGCGTGAGACAATTTTTGAAAAATGTCAACAGAATTTTCTTAAATAATTTTTCATACATTATTTTTCTCAATTAAATTAGTGTGTTGTGTCATGCGACATGTATATCGAATGTTGCATAATTTTATACGTGCCGTTGCATTTGTTTCTAATATATAGGTCACTTTCTTGAGTAGACAGACATTTTGTGCAATACAATATTGAATTTAAAAATAAAAAATGCACTATCAAGCTTGAAGATAAGTGGTTTTTGCTAAGCATGGTAAATTTTAGTAAAAATGGTTTTTCACAAACAATTTTTAAATTTAATAAAATATATTTATTTATTTATTTATTTATAATAAAATATATTTTATATATGAAAATAAAATAAAGTTTAGAGAGAAAAATACCCCTTCTTGATGTAGTTATACCCCCACACACACTGTGGCAGGGTATACTCACTTTGTCACAACGTTTGTAACGCCCATAAGGAGGCGTGTCCGGTATGGAAAAGTATATATATTCTTGATCAGCATCACCGCCGGAGTCAATTTAGCGATGTCCGTCTGTCCGTCCGCACGATAGCGGTCGCAGTTTTGGAGATATCGACTTGAAACTTTGGGTACATGTTTTTCTCGTGAGTACTGAGATCAAGTTCGTGAATCAGCCAAATCGGATAAAAACTGGGCGTGGCTCCCATACACCGAAAAAAAAGGTTAACATTTTTCAAGTCTTTTTTATGGTTGTATTCGATTGGAAATGTATAGAAACGTATTTTTGACATGGTCCGAGGTTCCGAAACTACATATATAAGGGTCAAAATGGGGTCTTGAGACCAATTTTTTTTTTTTCGGTGGATTTGATTGGAAATGTTTAGAAACGAATTTTGGACATGGTCCGTGCTCCAAAAGTACGTACAAATGGCTCAAAATGGGGTCTTGAGACCACTTTTTTTTACGTTCGAGGTACTTCTTCCTACTGTGTGGGGGTATTTCAGCTTCGGTATAGCCGAAGATAGTCCACTCTCTAGTTTTTAGTTTATATTCATGTCCACTCACTCAAACTCACTGCGTTCTTAACTCCCAACGTCTTCGTGAATCTCACGCTAATCGTAGTTTCGTCTCAAATCTGATGCCAATATGTAATGGGAGGTGATCAATTCGCTGTTGACTGCTCTGATCCAAGTATTTACCAGAGTTGGCGGAAGATATGCTTTATTTGTAAAAGCGCCTCTCGTTGTCCTGTTCGCTTTCCCCATTAAATCTTGAATACTCGACGAAAGCATTTGTTTATGAAGACTTGGATCTTGCTCTGAATCCACTTAGAGTGCTTCCAGGTTTCGCAACCATAATATAGCACAGACTTAACATTTGAATTAAGATTCTCAGCTTAGTTCTCCTTGAAATTTGACTGTACATCCATATCTTTACCATTTTGCCAAACACGGACAAGACTTTATTTATATGAGTTGAAACTTCTTCGTTTATTTGTTATGATGCTACCCAAGTATTTAAAACTTAACACATCCTCAGTTACTTCTCCATCTACTTTGGGTGGACATTGACTTATTTTTCGCTATGCTAACCTGCAACCTAGGTTGCAACACTTCGGTTTGAAGTAAATTGGGTGCTGGAAATTATTGTAATCCGTTTTATTGTACCTTCTTAGGCAACTTGACTAGAATACCATCATTCCAGCTTTAGGCTAAACTTCACTCTCACACATAGCTTGCACTATTGGGTGACAGATATCTGCCGACAGTTCGATGTCCGCTTTTAAACGCTATGCGTGTATGCTATCCTGGTGATTTGTCATTTCAAGGTTCTTTATTTAATCGATAAATCATGAAAAATTTTGTAATTTTTTTTTTCCATTTTAGATGTTTTTTAAAACTCTTTTGTTGGTGACCAAATTAGCTCCCTTTGATACTTTTGATACTCTTGATATATTTGACACCTTTTCCACGAACATGTGATTACATCATTCACTTATTTTTCCTCTGGGCAACGTAATCAACTGCCTTTCTAAGAATGTCTAAAAATAGCACAAAGGCATCTTATATCGCAAGCTTGAATAACTTTTGCGTCGAATATAAAAGTCATCCTGATAATTATAATGAAATAAATTAAAATACTTAGGCACTATCTCGAAAATTCCTCTCAATCCATCAATTCAAAAACTTTCAAAATTCGTCACTTTCCCCCATTCTCACTTATTTGTATTCTTGTGGAAATTTCCAATGTACCCTCAGGAAATTCCAAAAACAAAAATAAGAAACAAAGATTTGCATCGCAGATATTTTGTATACAATCTTTTGTTATAGGCAGAGGTGGCGCAGTTGTGTGAATACGATTGTTATGGTGACATAAACAGGAAATTTCTCCCAAGTGCCTGACTGTGCTTTACTGGCTTTTGTCATTTAAAATTTCATACTACGAATTGCGTTCACCGGGTTCATAGCCGATCCCCTCCACAAACACTAAACCACTAATGCGTTCCTCCCAATTACTCTGGCGTTTTGCGTGTGTTGAATATATCAGCGGAATGCAAAAGTTCATCACGCGCGAAATGATAACACAATAGAGCGCGCGCACAGTACGTTTTGTGGTCGCATTTGTGCAGCAGTATGAGTGCGTGACTTCGCGCTGTGTTTCGTGTGTGCCTCTGGGTTTGTGCTTTGGATTCTCTCTGTTTGGTGTAATTACGGAATTTGACTTTGTGGCTCCGCTGTGCTGAATTATTTTCTTATGCTTTTGATAGAACTTAGTCAAGTGTGAAGAATGAAAATTTTCCATTATTAAGCGAACGAAGGTTAAGATACTTTTTGGACTGAAAATTCTTAGAGTTCATAATGTTGTTTGCTGAGATACTACAACTTTTGTTTCATAGAAAATAAATACTTTCAGAATAAAAACACTACAAAAATTAATCACAACTTTATTAACATTTTTCTTTGGGTGTTCTCTCAAATAATTAATTTTAAAGAAAGATTCCAATTGTAAAAAATTCCCCATATTCAATTATATTTGAAAAAGCACCGTTACATGTGTTCATGCCATTCAATATATAACTAACCGCCCGTCATTATGGGCTTCTTTCATCTTGTATTTTGTAAAGTTTCCCCAACCTTACCACAATTTATTTCCCAAATACTTGACTTGAATTTCGTTAAACTGCAAAACAATTTTCTGTATTTGAACTTCTTCCAGCTCGCTCAACTTTTGCCAATGGAGGAGAATTTCCTTTTGCTTTTCCGTTTCGATAATCCCTTGGAATCGAGCGTTGAATTCATGAAGGTGAGTTTCATTTGTGTGTTATTTGTGTGTTATTTGTGTGTTATTTGTGTGGATATTTCACGTATGTATTTTGTGCATTATTGTATTTCTTTACTTTTTCTTTATTTGGTGAGTTAAGTACTTGATGGTACGCAGTTTTGGTTGGGTGGAAATTGGAAAGAAAACTGAAAATAAATCAATTAGTGGAGAGGCTAAATTGAAATTTATGTACAATTTAACATTGAAATTGTTTCTTTTGTGTGTGGTTTTTTTTGGAAATGATTTTTTCCTTTAGGTATTCCTGGAAACATTATTCGGTCAAAACTACTCCAAAGCAACATTTAATTTCACGTTATACAAAATTTTTCTTCAAACCACTTTTAATTTGCGCAAGTATTTCACAAGCGAGTATTGTACAAAAATTAAACCCTTGAGCCAAATGAATAATGAAATATTTTAATTTTCTCTCTGAAGCAGGAAAAGAAGAAAGTGCAGGAAAGGTGAAAATTGTGTTCACAAAATGGCTAAAAGATGTAGTATGAAAAACCATAGTATTTTTAAACTTCTACGTGTTGCCATTTAATCTAAATAAAACTTTTCCCATTTAAGGTTTTACTTAGAAGCCGATTCAACTTGACTTTTATTTAAATCAAATTTTTTAGAATTATTAAATTTAATATGAAATATTCTTGCTTGATTGCAACTAAAGTCGAAATCTGAGAATATTTGATATTGCATTTAAACTGAATTTTATAATATGTCCTCGAACCAAATGGTAAAATAAATATTTAAGGGAAGTCAAATAAAATAGTTATATATTGCTTTTAAAATGGAATTACCTATTTTTGGAAAAATGTTATTGCATACCCAGTAGAAAAGTCATCGATTCGAAAGCGAGCAGGCTTCAATGATAAAAATGTTCATGAATGACACTTCGCTGAAATTTCAAAGTAGGCAATAATGACATTTTCATAGCAGTGTCCCACTTTCTCATGCATGACACTCCGCATGACACCAATGCATTGTTGCTTCCTCGCTATGAATCGTGTCAGTGTTTTCTCATTTTCTTCTCATTGACTAATAGCTTCAATGTCAGCAATAACTCATCGATGCTTTGGTCATGTATGAAACCATTTTCAACTGGGTACTAGCTACGTCTACGCTCAATTGCGTGATTGTGAACTGTGGAACTTTTTTATGAACTCGAACTCACAGATAAGTTAAAGCTAAAAACTCGAGCAATAGTTGGCGAACAGCTCCAATGACATCCATATGACTTGTATAACTAACAGCTGACGTTAACTCAATATTCCTTGGAAAATGGTTTACTGAACTTTATTCATTATGGAACTGAACATCGTTTCTATTCTATTTAATTTGAATTGTTTAAAATAAAATGGTTTAGTATTGAATGTTACTCATACGCCATGTATAACACCGTTTGATAAATTCAACATTTGGTCAACTTGTTGACCTAAATATTTTATACTTTCCAATATGACTTGTCTTACTTGCGTTTCAATTTCAATTATTTTGAAAAATTTTAAATTCTTTAATAAAGTAGCCAATGGAAAGTAGCAATAAATAAAATTTATCATTTTTAATTTATAAATATAAAATAAAAGAATATTTTTGAAATGCTACTTTAGCTTTCAAAATTAAAACCCTTTTTTTTCTTATATCAAAAATAAATTTAAATATTTTTCATTCAAAATTAAAAAGAAAAAAGAGAGGTACTAAAGCTCCTCAATTAGGTACTTGCTATTTGCCGAATCATTTCCGGCCGTTGCATAAAATTTTAATATTCCATTTTCGCGCTATCCTTCCTCTTTTCAAACGGAATTCCTCAAAAGATGTCCCAACTGAGCATAAAAATGGCATTTAAATTGGCACACAAAACACATTTTTTTTTTGTTGATTAATTAAATTTTAAATATGTAAGTACCAAGTGGGAAAAAATAAAAACAAAAGTGTCCATGTACCTCATACAGTTTTAATTTTATTTCTCCTTTTGAAAAGAAAGACCTTTCTCGGTCAAATGGTGTGGAAGAAATGTCCCATAAACAAAACAGAAGAATAAAAGCGGAATGAAAGCAGTCAACTTGAGTTTGGTCAGCACAAAAATTCTTGAAAAGGCTCGCCAAAAACTTATGAATACTTGACACTCAGCTAAAATAGGAGCAGCTGTTGTGCTGCTTTCGTTATGTTTCCTTCCTTTTCTTCATTATATTTTTTTCCTCATTTTATTTTATATTTTTTTTTTGGTTTTATTTTTTGTTTTATTTTTTGTTTTAATTTTCTTTTCAAACCAATTTGTTTTGATGGAGGAAGTGGTGCTTGTAAGGCATTCATTCACTTAAACAAAAAAATTACTTGGAGCATAAGGAAAATTTCCATGACAAGCTAAAAAATAACACAAACGTCCAACCGAAAGTGTCTAGAGCCAAGCATATCTCCAAGTTGGGTGAAGTATGTCCTTCCGTTTTTTTGTTTGGACGAACTTTCCCATCGAGACTGGTTTTTTTATATGTGTGTTCTTATGTGTGTTTTTTATATTGAATGTTTTGTTTATTTTCTGTCTCCTTTGTGTGTGGAATTTTCATGTCTCTTTTTTTATCATTTATCGCTCAGATCTGGCGTGAATACGACACCGATAATTCTGGCTACATCGAAGCGGATGAACTTAAAAACTTTCTACGCGACTTGCTCAAGGAGGCCAAGAAAATTAATGATGTATCCGAGGATAAATTAATTGAGTACACAGATACAATGGTGAGTAACGAGCAGGCGAACAAGCGAACACATTATTTTGATTAATTTTTCTATATAGCAAAGCATATTTTTGGGGGAAATGGAAATCTAAATGTTATCAAGACTAATTTATTTAGATTTCAAAGGCCTTATCGTAAAGTGAAATGTCAACATTTAATGACATTTTGCTTCTGTGTTGTTTCTTCTTTATTTATAGCATGACATGATAAATTTTGTATTTTTGCAAATCAGAAATAGAAATAAATTTGGCTCCTAAAAGCCTACTAGGATTTCTATTTTCATCTACTGCCAATTGCCCTATCATTAAATTACCAGCCTGTCAAAATACATACTCACACAAGCTTACACTTACACGCAATTGCAATTTGTGTTGCTCTCTACTAATTATGCAGCTCATGTGGCCTGATGGCTCGCAAGTAAATGAGTTTTGTGTACATGAAGTTCAATACTATTAATGCGGAAATCTCTTTGTTGTAGCTTGTAGTTTGTCGTTTCTCCTCGGCCCCCATTCTCTACACAACTGTCACTTGTTAAATGTTTAAAGCAATAAACTTGCACTGACATTGTGGCTGCAGTGTGTCGCAATTAATTTTTACCACAATGGGATTTGACTTTGGTGGTGCGTAATTTAAGTGTATTAGCAAACTGAGTATTTGCGGTACGTACGCTGACATCTGAAAAGTAATTAAAAATGGCATGTGGGTGTGTGCGTAGTGAAGAGATGTGTTCGAATTGGTGGAGAATTTTCCAGCTAAATTAAATGAAAATATAATTTCATTTGGCGAATTGGGAAATACATAGTGAATGGGAAAATTCTACACAAATAGCTAGGATACTGCCGACAATATAAAGAAATTTAATAGAAATTTTCCCTAATTGCCAGCTAACTTTCAGCTAAGCTTTCCTATACCAAAAGTAGTACAATCAACTAAATTACAACTGCCAAAATTTGACAATCACCAACTTCCCCCAAAGGACGAACTCCTTTTACCTTCCACTCAAAAAATCTTCAACTTGACCTGAAGTAGCTTCCCATACATTTTTAATACAAACAAAACAACAACAAAAAATGCACAAAAAGGGAAGTCAATTCACCAGAGATGATTTGGAAAAATAAATTTTAAATGTTCCCGGAAGTAATCACCTTAAAAAGTTATAACCTCCAACTACATTGTTTACCCTCATCTCGGGAATAGCATAAGGGGAAATGGTCTCTCTACGTCCGGTAAGTTGTAAAATTTTTAAAGTAATTGCGCTATTGTAAGGAACACTGATGGGGTAGTAAGAAATTATTTTACAACAAAAATTTACAACAAAATACAACCGAGAAAAAAAAAGAAAAGGTGAATTAGGGTAATTTCCATTAGTGCCAAAAAAAAAGCACAAATCCAAATATGGCCTTTGGGATTTGGGAGGACAAAAAAAAGGAAGAAAAGTTTCACACTGGCAACAGCAAAAACGTGCTCTCAAAGTACCAAAGTATAATTTAGCGTAAAAATTATTCACATGTGTTAAATACACTTGAGACATTTACCAGATTGTTGGTAATTTGTTGAAAACTCATTTAGCCTAATTAGTTAATTAGGTAACGAAAATGTATTTTTAACAACAAAAAAAAGGCACACAAAAAACACACAAACGCAAATGTAGCAAAGCCTCCTTTTGTTTATTAAAAAGAAGAAGCAGAACACAAATTATCTCCACACTGCCTTCGTCGAAGACAGAAATGTACTTGGTATCTTTCGGTAATATCAGCCTTTGCTGATTTTGCTTTTCTTCTGTTTGTCAGTGGTTCGGGTGTTGGCCTGTCTTCCCTATTGCTTTCCACTCAATAAAACATTAAACTTCATTCTGGTAATTAATGTCACACAAAATAACAGCTACAAGCCCAACCAATAGAACACAACAAGATAAGGCTTTTGAGTCTTCTTCTTCTTCTTTCCATTCCTGTTTTCATATCAGTGCCAAGAAGTTTACAAAGTGGAAATATAACATGGGCCTGTAAACACCCTCAACCATAAATATGCTCTAAAACAGAATTGCCTCAACTTTCTTCTTCCTTCTGCTTCTTCCCCTCATTGACACTCGTAAAATGTTGCTAGCCTCCAAAAATGTTTTGGTAATTGTGTTTTGAGTGTCCTTTTTGCAATGTTTTTTATCTGGTAGCAACCTTTTCGCCTTTATTAAACGAAGGCCAAACACAAATGAAAATCGTTTTCAATTTTTGGGTTTTCGTAAAATTAATGTTGTTGTAACATAAGAAAATTTAAAGTTTTTATTTTTTATGTCCCGAAAAAGTTTTGCAATTTCAACTTGGCGACATTTGGCCAATGTGATACCTACTTTTTGCATTCTTGGCATGAGTTTGGAGGTGAGTTTGAGGCACATTAATGGCCACACTTTGTTCGAAGGAACATGAAACATTTGGCATTAAGTTTGGGGAAGTTTGATCGTAAAATATGTTCAGCAATCATGTTAATTTTCTCATGTGATTCGAGTTGAAGTGGAAATGTCTTTGATTCATTTTAAAGAACAGACTAGTCAGTAATAAGTACTTGAAACTTAACTGAAATATTTCGAATATAGTTAACATATAGCAATTACAATTGTTTTTTTTTTGTATCCACCACACAGCTTCAAGTATTCGATGCCAATAAGGATGGACGTCTGCAGCTCTCTGAAATGGCCAAGTGAGTAGCACTTAACATAAGTTAATAAATTTTACAAGAAATTCTCACATTTCCCTTTTAACACACATCACTCTTTCTCCCACCTTCAGATTACTTCCTGTAAAGGAGAATTTCCTTTGTCGTCAGGTATTCAAGGTAAGTGAATTTACTTTATAAGCTATCATCTTACTTCAGCTATTGTTGATATTGAAAAATTAGTTTATCAAGATGAAAAAAATTATTCGAAAATAATTGAAACTTTTAATTGGCAGAAAGCAATTTAACTTAAAATTATTTAAAATTATCTTAAAAATTTCTAATCTTATTTAAACAAAAAAAAAATAACCAATAAATCCTTCATTTGATTTACTTCTTCTATCAAATCAGTACTGAAGGCTTCTCAATTATAATTTGCTCTGCCTAGAATTTCTTTGCATCTCTTACTTATGTCTAGAGTAGATTATGTACGTCTCAATTATAATAATAATAATTTCACACATTCTCTCTTCACTGACTTTCTTTGTATGCTGTTTGTTTGAACTTTAAATGCAGCAACTGTTTTTCCTTACTGCCTCTACTTATCACCTACTACACTATTTTCCAATTAGTTCTTCATTTAATAGTAATCATATTACATTGTTTTAATTTCCATTTAATAATTTTGTTATCCTTTTTTCGATGAGATGAGTAATAGAATAGAATTCAATGGAATTCAAAATAATTTATATATTACAAGAGCAAGCAGCGGAAGGGCTCTTTTAAGATAATTAAATACATATAAGAGGTTTTTGTGAGACATTTCACTCCCTTTTAATTAATAAATTACAATGAAATCCATTTCTATGTTAAGTAGTTTCGAGTGCACAGTACACAGTTGATTCATATCAGTACTTAATATCTGCATGATTGCATTTACATGGTCATGGATCAGGAAACATTGAATTGAGTAATTAAGTATCTAGTAATTTTCAGCATTTGTCTTAACACAGAGAACGAAAGGGGAATGGAAGTAGCCCGGAGTATCAAAAAAGTAAACATATACAAAAAGGAAACAAAAAAGTTTTCAAAACTTTTTCAAAAAATTTATCGAAAAATTATCGATTACGATATCGAAAGACTAACGAGACATTATCTAAAAAGTTATCAAAAAATTATTAAAAAATTTTTTAAAATGTTATGGGAAATTGTCATTTAAATGCTCTCGATAATTTATCGAATGAATTTTAAAAAGTATCGAAAAATACATCAGAAATATAAAAAAATATAAAGAAAAGTAAAATTCAGTAATAGAAGAGTTTTTTAAAAATATCGAAAAATTAATCGAAAAAATTATCAAAAAGTTTATCAAAAATTATATATAACTGACCCGCTTTGCTGGACCTAAAAACTTTTATAGTTTCATTGTTAAACTTATCCCATAAGCAAATTGTTTCCCTGAAACCGAAAGGCACAAATTTGACCGAAGTTAAAACCCGCAGATATGGTAACTCTGTTTTGTTGGGGAGAAATTAAGTCCTAGGTGGCAACCAAGTTAATTATTGATCACATAGTATTTGCTATAAAAACAAGGTTTCTGCACAAATGTGTGAAGAAATACGTCTTTTCTAACTTGTGGGAGGTAAAAATGGGCGTGTCAAAACCTATCCCATATTACGACTCACGACCCTTAGAACACATATACAAATTTTGATGAGAATCGGTGCTGTAGTTTTCGCGTCTACTCGTGACAAACATACATGTCTCTTTTATATATATAGATTTCTTTGAAAAGTAATCGAAGAACGAGCGCCTTCCGATATAGATCTTGTTTGCTGAACTTCTACTTTCTTCATTTCGTACGTGAACATTGTTCACGGTGTGACCTCTACCTGCACATACGAGTACGATGCCTTCTTCCACAATTTTTCGGTAATTTTACGTGCATTTTCCGAAAGTTTTTCGATATTTTATAGATAATGGGATTGTTATAAGAAAAAAAACAATATTGGACCAAGAGATTCTAAGTCCATTACCTTGTCAGTGAGTTGTCTAAAATATTTATTGCTTGGTTACTTTCAAATATAGCCAAACAAGGGACTTAGACAATTTTTGTTTGTTTTGTTTAACTTGTTTGCTACTTAGACACAATAGACTTTCCACCCTTAAAAATCTAATTGCCACCAATTACTAAAACGTTAAACTGCCACTCAAACTATTATTCAATGAAAAATTAAACTTCCTCCTTCAAATCTAATTGGAAGAAAAGAAGCATTTTCTAAAATTATTACAACAAATTGCTTGCTTTTTCAACTGACAAGGAAAATTATGATAATAACTTCTAAAACCGTCTGCGCCTCAAGGGATTGCTATTAGTAGTTGGAAGAAATTTTACCTTTCTCAGGTTCCCCCTGCTGCTCTTTAGACAGACAAAAGAATAACTTGTCAGAGAAGCTTTTAAAAACTTTTACCATTATACGAATTTCAACGTGGACAGGCACCAACACAGCAACACTAGTTATGTCTGGTTGACACCTTTTCATTTCACTTCCCTCAGTTACTTTGCAGGCCTCCAATGTACTTTTTGCTGCAGCCGCTCTACTTGACACTCATTTAAAATTCCATTCATAACTTTTTGATAAATTTCCTTTGCAGTAGTAATTGCAAATATGTTTTGAGTAAAAAGCAGAGTCACACTCGTGTTAAATAAAGTGTTGTTGTTTTGAAAATTAGCAAAATGAAACAAACTTTAGCTGCAGTTCCTGTTATATACACGTTTTTGTACGGAGGGTTTGAAAAGCACACTAATGTCTGTCACAATGGGAAATTAGTGGCATTCATTGAGGAAAAAAGTAATGGCTTTAACAACAACAACAAGAAAATAATAGCGAAAACCATAATTCTTCTTCTTCTTCGAAAGCGTGGAAAAGTTTCAAATTGAAAAGGTTTTTTTACTGCATTGAATGGAATCCGTATTTTATTTGCACTACAAGTCCTTCGAAAAGTTATTTGACGTCGTCTTCTGTGAACTACTTTCTACTTGTTATTTCCCTTGTACACTGATGATGCTTCTTCTTGCCGGCTGGCAATTCTCTTTATTTTCTTTTTCTTCTGGTTTTTTGAGGATGTTGATTGATATCTGGAAAACAAAATGGAAAAAAATATATATTTTTTTTGTGTAAAAATAGTTTGGCCATTTTGTAGTGTAAGAAGCACAATTTGATTGTGGCTTATTGAAGAATATGAAGCAGAAATAAATAAAACGCAGTTGAATTCTTAAAATGTATAGCCCTTTTGGAAAAGTTATTACCTATTTGGTATTGATACTAGTAAGTGGCAAGAAGAAGGAAAAATTATGTAAATGGCAATTTTTCTTCCCTTTGTGATTCTTCTTTTTCAATTCATGCAAACGAGATGGAAATGGTACATAATACAATACAGATTCTTGGGGTTTTTTGAATTAAACTGAGTAAATAAATATATGCAGCGTGTGTATCAAATGAAAATGAAGCTGTGTGGACATAAGGATACAGGGACTTAGGACAACGAGCAACACATATCAGAATTTGTGTGCCAATTTAATTTTTTTTAAATTTGAAAAAGGAAATTAAATATTGGTGGAATGAAATGAGAATGCAGTATATACTTCCTAAGCATTTATTTGCATAAATATGGTATGTATATGAGAAACGGGAGCGGAAGAAACCAAAGGTGACAACTTTTTTAATTCGGTTTGATAAATACCCTTTCGGACCAGTCTTTCGTCTATGAGGACTTTTGAGCTCGTGATTGAAACTGGCACACACTCTAGCATTGCGCGGATAAATTTTTCACTTTGGCATTTCATTGACTCTGTATGCAATTTTATTGAAATATGCTATTAGTCCTAAATATCGTGATCTTTTGAGTTACTTAAACGGTAGGAATGACACGAATTTGGAATATGACAGCAATGAAAGAGAGCGGCTATGAAGTACAAATGGAAAAAAGTAAGGGTGAAAGAGGAACAGAGATGTTCATAAGACTACGCTAAGTTGCTTAAAGAGAAGGGATCAAGTCTCCTAATTCTTGTTTGCTTGAGAAAAGCTGAGATATGAGACAAATCCCACGGACCACTTACCCGCCCGACTGACAGAGGGTTCCATCCAATTGGGTCAGATATCTGCGATGTCACCCTATTTTAGGCAATCCCACCTATGTAGCACTAGCAAAGAACTCGAGCCGTACAGTGCACTATCGACCTACAGACCCCATTTTCTGGCTAAAATCGATAATTTGAAATTTTCTTTTTACCTTCTTTAAGTACACACACCAGAGATAGAAACTACATATTTTGTTGTTGTTAAAAACCGTTACCTTTATCAGCGTTGACTTTGACTCTTTCGAAAAATCATGAGGGATTAAGCACTGATGGTAATGTCTGTCAGGAATTATGTAACTATCCTGGTGAATTCTCTATTTAGGGAGACCATTTGTGATATTCTTCCTTGAGAAGTAGTCAGCAATAATTTGTATTATATTGTCTGTTACCACAGGGAGACCGCAGAATAAAGTGGGTTCAGTAAAAGTACGGGCCTGTTCTTTTCTAGCTAATCAGAAATAATTTACCATTTCGTTTTCCTCATAACCACTATGCCTGTCACACAAATGAGAAAAACTCTGTTTTGGATAGCTAAGCTAATTAGTAGTTGAGGGTAGTCCCAAAAAAGTTTGCATATGATTTAGTACAAAGAGTATGATTTGGTCATAATAACCTAACCTTCCGAGTATACATTTTTGTATACTGATTGATTTTGAAGTGGCAAATTTTCCATCAACGACAATCAATAAAAATTCAATATTATATACCAAAAACACGTGTCCTACATATTGAACACTTTTTGCAACATATTTTCTTTATTATATTCCAACACAAAAGAAAAGGTACAAAATATTATCAACCTATGTGACGAAAATTCATGATACAACAACAACTACAGCAAAAATTGTTAACAAAAAAATGTACAAACCATAAAAAATTTTTGATCCAAAGAAAGTCCAACGGGGACACGTGTAGATCATATTTACAACATATCATCATCATCCTTCAATCCATTAAGGACGACAGAAAAAAAATGGATAAAAATAGTCAACATTTTTCTTGTAATAAAAATGCCACGACACGTTTTTGTTGAATTTTTTTGCTTTGTTTTTTAATCAATTTCTGTAACTGACAAAAGACGCATTGGCATTGTTTATATTGGAAAAACGTCACCGTCATATTTTCACGTATTGCATTTCACGCATTTCGACACAAAAGACCACCTTTTGACGCAAAATGTTCGCATTTACAGTCAACACGTAAAAAGTTTAACCAAATCCGCACACAATAAAATAAAAACAAAAACGAAAAATTGGCTCAGAAAAATAAAATTGATTTGTTTTTTTTTTACCTTTTTTCTTTTTATACCTTTTATGGCAAACAGGTGTTTTCTAGCACGCTTCAAGCATTTACGGCTATGCTTTATGGGATTAATGGCATTGCCAGTCTCAGTGCTGTATTTGCTGTATTCGCTGTATTTGCTCCATTTCGATTTCATTTCCGCTTGAATGGATTTTATTATTTTTTTTGTATTTATACTCTTTTGTATTTTTTATAGTTTATTTTACAATCGTCCAAACAAACATTGATCCTTACAATTGCACGTGGAAAGCGTATTTTAAGTGAGGAAATAAATTGATTAAAATATCTTCATCTTCATCAACGCTGGACTTTATGTATAAAAATTAGCTCTGAAAAATCATAACAATTTTTAAGTCTATAAAAAAAATGCAATTTAATTTCCACACCCGCCTGCAAATTAAGATATATTTGCTGCTGTCAACGGGCATCGTTATTTTTAATATCCTGACACGGTTGCCTGCTTGACAGGGTGCTTTTCTCCTTGCTGCTGCAAATGAAACATAAACATTTTCCACATTAAACTGGCTTCATGGCTCTGAGTCTGAAGCTCTTAAGCCCTCAGACCCCAGTCGACCATACTTAAAATCCTACCATAAACCGCACAGTGTGGACATTAATTTTATAAATGTTCTGTTCTGAAAAGTGTTATCCTTGCTGCTGTTGCTCTGTGGTGGCCATTAACAAAAATAAAATAAAATAAAATAAAACAATAACATTGTCAGCCGCCCATCATCATGAACGCATGAGACTTTATTGGCTGCCAATGGTAATATTATTTGCAGTGGCAATTTGTTTCTTCAAATGGTTGTTGTTCTCATCACATTTTTGTTTGCTCACTTTGCTGTTGTAAAATGTTTTTTTTTTCCAGAAGGGTTAAGTGACTGTGAAATTAACAATGTGTACGGCGGGCGTGAGCAATTGCCTTGTATAAAGTTAAGTGTTAAAATAAACCCTAATCAAGTTTCACTTTTTTTTTTGTGCCTTCGTCTGAGCATCCTTCTATGACTGACAATGACTGTATGGCTAACAATCAAATGAAATTACTTATTCGTTCGGGCATCATGTTGTGCTCAATTAATTTTAAACACTGCGCACATTTTTCATTTCAAGGATTTACATTTATCGAAGAACTACAAATCATGCTGGTTTCTAATATCATTAAGCGTTCATTGAGAGGTGGGTTGGAGTTGGCGAGTGTCTGTAATTGAGAAAAAAAAATAATGAAATATTTTCGATTGAAAATTTAACGTTCTTGAAGTTACCGATAATACTTTTAAAAAATAATAAAAAATATAATAAAAAAAGTTATCGATAATTTTTTCAATAAATTTTTCGATAATTTTTTTCGATACTTTGTCTATAATTTTCTATAACATTTTCCATAATTTTTCATTAAGTGTTTCGATAATTTTTTCGATAATTTTTTCGGTACTTTTTTCGATAACTTTTTTGATAAATTATTCTATGATTTTTTCCAATTTAGCTACAATGCTGCACAAGATTCAGTAAAAAATGTCGAACCCCGAATACAGACTGTTTCGTTGTTCAGAGCTTTCAAGCGTGCTCATGCTGAACGAGCATTCGGTGGCGAACTAAGGCTCATTCGTCGGAGCATTTTGGCTTGATCAGACGCCGTTCGATCTTTTTGTCCGAATCCAGTACGATTCGTTGTGAAGAGAACGTTTGCACTGCCTGAATAACAAAGATTGATTCGTACGTTCGGACAATGTACATATAATTTCGATAACAAATCAAAAAATTGCTTATTTATCGAAAAGGTCGATAGCCAATTTCATTATTGATTTTCAGTTAAATTTTCGATAAAAAATTTCTACTTAATGAAAATTTCTACAACTACTTCGTCTTTAATAAATATTTATACTTTAAAGAAAAATCACTGCGAAAAGTGCAACTTTTCATTCCTCTAAATGCCAATTTCGCGCCACTCATGCATCACCAGAAATACACGTATTCATGCATTTCCATGGAATCGCTGTGTGTACTTTGTGAATTATAAGAGCAACTGATAGTGATTGATTTTCATTTCGTTTTCAAAACAGTCACACTCACACACACACACTCAAATAGACACACTCTCCCCGGAAGAAGGAGGCGGACTTTCCCTTTTGAATATCAACGCTGAATGGCAACATTTATTCTCTCTGATTTCTGCTTTTCATGTCAGTTGGAATAAGTTTACTTTTTTTTGTACGTTTTGCTTCAAGTTCAAAACTGAAAACCTTAACAATTTTACCTATTTTTTTGCGGCACTACATTGTGTGACTACTACCATTTCACTAGCGCATACACATTTCATTTCTGGTTGCACGATTCGAAAATTTCACATTCATTACGATTTCTCCACACTCGGAGCACAATTGCACCATTGTTGTTCATCATGACAAGTGAAAGCTGTGTTCAGCTGCAACGTATCCTTGCAGCAATTTCACTTGGTTTGCTGGTGCATCAGCCACGCCCACATTTTTTCAGAACATCTGCTACCTTGTCTGCAATATGCAATATCGAATGATGCGTGAAAATGTGCGATTGTCAGTGCAACATTGTTGGCATTATATTTGCTTTACATACATATGCACAAGCATGTGTCTTTTCCTTCGTTCCACTCGAGGCACATGCATCAGTACGAACACATGCTGATGGCTGCTGATGTTGATGACGCTGTACTGCCGGTAGTGGGACAACAGTTTTTAAATCCATTTTACATGTTAAATATTTGGTTTCAGCTTGTGCTATTTTCAATTTCATGTCGCTTGTCAAGTGCATTGTCACACCTACGCTCAGGTGAAAATGTTTGAGGATATCTAGTGGAACTTTTCAAGCATGAACGTTCTATTAGATTAATAAAATTCTAAAAAAACGGAATAAGAAAAGTTGGATTTGACTGAGCCCTTAGCAAATACAAAAGAGCGTACTTAGCCATTGTGACTATTCCAACATTTTCCATTGAGTGTATTGACAAATGTAATGTGAACAATGATTCTGATTCATTGAAGTTCTCTCGATAGTACCCTTCATGGCTACTCTATGTAGCAAATTACTGATGTGGAATCAATTGGTAATGTTGGAAGTTTTTCTTTTTGAACAATGCCACTTAAGAGCTGCCATCTAGTGAGATGTCATGATATATTTAAATTAAGAAGAAGAGATATGCAATTCAGTCAAAATTTAAGTGAATTTTTAAGTATAGTCACACGAGATTTTGTGACATTTCCGGGCACCCTGCTTTATCGGTTACTTTTATTGAAGAGAGTTTCAAAAATCTATCATAAAATCCAGTTAATTTAGGGAACCTTGTAATCATATAGATAGTCAGGCAGCAATCAAAGCATTAATCACGGCTATCATTATGCTCCATGGAAACGTAGTGTAATGGCACCTTAAGCTGAGTGCCAAGTCATAGTGACTTCGTAGGTAACGAACATGCAGACTAACTCGCAAGGAAAGTTTCTGAAATGAATCTTAATTTTCCTCTCACTTGTCTGCAGAAACCCTATCGGTTCTACAACATTATACATAGATATACGGTACCAACATAAAGCAAACCAGCGATGGTCAAACCTTTAAATCTGATTTATCTCCAGATTGCTCTGGCCTTTCTTTAACACTAATTTACGAGTCACCGCTTTATCGGAAGGCATAACCACAGGCTTGGCCTTGTCAATCGAGGCGATCTTTGTAGGAGTTGCAGATACCTATTTAAAATGGGGCTGCTCGAGGCTGATGTATAAGTATGTAGAGCCTGTAAGGCTACCAGAATGCACTATCAGTGCTACTGCCTAGCTTTCGCTAGAAAGCTGGGAATCAAATTATAAGATCTTCGATAATTCCAAGCCTCATAGAGGTAGGGAATATCGATGGGAAATTAATTAAACTGTTTGCTGAGGTCACCGGTAGGTGGAAGGAGGAGCAGGTGAACTCATTACACTCGAAGTGCACAATGTTGCAGTTAAATGTCTAGGTGGGACCTTACAAAGGTGGGAGCCTACAAAGGCTTGAAAATTTGTATAGTCTTGCTCTGTAGGTGTGTGTTCATCCATTTTCAGCGGCTAAAAGATCGTTATTTTCCTGTTTGGAGAATGCATTTGTATAGACTATGTTTCTAGAAAAATATGCTCTGCTTAGCAGTAAAGTCGGCTTTTCCATTTTGATAGAATCATCGAAATTTGCAATCGAATTGTCTATCGAAATATTTCAACTGCATTGATGTGTACTAATAATTTTTAATTAAATATGTAAATGTCCTTGTATACAATGAATTCTTTTAATCTATAAATTTCCATTTACTTAATAAGTAAGTACTTACTGAAATGTTCACTAAAAATTTAATGAACTTTTCATTTTAATTTGGAAATTTACCACCCCAACAGAAGTGGAAATCTGCTTACGTGCTTATTAAAATGCAACAAAACTTGTGTGAGGCATTTATATTTTACACATTTTGTGCGAAAAACCGCACCTCATTTTCCGCATCAGCAACCAATAACAAATTATAATAATAACAGCGAATAACAACGAGAATGAACAAGAGCGAGCAAACAAACAAGCAGGCAAGGAAGCAAACAACTTCATGCAACGCCACACCAAGCCAAGGCAAATTAATGACTTGACAATAGACAGCATATGCGGCACGCTTAATAACTTTCGCGCAAAACTGCAATTGCCAACTGCAAGCAACAACGAAACTCTCGTTTCGGATTCGTTCATTTTGGCTGCAGGCCAATAACCGCTTGCAAGACGAAAAATAAACGAAGTGTTCAAGTGCAGTAGCATTTTTTTCCACCACACTTCCATTTCGCAATCAAATCATACACTTCTGTAAGTACAGAAAATACAAACAAAAGCACACACACACACACACATGCATTTGTGTGTATAAATTTTTGCGCAGTGAAAAGCTGAAAATTGCATTTGCCATTTGCACATGCAAAGTTTCTCCCCACAAATTTTCAATTTACACATTATGGCAAATCCATTGGAGTTAATGAGGGTACTTTGCCGCATACTGACATGCGGCAATGATTTTCAATGACTGCATTTTCGGTGGGGCGGGCATAGTCGCAGTTTGATACGTTTTGCGTGATAATTTACTGGGACAAATTGATAAACCATTTGACATATATATGTATTTGGGTATTTGTTTGTTGATTGCTGCCCTCTCAATTGCAAATCGTTTGGTTTCACGCTTGTCGTTTCTCGTTGGTGGCAAGCGGCATGAAATTATTATTATTATTTTGTCGATAATATTAGCACAGTATATTTCATTTCGATTGCATGCTAAGGTGGTATTTCGATTTTGAGCACACAAATATAGTTCTTTGGTTTTTGCAAAAAGAAGTTTGATTTATGGAATGTTATGAAAAGCTTAATAAAGTTCTTTGACAGGTGGAATTTGTGCGAGAATCCAACATGTCAATACTTTACTTTTTGTCAACTTTGCTATGGGAAGACTTAAGTTTTCTTTTTGTATTTTCATATAAATCGATTTCAATACAATCGGTTTCAATACAGACAAAAAAATTGGATACATCAAATACTTTGAATTAAAAGTTACTCATACGTCGGTATTCACCTGAGCGTATGAGTAACATTTATTTAGATTTTTTTTATTTATTTAAAAAATTAGGTTAAAAAAGGGTAGAGTACTTGTGTAGTTAATTACAAACGCTAAAATATAAAATCATAATTGTATTTTCTTTTTTAATATTTTTTATATTTCTACAAAAATATAGACGTACCTAAACGGGTCCCCCATACTGAAATGTAGGACTTTCTGTCTCTTAATACTATACATGTTAGTAGAATCACACCGTCAGCTAGCTATTCTGGGATTCACATAGAGCCAACAGTAGCTCAAATTTGTATTTTTCTTCAATAATTTTTACCCTAAAAGTTTTGGATTCAAATCTGGCTAATTTCCTTTCCAATTCGTAATTTTTCATAACGGGGTTTTTAAGTTTTAAGCAAATGTGATATTTTTTATATAATTGATAATGGAAATTTTGTTTTAAAATTTTAGTAAATGTCAAAAAAACGGCATACATAAAGTCGGAAAGGCCTCGAAAACGTAAAGCTACTTAAAGGCCTTAGGAACACGTAATAATTGAATAGGATTTACTTTTACATGTAGACACAGTAGAAGCATTTATTAGACCAGAAAAACATATTTATAATAAATATTTCAATTAAAAGTGACTAATACGCCTGGGATTCCAATGAATTATAAAAAACACACAAATGGGCGCATGAGTGATATTTCATGATTCCATGCAAAATGTATTATTTTTTAATACCCCAACTCAAATGCTAACATTTTGTTCTTTGGGGGTAGTAAGATTCTACTTTATTTCCTACAAAATATTCATTTAAAATTCATGTAAATCAAGTATGTACTTATCTTCATATTTAATACATTCTTTCAAATGATATGTGATTCAACAAAAATTAATTATTCATTTCTGTTGGATGAAGTTTCATTTGCAGCACCAGCCAATGTACTGACCAACAGCTCCATGGGTCAGTAGTGAAGATTAGTCTTTTTTTGTATGAGGAATAAAATTCAATCAAATATTTCTAATTAATAAATAAAAATATTGCACTGAAATGTGAAATATTTCAACTGGAATGGAAGTCTTTGCTCAATCAAATATGTTGAATTGTATAATGTTTTTGATGGAATTTAATAAATGAAATTTATATTTTATATCTAATAGCTACAAATTTATCATATAGCAATATTATAAATTCTTCGATAGTCATTGTAATAGCGAGAAGTTGATATATTAAAAAATATATTTTAAATAATATTTTCCTGGATTGAAAAGAACTTATTGCTATAAACCTTGAGCGCATTATCACAGATTAGATTAGAATCGAATTTAGTTAAACTTTGACATTCACAATTCAATGAAGTCTAATGCAGATAAATACATTCACAATTGTAAATTCATATTTACTCTTTATTCAACTCTTCTTTTTCCATTATATTCCATTACCATTCTACGTTACCAAAATTTTTCTCTCATACTTATTCATGCTTGAATAAAACTAAAATTCTTTGGAGTATTTCCCGTATTCTTCTGTGCCATCATATGGCTATTTTCCTTCGAGAAAATATTTATGCCTTAAGGCAGGAAATATCTTGTACATATTTTTTTTCTATTTCTTAAACATTCAGTAGATAAGAGCATACGAAACGGAAATATATATGATCTTGGTCAAGGCTCATACACTTGAATGTAAGGAGGCAAAAAATAGAAAATATTTTCCACTCTTTTTATTGCATTTGCTGACCGGTAAAGCTGAGTGTGCTAAAAATGCTGAATTGTTGCAGAAAAAGTTTTACTATTTTTTTTATGGAATTTTCGCTAGTTGATGAAATGACCCAGCAAATTGTGTGCTACTCTTTTTACTGCTGATGATGGCCATAACTTTGTTTTAGTATAAGAAAATAATGTGATGCATTTCTGTATTTTAAAAAAAAAATCAGGAATTATGAAACCTTACTGCTGTGAAAAGTCCTAAAAATAAAAGAGCTTAATTTACCCTGAAATCACTAGTAAATGCAAATTCTAATATTCTTGCATATTTTAGTTTATTATCCTTTCTTTTCCTGTACGAGTATGTGTTAATTAATTTTATACTAAAAGTATGCAAATCTTCTTAAAATCTCAAAGGGGAGGGTGACCCGTTGACATTTTGATGAACTTTCAGACCAAATTTCTTGAAGCAGTGGCTTTATCTGCATGTAAATGAACTTCATTTTGAATAATTACACAATTTGAGCTTTTAAAGGTGAACTTCAAATGAAAGCGAATTGCATGAATGGGTACCCAACTAAGTATATAAAAATCAAATTTTCTTCTCTTCAGAATAGAGATTAATTGGGATAAAATATTATTTTTAAATCCTTAATTTTTATTTGTCTTTTAGCTTGTCTCCAAAGTCCCAAAGACTTTAAATCCTCAACTGTCCCACATGACCCTCCTTCAATTCGAGTTAATACCAAGCAAAATATTTACTACCAAACAGAGAATTATAACAACAACAACAACAGTAAACACAACACAATGTAAAAAAAAAATAAAAAACAAGCATAGTTTCCGGCGTTTATATTTAACAACTTTAGCTGAGAGCCTCACAGCGATGGTATTTTATTTTCTGTGCTGTTTATTTTTTCTGGTAATGATGATATTCGTGTAGCGAATGGCGAACAACACTAACAATAGCAACAACAATGAACGAATTTCCGTTGTTGTTTCGGTGTGTAGCCATTTGGTTTTTATGCGCCTCCTTGGGCTCCTAAAAATATGCCACTTGTTGCGCTTTGTACGGCGACCAGGCGAACAAGGCCAACTGCTATTTAGGCAGAAGCAGAGCCACAACAGCAGCAGCCAATAAGAGCTTATGTAGTGGTCGTATTTATTATTTGCCTCTGTGTGTAGTTGTGTTTATTTCTGTGCGAGTGTGAGAGTATGTGTTGGTTTTGCAAATGTCCTTGCACACAGAATTGTTCTTGTATTTATTTGGCAAATATGAAAAAGTTGTCAAATCGTTATGATTCTCAATCTGTCTGTCGGTTTTGTTTATTTGCGGATAATTGTAAGATCTTTTAATACCCCAAGAGTCAACTGGGGCGTATGAGTGATATTAATTCAATGTTATTCAAAGACACACTGAAACAAGAAAATAAATGCCCAAAATTTCTATTCAATGAATATTCAGTTTATTTATAGTTTTCACAGCCCCTCCTCGTCATCATCATCATCATCAGTATTTCTCGTTCATAAATAACGGAATGTGTACCAGTCCATTTAGAGAAACTTTTGACCATTTCCAGTTTTCCCCTGCTGATTTATGTAAATTTTCGCGTTCACTTGGCTTCCATTGCGAAATGGAAATTGCCGAACAACTCAATCAGGGCCACCTGGTATTGCAACAGGCATAAATCACTTTTTCACTCACTTAACAGTCAGAACACACAGAGACGCAGCTACCTAAACTGCCTCCACCTAAATTTTCATTTATCTTCATTTGAAATGGTTGTTGTTGTTGTTTTTTTTCCTCTTTGGAAAATTTCGCTTCGCAATTCTACCCGCATTCAAATCAAATTAATCAATTCTCAATGCAGCAGCCAGCATAGTCATTCTCTGCCAGCTGATACAATCGAAAAACACCGGAAGTTCCAAGCGGCCGAGTATTGATCAAGCAAAGGGGGACACAAGGCATTGTAAATTGTCCACACCAAAGCGGTTGATTGACGTTAATTAACGCGCACCACTGTAATTCCTGTGCTCCCTCCTCACTCCACTGAACACTTTTTGTTTAATGACCTGGCAAATAGCTTTTGTGCTTGCCCACACAACAATGCTTTTAGGCTGTTTGACATTTTTCTTTGTTTGTTGTGAATGTATATGGCGTCTAATTGCTTGGGATAATATCAGTAATATCAACAAATAACAACAATAACAGGCATGCATTCTAATTGCAATTAGTGCTTTTTAATTGATTCGAATGACAGTGATTTATTGAGCAACTATGTATTTTTTTCTATTCCAATTCATATCAAAGTTGCGCAATGAAATTTGCTTAAGTGTACATAAAATGGAATAGTTTAGCTAACCAAAGCAATGAATGTAAAAATTTAATATTTGCTGCTCGGCGATGGAATGTGACTGGTTAAAATTGAAATTGTCATTGGAAATGTCACATTGCGGTTGAAAGTGGTGCTTTTAGTATGCTATTAAATGTTATTAGAATTCTTAAACCATAACAATTTTAATAGTAAAATTATAATGGCTGTATTTAATGAATGCTACTCACACGCAGGATAACTTTGACTGTAATTTCATACTGAAGCTTGAACAAATAAAAAAAAATATCTGCATAAATCGGAAGACGGAACTGCGTTGCATTTAATGAAAATTTAATTCAATACATTTCTGATCACTGTTTGTCACTGTTCCCTTTCAAATTTTCTGTCAGTCCATTCCCATTTGGAACCCATTTTCTTCTAGTTACCTTATATATCGTAGCTTTCCTAAATTCCTTTCAATTTAATTTTGTTCCAGATCATTTCCATTTTATTCCAATTTTATTCCCAATTCGTGCTCGTTTCAATTCCAATACAAAATAAAACAAATTTTTGTGGTACTCATTTTAGGCCTTGAGTAGTGAATTGAGTTCATCAGTCGAATCAACTCCTTATTTTAGTAAATGTCCCAGTTCCATAATGGATTAAGGCCATATTTTTCCCAGACTTAGTTTGATGTGAACCCCAACTTCCTAAATGGTCACATATTCGTCTTCGAAACACTGAAATCCCACGGCAAAAATTCGAGTAACAGAAGGAGAAAATTTGAAATGACTCCCATAGGACTTATACTACACTGAACATTTATCAGAATTTTATTTTATGGACATGATTTACTAGGGAATTAAACGCCTCAAATATGATTTCCATCCACTCCTACTGGAACATAGGGAGTCTTCAACATCCATCTTCCAACAGACACGGTTTTGGGCCAGACTAGTCAGTTCATTTCAGCTAACTCACTACGTTTGCATCTCGACTTAGATAGATCCTCTCCCTATCGTGCCTGGCCTACCAACTCTGCGGGAAGATTGGTGAAAATGATTCCAGCGTAGCGCTTGCTTGGCGATATTTTGTTCGTTCTTACGGAGCGTCTTTCCAATTCATTTCCGCTTATGTCGCCTCACCTCAGTCGCAATATCAACCTGGTTTGCTCGACGTAACAACTGAGCCCATTTGGCTTTACTGACTCTGTTTTCGTTGTCCAAATAAGAATCTCCAGCTGCCACGCCTCTTTTTATAAGAATAGTACGCAGTTGAATAAACTAAAAAGCATTTCTCTAGTGCAAAAATCTATCTACTTAATTTACTGTCAAACCAGTAAAAAAAAATATATATTCTGCAACATTTCAGCATTTTTAGCAATTCCATCCAGTCAGCAAATTCAATAAAAAAAAAAGAGAAATGTTTTTTACTATCTACTTCTGCCCTGACCAAAAATACATAATTTCTTATTCGTTTCTTTTCTTTCTTATCTGCCACAAATGTGTAAAAAAAAAACGATACCAAAAGAAAAAGTTTGGCGAAAAGTTATTTTTCCTGTCCTAAGGCGAAAATATTTTCTCGATGGAAATCGACAATATGATGCCACAGTTGAATACAGGAAATACTCCACTTAGTCAACAAGGAATTTGATCGCATTCAAGCACGTATATGATTGCGCCATTTTTGTTGAAATAATAAATGGAAGCATGGAGAAGCTGAATTGTTTGCAATTCAATGTTGTTAAATGCGTTTTTTTGTTAACAATTGCACCATCATAATTAACACTCATTGCCACGATTACTTACATATGCAGAATTGTGGAAGCTCTGGGAAAATCCCAGCCTCATACTTTGGGTATTATGAGAAAAGCAAACTAATTAAGCAAATTCACGTTTACGTACCCTGAGAGACTTGCACACACACACTCACATAACCTAATACATGCACATGACATAAATAAAAACTCATTTGCCAGGATTAGAACATAGCAGAGAGAAGAAGAGTAAATAGAAAACCACAAGGGAGTACCAGCGAACGACCACAGCTCAAAACCATTTAAATGCATTTCCCGCTCACACACCGGCATTTGCCCACAGGAGTTATGCAAAAGCTCCCCAAGGCTTTCAACATTTATAACTATACATATGTGTCTAAGTATGAGTTTTTGTGTTGGTGTGTGTGTGTGTTGCCATTTCATTAAAGCGTATTTTGCATTTTTAGCACTCTACTTAGGGTGCTTTCCTATGACGTTGGTGGCTGCCATGTGCCTTCCTGTTTTTTATTATTATCCACATTTGAAATGATCCACCCAAGTGCGCTCATTTCCAGGCCAGGCCACATGCGAAAGTATATTTTTAAATCCTTCCACACACAAATATATCCGAGCGAGGAATTAACAGCCGCTCTCTCACAGTATCTTTGCATGAAATGTGAATGCGAGCCTTCTACGCCTTCTACACCTTCTACGCCTTTTACGATGCGGTTGTTAATTTCTCTACCATTGGCCCCGAAATAATGAAGTTGTTCCGAGCTGTATTTATGGGCATGTTTGTGGCACGTCAGGTGGTGAGGTGCGAGGAACGTGGAGGACATAACTTGTTGGCTTTCAGTAGGATTTATGGCACTCGTTGATTATACGTTGCATTAAGTTATTTATGGCATTTCATGCTCTCGAAAGAGCTACCTGTGATAACTACTGCTAAGTACGGCAGAGGAGTGTCTGCGGACAAGTGGGCAATCGATTGAAATGGTTCCGAAAATTGAAAATTGAATATTTAAAGATAATTTCATTTAATTTTGCCTAAAAATGTTCTCGGTGCGATTGGACTTCGCCTGGTCTCATGGCTTGTATGATGAATGGTCTTTCGATATTGTCGAAGGAACGAAAATTGAATCCCAATGCTATGTACTGGCATTAAAACAAAGGGAAGTATAAAAACAGTACACCAAAGACACACACACACACACACACACACCAGCCCATAAAGAGCCAAAGACAAGTTGGCACAACCACACTGTAAAGATGGACAAAGCCAATGTCTTTATTATTGCCCACACACAGTTGATGGGTATTTATTGCTGTGGTGCCTTGTCCTGCCTTTGCCTTTTGTTGTTTTGGGAATTGTGTTCTGCTGTCTCTGTGTTCTGTTGTGTCCCTGATTGGGATTTTCAAATGTACTAAGTTTTGTGGTGTCCTTCTGTGTAACAAGACAAAAAAAAACCAACAACAAAAAACAAACTATGTAGGTACGTGTCGCCGCACGTATTATTGCGGTTACAAATTGCTTTAGTGTGCCCACATTTTTGATTGAGATAAAGCGAATTATTTCAAATGCTACGAATGTCGACGTGACGAAATTTAAACGTTTTTATGACAGCTACAACTTTATTGAGTTGGAAATACTGCGATGAGTGTGTCAATATCGTAGCAGGTTACTTTAAAGTTTAAACTTAAATTTTATATTAAAAAAATAATTCAAGTTAGGCTCTGGAATTATGATCTTTTCCGGAGCCTAGAGAGATTTCTATATAAAGATGATAGTATTTAATAGAAAATCCCAGTGGTCAAAAGACGGTGTCTGCAGGTTTGTCAGTATGCCACTTTAGGAGTTCGGATACCTTCCCTCCCCGCTTCCAACCTTTACTTCTTTTTTATATGAAACGGGACAAATAAACAGGCCTATGTCTGTCGCTTCCATGCGTATGCCTGCTGGCAGGAAATATTGCGTAGAAAATCCATTGACACCACCCTAACTCCCTTCTAGCGCAGGCATACCGGCATGCCTCCACTAGAAGCGAGGATGGAATGTGCAATTGCTTCCCATAGCAGGCGTGCAGGCTTGTCTCTCGCGGATAGGCCTTGCGAAATTGACTACTGGGATGTGTAAACTTACACTCTGATATTGCTTCCGAATTGTCTGTAAAAGGTCCATATCGATGAACAAGATTTTAACCACATTCGAAGCTTCAATCTAACACCATAATCCTATTAAATATTAAAGGTCAAACGGCACTTTCACACTCTCAACCATATCTAATTATGTCAAACCTCTTCACTGATTGAATGATTGCAAAGATTCAATGAAAGGATACTTGGCGAAATTCACTGGAATAAATTCAATAGCGAACGGCCAGCACAAATCTAAAATATATAGTTCCCTATGTCTGCAAATTAGTGGACAAAAAAAAGTTGCTTACTTACATGAATTACTTTTAACTGATATTCATTTCACAAATAATTTTGTACAATTTTTTGTACCTCTTTCCAACGAAATGCGATGCGGCCACTATGTAATTGCACTAACAAATTCCCATTTGTGGCGAATTTCTTGAGAAATTCAGCTCACACAACATCCGCTCTTTGCTGCCTCAGCTACCACTCTTTGCCGTCACAACAGCCGCCACTGATGTCGCAGCATCTACTTTCTGATGTCGCAACATCTACTCTCTGTTGTCACAACACCCAACTATAAAACTAATGTTATTATATTGGTATCAATTCTAACAGCTGATATTGCGAGGTCAGAAAGTGATGCTGTGACAACAGAGAGCGGACGCGGGCAATAGCAGAAAGCTGATGATGTATCAACCGAACGCATATGCTGCAACGGCTGAAAGTAGATGTTCCTAACATTCACAAATCTGTTGGCACAACCGATTTCGTTATCTGGGTAACCAGTAACAATACTTCAAAAGCCAAAATGCACACAGCAAATTTTAGCTTTGTGATCTGTCAAACAATTCTGCTCTTATGATATTTTAAATCCCAAGAAACATAGTGGAATTAAGCTTAGTATGAAATTAAAGTTCTGTGAGTTCACTGGGGGTACTGAAAGGTGAGGATAGACATGTGGACAGACAGACAAATGTATGAAAAAATCAGAGGTATGTTCACAAAATCAGATTTATAGGAAAAACTATTGATCGTAGAGAAATAAACGTTAACAGGTATTTTGTAGAGAAATTTTCAAGGAACAAAACTGCATCATTCATAAAGAAAACTAAAACAAAGTTTTTGAAATAATCATGCTTAATTTCACAAATAAAATAAATTTGTTTGGCTTTGATAATAAACTGACCTATTATGTTGATCAGATTTTGGAATTTTACACCGTGGTTTTTGTTATAGGAGTACTTTTTAAAACCGCTCAAGGTTAGCCTTCCAAAAGTAGTAGTTCAGCAGTAAGACACAAACCGTAAAAACTCTTTTGTTTCCATTTATTCGCACACTTCACCCCAAACTTCTTACAGGGTAATTTGCGGTCCCTTCTCCCAAATTTTTTTTCGTTTCTCGAACAGAGGAAGTGATTGGCGTTCGTTTCTTTTCTCGTTCAAGAGCACCCTGTATAAGATACTTATTTTATACCAAAAAAAGATAGCCAGAAGGTATCAGTTTCTGTGGGACACTAGTTTGAAAAATTATTGTCAAAGAGTTACCAATTTCTTTGTTAACGTATCTTGTTTGTGAATTCTTGAATTTTAAATTGTATTTTTATACAATTTTCCATTGGAAATTAGCATACTGAGAAAAACCAGCTGAACATCAAATATTTGAACTCATTTCATGCTTGTTTATTCGATCAATAAAACTTTGTGACAAGTAACAGCACGTTTTCATATACGTACTAAAGGATGATTGAAAAATTGCCAAGAAAAAAGAAAACTTTAATGAGATGCAAAAAATTGGTACACACAAAATGTGCCATCAACCCGAAGGTTAGTAGGCAATTGCTATTTGTTTGGGCTCTTTATTTCATATGCTCTCTCTCTCTCTGTGTGTGTGTTTTTTCAATTGTCTCATATGCTAATTCAAGTTAGTACTTAAACCATTTGTTGATCCCCTGCACTAATCTTGCCTAGAATAAAACAAACGGTGTCCTTCAATAGATATGCCATAAATATTCCACTTGAATTGTTGTGTTTACAAACAATACAAGCTCTTACATAGACATATGGAGAGACAGACAGACAGGCACACTCTCTGCTAATATGCAAATGTGTAAACAAATAAACAAAGCAAAGGAAGAGGAAGATGAACAACAAACTGCGACGCATAAGTGTAAACTAGACCTTTGTACAAACACACAAACACATACTCATGTTGTCGGATACTAGTTGTTGTTGCTGTTGTAATTTATTATGAATATCAACATGGTAGTCTCAGTACTAAAGCCAGTAGACTGACGCAATTTAATTGCCCAAAAGTACTTTAGTTAGATAGTCTCTCTCATAAGCTTGGTGGATTTACAGACAGCGAGGTCATAGGTGAAATACTTTGAGTTTTCGTTTTAGTTTTAGTTTATTTGTTGAGTGGATTAAGCCTTAATACGTAAATAAACTCCGGGGACTTCAAGGACTTGTGCGTGGCTGTGTATTTAGATTCAAGTGCTTTTGATAATTGAAAGGATATGAATAGCTTATCAAGGAATGAATAATAACTTTAAATATAAGTCCACAAAAGCCCTTTCAAACCTTTTGACATTCTGACCTTAATTTTTGGTTTTGTTTTATGGCCGCAATTTGCATATCCTTTCGCACACTTATCAAATAATTGGATTTAAATGTTGAAGGGCGCCACCTTGTGACAGCAGCAAATATAATTTCCCACCGTTTCAGCGATTAATGTGCATGTGTCCTTTTTATTATAATCTTTTTTTTTTTTGCATTACGCAAACGGTTTTTTATCACAGCAATCGAATCAAGGGTTGCCGCCGCGACTATAAAATTTAATGTGAAAATAATCAAAGTATGCAAATCGAGCCTAAGTCTGACATTCAATGCCACAACACGTATGCAAAGTTGGGGAAAAAATAATAAAAAGGTTGTGATAAAAGGATTTGTATATAAGCAAAGTCATTTCAAAGTAAACTGTCACATGAGAAAAAAACGCCAACATATGCAATTGTTGGCAAAAGTGCTTTTGAAAAGTAATAATTGATAAGGGAAAACCTTTTAGGGAAAGGTTATGCAAAATTGCAAAATTTCCTTATTAATAATTTAGTTACAAATTTTCCACACACAAAAGGGTTTTCTGCTGTTACATACTCTTGACATATTCACTAAATTTTCCAAAAATGTTGTTAACCTCTAAGTGAAATTGTTTGTTATAACTTGACTTGGATTCTAACACAAAACAAATGAATTGTAAAATAAGCGGAATATGAATTGTCATACTTGTGTGGAGAATTTGTGGTGCTCTTATCACATTTTTAGGACAACTCTTGAGTTTATATAAAATGTATAAGTAGAGTTTTTCTATTTCATTGCTGTAGTAATAATTTTGTTACCCCAAAAGAGATTTTTTAGTAAGCAAAAAGGTATGGAAAAAATTTTAATTTATAATGTATTAAAAATGTTGTACTGGTTGCAAAGTCTAGGGCGGGGGAGTCTGCCCCACTCTAGTACTGAGCTGTTGTCTAAAAGAGGAACGTTTGAATAGCGCCATCCCCCCTGGCTTTTTTTAATATTCATAAAGGGTAGGTCTTCCTGTAGCAACCAGAAGACCAAGGAAGTGGACCATGGCAGGAGATTTTTGAAATTTTATATTTTTCTAGGAAGGGGGCCTGACAGTTATTATAATTCAGGCGGAATGGTTACAGATGTTCGAGTCTGATTTCGGATTTTTCCAAAATTGAAGTAGAAGCTCAAAATATATTCTGCTTGCTGGGCTTTTATAGTTGCATTGTTCAACTTTTCTCCCAAAAACTGAAAAGAAAAAATTTCACCAAAGTTCTAGAGAAATTCACAGATATGGTAACACTGTTGGAAGCGCCACCTATGGGACACAATTGGCAGATGCACAACCGCAGCCAAGTTAATTGTTTATCATATAGTATTTGCTATGATAATAAAGTTTCTGCAAGAATTTCAGAGAAAACGCAGTTTTTCTAACTTGTGAGCGTGTCAAAACCAATCCTAGAACACGACTCACGACCCATAGAACACATATATAAATTTTGGTGAGAATCTATGCGGTAGTTTTAGCGTCTACTGGTCCCAAACATACACGTCTTTTTTATATATATAGATAGATGAAAGGTTCCAGGCAGTTCATAATATGGACGCAGCAGTACGAGTTAGGAAAAGGACTCAAGGGAGGTCAAGCGGGTATATATACGTACGAAGTCACGTGCATTTTACTACTAAAATATATATTTCGTTTCACCGTTCCAAAGCATTACTCTGCCCTATTCTACACATACCTACTTCACTTCATAGTTTCATTTGGTGTGTTGTAATTTTAAAGGCAAACTTTGGCGGGAATAGGTATCTATGTTCGTGCTATTTTAGTGCCTTCCGTTCAGGTTGAAGTGCGCAACAACACAACAACAAATCAAATAAAAAAATTTGTTCTGCATTTTTAATGTCTTATTTTTTTACAGATTTTGAAATGGATTTTTTTTTCTTTTTTCCTTTTTCAAAACAACAATAAAACCACCTTAAAAACTTTAAGCATAACACATAAAACCCAAAAAGCTGCCATATAGTTGCACTTTAACAATGCATAATTTTTGTTTTGCAACTTTGACTTCCGTTTACTGCTACCAGTACGTGGGGTCAAGCGAAAAAGGTGCAGACAATGCTCTGTTACTGTTTATTTCTTCAAAACAAATTGTAAATTGTTGTGACACACTAAAACCGTACAGAGCCTCATATAATTTGGTCACGTTTCATTCCATATTTTTTTTTTTGTATCTGTTATGTTTGGTAATGTTCCATTGCTGCGAAATGGCAAATGTGATAATAGCGCTCAATTGGAACAAATGTGCTACGTTTTCTAGTTACAGCTTGACAAGGTTTTTCTTGACTACTTTGTTTAATCTTTTGCATAATATGAAATTATGTATTTTGCCTAGCAATAGATACTAAAAATGCATTGAAAGGTACAAAGGAACAGCTCATTTCGTCTTGGTTCTGACTGGATTTTCTATTATAAAATTTAATGATGCGGAAGCTTTTTTATAACTGAAATTTTGAAATTATACGTTCTTCTTCGTTGCCGTTGTTAATGAGTTCAATAAATTCTATGAGAGCTTTGGCAGAAAATAAGATTAGAAAAGTGTTTTTGTATTTGTGAATAAGGAATATTTAAAATTAATGGAAGAAAAAAGATTTCTTAGCATTTTCCTGCTGTCGAAAAATTCTTCTTCAAAATTCTTACCAATTTTTTAAAATCATATACAAAAATCTAAGCAGCTCAATGATTTGGCAAACACACATAGCCCCATTAAAAAGAGAACTAAATATTCCATCAGATTGATGTCATGGAAAATTCCTACTCATACATATTTCATCATATCAAATGGCAACCAAAAAAAGGATTCCAACGCAAAGCGAACACATTTTTTCGTGAACACAAATGCCAGCCAGATACGAACTACTTACTGCCACAATCCACTTGAAAAGTCATTGACTATTCTAATAACGAGACGATTTAGATGCCAGAAAAGCAAAAAAACGCAACAAGGCATTTCGTATATTTCATAAAAGATATAAGATATCTAATATTTTTTATGGAGCGTGACATTTCGCACAAGCTGCAGTTTTTATGTGTCAAAAAAATATCCAAAAAAAAAAAAAAGGGAAGAAACCTAACTAAACTGCCATTCCAGCACAACCGCATTGGCTGAGAGCCAACATGCAATACTTCTTAAACCGATTTCATTTGGCGGTTATAAGTAAAAATACCCTTCCGCTCTCCTGCTTTTGTCTGACTTAAGCGTGAACTAAAATGTGCTCATTATAAGCGAAAATGTTGCCAAGTAAGATGCGCAAATTTATTGCGGTTGACGGAATTATCTTTTGGCCAAGCTTAAAAAATACAAAATTGTTGCCGCACATTGCAGAATTCTATTGTGTGTGGTGATTGTGTGTCCACAGGACAGCTGGCTTGGGACATATTCTTACCAAAATAATGACCAAAAAATTAAAAATAAATGCGGAAGCTCTCGACTTAAAGGTGAAGCCTAAAACTTTAAGCTTCACAAATATTTCATTCCTAATACCAAAATCCTTTAAGCACACTCACCACACACAAAAACTCACAGTCAGCGCTCTGCCTCGCAGTGCATTAAATAACCTTTGAGTATTTGTGTTTTCTAATTTCGTTTTGGCGAGGGAAGCAGTAGTCATGCCTAATGTGTCCTCATTTTCATGTCAGTTTACCCAACTGCCATTTTCTGTTGATTTTTGTTTTTAATTTTTTTTCCTCCCCCCCCCACTTTATGCTGATAAATTGCAACAAAAATGTCAGCTTAGTTGGCGAAGGAGCGTATCCTTCCTCACACACATCCACATTTATACATTTTTTTACATGTACAAACACACGCCGCTGTTCCAGTTCATCCTTCTGCCGGTATTCTGATATGTTCTGTATGCCTGGTCCCATCTCGATCTACCGATAGCCTCCGGTTATTTGCTTAGCTTAACAAAACGTATTAAGCTGTTCTGCTGATGGCTTTCAGCTTCGCTCTTTACCGTCATACGCCGTCGTTGTATGTATTTCGTGTATATTCTTTTTCGGAATTTCCTGTGCTGTTTGCGTTGCTGATTCTCCCCTTTAGCCTTGCCTGACTGGGTCACATTCCATGCCGCTTGCACCGGATTTTGTCGATTGCAAACGTTATGATACGAGGTTTCCTATTAGTGCTCCCCTTTCTTGTAGTGAGAGCATTTCCTTTTGCCGCACTTTTTTTGTTCGTGTAATCTTCCGTTGATATGTGTTTGGGGTCATGTGCATTTTTTTTCGTTGGTACATTTTTAATTTAAGTTTAATCAAGAGGAAAATTACGCTGTAAATTGATTTAATTTATTAGTTCAGTTGTTAGAACTTCTTTTACTCAGTTTAATTAGGAAAATAATAGAGATTGGTTAGTATAGCGAAATCAATAGATAGACGATAGGGAAGGCCATATTTTGCAAGTTATAAAGTCAAAGGCCAAAGCTTGAATGCTTCAATTTTAGTCGAACTTTTTCCTTGTTTGGATTCTCTAGAGACTCAACCAATCGCTTCACAATCACTTTCATTGGCCTTCATTGTGGCCTTCAGGCTTCCAATTTGCCCACTACTTTGAGGGATTCAGGAGAAATTACAGCCAGGATTGTGGCAATAAATTCTTGAAAGGCATAAATAGCCAACCAATAAGTGTTCAAAGCGAAAATGTATGCAGTCCAAGTATGGGAAAGAGATTATCTCTAATGAAGCCTATGACAGCACATCTCCATATCTTATCAGATAGTCAAGCTGTACTTAAGGCTATGCAAGAGTGTGAATCAAAAGGGCTTTAGTAAACTGAAAAGTTTTCCAGCTTTCACATTCTCTTTTGAAATTTCAAACAGACTTTTTTTTAGGCAATCAACGGAAACCAACCACAAAATGTTTCGCTTTAACTCTCGAAAATATACTCAAAGTAGTTGTAGGCATGTGGCTCTACAAACTTACGTGATTGCATCGGTGATGTTCCTTGACTGCGTCAAAGCCCTACATTCACTAGGTTATAAGTTCTACCTTGGAACTTAGTTGAGTAATAGTTTTTTAAGGTAAAGGCGAACAGATTGCTTGAATGACAAATACAGAAAAGTGATTAAATTCAGAAAAAATACCTATGATCTATTAAGGCTGCATGAGGCACTTTGTCATCATTTCTATGCATTTACCTGCAGATCCGATCGGACATCAAGGAAGGCACACCATCTATTTTTTTCTCATTTCCTTCACTTAATCTCGTTTGATTTGTTTAAGATCACTGACAGTGTCTTGAAAAATTTCTTGCCGAACAACAGTTGATTTCGCACCTATTTAACAGGGTCGGATTAGTGTTAAGGGAGCATTTGACAAGCCAAATATTTGGCTAAAGATTGTACAAATATTTTAGCTAAGGTTTAATGGTCATTTGTAGCAAATATTTGTTTAAAAAGGTATTTGGTTGTACTGTCGGTATAATTTTTACTTCGCCTAAGTCTGTTGACAAATTAACAAATAAATCCAGACAATTGATCCAACTATTTTTATTCATAAGTAGTTACTATTATTTTCTCTAAATCATTCAATTTTTCATATCATATATTGTTGTATATTCTTTTTTTTTATTCTGATTTTCTGCTTGACTTAAATTTTTCTACTTCTACCTATTCAATTCCACTGAGTCTGATCATTATTCTAATTTCAAATATTTTTATATTTTCCTCTAATCATTCGTATTATTTGCTAAGCACAATATATAGGAATCACTTACTTATGTTACTAAGATATTAAAAGCATTTGCTCTTAGAGAAATTTGCATATAAGTTTAGAGTCAAAAAAGCACAAAGATTTGTAACAATTCCATTTGAAGTAAAATTTTTCAACCAAAAATTAACACAAATCTTTGTCATTTTGAAATATTTAAAAGTGTTTCTTGCATATATCACCTTAGTTTTAAATAACTAAAAACCAATCTTTATAGAAAAAAAAAACCTTACAATGACTTTACTTACTTAGAAACTTTTTGTCTTCTTTTTCCCTCCCTCTATGATTTTTCTGATATATTTTGCAACTTCCTTAACTAATAATGCAAACACGTTTACGTATGGTCACTTATAAAAAAAAAACGAAAAAAAAATATATATCAAAATCAACAATGCACGTGTGTGAAATTTTCCTGCAATTCTTAAAAAAAAAATTTCCTTTCGAATTGAATTAAATAAAAATTTAAAAATTAAAAACAAAATTTAAATAAAAACCATTTTTAAATAAAAATTCTCAAAATTTAAATAATAAAAAAAAACCACACACTACAACAACAAAATACACACTTCAATCTGCTATGAAAACCACAACTGCTATCAACAACTACAACAACAACCATGTCTACACTGTGTGTGTCTGCTTCACAATTACATTGTAAAATTTGTCAAAAAAAAAATGCAATCAAAAATTACCATACAACAAAAACACAAACATTTTAAAGGAGGGTATCGAAGTAAGTACATCTTTTGAGTTGTGTCAAATGTTCTTCTTCTTTATTTCTTTCGAAAAAACCTAAACTTTGTGTTGAATTTACCAAAAAAAAAAAAACCATAATTATGTTGTTGATTTAACCATAAAATATGAAAATTCGTTGTCAAAAAAATAATAAAAATTCACAATTAACATATTTTTGTTGTCCAAGTTAATCCAAAAAAAAATTTAAAAAAAAAAAAAAAAAAATCGTTGTTAATTTTTTTTTGAAATTAAAATCTGTTGTAAACTTGTTGTGTTCCTTTTATCCCGTTGAGTTTGGTTGTATTTAACATTTAAACTGAAAATAAAAAAAAATTGTTTATTTTACAATTTACTCTTTTTTATAATTCCTTTGAATGACAAAACGTACTTACTACTTTCTATGAGTGTGTGTGTGCGTATGCGCGTGTGTTCGCCTGGAAAATTTTCAATTTACAAACAAATGAATTGAAAATCCAATTTCAATTTATTTCCAAAGACACACTAAAACTATAAAATTAACATCAAAAATAATTAAACTAAATAAATTAAATTTGCCAAAATAAAAAATTGTAAATATTTGTAAATAAATAATCCCTTGCACCACGGCACTGATGTCTTTTTGCACGTTCTCTTTTGCATGTAGAATGTTGAAATGATTTTTGTTATGTTCCTTTCGAATTGCATGATAGTTACATACATATGTATATAACAGTTGAATTTATAAATAACAAATATGTATATAGGAAATTTTATTTTAAAAAAATAATATATTTTTTATTACAAAAAATTGCATATATACTGATTCAATTAACTAAAAACTCAAACACATTAGGTGCATTCGTAGACGCAACTGTTCAATGAACTGCTCAGGAAGCTTTGAGAGCCGAAAAAATTTTTTATGAAAATGACAGCAGTTCAACATGTTGTTCATTTGCGTCTATGAAACGCTCTCATTAACGTACAAATCATACAATACATAAGGATGAGTCTTCCTCTTCGCTTTTTCAAACAAAATATGTGGTGACTAAGAAAAACAGTCTAGTGGCGATTCAATTTATTCAATTCTGCGATCTTTCATCGAATATTCCAAAAAAAACCAAAAGACATTTAAACGTACATTAAGTAATCTACTATAGACACTTTCAAAGAATGATATAAATCATCTCTTCAGTAATGACCCTGTGGCTCTTGTAAATGCTTGAATAAGTATGCAGTCTCGAATAAATATTTAATCACTATACCCACGCTAGCAATATGAAGTGACTGAAATAAAAACCCATAATCACAGTTAGGGTACTGCCCATTTACCACCCATCATCAAATCAAAAATATCACCGATATTCCTTGAATGGGGTCCGAGTGAAAGAGCTTTGTAGACAATCCTCTGCCCCATCATCACCAAAAACCATGTACAAAATTTCAACGACATCGGCGAAACAGTGCATGAATTATAGATTCTTAAAATAATTTTTGACACGCCCATCTCGAACGCCCGCAGTTTATGAAAACGCATATAGCCGATGTCAATGAAATTACTAACATTTGCATATGTGTGTCATTGAAATAGGTTAAGTATTTCTTGGGAACATACACATAAATCGACATACTCACAAAGAGTTTTATATGATAGTAAAGATGACCTAAATCCCGAGAGATAATAAAGAAATGTGTCAATTGCACTCTAAGAAATTCGTTTGCGATTAACGAAATTCTTTTCCAATAAGTAACTGCTTTATTTGAAGCCCCCCGTTTTTTCTATGTGAATTCTAAGCCTAAGGTCCGGTCAAGCGGAAATCTGTTCGGCTTATATGATTTGGTTGCTGCCTGAGTGACAATTTTCTCAATTCAGTTCAAACGATTGGCTTTCTTAATGTTAAGTTTTTTTGGTATTTTTTCAGCTAGCAGCATGTATGAAAAACTTCCCCGTTGAGTGATTGGTAGCAGCTAACTACCAACTATTGAGAAAACGTTCCTAAAGACAGACTTTGGAATTATTTTGTCCATTCACGAATCGCAATAAATTTGTTATGAAAATATTACTATGGATGAACTTGTATTTTACTGTTACTTTTCAACTACTGAAAAATAGTCATCCCAGTATGCCTTTAAAATCTTTAAAATATCCACTCAAAAGTATTTAAACAGAACAAATAAATGGTATGTTTGTTAATTTTTGCTATTTTTAAATTATGTGCAGACAATAAAAATACTCTTGAAATTTTTATTGCGACTAACGTAATATACCCCTTGAAAATGTGATGAACTTTATACACAAGCCGAAGCATGGGAAAATATTCCATTCAGTATGTGGGCTATGTGGCACATTATCCGCTGCAGAGTAGATAATAAAATGAAAAGAGAAAGCCAAAAAGAGAATAAAATAAAGTATGAAAACGACTCCTCGTATCAAATGCTTTAACTGCTTCGTACGTTAAAGCATCTTAAATTTAATGACTTCTATTATAAAACCATAATATTTTGGTAAAGAGAAAAATTAATGTCGTTTTAAAGGGTATCAACTAGTGGGCAGTGGCAAGCGATAAAAGTTATATTTTATTGCTATTTGATGGGCTAGATTGTATGTTTGAACAGAGCTTATGTGGGTTAGAAATATCGATTAGTTTAGACATTTTTTTTTAAATGTACAGAGAGTCCAAGAAGAAATTACGCACATCATGGCGTATACGCAATTACCAAGAAATAAGCACATTTGAGCCTTGCCATGACAATCAAATTAATTTCATTGAAATATTACTTACATACATGGAAGTTCCCAAAATGACATCAATACATCTTCCCAACATTTCATCTCATCACATCACAAATACGAACCAAAGCACAGCGGGAAAAATTTAATCAATGCCACTTCCACCCCAGAAAAAAAAGTAATGAAAAAAAGTAAACAAAATTAATTACAATTATAACCAAGTCTCGTTAACAATAAATTCTCGTTGTAGCCATGCTGTTGCCTTGACTCGTTCATTCTCCAACGCCTACGGCATTCTAATTACTAAATTATGCAGGACGTACGTATAAGGTACACTCACATGTACAAGCGGACTCATGTATTTCCCTCGCATTTGCCTTTAAGCACCTTTTCAAATTTGGTTTGAGTATCAAGAGTCACACGTATGTTGCGGAACACTCAACATAACTGACATATCATTTTAGCCAATGCCATCAGGCATTGTGTGCTCGCTAGCTCGGCTCATACACGTCCACCTTCTATAGTAATTAGTAGCAATTCATGTTGATTTGTTACGATTTCGATTGATTCGCCCGTAGATTCGGTTGAAAGCTGCTTAATCGAAATCAGCTTAAGTACACATACAGACACACACACACACACACACAGCGCCTGAAAGTATGCTAAGGCATTTAGGGCCGTGTACGTGAGAAAGTGGGGAAAAGCCTGCTGGTATTGAACGCGTGAGGCTTATAAATTTCCATTCAAGAGCACTTTAGTTTTCAAGTAGATCATAGGTTAATGCTAATTGGACGCTCAGTCTCAGTCTCTTGTTCTGCTAATGATATAAATAATATAATACCTTCGTGTGATGGCCCTAATGGTGATGCTTGCATATTTTAGCCAATGTCTTTGGGTAATAAGACAAGATTAAATTAAATTTATAAAAATTGACTTTAATAAATCGAATGAAAAAATTTCCTTGAAACGGAAGTACATAGGGCGGAACTGAACATTTTTTCCATGTCAATAAATAATTCCGCAAACACAAATTTGACATTTCACCAAAACATTTTGCAATATCACAATGGAAGGCTGGTTTGTTTCACTAGCTCAAATTAATAAACAATATAAAGTATTTATATTTATGTAACTCATTTTTGTGTACTACGCCTTTAACAAGAAACCCACTAGAGCAGAATGTGCTCCTTTAGGCAATTCATTAAATCAATTTCCCACTTTCCAATTAAACATTTTAACGCAAAATGAGTCACAAAATCACATTCAATAAAAAATATAAACGCCCGCAGCAGTTATCCAAGTGCACAAAATATATGTGCGTAACTTTCAAGAACTTTTACTTGGTCTCAATTAAATATGCAAATATAAAGTAAATTATTCATTTGTCCGTTCGTCAAGGAAATTCAATATTTTTTTTGTAGGAAAATAAAAAAATGTTAAACCTTCCTTTCTCACTTTATTCTTATCTTTTCTTTTCTTAATTAAAAATGTTAATTTGGCTAATCATAATTATATAATTTATTATAATTTCACATTTCAAACTGTTAATAATGTGAATTATGTAAGTCGAAACAGCTGTGAGATTCTTCATATGCATTAAAAAACAACAGAATTCTTACTTTTCCTTTTAATGGAAACCAATTAATTCTCCCTCCCTACGAATATTAATAATAATAAGATTATCCATTAAATGTCCGTCCGTTCGTCATCCATGAAAACGCAAGTCGTGTGAAAATCCTTGTCGTGTGAAAATCCTTGAATTATACAATAGCAGTGGGAGATTAACTACAGTTTTTTCGTATACAATTGTTTTTGTTCATATGAATTCTCTCACTGGCTCCATTAACAGCTGACAATGCTATCAATTCTCCAAACAAGCAACAGCATAACAGGAAAAAAAAGTGCGACAACAGACATTGTGGCGTATTAGTAATATTTTTTTGTATCCATGCCTGTTTGGTCTGTTGCCTTCCTCACCCTAACCTCACAACATAAAGTTACTTTATCGATTTGACTTGGTTCAATTTTGTATTCTTTGTTTTTTTTTTTATCAACTGCTTCGAAACTTTTTGGTAGTCACATAAGGCAAGCGGGTCTGCTGCTAGAAGAACACAAAAAAAAGGGACACATATGCCTGTAATTGTTATGCCGTTACGTAAAAAGGGAATGTGTGCTTCTCTATAGTGTCAACTGAAAATGAATTATTTACACCAGTTTTATGGTTTGAAATTTTCAAGGGTAGTAAATTCAGTTACTCAATGGGGCTACTGTGTTGAATATTTGTGTGTTAGTATAAGTGGGTGGATAAAATGTTATATTATTTTTCGGTCGCTTCTGTTGAAACTATATACATTTTTTTTTTTTGGTAGCTGCTTTGATAGTCAAATATTATGTGTTGCCTCCTGTTATGGTTTGGCTGCTGATAGCGACGACAGCAATTATTTTGTTGAAAGATTTATTATGGGAATTAGGAAGACATGAAATTATTTGTTGGGTAAGATTAACAGGCAATGTGTTGTATTTTCTGTTTAATTAATCAGAATTTTTGTTTTATTAAATTGAAAAATAATTTTTAACATTTCTTTAACCCAACAAGTTACTGTTAAAGACTGAATATGATTTACAATTTATATTACTCAAAGGTTGCGTATACGCCCTGAAGCACGGATTACCTTTCAAGTGTTGAAGTGTGGATTATTTTTAAATGCACACTCAAATTTCACTCTAATTACATGCCACTGTGCATTTGTAATTAAAATTTCTTCTCTTCTTTTATATTACATTTTTTTATAAATATGAAACTGCCACTTAACACGCTCTGTCTCAATTCCACCTCCACAATCTGTAACGCTTGGTTCACTCTCGTCCTTAAATAAGCAAAAGTACCTAATATTTAAGCCAACGGCCAAAAGTCATAGGAACTTTTGAATCTTATTTACTCTTCCAAAACCACCACCCAAAAAATAAAAAGCAAAAGCCAAACTTATGCACATTCTAAATTAAAGTTAAGAAATGATTCTCCAAAAAAAAAACAAAAACAAACGAAATATGTATCAACCGCTCCCATGCAAATACAAATAAACAAAAGTCAGAGGACATTTACACTTACACTTACACAGACACTTAAACTTGTACACTCACACCACTTCATAAGCTGACATTCAGAAATTCCTTAAGTAATTTTAAATGATATTCTTTTTATTTTTCTTTTATTATTTGTTCGAAATGAAATGCATAAGAACATTTATCTAAAAAAAAAAGAAAAGAAGAAAAAACCGAAAAGTAAACTGAAATGAAAGTGAAGCAACTGTCTCTTCTGATACTCATTACTTATTTCTTCTTTCCTTGTCATCTTTTAGGGTGCTGCCAAGTTAACAAAGGAAGACATTGAAAAAGTTTTCTCGCTGTACGACCGGGTAAGTTACTTCATTTTTTTCGTATTTTTTGTTTCCGTATCCTTTGAATTCATTTGTTGCTTCGTCTGTGGTGGAATTCTTGTGTTTGAATTTTCCTTCCTTATTTATTTATTTTATTACGGTTTTCCGCATTAAAGTCGTTGATTTTTGCTACTCAGTCTTAGATGGAAATTAGATGGAAATAGGTGTTAGCTATATTTTTTTTATTTAAAAATTCTTTTTTTCAGTTTGGGAAAGTAAAATAAATAAAGTTTTCATCTTTAGTTTGTGAAAATTGGTTGACAAATATAAACATTTTACTTAGCATATCTTCAGGCAAACTTAACTCTAACAAATGGCAATTATTCCAAGACATTACAATAAATAGCAGAAAAGCACTTAACCATCATCATCGTCACTGTATGCGATGATTTGTATTTTCGAATTTCACTTTTATTCTTCCACTCTTACTTTTCCCTTTCACTTGGCCATTCGTTGGCTTACATTGCAAAAAAGTGCCCTTAAAGTATGCTATGTTCCGTAGTCTTTCAACCATTTAATTCAATCAATTCAATAAAGCTGGAGCAGTTCCAGCAAGGCATATAATTCTGTAAGGCTTTTACACTTAGTCTTGGGTCAGTGTGTGTCTGGTAGAAGGTGAGGTTAAGTGAAGTGGAGTGGAGGGGCATTCACAATTTATTTACTACTCAACTTAAGCTTTATTTATTTATGCTAGGTTCTCTTTTTATTATATATATTTTTTTTGTATATTTTTTGTATCTTTTCTCGTCTTAACGGCACTAAAGCGATTTCCACATTTGTTTATTTTTGTTCTTCGTTTTTTCTGTATATTTTTATGCAATGCAGGACAACAGTGGCACAATTGAAAACGAGGAATTGAAAGGATTTCTCAAGGATTTGTTGGAGTTGGTGAAGAAGGTGTGTATGATATATTTCAAATAATACCTTAGCATAGTTTTAGGTGCATTGAAACTATTTTTACTTACTTTTGTTTATGCCTTCCCAGGATGACTATGATGCTTCAGATCTGAGCGCCTTCGAGGAGACCATCTTACGCGGCGTGGGCTACGACAAGGATGGCAAAATCTCACGCAAGGAACTGACCATGATTCTGTTAACATTGGCCAAGATGCCCCCAGAGGATGAGCAATAAGTTATCATGTAAAAATTTAATTGATTGGAAAATACATAAAAAAAAATTGGTTAAAGAAAAACTTTTTGGAGTTTTTTTTTCTAAGAGAAATTCAAAACAATAATTAAAATTTAACAGAAAAAAATTTTAAAACCAAAAAAAAAAATTTGACAATTTACCAATAACGCATAACTAACAAAAATATATATCGAATATGGAAATGAATTACTTTAGAGCTGCTGAAATTTAATAAAAAAAAAATAAATAAATTTTCATAGACAGTGGCATAAAAAAATAAAAACTAAAAACATTTTGCAACCGAAATAAATAAATTTTGAAAAAATCAAATACAAAAAAAGTTTATTAACTACACTTTATAAATCCAAAAAGCAAAAAAAAATGTTGTTTCTTGCTGTAAGTAAATATATAATGAACAATTTGAAAAAATGCTAAAATTTATAGACATGTTAAGCTTCTAAAAACTCTATCCAAGTCCTATAATCATTCAAAAAACCTACTTCAACCTAATAAACTAAAAAACATTTTGCTAAAAATTTCCAAAATCTACCCGAAAAAAATTCAATTTTATTCAAATATTATTAATACTTACTGTTTAATCAGTGGTCATTACTTTGTAATTACCTACTAATTGTTTAAGAAAACAATGCATTGAGAAATAAAAAATTCAACTCAAATTGAAAATGAAAATAAAGTAATTTAATGTAATGTAATGCAATGCAATGTAATGATTACTTCAATATGTAATGATTACCTTTGGTAATAAAGAAAAATTATTTCTGTCTTTTTGTGATTACCAACCTTTGAACTGCATTCAGATCTAATTGAAGTAATTAAAAGTAATGAGTACTTGAATGTGTAATTATTGTTTCAGTAATTTAAAGTAATTTTAAATTATATTGACTTAATATAAAATACTGATTACTTGCTTATGTAATGATTGTCTTCATTTTATTACTATAATTACTTTTGTTTCCAAGCAATCAAACCATTTAATTACTCAATTTATTCAAGAATAAAATATACTTTGAATTGGTGTGATTGGCAAATGGGATTAGGTCTATGGCAGAAATTATTTTATATTGTGTGCTTGCCATCAGATATAGGTACGAAATATTACTCATTACATCCGTTTTCGAGTATTCATACTTTCCATTACATTCAATTCCTAGTAATCATTATTAACACTTTACATTTTCAGACATCTTCAAATATATCAATTACCAGTCATTACTTTTGATTTCAAGTAGTTATTATTTATTACTTCGAAAAGATCTTTTAACTACTTAACTACTTTCTTTCAATTTCAAACTATTTCTAAGTACTTGAAGCAATTAATATGTTGTCGTAATCATTACAGTCAGTAACTAATACATTACAATAACCAATTTAACTAAAGAATTGTTGTTCATTCTATTTGATTTCAATCACCATCAAGCAATTACAAAGTAATGATCATTTAAAAATTACCTTAATTTAAAACTATATACTTAGATATAAAGTGAAATAAAAAGAATTACATAAACGAATACCAGCCAGAAATTATGCATTGAAAACATCGATTTTATTAAAAGAGTAAAATTTGTTCGTAATATTAAATTTTCTAAAGTTAATTTTTACAGGAATTTTTAGACCGAAAGGAACATTTTTCCAAATAAGTAGCAAACATTTTTTATATACATGAATGTATAATTGTTTTCGAGAAAACTTATTGCTACTATTTTTTGACAATTTTTTTTTATTAAATTTATTTTTTTTTATATAAATGTGTAAGAATAAAAATAGATTTATTTGTATTTATTAGATAAATATTTAATATATTTGATAGGCAGAAAAAGTTGTTTAATGGTTCAACATATAACCAGTTCAATGTAAGGTAGTTCATGAGCCTTGATGAATTCCTCAACCACAATTTTTTCAATATTTTCTTATTTTTTCCCAATTCTAAAATGCGCATAAAATAAAAATTAATTACTTGCTGCTTATGATTGCGCACGCGAGGCAGACACTTCTGTTTCAATTTCGAAAAACACTTAATTCACATTCTCCACTTTCTAATCCAATTGTCCTTGCTGCTTGATACTCGGGCGTACTTAAAATTCACTCAGGCCATTCTCATCATCGCCATTATCACGGCATTCCGCAGAAGATTTCGCCATCTCTCCTTTAATGAGTTCAAACATTGAGTGGCTAAAGCGTATGGAGAACCAAAGAGCACTTCACCTCACACCCACTTGTTTTTCAAAATGGCACAATGTTTAGGATGGCAATCCTTAAAATTAATTCAAGACCATAACTCAAAGCGGAAATTGAGTGAACAGCAATAGTGCGACAAGTGCAATGCCAATAAGAGCGAGAAATGCCCTCAGACGGACGAGTCTGGCGAAGAGGATAAAAATTGAAATTGAATCTCTAAGGATTATCTAAGCATCACTTGGGTAGTGGTTGGGTATGAGAAGGCTATAAAGTGATTTGAGGAATATCTTCGAAGTGGCAGAGCAAAGCCATAAGTGTGGAATATGTAAACAAGGATTTCTTATTTGCGTGGTATTAATTACATTTCTTTGTTATCGAATTTTATTGAAATAAAAAAATCGAGATACAAATTTCATTTTAATCCCAATCACATTCCATAAATCTCATTAAATTCTGAAAATTTTTGATGGATTATATTTGTTCTATGACGAAGTTTTGCTCGGTTGGGAATTTTTCAAATCACTCAAAACTATCACAACACCAAAAACTAAAAATTACACTAGGGACCGTTTTCTCAATGTTCGGTTAAACGGGTGTTGAGAAAATGCCCCTATGTGAGAGAAGGCTACCTTAAAGTAATTCAAATCTTTTTTTTTATTTAATAAGAAAATTATATATTAGAACAATTGGAAATAATATGAGATTTTTACTGAACACACACACACATACAAATTATGTAATTCTATATAAATGTTGAATACCAAATACAAATTCTAAGTGTTGTTTGCTATTACAGAAGGAATATATATTATTAAATGTTAAACACAAAAAAAATATAAAAAATACAAAACACAAACTTAAATCAACAGAAAAAAAAGCCAAAAAGTAAATTTAAAAACAAAAAAAAATTACAGAATATAAAGAAATTTTTCAACTAATTCATTAAAAACTAAATTTTATCGAATGCAACCCTTAAACTTCTAACTAGAAAGGGTGCAACTGTCAACTAGTTCTTCAAACTACTCTCTTATGAAAATATGAAAAAAGATTAACTTTTAATTGGAAAAAAAACCAAAAATTAATAAACTCTAAAAGGTGCTATCGTCTTGAATTTCTTTGTAATATTTTCGGTTTATTTATTTTAAATAAAACTTTATTTATTTAAACCTTAGCTAAAAATGGAAAAAAGTACTTACTTACTAAAAACAAATGCTTTAAAATCTTTGCAAATTGAATCTACAACTTTTCCGCTCAAGTTTAATATATTTTGTTGACATTTATTTCCCTCAAGCTATGAAATCTTTCTAAATCATATCATTAAATTTATTGAAAAAAAACTTTGCTATTTATATTATGAATATTATTATGAAAACAAAAAAATATATATAAATATATATTTAATATAAAGAAAATACTACATATTTTAAATTGGCATCTTTTGCACTACACCTAGCCCTTGCGCCCCCCATAAATTTAATGTATTTTCTCCAAATATGAATTCAAAAGATCTTTTAAACTTTATTATATACGCTAAATATTTGAATATATATGAAAAATAAAATAAAAAAAACAACAAACTTTAAAAAAATACACTCAAGCCAATTTATAAAAAAAAATTAAACACAAACAAAAAATACTTATGAATACCAAAAGGCATTGGGCATTGGGTATGAGCAGAAAATGGATATAAAAGCATTGAAATTTAAAGAAGAAATAACTACCAAAACTCTTAAGAAAACAAAACAAAAAAAACTGCTGAAATTTAACAAAAACAAAAGTATATATAAATCCAATTATAAAACATGATGATTACAGATAAATTTTAAAGAATAACTTTAATAAAGAAATATAAGAAAAACTGAAAATAAAACATTTTTGGAAATTTTAAAGGTAAGTATATTAAAGTACTTTCTCCAGAGGCGTACTTGGGTGTAATAGCTCTCTAGGCACAGTCAAATTTGCCAATTAATGTGGCTAATAACGGTCTCGTGAACACTTACTTATACCCGTGTAAACGAACCTTCGTTGTTCAGGTAGTGTAAACACTGTCGCCACAACGAGTCGTACAGTAAGATTCGTACAGGGGTTCGCGATATGCGATAGTCGATACTTTCATGTCGATTGTATTTCGATACTGCTTGAGTCAAGCATTAAACTTAAGCGAACCTCAAATTAAAGCAAACTATCGATTTCGTTCGGTATCGCCATACGCAAATCGATCGAACAGTGTACCGACAACTCATCATTTCAAAAAATGGTTATGTACCTTTCTAATGAAATTCACTTATTGCTTAAACTTTTTGATTTAAAATATTTTTCAAAACCACTAAAAAAAAGAGTTACTTCACAAAATTAGCTTCGTAGAAAAATAATTTTGAATATGTGCCAATAGATTCCGAAAAATGCATATTTCCAAAAAAAAATTTAATTTTAGTACCACCTTAACTTAAGAGCAAAAGCGACCTCTGTTGTGAAAATAGTTTTGTTTCTTTGACAACATCCAGGGATGCCAAATACAGTTGGCCAATTTCCCTCACATCACACTCTGGAAATTCCCAATTTTGAGAATAATTCTCCAAAACCTTTCGAAAACAGTGCGTGCAGCCTCGAACTAATAGAACGATTCATTTAAAGTGGGAAACCCCTTGCAAACGATTCAGTTGTGCAGATGAGCAGTCAAAACATATGAAATTTTACAGTTCTTTTAAGCAACTGCTTGTTTTCGACGGGTTCCCACTTCAAATGAATACCCTTAATATAGTTTATTTATAAAGAACATCATCGTCAGTGGTGCCATTAGGGGGCTAGTGTCTTAAATATTATTATATATTAGGGCGATTCATGTAAAGTGGGAAACCCCTCGTAAACGATTCAGTTGTGCAGATGAGCAGTCAAAATATATGAAATTTGACAGTTCTTTAAAGCAACTGCGGGTTTTCGAGGGGTTTCCCACTATAAATGAATACCCTTATTGTGTATGCGCCTTTGTCCTAAAAAAGGCGCTCAGCGATTTTCCCCGCAATACCGGAAAATTGTTCACCATCTGGCATCCCTATCACTATCAGCTGCTTTGGAAACGTTAAAACGTCAAAACGTCATTAGTTTTAGCGAAAAATTTAATATTTTCTCTTGGAATTTTCGGATTTGCTTTTTTGCCATTTTCAATGATTTAAATTGTGTGTTGTGCGTTAGCTCGTCGAGGCCGAGTGTGTTATTCTCCTCATTCACTTATAGCTTCAATTGTTTAGAATAAATTAGTAAAGTTAATTACTATTGCAAAAATGTCGGAGGCCTTGCCGTCGGAGCTTCTGGTGGCGCCACAGCCCCTGATAGGATTCTGTGGCTTGGAAGTGTCTACAAATATTGTACACAAATCCATTTGGGATGCATTTAACAATCGCAAGTCAGATAGGTACGATGATAAGCTTAATCTTTTACTCTGAATCATAAATGTATTTTTGTACAATTTTCCTTTTCAGAGCATCAGTCCAGTTCAAGTTGCTACCCTCAAATTATGAATTTCCTGTGCCCAAGCCGAAGCGTGCCTCCTACGAATGGTACCATCCCAAGGGCATACTCAAACGCAATTGGATGTTGAAGCATTTACATGTGCTGCCCTCGGTTGTGGTGCTTTTTCAGGACCTGGAATGGAATGATATTCAATGGTCGGAGAAGCAAGTGCAATGCGCCGCAACGGTGCAAAGTTTAAAGAACTCCCTACAGGTGTGTTACGGCTATAAACTGTATTTAAATATGGGAATAACCAATTTATGTGGTTACAGGAACGCAATACACGCTTGTGCTTAGTGCTCTTACAACGGGCAGCCCCTCTACCTCCAGGCGAAGATCTTTTGGCTTCAGAGCGTGCGGCCAGCCTTACCAGCGCTTGTGGCATCAACAGTAAAATGTTATTTATTTTACCGCACACCGAGCATTTGATGGGTTCGTTCAAATACTTTTGGATTTAATTCTTTTTAATTCAAATTTCTGCTACCCCAATTTTAGGCTACACCTTACGCCTAGAGTCTGCATTTCTGGACATGTCACAATCCTACTATGCCCTCATGTCGAAACGCATACGCACACACCGCGATCAGCTTACGGCGGCCCATCAAACGCTTAAAATACGCCATCAATTCAAATTGGGTTTTGTGGCCGAAATGCGTCAGGACTTTAGTACGGCCTTAAAGTGAGTTGGGACGAACATATTTTATGCTTATTAATTCATTAACATCATTACTTCATTAGACACTATACCCAAGCGTATGCCAATCTCGATGAAATACGCATCACCGACATCAATTGCCTCGAAATGAAAACTCTGGCGGGCTTTCTCAATTACAAAATATGCTATCTAATGTTTAAGCTGAAAGTGCCACGCGATGCAATCAATCATTTCATAAGTCATGTGGAGAAATACAAGAATCGTGTGGGTTTCAAAGATTTGATATTCGAGCACTATGCTTGGCTAAGTATACAGTAAGTCGACGGGGACAAGCTCATATATTTGCATATTTACTAATCCTTTTCATTATTATAACAGACACAGTGTATTTGCCCAACTCTTCTGTGATGCCATTAAGAATGGCTTGCCCGCCTTGCAAACGCAACATCCTGGCATTTACTGTCACAAGGCGGCCGAGTACATTGTTAAGCGCCGCGAAGCATTTCTGCAGACATGCGGTGAGTTCTTTTTACAAAATACTAATTGAGAGAAGACATTTGGAATTTATATATTTGCTCTGATCTGTTCCCTTCAGCTATTCTATTGAGTCCCAATGAGCCCACAACGCCCACGTCTCCATTACAAACTAACAACTCAATGGCTTTATATACGGAATTCTTTGGTATACGTAGTATAAATACAAGCGAGCCCATTTCGGAGCAGCAAATCAACTTACTTATACGTGATAATGAAAAGTCCTTTAATCACTCGGTAAAAAAATTATAAATTCTTCATTTAAAAAAAAATATTTTATTTTACTTTTTCTAACTTTCAGAGTGCTATCATCAATTTGTTGGGCCAGGCCATGGCCCAGTTTAAAATCTATAAATGTTTAAGGTTTCGCAAAAAACTAGCCATTGACATGGCCGAAGAGTACTTCAAAAGTGGCGATCATGCGAAGGCCTTAACGTATGTATTCGATTTAAATGTGCATCTCCTGCCATTGTGACTGCTGCTAACTTTTCTCACATTAACCCTTTTTCAGTCTCTATTCCCTAATGCTGCCCGATTATCGCTTGGACAAGTGGTCATCGATTTTCTCAGATGTTCTCTTGAAAACCCTACGCTGTGCTCTATTGTCTGCTTCCATAGCCGATTACGTTGCCTGCAGTATTGAGGCGTTGTCTTTGAAGATCTGCAATGAACAGAAGGAGCGCATAATCGTTTTGGAAAATCTATGGAAGGTCTTTCAAGTAGGTCAAGCCCACTAAAAAAAAATATATGTAAAATGTTTAATCTAATAATTCTTTTTTACACAATCTTATTACAATAGAGCGTTCCTCCCATCTCGCAATGTCAAATTGCTCCCGAAATACGCGACTTGTGGGAGTCCACCTTGACATCGGTGAAATCACCCGTTCAAATTGATTTGGACAAGCTAACCGATCTGTTGGAGATGTGCGTTTCCTTCGAAAGTGTGGAATTGAAAAATGACGAAATCATCAAAGTACATCTTATTGTAAAGTAAGTACTTCAATTTCAGCTTCAATTAGCACCTAAGGCCCTTTTTCAGACGCGTTAATCGATATTTCTTGTACGTTCTCAATGTTCGAATTTTTTTTCTAACATTTTTAAATTTATGAGGGATTTTCAACAAATTTATTTACACATTTTTTTTGTGTTGGAAAAAAATTTTTTTTAATTGAGAATTTGTAAAAAAAATTTGATTTTTCGAAAAAAAATTTCGAAAATGTTCGAAAAAAGAACTGGTCTAGAAATTCTGGATTTTGATAGTGGCTGAAAAGTAAATCGGAGACGTTGATCACGAATCCATGGTCCATTTTGCTCCACTATCTCTAAATTTCTTAAAACCACATCCCTAACCTCAAAAAATTAAAAAACAATTAAAATTTATTTGTTTCCATTTTCAGACTCCTTACGGATGTGCCCCTTAAAATACGTTCAATTTCCATACTGCTGACGGATGGTGTAAATACTTTCAAATTGCCCGCAGTCTCATACTCTACCTTCGCCAATCTTATCGAATTGCGCCAGGACCGAACTGCACTATCGCAATCCTATAAACCGGTCGAAAACGATTTGAAACTCGAACCCGCTAGGTACTATCAGTTTCTATTCACCACGGAGGCGCAACAATTCTTGGAAAATACCCAATTGCATGTCACACGGATTGAGGCACAAATGGGCACAGATAAACTGTGCGCACTACTCACCAAAAGCGCGGCCTATGCACGGCATGCTTTTCGTCATCATAATCGTTGTCGCGATCTCGATGATAATGTGACTATAAATCATATGTGCTATATTGCTCCAACGTAGGTTGAAAACCGGAAGCTTTATATATACAAACGAAAATTACCGTTGTTTTTTGTCTGTTTTGTGTTACAGATTCCATTTGATCACGCAAACCAACCTTGGCAGTGAGGCAATGTTAGTTAATGAGTATCATTCCGTTGTGACAACTGTCAACAATCCGTTTAATGTATTTTTGCAAAATGTTGGCATCAACATTGCGGTGCCGAGTCATTTGCGCAATAAAGGTAAGTGATGACAGTGAATTCAAATAAATTATATAGAAACTCATGTCCACATTGAGTTTCAAGCCATTACCTTGCGAAATAATCCCCGGCCAATATAAAAATAATAATTTAAAATCTATAAAGTGACCATATGAATCAACGGCATTTTTTGTATTCATTCTGTACACATTCATTGCTTTGTAGCTTTTCTTATGAACGACTTAACCGTATTAATGGAAGTGTAGACTCCCGGGTAATTTGGCCTGGCACAGCCAATACCCCACGACACAATACCACACAATTCACCGCCATGCACCAGCGGGCCTCCCGAATCGCCCGAACAAGAGTCCTTTACGCCCGGAATGCTGCCGCACATCATTGTCTTGGTGAGAGTCGACTCGCCGCGGTACTGTTTCACACACGACTTCTTCGAGATCATTTTTATATTTACGGTGCGCACTTGGTTCGGCGCCGAATTACTATTTTCACTTGTCACACCCCAGCCGGAAACCCGTACCACATCGCCCGCACTCAAGGGATGAGAGCACAGGGGAATTGGCCGAATATTTGTGCCCGTCATTGGGCTCGATAGCTTAATCATTGCCACATCCATTGCCAGCGTATTCATGTTAAACATTGACGGTATTATGATCTTTGCAGCAGTGCGCGTCACACCCGGCTGGTTGAGAAACGATGAGCCTCCGTTTATAGCCAGTGTGCCTATGGCCACACCCTTGACACAATGACCTGCTGTTATTACGAATCTCTCGGTAATCAGGCTACCGCCGCACATAAAATACCCACGGACGCGCAAGTTAACAAGGTAGGGAACCTCGCTGATTGTCGTAGCTGTGCCGCCCACAATACGTGCCTCAATGTCCTGGGCGAATGCACCATCGTCCAGCAAAAAGTAGACGCCCACTAACAAAATGGCAATGGTAAACTTAGTAACTTCCATGACCTTCTTCTTGCCTCAAGAACCCTTTGCCAAATATTGAATGCTAAAAAGCATGTCTGCTTATTTATGAATTTATTTAGCTAAAGAAATGGCAAAAATAATTCATATTTGCTTCGCAAATATACAAACATATTATCAGTTGTGTCTGTTTTAAAAATTATATATTTAGTCAGATGTTTGCATTCAGTGACATGTTAAGAGCTGCGTCAAACAAAAGTTCTAAAATCTTCAATTTGTTTGTTCTCTGCAGATTCAGTATCAGAATTCCTGTCTATATGAAGCTCATTGTTAAAATTTCATGCCAATGCCAATGCACAATTGTGCAAACAAAACTTTTTGTAGTCAAACTTTTGTTTTTTAAATAATTTAGAAATTTATATATCTTTAAGTCCCATTTAGAAAAAAAACAAAAAACTGTCTACTGTAAAATCACACAAAACCACCAATTTCTCAATTAGGGGACGATATCATCATAAAAATCCCATCAAAAGTCAAATTACTTATATTCTATTGATGCAGAAATATGAGTCACTCTATGGAATTAGGACCTTTCAAAAAAATGTATTTTGTAGGGATTTCTTCGAAGCCAGACCAAAGTGTGTCCCACGATACCCCATCTTCCCCTACCATTTATCAAAAGTGAACTTTATTGAGTTGATTTGTGATTGATCGAACTCTGAACAGAGACTGAAACATTTGAACAAAAGATATCGCTCGTATACGTATTCAAAGCTCATTTTACCCGCGGGTATAGGGCGGGTGAGCACTGTTTTAAATTTGGAGTAAGAGACTTTTTTAAGAAAACGTCGAGTTCAAATTCGTTTATTGCTTAGCGCCAATGTTTCTTTGTATTTTTTCCTTCTAAAAGTACAATTTATACAAAAAATTAACTACTCGACTATCAGATCTTCACAGTTGCATAGCCTTATCTATAAAAGCGCGTACATTCTTGACATTGGTATACACGCCGGGAAAGGTGCGTCGCGCACAGCCAATACCCCACGACACAATACCGCACAGTTGACCCTTGTATACGGCTGGACCTCCCGAATCGCCCGCACATGAATCCTTTGAGCCAGGCACAGAGGCGCAGAACATGGATCTTGTCACTGCCGCCTCGCGTTTGTAGTCTTTCACACACTTTGCTTTTGATATTAGAGGCACTTTGACCGTACGCACTTGATTGGGTACATTCTTAAATTGTTCACTAGTCTGTCCCCAGCCAGAGACCTGTACGAAATCGCCCACATTCATACCAACGCTGCACAAGGCAATTGTTTCAATATTTGGGCCACTCATTGCACTGGACAACTTCAAAATAGCCACGTCCATATTCATGGTGCTCGCACTGTATCCTTTGGGTGTAATGATTTTGGCTACACTCCGCCTAACGCCTGCATTCGATATGTATGTGGCACCCCCGACCACGATTAAAGAGCGCGTCGACAGTCCTTTGACACAATGTGCGGCCGTTACAACGTGTTGTGTAGACACCAGCGAACCGCCACAGAAGAACGTTCCGTTTCGACGTAAATTCACTAGGAAGGGAACGCTGCCGATTGTGGTGGTTGTGCCGCCCACAATTCGCATGCTTGCCGGTTCTTCCGAAGCATGTGTGTTTTGTGGTAGGTAAATAAGTAAACTCACGAGCATAAAAGTCACTTTCAGATTTAACGATTCAAACATTTCCGCATTTATTACCACAAACACAAAACATTTAATTAAAGCATTTATTGTTTTTTTTACAAATTAATAAAAGTGCGTATGTTTTATTTGCTGAACTTTACACATTCCAACCCGATGATCAAATATTGACTCTTTCAAAATTTGTTTAAATATTCCGAACTGCCTGCCCTAGTAAACAGTATTGTAGAGACAGAAATTAATACAAAATATGATATCAGGAATTAACGTTATTATTTCAAATAACTTTTGTTCATCGCTCACGAAAGGTTAATTCAAAATTGGTACAAAAAATAGAAATTAAAACAAATTATTTGTAATTCAATTGAAACATTCGTTTCATCTTGACTCACTCTCTCTCTCTCTCTTGCTGTGTGGTGTTTTTAAGGCAATTAAAAGCACGTGAATTGTAGAGTTAATAACAAATACTTTACATAACGGTTGTAAAACTAAAACTACAAATTTGTAAATTCCAAATAAATGCAATCAAAATAAAAGTTGTTACAAAGAAAGCTCTGAAATCATTTCATTTGGGCAATTCATTTGTAAGTTATAAAAATGTGCTTTCACTGGACTCCTTTCATGGACGATGATAGTCGTCTGTTGCTATTATTTCGACGATAGTCGTGGAACTTAAATTTATTCACAAAATAAAAATGGGTAAAAAAACAGTTTTTTAAATACATATTTGTAACCCTTAAACCGACTAAAAATAAATTTCCTTTAAATTTATTCCAGCAATTTCGATCAAACCATGTACAAACCTTAATTTTAAATCGAAATTACTGGAATAAATTTTAAATTTCTGTTTTTAAGTCGGTTTAAGGGTTATATTTTAAAAAAAAGTTTTTACTCTTTTAATTTTTTTCTATTTCCTGTCTCCTTTCCCCCGCTATTTTTTAAAATAAATTTTTATTTTTTTCATGTCTCTCTCGTTTTTCCGAACCAAATTTAGGCCTGTAGCTTAAAGAATACTAAAGTTATTCCATACTGGACTAAAAAAGGCTCATTGCTCACCCCTTACCCCCACACTCACTTAGGGGTCAGAAATTTTATTTTTCCACCTTTTTGGCAAACTCGGTAGTTCATCATTGTTACTTGAAGTAATAGGAAGTTTTTCCATGTTTAAGAACGCCTCTGAGTTCATTTCAACCGGAGTTCTTTCTGGGAAAAAAATTCCCCGTAATTGTCTGCAGACTTTATAAGGGTTTTTAAGGGGAATGTTAACTGGTTGTTGGGACACTATCTTTCTTGAAGTTAAGACCGAAGCTTGAATACCCTGCGAGCTCGAAACTCTTCCATTTCGTACCTGTTTCACCACTTCCGTTCTGTTCCACTTCTAAGTTTGTCCCACTTCCATTTGGTGCCATTTCCATTCCCGACATTATTACTTCTCAAGATACACGAAAGTAAAGAAATTGATCGGCCCTTTTATTGTCCATTTTTCAACTTATTCAAAATTTGTTTAAATTTTATTTATTTTTTGTTACGAAAATAAGTTCTACCCTTAATCACACAAACAACTTTTCTACTTTGACCTTTGTGCGTTCATCAAACTATAAACAATTTTGCTTTAATATCCGCTTAATGAAAGCATTAACTCTTAGACTCGACACATCGGTATAAACACCGGGAGAATCCACTCGCGCACAGCCAATTCCCCACGAAACAATGCCACACACTTGACCGTTGTAGACCACGGGTCCTCCCGAATCGCCCGAACAAGAATCCTTTACACCAGGCACTGCAGCACAAAACATTGAACTCGTCAACGGCACTCGACCCGCATAAGCCATTGCACAATCCATTTTGGGTACCACCCGTACATTTGCCGTACGCACCTGGTCCGGGGGTAGACGATCATTTTCGTTTGTTATGCCCCAGCCTGAAACTTTCACAAATTGATTATCTGCGGGACGCTTGCTGCAGAGTGGTATTGTGGCAATGTTTCTGTTCACTGATAAGCCATCGGTCAGCTTTAGAATGGCCACATCCATGTCGAGAGTGCGAGGCGAGTAAAATGGCGATGTGAAATGCTGTTCCACCTGGCGTAGCTCACCCGCTTCGGAGAGTCTACTAACGCCTGCCGCTATTGTTAGATCCGAGGGTGCTATTCGATGAACACAGTGTGCAGCTGACAAGACACATTTTGCACTGATCAAGGAGCCTCCGCAACTGAATTGACCATTTCTACGTAGGTTCACAAGATATGGCACTTGGGTGATGGTTGTCTCCATGCCGCCCACTATTTTCGTCTCAGCAGCATTGGCTTTACGACGACAATTTGCGATTAGCATCAAATGAAGCACAAGTAAAATTTGAAAGTAACCGCAAAGTGGCATTTCGCACCGGTTTCCCGTTCGAAACAGTTATGAGTTTCATTTAGCATTTGCCAATCTTTCTGGCGATCTCAAATGAATGCAATTGCTCCGAATGCAATTATTGAAAATAGTTCACTAATTTTCATAAATCAACATTTCCCTAACAAGCGCGTGCCAAGCATTTATTTTATACAAAGGAAAAATAATTTTTTCAAAATATTTATTTAATTCTACAAAAGCTTTCCAAACGATTGCATGCGCTTAGTGCATTGCCTTAGTTACAGTACTTTGCTTTAAATGCTCTCACAGTGGATGCCACCTGATGGCCACTCAGTCGTGTATATACACCGGGACTATGCTGTTGACCACAACCCTCACCCCACGAAACAATACCCACCAGTTTTCCTTTTCGTATTGCCGGTCCACCCGAATCGCCGCTGCAAGCGTCCTCTCCATTCAGTCCCTGGGCGCAAAACATATTCTTCGTTATTCTATGCCTGTGTGCGTAGGCCCGTTTGCATTTCGCTTGCGACATGGCGGTCACATTGACCGTCAGTAGGCTATCCGAAGAAGTTGGGAAATACGCCGGAATAGTGTCACCCCAACCAACTACGGCAAGGATATCGTTGTCCCTGACATATTTGTAGTCGATTTCGATGATTTCCATCTCCTGTACATTCACCGGTTGATTTAATTTCAACACAGCCACGTCCAAATTGAAGGTGCGTTTATCGTAACGCCTAGGCTGCGTGCCAAATTCCACCTGTCGTATCACAGGCTGTTGATCAAGCAGATTGTGTCCCCCATATATTTCTAAACTATTACCATTATTCGAGGCCCTATCCAGACAGTGGGCTGCTGTAAGAACACATTGTGGTGAAATAAGGCTGGCTCCACAACGGAAAGTTCCTTGCTCTCGTAAGCTAACCAAATAACGATATTGTCCTTCCGTTGCATTTTTTCCGTTTATAATTCTCACTTGCTTTGGATTCGATCTGAGTGCCATTATTCGGGAGTCCCTTAAAAGTACGAAAAGTAAACAAACCGCCTTTAAACTTCTCATCGTACACAACAACTGAAGTAGCATGTAGTGTACCCTATGGCTTTATATGTGTTACTAAACTTTTTTTGGTATAACATTTTTTAAATTCCAAAATTAATTAATAAATTCTTAAGCTTGCTAGTATCACATTTTGATAGTACAAGTTTATTCATTTATACATACACTAGGATATTTATTGCTGTACATTTAGTACATGTTACTTTCTGTTAAGACATACAGTATTGTCATGATAATTTCAATACAAATTTGAAGTTCGACGTCTGTTAAATGAGTCTAGTGGAAAGTGTAAGTGGTCGGGGCTTGGAAAATAGTACAGTCGTACAGTGTTTGTTGATTTACAACTAAATCCGCTTACCAGTCATGGCAATTTATACACCGTACCTAATAGCAGTTGTTGGTGACCACATTTTCAATCCATGGTCTCACCTCTTCAATATTAACATACACTCCTGGCGACCCACTGCGTGCACACTCGTGGCCACGTCCCCACGACACAACGCCCACCAGTTTTCCATTGAGAACAGCCGGTCCCCCTGAGTCGGCCGAGCAAGCATCTTTATAGCCCGGTATGGATGCGCAAAACATGGCAGCAGTCACATTCCTATAATCCCTGTAACATTTTCGACACTGCTGCGCAGACAGAACACGCACATGAACTGATCGCATTTGATTCGATGGCTTGTGAGCACTTTCGCTTGTCAGACCCCAGCCGGAAACTTGTATAAATTGTCCAGGCCTGGGGCCATTGTCAGCCAGACCTATTGTCTCAATGTGTTCGCCTTCCAGCTTTGAGTCCAATTGAAATATGGCAATGTCGTGATCCAACGTTCGATTATTGTATATTTTCGGCATGAAAATGTTGGCTACCCTTCGGCTATGTCGGAAATCTCTTAGATACGTAACTCCAGCCCGAACAGTGAAATCCATGGGTTCGCTTTGCTTCACGCAGTGGGCCGCTGTGAGAATACATTTCGATGTTATCAATGAGCCGCCACACTCAAAGCGACCATTTCTGCGTATATTTACGAGATAGGGAATCTGTTCGATTTCGTCTAAGTAACCGCCCACAATGCGGGGGACACGCCTTAAAGGTACCCCGCTGAGATCATCAGAGGCCAGTTCGTTTAGAGCAAGTATAAGTGTCAGGAATATTTGCAGAGTTTCCAGCATTTTAGACTGAGGTCTCTGCGTCTCAGACCTTCCCCAAGTGTACTCTTGTTAGTAACTATTTGGTGAATTATCTGAGTGTTGTTATTTAAACAGAATTCTATGACACACATACCACGAGTAATTCAGGGCTGACCTTTGAATTGCTCAATTTTTGTTTCACTTGGGGAAAACCCAAGCTTTTTTAGAGGTTAAGTGCAACCTGCTGCATCAAATGCATTCGAAACCGTTAGAGTCAATATTTACAAACAGCTGTTTCATCCAACAGTCGTTACATTTAAAAAAAAAGCCTCTAAAAGCCACTGCAAGTGCTTCGTTCGAATCAATTGCACACTTCAATTGGGCACTTTAACAACGAAAATGTCTTCTATGGAAAACCGAATTTCAAAAATTCTATCCATTCTAATCATCTTCTATGGATTCCACGCGGCCGTAAGCGAATCTGACATCAACAGGATTATTGGCGGGCGCCCCGTTTCAGTGAAAAACCATCCTTACATGGTTTACATGCGTGTGAATGGATACTTCCACTGTGGTGGATCGCTGATTACACGAAAGTGTGTCTTGACTGCTGCACATTGCCTTATATACCTGAATGAAACGCGTGTTCGCATTCATGCCGGTGTCACAAGTCTCGGTCAGCGTCATAAAGTGGTTGGTGTGGAGAACTTTATCATACCAAATGCCTATACCCCAGCTACGGACAATTTTGATGTGGCTATAGTGGTTTTAAAAGAGAATTTGCTGGGCCAACACATATCAACCATACCACTGGCTATGAAGGAACCCAGAGCCGGTTCGCGAGTTAAAGTGAATGGCTGGGGTTACACCAGTGAAGACGGGCCTATTTCGAGACATTTACGCTCGGTTACGGTTGAAATGGTTTCCAGAAAGTCATGCCAAAACATGTACGGCAATTATGCGACACTCACTAAAACGATGATGTGTGCCTCCGTTCCCGGTACACGCGACTCTTGCGCTGGCGACTCTGGCGGCCCGCTGGTACGGAAAGGCTGGCAATATGGCATTGTGTCGTGGGGTATTGGTTGTGCGCGGCGCGAATTCCCTGGCGTGTATACAAGTATAGCTGTGGTTCGTCCCTGGATTAGAAATGTTATGACAAAGCACTGTTAAAGAATTTTACATAATGGAATAAATAAACTGATGAAATTTAAAAGCCTTGGAAATATTACATTGATGAGTTAGATGATGGAGAAGGTCTAGTCAAAATAAATGAAAACTAAAGAGAAATTTCTTCGGTCAGACCGAATTCCAAGAATTGTGAGAACTCCGAGTAATTTCTGGATTCATGAATTTGTAAAAGCTACATTTGGTTCATTCCTCTTATATTTTCTTGTGTACTGAGATGACCCAGGATTTGTGGTGGAATTTGACGCAGATATATGAAGGTGTGGCTCTAATAGGCGACCACTAGATCCAGATTGCAGTAACGCCCTAAGGGTATTATCTTATCTACTACAATCTGGTTATGGAAAAAACCTTGATATGTTATCCAATTGTACATTACGCGGTCAAGGGAACCACGAGCCAAAACATAGGATATTTCGTTTCCCAGCATTTTTTGGCACGCAGTTGTGATCTGTATTGAGTTATGATGCTAGAATCAGTGATCGAGAAGTGCAGCTGTTTCGCTGAAGTCTATAGTCTCTCTCTGATCCTTCATTGCTGAATAAAACCGTTATTCCCGATATGCCCACTTATCTACTGGATTGTCAACCATTTCCGGGAGATGTTGACTCAGTCTGCTAATTTTAAATTATTATTTAACCTTCCCTCCTTCATTTTTTAGTCTTTCTGTCCACGGACATTTTGCCTAGCCGGCAAAAATTGCATTCGCACATCCAAATCGACATCGGCGACCTGTCCATGCACAGCTCAAATACAGCTTCGTATTACATCTTCAGTCTGATCGAAACCGACATAACACTGCAGCAAAAAATCTGGTATTCCATGGACGTATTGCCATCGAAAACGGCCGCATCATCGATCACAGTCACCGACACCACCACCGCCGACAATTCACCGGAAACGATGCGCCCATTTGTCAGCGAACCGAATTCCATGCCAAATCCCGTGTCACCGGTGCAAATCGAATTCATCGACGAAAGCCGCCTGCGCAAGACACGCGAGGATACGCTGAATATTAAATGTGATCTTGAGTTTAAGTTCTCCGGCCGATTCTACACACTCAACAAGAAGCCTTTGGGGAAGATCTATCGCGGTGAGAATTTTCTGTTTCGCACCAATATGGAAGTGCAAACGACGCGCAAATTGGACATACTCGAAACCTACTTCATTTGTGTAAGTTGGTTTGCAGTTGTTTTCCCATCCGTTAGGGTCATCTGATTGCTATGCCTCTATTGTCATTCCAGGATCATAATCTAGTTCAATCAATGTACAGTTTTAAAAGGAAAAAGTTCACAAACACCTACAGCAGCGGCGACAAGCTGGAGGATGTGATTGTCTTGCGCACGAATGCCACTCTGAGCGACTGGATAACTGCCAAAGACTTCGAACGCAACAAGAGTGACCCGCAGCCACAGAATATATTTAGCAGATCGCGCAAGCACAGCTCTGTGGAGAATAGCCACAAAACCGAAGCACTTAGTGGCTCTAATGCTTCCAACTCGCATATGAACAAAAGTCTCATGTCGAAAATACCCACTAACATGACAATAATCAACAACAACATCACGGCAAATTTAAATTCAAATTCACTACTGATGGCCAGTCAAAATTCGAACATGAGCTCGTCCACCATCTCCGATGAGGGTAAATCAACGATTACGAACGCAGCCACCGAAACGGAGCAAAACGAGAACGACGCAAAGGCTTTAAGCACTAGGTTGGTTTTCAATAAGGCCATGGATGCCGTACAGGCCACGGGGCACTGTCGCGGATTCATCAAGGGTGTGGTCACCGTGGAACAGCAGCCACAACCGCAGCTTATTTTCGGCATCTATTGCATTAAATGGCGTCAGCACGGCAGCACCGATGAGAATGAATCGAAATTCATAATCAATGGTATGCGCATAGAAGAGCCTCCTCTGAACATTTACTGCTCCATCGAGGAGAAGATGTTCGTCAAAATGCCCATGACATTCAAGGTGGTGCTGAAGAATCCCACGCCCAAAGTACTGCACTTAATATCCACGCTGAGTATTAGCAATTCGGATAACTTCATTTGCTCGGGCCACAAGCAGGTGGGTGGTGGCATTACAATTCATAAGCAGTTCAATTCTAAAACGTTTTATATATTTCTAGCTGGACATTTCCATCTTTGCCTTTGGCGAAAAGGAACTTGTCTACAATCTCTATCCCCTGTGCGTGGGCTGGCAAAACCTCCCGGAACTCTCACTCGAGTACAATACTCAGGCGGATCCCAGCAAGGATGAATCGCAGAACAATTTGCTGGACGAATTGGTGCAACGTTCCATACCAAAGCAGATTTTTGTATTGGTGAGGCGATCACGTAATTCAAAAACAAAAATAATTTTCTAAAAGAATAGTTCTCTTTCCATTTCCACAGCCTCCACTGAAACAGCAAATGAAATGATCGAATCGCCCTATTCAGCAATGCACCACGAAGCATTATTTGTTAACTGTAAATTGTTGTAGAATATAAATAAATAAGCAAAAATAATAAAAGGCAAATAAACAATTAACGTTAATAAGAATCATTCTTCCAGTAACTATGAGATTGGTTTTTCATTTCGAAAGAATTTTTTTACAATTTCTTGTCATCACATTTGGTTGTCTGGAAAAAAAAATATCCTCCGAGCAACTGCGTCTTTATCATTCATGTCGATAAAAACAAAGCTCTTTCATATTTTTTGTTCATAAAATCTGAAGAAATCTTTTTTTAGGTTTTTAAAAGTTGAACATGTGAAGAAGAGGTGCGTCGACTAGTGCGAATAAATTTTGCTACCACTTCTTGGGCAACGATTTCGTCAATAGTCCCGGAGTTCCACCAGCACAAGTGGAACTGCAACCAGGGCCTTATTTTATTTTATTTTCTCGAGTACCAAAGCAAAAGTACCCGTTACCTAGGTACATTGTAATCATCTTCACTTCAACACTACGATAGTGCTCTTCTTCTTCATATAGTAAAAAGTAGTGATGGGCTGAGTTGATACTTTGTATTCGATATTTGATTACTTGAAGCATTTGTATGCAACAAATTCTTTTTGACCGGTAGTTAAATGGTGGTGTTTCATTTTTCGCAAAAATTTTATTTATTTGAAAGCTTAATTTACCCTTGTATGACAAAGCGCACTTGCAAAAATTGCATTGGCGCTGTCCTTATCAATTCGGCATTCGAAACAATGAGTGATACATACAACTTTGAGTATTAAGTACCGAATACTCTGAAAAGTAATGTCAAAGTCAAATATCGAATACAAAACAATCGATGAGTACTTTTTGGCTCATCGCTACAACCGCATAATTATTACAAATTTCAGATCAATTTCGTTTGGGATGGTGGAAGCATCAAAAGGTGTTCGCAGAAATAATAAAAACGAACCGTTTTTTCGAACACGATACCTGCATTTGACTATTTTATTGGAAACGATGCCGGTACGAAGAAATAGCAACCTTGGTCGTCGCACACGAAGTTCCGAACGTCGTTCGAAAGCGAGAAAGGAGCGCCGCCGCATACAACAAATCAATGCTGCAAAGCAACATTCTGGCCACGACGGATTCCCAGAAGTTAAAGTTGAAGTTGAAGACGAATCCGAATTCGGTGCTACTACAGTCGCTGAAGGACAGAACAATCAAAACGTTTACGAAGGTTTCCCAATAATTAAAGTAGAAGACAAAGTCGATATTATAATGGAAGACGAAATGGAATTTTGTGCTATAAGTTCTTCTGCAGCCATATCCTTTCCTGTAACCGATGACGACAATCCACCATTCCAAGACAGATTCCTACAGATTAAAGTTGAAGATGAAATGAAATTCAAAGCAGACAAAATCGAATTCGATGAACTGAATGTTTCTGGCCAATCCATTTCTACAACCAATGATGAACGGCCGCACACTAATCAAACAATCCAAGACATGGTCTTACACATTAAAGTTGAAGATGAAATGAAATTCGGTGCCGAAGTGGCAACAGTTCCATTAAACGCTCCGGAATCTACATTTGAACTCAAATTGTCAGATGAGTTCACAGAAATCGAAGCTGAATTGGAATTCCCTAAAAATCTAACGAAAACCATTATTAATTCAGTTCCGAATTTCCACTGTACTGTTTGTGGCGTGGCCAAATTCACAAAATACGAGTTGGATAGTCATATGGTGACGCATCCATTGCGCCGCGATAGTTCGAATCATCAATGCACCCTGTGTGGGGAGGCCAAATTCTATCGAACCGAGTTGGATATACATATGAGGACGCACGATACCAACCGAATATATTTCTGCCCGAAGAAATGTTCAAACAAGCAACGGGCACAGGGAAAGTACTATGGTGAATCGGATTCGTAATAAATGAGTTGAAAAAACATGAAGGCAAAAAAAGTCCTTTGTACGTTCACACAACAGAAGTTGATGGATCACAGGTGTTCACAATGAATGTTGAATGCCAGACCCAAGAAATGTGGATACAAAAAAACTGGATGGAAAAGTTTCCTGACGCAGCGATGAAAGGGTCATGGTAAAACGAAATTCCACTTTAATTTTCAAAGATACTTAAATTACTGTATTTAAAAAAAATAAAAATACATATTTACCTCTTTTGAAAAAAAATAAAAATTTTTCTAAAGTTTAAAATTTTGTTTTATTTTGTATCAAGAAACACCTCAAAATTGTCCGAAAGTGAAAACGTTTTTTTAAAAAAAAATATATAATAAAAGAATTTGTTGACTAAGCCGTTAACGAGTTCGATTATGAAGACGTTGGCGCTATTTTATCGAGGAAATTACGCAATATACGAGTGAATGTCGGACATTTCTCGAATATTTTTGATCGAGAAAAGTTCGTTCAATTATTGGCTGGGAAGATTTGTCATTTAGTCGAGTCTAGTGACTAAACACATTGATCTCATTGTACTAAAAAAATTTAGTACAGAATTTAAAAAATTTTCTTGAAATTAATTGATATTTAGTACCCACAAATACAAAAGTTTTTAGTACTAAATTGTAGAAATAATTCGAACAAAAATTGTATTTGAAAAGTTTTAATTTTCACTAAACTTATTTATTTTCCAAATAGTTAAAAATATACAACAAAGTAATTTAGACGGCGCGGAACCATAGCACATAGACCCACACTACATACATAGAAATGTATGTGGAATACTGCAGCAAGCACTGAAGCGTCTACTACTGCTACAACCACGTCCGGCCAGCCACTAAGCTGTAGACTACTAAATGCGAGCAATGAGACTTGAGGGCAGTCAACTGCTCAGTTCGTCTTCTTGTTTGTCTCGGCCGCCTTGTCCAGCTGCTTCAGACGAGCGAGGCGCTGCAGCAAAGTGGGATGCGAATGATTCCAGGACGAGTACAATGCATCGTACACGGGGAAACCCAAATTATCCAAATTGAGTTTGATCAGCGAGCGACCCAATTGCTCGGAGAAGCCCAACTTGTGGGCAAACTCGTCCGCCTGGTACTCGTAGCGACGCGACAATATGGTCATGGCAAAGTTCACAATGGCATTGTACGGAGCCATCACGTACGTGAAAACGATCAGCAGGCCAACCAGAATGGGCCGTGTGCCCACAGGGAAGCCGAGCGCCTCATAGAAGGGAGCATACGTAAAGCAGTTGCCGAAGACCACAAACATGAGCAACAGATGCACTTGCATGATAATGATGTTCTTGGTGACATGTCCCAACTTCCAATGGCCCAGCTCATGGCCCAGAACGGCCAGCACTTCCTCGTTGGAGCAGCCCTTGCCCTTATCCTCCTCCTTCAATTCGGCATCGTCCGCCTGGCCCTTGTTCAGCAGCAGAGTGTCGAAGAGCACTATGCGCTTGGAGTTCCACAGGCCATAGAAGTAGGCATTGCTGTGCGACGAGCGTTTCGAGCCCTCCACCACATACAACTTGGTCAGGGGAAACTTCAGGCTGGCCGCCAAATCCTCAATGGACTTACGCAGCGGACCATCCTCCAACGGGGTATACTTGTCGAACAGTGGCGCAATAAAGATGGGATAAATGGTGAGCAGCGCCAGCGAAATGACCCCCGTAAAGATCCACAGCCAAATGAAGAAATGATCGCCGCCACGCTGCACAATGAACACAATTGCGGCGGTAATCGGTGTCATAATCACTTGGCTGACCACCATGCCCTTCAGCTGGTCCCAGGCAAAGAAACTGGGCGTCTGCTTGTTGAAGCCATGCTTCTCCTCGAGCACAAAAGTCTTGTAGATCTTGAAGGGCAGATCCTTAAACATACTGAACACATTGATGACCATTAGGAACACACAGCTGATTAGGATTTCGTTGTCCGTATTCCAGTTGAATTTCGCAGTCAAGTCGAGGGCCATTTGCCAGACCGTGGCTATAAAGCCGAAATACAGCTCCAGGCAAACGATCAGCACGTCCACGAGTAGTGTCTTGAAGATGCCAAAGCACTCCTGGTCGAGGCCGTAGTTGCGCGCCTTGTGGAATGTCTCATCGCTCATGCAATGTTTCAGTTCTTTGGGCACGGTCAGAGCGGTCTTGTAGACTTTGACCTATAAGGGAAATGAAACGGGGGGAAATGGAAGTTAAATTAATGATAACGTAAAATAACGTAAAATTTGCAACGAATCGATTCAGTCGTAGGCAAGAGCATGCAAATTTTATGACCGTGTAAATTCGTCAATTAACTACTAGGAGGAGGAGGCAAAGAGGTAAGCAAACTCTAAAAATAAAAACACTTGTGTCGACATGCTGTTGGTTGATCGTTATCGGACGCAATTAAGTGACCTCATGACATTTTGCAATTTCGACAAATTTATCACACACCTAAAGAAAGCATTGATAAAACTTGCAGTCATCAATGAGAAAACAACTCACTCTCCACCCCTTTCTCCATCCCACCATACAACCACCTTTTTTCCATTCTACCGACACTTACCTGCCTCAGCGAAATGTAAATTTCTAATAGATTTTCCACAACTATTAGACCCAAAATGCTATACAGCACCAAATCGGCTGCGGGTATTGAGTCCATTATACGATTTTTTGTTTTGAAAGCAGGCGTTCTTCAATTTTACCGGAAGAAAAAATGCCGCATTCAGGATTGTTCAGCAGAATATTGTCCACAAGAATACACTAGGGATGGATAAATCGGCAAGTCAACTAATCGATTTTGTATCGAAATTTTCGATATATTTCAGTTGACTAATCGACTATTGCGTTAGACTATTGACTTTTGACTAATAAAAGTTGGAAGTTTTTTTGATGAAAATAGTGGCGATCTACGGCCAAACAAAAATTTAAATGGAAAGAAATTTTCGCAATTTAATGTTATATTGAATGAAAAACTAAATCAAAGGCTATATTATATGGTTTTTTCCAAAAAAAGTGGTTTGTAATCAATTACTGATTAAAAAAAATAGTCGACTAGTTGTTTTCTTTTTTTAATTAAAAGTTCGAAAGTCGACTTTTTTAATAGGTTTTTCTGAACAAAAAATATATAGGATGTTCAGTATTACGAGGACAAACCGCCGCCAGTTGATTCTGTGCTCCAGAAACTAGAAGAAAAACCGACTACTGACTATTCTCATACAAAAATTTCAACTTTTTCAAGATCAAAATGAGACTTATTTTGTGCCATTTAAAAAATGAGAAAATCTGATTCGAAATAATATTTCACAGCAATTGAAAATTCTCAAAAAATCTTATAATTTGATAAATCTCATGCGAATATAAAAAAACAAATAAGTATTTTGAAATCATTTTTCACCACAGTGAAATTCAACACAGTTGGCGGTCTAACATCTATTGTGAATAGCATTCCAAATGACATTTATACAAAAAATTCAGCCAAATTTTTTGTGGAGCTCCAGGCAAATGAAATGTTTGATTCAATTACAATTTGTAGTACGGCGGGCTAATATCGTAAATAAAATAAAACAAAATATTTGAATAAAGTGCAAGTGGATATTGTTACAATGCCAAACACTAGTGGCAGAGCAGCTAAGCGGCACAACAGCAGCAATGAATCTGGGACAGGACAAAAGATTGGTAACAACAACAACAATAGCAATAGCAGCACAGCCAGCAGTGGTAGTAGTCGGGCGCGAAAAAGGTTTGTAGGAATGATTTGATTTAATTCGAAGGATTTGAAAAATAAAATTGTGTGTTCTCTGTCTGCCAGGAAACGCTGTGAAGTGGTGAAATTCAGCGACACCGATTTGGAATCGGAATTCGAAGATTGTGATATGGAAGATGCTCTCGCCATTGAAAGAAAACTACGCAAAGTGGCCAAAAACAACTCACTGACGGATGAAGAGATGAGAATGCTGCTGCATGTGAGGGATAATACAAAATACTAAACAATTTGGAAAATTTTCTAATTTATCTTTTCTATTTCATTCAGAAATTTGTTAAAAATGACCACATTCTGGCCTTGGTCACCCTCAAGGCCGAGGATGTGGTAGCACGCGAACGTCGTGAGGCCGAGTCTAGGGCCATACTTATCACGGATACTCCTTCTGTTCTGAAATTGACACGCGCCAAAGCACGCGAACTGAACAAGACTCCGGGCATAACATTGCCTTCTCTGATGGATACGCAGCAGCCGGAAATGGCAGCCCTAATCCAAGATGATTTGCATTCGGATGAAGATGATGAGGAGTATACTTTCCAGGAGGAAGATTTCATTGTAGGGTTTGCTTGTAACTGATTAAAAGTTTCCTATTTTTTCCTAACTTCTGTACAATCTGCCTTAGTCCGATGATGACCCCAATACCACCATATCCGATTTGGACTCCAATCCCCGTACACCACAAACTCCACTCTCACAATACCTTGACTCGCCCGTAAAACTAACCGAAGACGGCTGCTTTAAGGTGCCCTGCGACAAGGGCACCCAGGAGGATCTACGCATAGCCACACGCACACGCTCGAAGTTTTGCTTGCAACAGACCACCATTGAGGATTTACAATCGGAATTTGTATTGCCTGCTGTCGAACAGCAATTCGATGTACAAGATGCGGATGTGGCGGCCACCGACGAAGATTGGATGGAATTTCTGAATGATTTTTCCAAGCCCTTGAGTAGGTTTTTGCGTGGAAATTGGATTTTATGAATTTCATATCTTTTTCTCACACCTCAGATTCCAACTTGGTGGCCGACGATGATGATCCCATTAACGATCCCGAATATGTGGCTGCCGAAAAAATACGAAGTGAGTGGAAAGGAAATTTTTCTTGCTAAACGAAAATAATGATTTTTTTACACACTTTCAGTGGATGCGGAAGAGTTTAGCGATATTAACATTTCCAAAAAGGAACTCACCGAATTGGTGGCCGAACTCTTTGAGGGTCTAGTCAACGAGGGTGTGTCCTTTGAGAATATCGAACTGGAGACGCCACACAAATTCGTGCAAAACACTACGGCCGACTTGAGACTGACAACGCCGGAAAAATCTTCGGAAAAATTGTCAATCATAAGCGGCGAGGAGGCGGCCACACAAGTAGTGCGACAAATCGATTTCGATGTTCCTCCTGAACAGGCGCAAATTTGTGATACAATTTCAGATACGCACATTGCCCAACATGATTATTCCTTTCAACCCCAAGTGGTGCCTTCGCCTGCGGTTATAAATGATTCATATCGACCACTGCCTCCGCTAGTGCCAATCTCTCGTTCTTACACGAACCGTGTGACGTCTTTGACTAACGAAACTGAATTGCCGCCCGCTACTCCTGCAGAGCAGCCGCAACCGCCCAACGACACACGCTATACCACACCCTACGACAGTAACTTCACCTGGCAGTATATTTCCGTAAAGCGTCATGTCCACTCGGAGTATTTGGATAAATTTGAGAATTTACGTCACATACCAAGCGATGGTCCAGCGAATTCAGCCTCAAAAGAGCTGCCCGACGCTCCCTTGGGCTTCACACGTGACCAACACGATATGCTGCAGCAACAATTACGCTTGCATGTGCAAATGCTGACGCAAAGCTATGTGCAAATGTACAGTCATCCGGAGTTTTGGAAATTGGCCCCCAAGGCCAAGGATATGCTGAACGAATTGAGGGAGAAGGCCAAGGAAGATGCCTCATATAATGCCTGGAATTTGAATGATGCTGTGGAGTTGACCACGAAATGGGAAGAGGATTTGTCCAAGGATAGTGTGGAGAATACGGAAATGATGAAGTAAATATGATGAAAGTTTATTTAATTTTTTTATTTTAAAAAAAACTTTTTTTTTATATAATCTCAGATTTGTTCACAAGGAAATCCATATGACGTAAGTTGTAGGCTTAAAAATAAATATTTTTTCCCTTACATTTTTCTCTTTTCTCCAGCAATCGCAATTCCCGTCAAATTCCCCGCTTCCCGCCCCGCGTCATGGATCTCATATTGGACAGCTGCGTCTTCATGTATCCCCAGTATTTGCCGCGCATTCCATTTACCCCCAAAGTCAACACGTTTCACATCTTCTCGCCAGCCGAATCGCAGCTGATTGCCTTCGGCTTGGAGAAACATGTCCAGCGTATACGCGAGTCGGGCGAGCGTCTCAACAAGCGGGTAACTGCTCTGAAACGGGCTGGAGATCGCCTAAGTAAGGATACTATTTTTGGTAAAACAACACGGCGCATTTGGGATCACATAAGGGAACTGCGGAAGGCCAAGTATTATAATCCCGTAAAAGTAAGTGTTTTTTGGAAAAAAAATTTGAGTTTTTATAATTTTTTTTTTTTTAACTATTTTTCGTTAAAAAAATTTGTTTCAACATTGAATTTTTTAAAAGTTAAAATTAATTTATTTTTTAATTTCTAAAAAATTTAATGTAATCTAAAATTAAAAATGTAGTTTAAAAATGTCGTTTTATCGAATTTAAAAATATTACATGAAAAAAAACTTTTTTTTAAATTTTATTTTTTTAGAAATCTTCTTAAATTTTTTGTTTTTAATTTTAAAAAATTTTATTATTTTTTGCAGTATTTCTATGAACACAATCGTGCGCCCCCCATTGAGCCGCAAGAGCTTTTTACCTTTGCCAACAACACCGTTCTCAAGCCCAAAGAACGCTTCAATGAGTTGCCCCTGGCCTGGCAGAAGTACATTGAAAAAGTAAGTTCTTTTAATTTTTTATTCATAGAAATATATTTCTCAATTTCCCCCTCATTCAAATAATTTTCATTACCAATTTTGAAAAATTGTATTTTATTACAAAACAAGTTCATTCATAAAATTTTACAAATTCAAATGCAAAGTTAGGAGAGTAAAAAACATGAAAAAATTTTCATTTTAATTGTTTGATCGGAGAGAACAGAAACTAAACTAACTGTAAACTAAAATTAGTGAAAAAATCAATTCCTACTGCCCACGCGATCCCTGGGTATCAAACGCAACTCCGAGCCATGCTTGAGGAACACATTGCCTGCCGTCTGCTGCGGGCTAATGCCAATGCCGTCATCTGTGATTATTGCACTGGTGGCTGCGGGCACTTTGAATTCCTCTGCCGCAAACTTAAGTACGGCCGTGAATGGTGTTCCTTCGGGCACACTCAGCACCTTGAAGGGTAGCTTAGGGTCCGATGTCAGTGTGATTTTGAACGTCACTTTAGAGCTCATGTTTGCTGGTCAATTTCCTTTTAACTGGGCTAAATGCTGTGACGTGGTCAATTTTCACTCCAGTGAGAAGGGTAGTTTGCTTATTGTACTTCCTTCTGATCCGTGTAAGGGTTTGCAACGTCCAACCACTATTCCTTGATCTGTTTGTATTTCGAAAATAGTTTTTATTAATTAAAATACTAATTAATAAAATAGTAAAATTATAAAAATAAAATAAATATTTACCAGCAATGCTCTTTCCTCAAACTTTTATTGTGAACTTGCACTCATAGTTTTGACAGCTGTGCTCAGTGTTGCATCTGAGATTTTTACAGCGAAATCAAAGTTACCAGTGCTAAGATTTAAATGTTAATTATTACACTACTAAAAAAATAATTTGGGATACATGTGCCAGATTTGCCAGATAAATCTCATAATGTGAATTTTTAATGATTTGTGAGAAGTGAGATTTTTGCTAATGTTTCTGTGCAGGTTTTTTAACTAATTTGAATATTTTTAACTGATGTTAGCATAGCTGTCAGATAAATATCTCACAAAAAATCTCAAATCTCACGTGTGATAGCACTTCAAAATTCTCACTAAAAACCTTACAAAAAAATTTCCAATTAAAAAATTTCACACGAGTGAAAATTCTCACCGAAATCTTACATTACCTAAAAAATATCATTTATAGGCCATTAAAAAATTTGGCAACCGTAATAGAGGGCCGAAAATAACAAAATTTAATAGCCAAACCACTTAACTAGTTAAAGTCAACTCTCAAAACTTTTTAAATCCCCTTGAAAACTTTTTGCACAGTGTAAATTCAAGAACCACTGCGAATATACAATACAGAATATTCAAAATAAACTATTGTGAATGAAATTAGTTTTGTTTGCAGTAGCCATTCGCAATTGAGGTTCTAAATTCAATTTGACATTTTTCAACCAATTTTCGCTCCATTCATTTGTTTATGAATTGCGATTAATTATTTGATTTGATAATTCGAATAAAATGCATAAATTATACTAAAAAATAGATTTTAAATAGTTAAAGTGAGTATTGCCTTGAATAAACCTTCGTTTTTCTTTCGTTATTGCTGAAATTAATGAAGGAAAATTGCCAAATTGTGCTTTGTGTTTTTCCTTTTGTTTTTTGCTTTTCCCTAAATAATTTTTGTTGATTTGCAGAAAAATTCGGCAACAGTGAAGAAAGTGTCGGCCACGACACCCATTTTGACCGCATCCGAGCGAGCGCGTGCCTCTTACTTGGAATTTGTGCGCGAGGCTGTGAGCGAGGACCTGCCATTGCCTGACAATTTCGGAGAGGCAGCCCAACCAAATGCAAGTGCCACTGGTTCGCTAGACAACGGACGCACACAGCAAAAGCAGAAGAAATCGTCCAAAAAGATCAATCCCACTTCGCTGACCATAAACGTCAACTACGTCTTTGGTGCGGGAGTATGTAATGCATCGCAAATAAGCAGCAGCCCCTTGGCCTCTGTCACGGCAAATAGCTTCATTGATGCCAATTGCAGTTTGAGCAGCTTGAATGCCTCAAGTACGCTAACGAATAGCAACTGGACACAACTGCAGGGCAGTACACCGCAAACGACACGGCCAGAATCGCCAGTCATTGCATATAACTACGACTTAAGTACGCAGACCCTACAGCCCGTGATAGAGTTGGCCACTGAGAGTACAAATACACACCAGCCTCCCGTTGAATTGGAAGACTGTGAAACACGAGAAGAGGCAATTGAAGTGGAGGAATCTGCTCCACCTCAGAACGTGCAAAAAATAAAACAAAAGCGAAGCCAGAAAAGGTACCGCAAGCGTTGGACACGTTCAGCATTCGGCTTGGCCAAATGTGATCGCAGCTCGGCTGTAAGGTATCGCGATCGACGTAATTTACAAAAGCGCTGTGAGTCACTCATTACGGTCTATCGCTTGCAATTGCAAGCGAACTTGGAACGCTACCCGAATCGGCCACTTCTCCAGCACTTCCACAAACGCTTCAAGGCTCTGGAATTATACTCGGATTTGCTCATCGACTTGGAAATGTTTTGCCGCAATGCTGGCCTAAACTCCCCAGGCAGTGGCTCGCCGGGTAATACTTCCAATGGCTGCACGAACAACAACAGCCCGAATAGCTTGGGAAAGCGCCCACGCTCATCGCTGCCTCAGACCTTGGATGATGAGGCGGGCACGGCTGCACGCAGCAAGAAAGCCCATCGTCAAGAGGAGAATTTTCGCCATATGCTGCTGCCCGACACCGCAGAAGATGCCAATCGTAAAGATGCAAGTATGTATTGGACAATTGGAGATTATCTGTGATTTTGTACTTTTACTGAATTTCTGTTTGCTGTTGATTTGTTTCTAGTTTACGCCTTTAATTTCTATGAAAAAGTGGAGGAAGTTCTCAAATCCTCAAACCGCCCAGAAGACTGCAAACGTTTTAATCATATACTGAAGACATTTGATCCCAAATGCGATAAAGTGGCCAACTTGTATTATGTAAGTTTTTTTGTTTTTGCTTTAACTCAACAGACAGTGAGAATGGCGCTTACAACGTTTATTGGTTAGCACTTTAATAAACGTTTAAAGCGACAAAATGTAATTTACTAGTTAAAATTAAACACGTTCCATGTAAATTTAAAAAAAATTGGCGCCTAGCACGTTTATAACTAGAACTTAATCTAACGTTATTAAAATTAATTTAAAAATTATTTCTAGTCTTATCGAACATATTCCATAAAAAAAACTTAAAACTAATCTAAAAAAGACTGAAGTTTTAAAAAAAAATTGTTGCTTGCAACGTTTTTGTAGAGCACTTCCATTAAAATGTTAAGTAACGAAATTTTTTTTATATTCAATTTCTGTTGTAATTAATGCGTATACATTCTATAACAATGTGTGGCTTACAACGTTTTTAGCTGAGCAGTTTCTTAAAACGTGTTAAGCGACGAAATATTTTATTTTTAATTTCACATTTAACTAACGTTGAAATATATCCAAAAATTTTTTTAATTTAATTTGAGCTTTAATGTAAATCCATCAAACAAAAATATGTCGCTTACAACGTTTTTTGTCTAGCAATTTCTTAAAACGTTCTAAGCGACCAATTTTTTGTTTATAGTAAATTTGAATTTTCTCAAATGTTAGCGATAATCTCTAATGTGCATATATGATTTAAATTTTTTTTAAATTTTATCGCTTGCAACGTTTTTTTTTAATTTAATATAAAATAAAAAAATGTTCTTATTTATTTACTTTAATTTCTTCTTTTTCCTTCAGAAATTGGAAAATCTTTTCCTACCCGATTACCCCGAGCTGGCTCAAGTGTTTCTCACCTTTCTGCTGCCCTCGGAGGCAGCTGAAATTGGCAAATTTTTCGAACATTTTATGATCAACAATGTGGCCACCTTTATCAATAAACTCAATATTTACTTCAATAAGCAGCCAGCACAAATACGAAAAATCTACAATTGCCTGAATGAACTGGTCGAAGATCCGGATATTACGGTGAAGAAAATTGAGGCGAAAATTTTGCCACTCCTGAAGGGCAACCAATTTCTGATCGATTGGTTTATGCAGCAATTTCCAGAGGAGCCGCCGCCAGAGAGGTGAATAAAAAATAATAATTTTAAACCATTTTTTTTTTATTAAAAATATTTTTTGTGTTTTTAGACTTCTTTCTGCACCCGAGCACATTAACCTCAAAGAAGTGCTTAACAATCAAAATGGCGAATTTATGGAAACTGTTACCGACATTTTGGACTCGCCCACTTCAGAGCAACAGCCAAGCTGTCAATTGAGAGTGAGTAGTGGAGACAATTTATTTTATTAGAAACAAATTATTTTTTATTATTTTTTTTTTTAATAAATTGTTTTAGTACATCAATGGCCGCATTTTCTATGGCTCCAAAATGACTCTGCCTGCCAAGCTATCGTTTATGGCCACGAATTGTCTTAATTCCTATGTTGATAGTCCCGAAAAGACTACAGGTAGCTCAGCCTGCGTACATGGCATACGAGAGCATGGTGAAAAGCGATTGGCTGCCACAGCTGCTGCAGCCTCGACTGAATGCAATAGCGATGATAATGACAAATCCGAAGAGGAGGATCTCTCCAAAGGTGGACTTAAAAGAAAACAATTTTTTTTCAATTTCATTTTTTCAAATTTGTATTCCAGCTCTTATCATCGACACCACCGAAGAGGATAGCAGCTCGTCGATTGAGACCTGCGATGATGCCACTCTACGTGCCCATGCCATACGTCTAAATCCTAGCTACTACAGCACTTCATGTTTCACATCAGCCAGCACAAGTACCCCGAATCCGGGCAGCAGTCATCCGCCTCATCATCCAAATGCCCGGAAATCCTCTTTGAATTTCAACGAAGAGGGCAAAATTTCACCACGCAAACACGCAACATTGCCCACGCTCGCAGGATTCTCTTTGAGCTCTTCTAGTGCCACACCCACCGTTATCAGCAGTAGTCTTAGCAATTCGCCCACTTCATCATTGGCCTCCACCTCGGCTGCTGCTTCTCAATCGCGTGAGAAACGTAAATCGCCCACCAAAAAAACCAAATCTCCCCTCGGCTCAGGCACTCGTGCCGGTCCTGCTCTGCCGCGTCCTCTCACTTTACAGCCCATGGTGGTCATACACGAGCACAGCTCGGCCATTGCGTGTGCCAAAAAACTCAAGTCCCTCATCGAAGAGGGCGACCCCGAGGACAGTGAACTGGACTCCAAAGAGCATCTGGCCATAGTGGCGCGCACTAAGAATTCGGTGGTTGAAGAAATCCCATCAAATGAACGCATCGAAACCGATTTGCATCCACCTCTACTCGAGGCCAAAGTAGAGAACTCCGATGATTTTGAGTTTCTCCCATTGGATGCGGAAATAACAGCGACCACCACGCTCTCTCAGTCTCCATTTCCTGCCATCAAAATCGATGACGAGGAAGATGACCACACTGAACTGCCCTCCAACTCCACGGCTGAACCTAATCAGGTGATTTCTTCCACGCACAACGACAGCGATGAGGATTGCAAATTGGATATTGTGGTTTCGCTGGCCACTTCAATGCCCTCGGCCTGGTCTCGCGATGAGGACAAGATAATTTTAATCGAAATGAAATTGGGCTCCAGCAATCGCGATGATCTCTTCCAGCGTCTACGCAGCAAATTGCCAAATCGAACTCTCGTCGAAATTACCGGGCGTCATCAGTTTCTAATGGATTTCCTGTCCAAGCTGCAGGGCAAGTGAAAAGGGATTGTTTTTTTTCTGGTTTACTCTTAAATAATATTTAATTTATGCTAATCGTAACATTTAAAACTAAAATATGAATTCGAATGTAATTTTTATTTTAACTGCTAAATAAACAAAAGAAATATGTTTGCTTAACACATAAATTTACAAGAAAAGAAAAATCACAAGATGACAAATTCCCTAGGAATATTCGCTGTAATTTGAGTCCACATAGTCAGCCTTTGGCATTATCAAAACTTCCTCCACCGGCGCAAAATGATGGCCCAGTTGTTCATCCATCATCATGTTAATCTGTATGGAATCTCGACGCAGAGTGCCCATCTGGGCCTCGAATATAACCTCTTCGATGCCGCGGCGTGCGAATATTTTCTGATCGCTGGGAAGATTTTTATAAGCTAGGGCCCAGGATTTACCCAAGATTTCCGACTCGGTAAAGGGGTGTGATTTGCTGGTTTCAGGTCTGATTTTTGGAACATTGTTTGATTGAGTGGGTGGCTCTGGATCTGTGAATTCCATTTGGTTCTTCGGTGATGAACTCTGTAAAAGAAAAGTAACGAAAAAAAAAATTTAAAAAAGCTATGACGGCAACGCAAAACGTTGGCGAATTCGTTTTTGGGTTATGCAAATTTTGATGACAAAAATTACACATAATTTGTTTTGCAGCTACACGCTACCCTGACACAAACTGTTTGTAACAATACCTACCTCCTCATTCTCGGCATTGTATCTCTGTCTCTTCAATGCCGGCAACGCTTCCTCCGGATCACTATCATCAGTTGCGGTTTCAACATTCCTTAAGAAATAAATGCAAAATTAAATTAAAGGATTCAGCATTAAATGGCCTTTCCACAAAATATCCCCCTACCGTCTTGGTTTCGGTTTACAGTCGTCAAGAAATGTCAGATATTTCGTGTATTTCCATGGCGTTGGTGCTCCTTCGTAGCTGGGTTTCTTCACTTGTTTGCGATACGTATCGCGCAGACTTTTCCAACGATTTTGGCAATCGTCCACTAGATTAGGAAATGTTTCAATTTTTGATTTAAAAAACAAATAATTATTTTACAGTGTACATTAGAATTCACCATCAACATCTAAAATTTCCGCTATTTCATTCCAGCATGCATCCTTTTCCGGTTTATTTTTAAAGTCCGGCAATTTTTTATTGTAAAGGATTCCATTTCTCTTAACGTGATGGATTAGCCTCAAATTGAATTTCGCGTCCATTGCTTTTATTTTTTTAATTCGTTCAAGTTTTTCGATTTTAAGTTTCTCACTCATTTTTTCGTGAGTTCGCCAAGTGAAATGCATTCGTTACGAATTCGGCAACGAGTTCGTTGTGTTGATAATTTCTAGGGATGTGACGGAATTGATACCCGCATCCGAAAATCACACATATTCCATTTTTTTGAAAATTTTTTATTGTGTTTTGGGTTTTTTCGATAGACGATCTTGGCAAAATTTTATCAGATTCAGTTTCAAGATGTCAAAATACCCAACAAAAAAATTAAAAAAGTGCAAAAAATTAAATTTTTTTTAGAAAAAGTTGCTTTAAACATCCACACCCGGCTTCGCACTTGCGGATGTCATTTTCAAACACCCGCCTTCCCATCCGCATCGAGGCTTTTTACAGCCCCGTACCCGCACCCGCGAAACACACACTCGTCACATCCCTAATAATTTCATTGGCAACGAGTTGCATTCAAGAAGTATAGGACAAAGATGACGCCATCCCGTTTACAGCGAAGATCGCCATTTGGTCCTGACGTCACAAGAAACTTTTTGTCTTTCGAACAGCTGTTTTGTGTTTACGTTTTTCCGTTCCCAGGATTCAAAAACAAAAATAAACCATAAAAATGTGGGAATTTAATAACAAAAATAAATATAAAAAACTGTCTCTTGTCTAAAATTCAAAGGGAAGACGTTTTTCGGCTGACAAATCGAAATTATTAATTATTTCTATTCAATGAACATCCATTGAATTGATTAACTATCAACAATAGGACATCAGTTAAATCTAAATCATGTCCGGCATAGGCATTAACGGCTTCGGTCGTATTGGCCGTTTGATAGTGCGGGCCGCCATCCAGAAACGGCTGCCCATAAATGCCATAAACGATCCCTTCATTGACCTGGAGTATATGGCCTACATGATGAAATTCGATTCCACACACGGTCGGTTCAAGGGTAAAATCAGCATAGGCGACAAAACGCTGGTGGTTAATGAACAGCAAATACAAATCTCCAAAGAAAACGATCCCAGTAATATCAAATGGAATGAGGCCTGCGCTGATTATGTGGTAGACTGCACAGGCAAATTCACCACAATCGAGAAGGCTAAATTGCACTTGAAGGGGGGAGCCAAGAAGGTCATCATATCGGCTCCCTCGGCGGATGCGCCCATGTTTGTGTGCGGCGTCAATTTGGATAAATACAAAGCGGATATGCAAGTGGTTTCAAATGCTTCCTGCACAACCAACTGCCTGGCTCCACTGGCAAAAGTTATACATGAGCATTTCGAAATTATTGAGGGCCTAATGACGACGGTACATGCCACAACGGCCACTCAAAAGACCGTGGACAGTGCATCGGCCAAATTGTGGCGTGATGGACGCGGCTGCATGCAGAATATTGTACCCGCAGCGACGGGTGCAGCTAGTGCAGTGGGCAAAATTATACCTGAACTGAATGGAAAGTTGACGGGCATGGCTTTTCGTGTGCCTACACCAAATGTCTCGGTAGTGGATTTGACAGTGCGACTGGGCAAGCCGAAACATTTCGATTGCATCAAGGAGAAGCTACAAGAGGCGTCGAGGGACACACTGAAGGGCATACTGGGCTATACAGAGGATCAGGTGGTCAGCAGCGATTTTAATGGCGAAAAACTCTCAGCGATTTTCGATGCTAACGCGAGCATTGCTTTGAATGACGGGTTTGTCAAGTTGATTGCTTGGTACGATAATGAGTATGGCTACGCATGTCGTGTACTGGATTTGATTGGGCATATGCAGAAGGTGGATGAGAAATATAACGATAAGGTTGAGAAAAAAAGATGGCTAGCCTGAATCTATTTTTTTTAAATAATCAAAACTTTGAAACGAATTCTTTTTTAAAATTAAATTTAGTTATTTTTATTGGATTATATTGGCTAGAATCTAAATATCAGATAATCACGCTTATTTCTAATTCTAAACTTAATTGAAAGATTTCCGTTGAAACATAACCTAACTTTCTAAAATTATGAAATTTTAGGAATAAGTTAAAAATCGGATTACATCAATATTCTCTTGCTTATATATGGCTTTGCTTCACTATCACGAACGATCTAATGCTCATCCCCGTCGTTGGGATAGTCTTGCCAACGATTCGATTTCATTTTCGGTATCATTCTTCTCATTACGCTTAAAGCCTGGCGTATTTCTGCCAAATTTTCATACACAAGCAATCAAACAACACTCGAATTGCCACCATGGAATTGCACGGACGAGATGCTCATTATCTCATTGTCGTCTATGGAATGAGGATCGATTGCGTTGGCCAAGTCGTCAGCATCATCATCGTCGTCATCTAGAGTCGGTGTCTTAATGCGATTACGTATGATGATGTCACGTTCTGCATGCGGTTGCAGGTGCAAGGGATTATTGGAAATTTCGGCCGCATCCAAATCGCGTCCCTGCAGGCCCAATGTTAAGTTGACTTTGGAATGCTGGCCTGCGGTCAGTTCACTGCTGGGCAGTATTTTGCTTACGCTATTTGGAGACGAAGAAATGGGGGGCGGACGCAGACGCGCCGGATCGAGCAACGAATGCATTTTTGTTTGTTTCTTTGGTGTACGGGCGGGTGAAGTCTTACGTGAACTGGTGTAGGACTTTAGCTGTTTAGCTCTGAAAAGGTGAAAACAAATTTTATTGCAAACATTTAATTTTTCCCATTTTCCCCCCACTCACGCATCAATGAGTTTCAACAGCAAACGATGATACGCCTCGTATTCCTCGCTGCCAAACTCATTCGGATCGTGTCGTGCGTGTTCGTACATATCACAAAATTGATGTATCATCCGCTGGCCTGAACCATTCAAAGTGGCCGACAAGGTGGTGAGCAGAAAAGCACGCAAACTGTCATAGGCATGTCTGGTGTAGCCATCATCACTTTTGGAGATTTCCTTTTCTGTGAATTTGCTATTAAGAAAAGGTTTTTTTTTTACAAAATTTCTCAATCCACTCACCCAAAATCTTCACATCATCCACTGCCTGCATGCGATAATAGTAGGGAGGCAGCGGCTTGTCGGGCTGCAAAATGTATTTGTCTTCTGACCAGAGTAGCTTGGGTTCTTGGGATATCTTCTGTATACAATCCAGGCGACGTTCAATTTCGCGGCGAAGTGTCTACAAGAAATTTAAAATGAATTACAAAATTTCTTCAGTTTTTAAAACTCTTCCTTCTTACCTTTTTGGCATCATTGCCAACAGGAACGTGTGGCCCTCGCCGACTTCTCAGGGTGAATCGCATAATTTGACGCTTTAAGAATTTAAGAAGAATTGTTAAGAATTTGGCTACAGGGTTACAAATTCTACTCGACTGAAGGTGCCACACCCCACACCACCTTGTCCTTACCTTGGCGAAAATAAACAGCATCACAAAGGTCAGCACACCGCCGCCAATGATGATGATTATCATAACACCCGATAGTTGCTCCATTTTAGTTCGGCTACTGTTGCTTGTTGGGTCGTTCAACAATACCGCTGCTGCGTTTTGTCTAGAGACAAAAGGATTAATTCCTCCCCCTTGTGTTAGTTTGTTTACCAAGAACATCCATAAAATCTTTGGTTTTCTTTGTTTAGTAATTTGCTTAGTAATACACTGCTTCGGGTATTAACTGGTAACTTTTTAATATAACTAAATATATTATCTCAATTGCAAACCAATTAATTTAAACTTTTCGCAAATTTTCACAGATTTTCGTAAAATTTTGTGAAGTTAATCAGATGTCAGGTTGAAGATCATTGTGAATGGTTAGTATTTACCCAGCAAACACAGTCTCAAACGTTTGAGAAAAACCCTATTTCTCGAGTCGATAACTAATGTGTTTCTCGAGAACTAAGGTTTGAAACCGACTCGAGAACTATTTCCCCTTTTTTATTGAGAAGCTATGATTCTCGAGTCGGTATCGACTCGGTTTCAAATGTTCGACATTAGAGAAAAACCTTTGATATCGAGTCGTTCTCGAGTCGATATCAAACCTAAATGTTTGCTGGGTAAATGCATTGAAAATGGGAAGCAGTGTTGCCAAACTGAGTAATTTCGTTTCTTGAGGAAAATGTTTATATTTCCATAGCCATTTTCGAGCTTATCACTATTATCTCGTATGAAAATTTTGCGATTTTGTATCTCTTCTAAATTTTGAATGATTTGAGATTTGAGTGTTCTTTAAAGGTTACTTTCCAGCTCAATTAATAGCGAATACCCTTCTAAAGCGGCAAAAACTTTGCCAAAATGAAAACTTTAAAACGCATGTAGTTTTAACATTTTATTAATGAATTTAGAGTTACAATAAGGGGTATTAACACGTCGTCATATATAAAGTCATAAATGGAAATTTATCACAAATCTTCATTTGACAGATTCCAGATTATGTATGACAAATTCAATGACAAATTCCCGGTTCCGACTCTTTATAACGACTTGTGAATACCCTTATTTGTCTTTTTTATTCGATTTAATGTTTTTCCGATACGAAACGATTGTTCTAATGGAATGTTTGTTACTGCGGCAGCATATACAGTAATGTATGTATGAAAAATAAAATAGTTGGAAATTAGAATCGGGAAACTGAAATGTGTGGTCAACAGTAGTTTTCAATGCATCTATTTCCTTTACTTCAAAGAATTTCATTGCCTTGGATTTTTCACCAAATTCGGTTCATGGCACATTCGATGGACGATGAGATTTGACTTCGTTGAAAACATTGTCCAGCAGATGTCGCATATGCAATTTGGTTTGGCATTGTGCGTCTTCATATATGTATCCATTTCGTCTTGTGTGACTTTGGGCACGCCACAAACTTTACAGTAGAAGTTCCTTTTTCCTTGCCGAACGCCTAGAATTACCTCCGGGCAGGTGTCGCATGCCAAAATTATTGGGTTGGTATCGTGCTCCCTCATGTGTACATCCAACTGATATTGATAGAGGTTGTATATGCCGCATTCGGTACAGTGGAATTTCGGGAAACCATGTAGCAGTCGATGTTTGACCAGAGATTCCCTCTTTGAATACTTTTTCGGGCAAATGTCGCATGAGTAAATGGTATCGTGTATTCTCATATGACTATCCAGCTCCTGCTGTGAGAATTTGGCCATGCCACAATCACCACAAAGAAATTTCCCTTTACCATGAAGCATTCGATGTAAGGCCAGTTTTCCCTTCGATGAATAATCCTTCCAGCAAATGTCGCAAACGAATTCAGACTTACTTTTGTCTCCTTCGGGGGGTTCGCTGTTTTTGTGGGCATCTGTTTCCACTTCGTCATCTTCAATTTTTGTGATTTCGTCTTGGCTTGTTTGATTGCTGTGCTCTTCGAAATCGGTTTCGGATACGTATCGCACAGTATAACCCAGAGCAGAAAATTCCATTTCGTCTTCTATTTTAATATCAACTGGATCTTCAGTTTTAATTGCTGAGCACGTGTCGTGAACTGTTTGATAGTTGTGCCGTTCAGCATCTATTTGGTCTTCAATTTTAATTTCCGTGAATTCGGCAGGGGTAGTTTGATTGCTGTGCGGTTCACTGTCGCCTCCGGAAATGGAAGGGGCAGAACAACTCCGAGAACAAAATTCAATCATTAATTTGCCTTTGCTTTCCTTCACTGATAAGATCTGTAATGGTTCAGGTGATGACTGCAGCTTCAGCTGAGAGTGATCAGGAAATCATTGTTGTTATTTTCTCGTAATTGTTTCTTTTTGCTAATTGCTAATTACCTTTTTTGGTTTTGAGCCCCCCACATTGGTGGCTTCTTTCGCCTTGGCGGTTGGGTTCCTCTTTACACAACACCCTTCGTTCGAAATCCCGTCCACAATTTTGGTCGTCTTCCCCAGCTTCTGTGGATATTTTAGTTTACATGTTTTCCCAATTTTGCTCTCCGCCGAATTGGACATTTTTGCTTTTAATTGTTTTCTATTTGCTGGCGACTGAAAAAATGTAAACAAAATTTCTAGTGATGCATAAATAGTGTTAAGGCTGAAACTCGTTGAATACGTCAATCTGTCAAAAAATGTTCTACTACTATTGTAAGAAATTTACTCCTCAAAATTGTATGCTAGTTTCATCGATGCAAAACTACGACTCGTTCCACAAATCTACTACTCTGACAGTAATTTCTACTACTCTCGCGGAATTTTTACTACGCTAAAGTTTCGTTTCCAGCTCTAAATAAGTACCTTAAGAAAAATGTGGCCACGTTTCTCGTGCTGTAAAATAGTGTAAGAGGAGAATTTTTTGACAGATGCCGAGGCAATAAGGGGATTCATTTTAAGTGGGAAAACCCTCGAAGTTGCTTAAAAGAACTGTCAAATTTCATATGTTTTGACTGCACATCTGCGCTACTGCACCGTTCCCCAGGGGTTTTCCACAATAAATGAATACCCCTAATGCATTGCGCTTTTGCATTTTTGCTTTTGCACATTGCGGCTAGTGTTGGTGCATTTTGGACCCTCTACGAAGTGTATTCACAAAGTTAGAATGTGATTTAAAAGATTAGGAACATAATAATTTTTTGAATTTTGTGGTAACGTTTTTATGCCCTAGGACGCTCCGTTTCGGAGATATAAGCGTTTTAAGAAATTCCATATTCAACTCTATATATTTCCGCTTCTAGGTTTCGAAATCACTTAGTTTCTTTTGTAAATGAAAGGTGAGACTATTATATATCATCTGGTGGATTTTGGACCCTCTACGAAGTGTATTCACAAAGTTAGAAAGTGATTTAGAAGATTAGGAACAAAATAATTTTTTGAATTTTTTGGTAACGTTTTTATGCCCTAGGACGCTCCGTTTCGGAGATATAAGCGTTTTAAGAAATTCCATATTCAACTCTATATATTTCCGCTTCTAGGTTTCGAAATCACTTAGTTTCTTTTGTAAATGAAAGGTGAGACTATTATATATCATCTGGTGGATTTTGGACCCTCTACGAAGTGTATTCACAAAGTTAGAAAGTGATTTAGAAGATTAGGAACAAAATAATTTTTTTAATTTTTTGGTAACGTTTTTATGCCCTAGGACGCTCCGTTTCGGAGATATAAGCGTTTTAAGAAATCCCATATTCAACTCTATATATTTCCGCTTCTAGGTTTCGAAATCACTTAGTTTCTTTTGTAAATGAAAGGTGAGACTATTATCTATCATCTGGTGGATTTTGGACCCTCTACGAAGTGTATTCACAAAGTTAGAAAGTGATTTAGAAGATTAGGAACAAAATAATTTTTTGAATTTTTTGGTAACGTTTTTATGCCCTAGGACGCTCCGTTTCGGAGATATAAGCGTTTTAAGAAATTCCATATTCAAATCTATATATTTCCGCTTCTAGGTTTCGAAATCACTTAGTTTCTTTTGTAAATGAAAGGTGAGACTATTATCTATCATCTGGTGGATTTTGGACCCTCTACGAAGTGTATTCACAAAGTTAGAAAGTGATTTAGAAGATTAGGAACAAAATAATTTTTTGAATTTTTTGGTAACGTTTTTATGCCCTAGGACGCTCCGTTTCGGAGATATAAGCGTTTTAAGAAATCCCATATTCAAATCTATATATTTCCGCTTCTAGGTTTCGAAATCACTTAGTTTCTTTTGTAAATGAAAGGTGAGACTATTATCTATCATCTGGTGGATTTTGGACCCTCTACGAAGTGTATTCACAAAGTTAGAAAGTGATTTAGAAGATTAGGAACAAAATAATTTTTTGAATTTTTTGGTAACGTTTTTATGCCCTAGGACGCTCCGTTTCGGAGATATAAGCGTTTTAAGAAATTCCATATTCAAATCTATATATTTTCGCTTCTAGGTTTCGAAATCACTTAGTTTCTTTTGTAAATGAAAGGTGAGACTATTATCTATCATCTGGTGAATTTTGGACCCTCTACGAAGTGTATTCACAAAGTTAGAAAGTGATTTAGAAGATTAGGAACAAAATAATTTTTTGAATTTTTTGGTAACGTTTTTATGCCCTAGGACGCTTCGTTTCGGAGATATAAGCGTTTTAAGAAATCCCATATTCAAATCTATATATTTCCGCTTCTAGGTTTCGAAATCACTTAGTTTCTTTTGTAAATGAAAGGTGAGACTATTATCTATCATCTGGTGGATTTTGGACCCTCTACGAAGTGTATTCACAAAGTTAGAAAGTGATTTAGAAGATTAGGAACAAAATAATTTTTTGAATTTTTTGGTAACGTTTTTATGCCCTAGGACGCTCCGTTTCGGAGATATAAGCGTTTTAAGAAATCCCATATTCAAATCTATATATTTCCGCTTCTAGGTTTCGAAATCACTTAGTTTCTTTTGTAAATGAAAGGTGAGACTATTATCTATCATCTGGTGGATTTTGGACCCTCTACGAAGTGTATTCACAAAGTTAGAAAGTGATTTAGAAGATTAGGAACAAAATAATTTTTTGAATTTTTTGGTAACGTTTTTATGCCCTAGGACGCTCCGTTTCGGAGATATAAGCGTTTTAAGAAATTCCATATTCAAATCTATATATTTTCGCTTCTAGGTTTCGAAATCACTTAGTTTCTTTTGTAAATGAAAGGTGAGACTATTATCTATCATCTGGTGAATTTTGGACCCTCTACGAAGTGTATTCACAAAGTTAGAAAGTGATTTAGAAGATTAGGAACAAAATAATTTTTTGAATTTTTTGGTAACGTTTTTATGCCCTAGGACGCTTCGTTTCGGAGATATAAGCGTTTTAAGAAATCCCATATTCAAATCTATATATTTCCGCTTCTAGGTTTCGAAATCACTTAGTTTCTTTTGTAAATGAAAGGTGAGACTATTATCTATCATCTGGTGGATTTTGGACCCTCTACGAAGTGTATTCACAAAGTTAGAAAGTGATTTAGAAGATTAGGAACAAAATAATTTTTTGGTAACCTTTTTATGCCCTAGGACGCTCCGTTTCGGAGATATAAGCGTTTTAAGAAATCCCATATTCAAATCTATATATTTCCGCTTCTAGGTTTCGAAATCACTTAGTTTCTTTTGTAAATGAAAGGTGAGACTATTATCTATCATCTGGTGGATTTTGGACCCTCTACGAAGTGTATTCACAAAGTTAGAAAGTGATTTAGAAGATTAGGAACAAAATAATTTTTTGAATTTTTTGGTAACGTTTTTATGCCCTAGGACGCTCCGTTTCGGAGATATAAGCGTTTTAAGAAATCCCATATTCAACTCTATATATTTCCGCTTCTAGGTTTCGAAATCACTTAGTTTCTTTTGTAAATGAAAGGTGAGACTATTATCTATCATCTGGTGGATTTTGGACCCTCTACGAAGTGTATTCACAAAGTTAGAAAGTGATTTAGAAGATTAGGAACAAAATAATTTTTTGAATTTTTTGGTAACGTTTTTATGCCCTAGGACGCTCCGTTTCGGAGATATAAGCGTTTTAAGAAATCCCATATTCAACTCTATATATTTCCGCTTCTAGGTTTCGAAATCACTTAGTTTCTTTTGTAAATGAAAGGTGAGACTATTATCTATCATCTGGTGGATTTTGGACCCTCTACGAAGTGTATTCACAAAGTTAGAAAGTGATTTAGAAGATTAACCTTTTTATGCCCTAGGACGCTCCGTTTCGGAGATATAAGCGTTTTAAGAAATTCCATATTCAAATCTATATATTTCCGCTTCTAGGTTTCGAAATCACTTAGTTTCTTTTGTAAATGAAAGGTGAGACTATTATCTATCATCTGGTGGATTTTGGACCCTCTACGAAGTGTATTCACAAAGTTAGAAAGTGATTTAGAAGATTAGGAACAAAATAATTTTTTGAATTTTTTGGTAACGTTTTTATGCCCTAGGACGCTCCGTTTCGGAGATATAAGCGTTTTAAGAAATCCCATATTCAACTCTATATATTTCCGCTTCTAGGTTTCGAAATCACTTAGTTTCTTTTGTAAATGAAAGGTGAGACTATTATCTATCATCTGGTGGATTTTGGACCCTCTACGAAGTGTATTCACAAAGTTAGAAAGTGATTTAGAAGATTAGGAACAAAATAATTTTTTGAATTTTTTGGTAACGTTTTTATGCCCTAGGACGCTCCGTTTCGGAGATATAAGCGTTTTAAGAAATCCCATATTCAACTCTATATATTTCCGCTTCTAGGTTTCGAAATCACTTAGTTTCTTTTGTAAATGAAAGGTGAGACTATTATCTATCATCTGGTGGATTTTGGACCCTCTACGAAGTGTATTCACAAAGTTAGAAAGTGATTTAGAAGATTAGGAACAAAATAATTTTTTGAATTTTTTGGTAACGTTTTTATGCCCTAGGACGCTCCGTTTCGGAGATATAAGCGTTTTAAGAAATCCCATATTCAACTCTATATATTTCCGCTTCTAGGTTTCGAAATCACTTAGTTTCTTTTGTAAATGAAAGGTGAGACTATTATCTATCATCTGGTGGATTTTGGACCCTCTACGAAGTGTATTCACAAAGTTAGAAAGTGATTTAGAAGATTAGGAACAAAATAATTTTTTGAATTTTTTGGTAACGTTTTTATGCCCTAGGACGCTCCGTTTCGGAGATATAAGCGTTTTAAGAAATTCCATATTCAAATCTATATATTTCCGCTTCTAGGTTTCGAAATCACTTAGTTTCTTTTGTAAATGAAAGGTGAGACAATTATCTATCATCTGGTGAATTTTGGACCCTCTACGAAGTGTATTCACAAAGTTAGAAAGTGATTTAGAAGATTAGGAACAAAATAATTTTTTGAATTTTTTGGTAACGTTTTTATGCCCTAGGACGCTCCGTTTCGGAGATATAAGCGTTTTAAGAAATCCCATATTCAAATCTATATATTTCCGCTTCTAGGTTTCGAAATCACTTAGTTTCTTTTGTAAATGAAATCTATCATCTGGTGAATTTTGGACCCTCTACGAAGTGTATTCACAAAGTTAGAAAGTGATTTAGAAGATTAGGAACAAAATAATTTTTTGAATTTTTTGGTAACGTTTTTATGCCCTAGGACGCTCCGTTTCGGAGATATAAGCGTTTTAAGAAATCCCATATTCAAATCTATATATTTCCGCTTCTAGGTTTCGAAATCACTTAGTTTCTTTTGTAAATGAAAGGTGAGACAATTATCTATCATCTGGTGGATTTTGGACCCTCTACGAAGTGTATTCACAAAGTTAGAAAGTGATTTAGAAGATTAACCTTTTTATGCCCTAGGACGCTCCGTTTCGGAGATATAAGCGTTTTAAGAAATTCCATATTCAAATCTATATATTTCCGCTTCTAGGTTTCGAAATCACTTAGTTTCTTTTGTAAATGAAAGGTGAGACTATTATCTATCATCTGGTGGATTTTGGACCCTCTACGAAGTGTATTCACAAAGTTAGAAAGTGATTTAGAAGATTAGGAACAAAATAATTTTTTGAATTTTTTGGTAACGTTTTTATGCCCTAGGACGCTCCGTTTCGGAGATATAAGCGTTTTAAGAAATCCCATATTCAACTCTACATATTTCCGCTTCTAGGTTTCGAAATCACTTAGTTTCTTTTGTAAATGAAATCTATCATCTGGTGAATTTTGGACCCTCTACGAAGTGTATTCACAAAGTTAGAAAGTGATTTAGAAGATTAGGAACAAAATAATTTTTTGAATTTTTTGGTAACGTTTTTATGCCCTAGGACGCTCCGTTTCGGAGATATAAGCGTTTTAAGAAATCCCATATTCAACTCTATATATTTCCGCTTCTAGGTTTCGAAATCACTTAGTTTCTTTTGTAAATGAAATCTATCATCTGGTGAATTTTGGACCCTCTACGAAGTGTATTCACAAAGTTAGAAAGTGATTTAAAAGATTAGGAACAAAATAATTTTTTGAATTTTTTGGTAACGTTTTTATGCCCTAGGACGCTCCGTTTCGGAGATATAAGCGTTTTAAGAAATCCCATATTCAAATCTATATATTTCCGCTTCTAGGTTTCGAAATCACTTAGTTTCTTTTGTAAATGAAAGGTGAGACAATTATCTATCATCTGGTGGATTTTGGACCCTCTACGAAGTGTATTCACAAAGTTAGAAAGTGATTTAGAAGATTAGGAACAAAATAATTTTTTGAATTTTTTGGTAACGTTTTTATGCCCTAGGACGCTCCGTTTCGGAGATATAAGCGTTTTAAGAAATCCCATATTCAAATCTATATATTTCCGCTTCTAGGTTTCGAAATCACTTAGTTTCTTTTGTAAATGAAAGGTGAGACAATTATCTATCATCTGGTGGATTTTGGACCCTCTACGAAGTGTATTCACAAAGTTAGAAAGTGATTTAGAAGATTAGGAACAAAATAATTTTTTGAATTTTTTGGTAACGTTTTTATGCCCTAGGACGCTCCGTTTCGGAGATATAAGCGTTTTAAGAAATTCCATATTCAACTCTATATATTTCCGCTTCTAGGTTTCGAAATCACTTAGTTTCTTTTGTAAATGAAAGGTGAGACTATTATCTATCATCTGGTGGATTTTGGACCCTCTACGAAGTGTATTCACAAAGTTAGAAAGTGATTTAGAATATTAGGTACAAAATAATTTTTTGAATTTTTTGGTAAAGTTTTTATGCCCTAGGACGCTCCGTTACGAAGATATAAGCGTTTTAAGAAATTCAAGTTAGTTTCTTGTGTAGTAGTAGCAGAGAACTTAGACGTGTAGTAGTAACCGTACATACAAATCTGTTGGCAGTTTAAAGGTTATGGCTCTACCGACTTTGACTTTAAAGTTTCCTACTTGAAATTGACTTTGAAAATGTTAACATTTACTTTTTACAAATGTGTTTGCTGGCAAATAGTTCTCGAAAAAAGTTTGGTAGTCATAATTTCGGTATCTGTCTAACTATGGCCACATTTTTAGTGGCACCTTTTCCAGCAAAAAAACAAAAACCATCCGAAACACATGTTTACTTAATTATTATTTCAATATTAACAAACAGTACTATTTGCTTAAAAACCATATATTTACTTTACCAAAAACGTAAAACAGTTCGTAGAGAAGGTAATTGTCAAAACAGCTGCCCCAGTTAGAAAGCAAATCTACAACGAAGTAGTTAGTTATAGAGAACAGCAATAGGAAAAAAAATGAAATTGTTCTTTAATTTGTTCCTACTCCTCCTGCTGAGTGTAATTGCCATTGATTACGTTGAATCAGTTCCAGTAAGTCGAAATTTGGAAGATATTACCAAAACAGATGGAGGCACAACGCTAAATGCTAAATTGGCTGAGCCCCTTGAGACAGCCCCACCTCAGTGGTTCACCTCCAAGCAGCTAGTGAATAGGAAAAAACGCTTCAATTTGGATGCAATTAAAATTCGGAAAGTGCAATCCGGTGATCCGTATATGAAGATATTCAATTGGAATTTCGATACCGGCAGGCAATTCATCAAGCACGAATGGCGACGTTTATTGGCCAAATATAAACTGAGCGATGAGACCGAGGAGGAAGTGGGGAAAAATTGGAATGTTAGTTTGTAAAAATATCGAAAATTTTCTTGTGTAAATAAAAGAACTTCTTCGTGTAACTTTTAATTCTTGTCTTTTTGTACATATTTATATTTATAGAGATGGGCCCTTTTTAAATGGCCAGCGAATGTCTTTTCTGCTGCTCCCTCACCCTTCGCGCTTCGTCACTCTCTGCTGCTTCCTCACTCATGGCAATATTATCGAAAGCGAATTCGCCCAATGAACTTGAACGCTTCCAGCTCATATCAATGCGCAAGGTATCAGTGCCGCCACTGTCACAACAATCGCTACACTGACTGCGACAACTTGTTCTCGGTGGCACATTCAACCGCGTATGACGCATTTCCACATGATCGACATGGACAGTCACGGGGGCAAAACTCTCATCTTCGGCACCCCAACTGTCATCGGTGCTGCTGACTTGTTGGCAATTTACCCTTTCCAATTTGACAGCAACACCATTCGGATTGCCATTAGCAGCACCACCACCACCATCGTTTCCACTTTTCTTAACACACATTAGCCGGCAACACTTGCCTATGGCTGTCCAGCCAATCAAACGAAAGCAATTGTCCGATGCCGAGCGTAGACACAAAAAGAATTCGGGCATAAACGAAGGATTGATCACCGCATAGACAATAATGTTCATACTCAATTGAAGGGCGTTCAGTGTTATGCAAATGACTTCCAGACGCTCCATGGCTTTGAAATCCACTTTCGAAATGTCCCCACCGAAAAGTAAATTCACGGCGCTCTTTCGCGATGTCAAATGGGCGGGCAGTTCGCCTATCAAGTACAGGGTGATCACTATCAGTATGGTGATGGTCAGTTTCATTTGATGCTGTGAGAGTATAGGATAGAATTTGTACAAATTTCTATTTGTTTTGGGTGTTTTTTTTTCTACTCACCTGATACCGCTTCTGTGTGGTCTTTAAGCTCGTCTTGCAATGCTTCTGACATAATTTGCTCTGTTTGGTCCAACGACGAAATGCTATGATAATGGCTGCATTACCAATTAGTAGGAATATTGCTGGTAGCACGGCCAGGAGTACGAATGTGAACCAGTTGAGAATTTTATAAAAGCTGTGAAAGGATATTTGGTTTAGTTTTAGGATTTTCTTAAAGAGAATAAACTTGATTGTGGCAACAGTTTTGAGAGACTAACTAGTGAGAATAGGGTTACACTACTGCCTACTGCATATCGTATCGTATCATATTAAAGTAAAAACTAGAGAGTGGACTATCTTCGGCTATACCGAAGTTGAAATACCCCCACACAGTAGGAAGAAGTACCTCGAACATATAAAAATGTGGTCTCAAGACCCTATTTTGAGCTAATTATAGGTGGTTTTGGAGCCCGAACCATGTCCAAAATCCATTTCTAAAAATTTCCAATTAAATCCACAAAAAAAAAAAAATTGGTCTCAAGACCCCATTTAGACCCTTATATATGTGGCTTCGGAACCTCGGACCATGTCAAAAATACGTTTCTAAACATTTCCAATCGAATACAACAATAAAAAATTTTTACCTTTTTTTTCGGTGTATGGGAGCCACGCCCAGTTTTTGTCCGATTTGACTGATTCTCGAACTTGATCTCAGTATTCACGAGAAAAACATGTACCCAAAGTTTCAAGTCGATATCTCCAAAACTGCGACCGCTATCGTGCGGACGGACAGACGGACAGACGGACAGACGGACAGACGGACAGACAGACGGACATCGCGAAATCGACTAAGGAGGTGATACTGATCAAGAATATATATACTTTTCCATACCGGACACGCCTCCTTATGGGCGTTACAAACGTTGTGACAAAGTGAGTATACCCTGCCACAGTGAGTGTGGGGGTATAATGAATGAAACTCACAAACAAATCACATCAAAACTCAAATATAGCAGGTCACAATCAAGTGCCTATGTGTACATTAAATTCACCTATGTATGAGTGCATTGAATAAATAATTGTTATTATTTTTTTTTGTATATTTCAAATCAACTTTGTTTGGCCATTAAATCAATCGTAAAACGTATTATCATCAGTCAGATAGTGCACTTAAGTTAGTTTATCTGAATTGATATAACTTTCTATTTCCTTCTCTCCTCTCTCTCTCCTCTCTCTCTCTCTCTCCCACCATCAACACTCACTGTGAATAGTAGAATTGTGTGGTTTGGAATGTGCCATCCTTGTTCACAATGAACACGAAAAAGTACGGCATATTCACCACAATCGAAATGATAATCACGCCCGCGATCATGCGGCGAGCCACTTTCCGGCGGCAAAATCGCGGAGCCCCATTCGGTATGCCATTTCTCAGGTAAACCAAACGATCGAAACTGACACAGGCCAAAATCAAATTGGCCGCACCCGTCGTAATGCCAAATAGCGGAGTTTGCCACTGGAAATCATAGCCCAGCCAGAAAGTGCTCGTATAGAAGATGCTGCGCGAGAAGGCAGTCAGCGTTATCAGGAAACAGGATATACAGTCCAGCCACGACAAGGCAGCCAGGTAGGAGAATGCGGACGGTGTCATTTTCGGACGCATGAAAACAATTGCATTAATGAAATTTGCACACAGGCCGAAGAAGGCCAACACGGGCACCACGAACGCATAAATGATGAAAATTAAAGCAGTTGGCGGTCCGCGCTGCCACACGCAGATTTCGTGATAGGAATGGTGCAGAAGGAGCGTTCCACCGCCCGCAGTTCGTCCATTGAGAGGTGCAGCAGCGGTGATGAGCAGTTTGGCGTATGACTCAGCATTGATATTTTCAATGCATTGCATACTTTTTGAGGCCACCAAATCAATTTTGACTGAAATGTTGACACGAATTTTCACTAGAAGCGCTTTTTTTTGTATGTTCCTCTGGATTCCCCGACGTTTGTCAATCAACTGAATGCGGTGGGTGGCCCATATCAATCTCATTTTGGTGTATGCGAGTGTAGCGCGAATCATTAATGTCAGTTGTGTGATATCGAATTTTCGATTGTGGCTGTTGTTACTGTGATATTGATAAGATTAAGCGTCGCCGCCTTGCGATATGCTAATTTAAATATAATATTTGATAAGTGGATTGGGCACTTATCAGTCGTTGTTCTTTTTTTTTGTTGGTGTTCTTCTTCCTGTTCATTCTCATTTGTGTTGTGGTATGAATAAATAACAATTACAGTCTATGCCACTTGATGATTTGAACTATTGCACATAATTTGAATTTTATTGTTTAACTAGTAAATTGCCCGTGACTTCGCACATATATATATTTGTAACCTCATTGGATCCCATGGCGAATACTCGAACTGGCGGAATGAGTCATTAAAATAACGATGGAATTGAGTCACACATCCCACTCTACGACGATGATGCGAGGATTCAATAGTGCTGGAGACACTACTGGTACCAATTAGTTTAGTGGCTGAACACGGTCCAATAGCTCAAATATACTCCATTTTATGACGGATATAAGTAGTGTAGATGGAGATCGGCCGAAGTGAAACATTTTTTGCACTGCTTCAGAAGCTCTACGTACTTGGCTGTGATCAATGGAGATCACATCGGATGGACTTGCGGAGTTAATCGGATTTGCGCATACTTACAAAAGGTCATTGGTAAAATATTAGGAAGAGGATGGGAGATAAGACAGAACCCTGCGGTAATCAAGTGTTTATGGAATGTTCATTCAAGATAATCTCTATCAAATGGAATGGCCGCTGAGAAAATTTGAAATCCATCTGGTGAAGCAACTACCGACACCACAAGCAATTCATTTTGACACTAAGCCACACCCGCTAAAATGCTTATGAAATATCAAGAACGACAATCTTACTTGCACCAAGATATCTGGTCGAGTGGCTCTACCGAAAACCATATTGGCGATCGTTAAGTAATTCCTTGCGATCCAGATACTTGACAAGGTGGAAGTTTATTACACTCTCCATGATTTTGAGGCGAGTAGAGCTTGTTGCGATGAGTTGGGTACTGGCAGGATTCGTAGTTTCGATGCGACAATTCGGTCCTCATTGTATATTAGAGCAAGATTAGGGACCCATAAGAATTTCCTTTTTTTTATATACAAACCACATTTTCAATTTAATAAAGAAAACTCCTTGCTGAATGCAAGTGTTTTTTTTTTTTTTTGAAGAGTTTCATTTTTATTTGATTAATATTTGTGTAGGTCTGTGTGTGTGGGCATGGTCTTTTCAGAATGCTTGAGACAACACAATCAAATACACTTAATTTTTGTGTGTGTACATTTTTCAATGGATGATTTGGATGAAATTAATTTTAAAGTTAAAGTTAAAGTTAATTTTATTTTATTTACTTTTCTTCTTAAATATAAATTGAATGATCAAAAGTTATCCATGAAGTATCTACTCTTATATATTTTTGTGGTTTGAAAAGGTGGCATCCATTTTTGTTGTTGTGGTGTTTGTATTGATATATTTTTTTTATATATATGTTTTTTGTTAGTGGCTTTCATTAATTGTTTTTTAGTTGTTTGGTTTTGCTACTATTTCTTGGTTTAGAATTTACTTTATATATATTTTGTTTTGTGTACATCGATAAGTTTTGTATTTTTTAAATTTAATTTAAATCTAATGAAATAACAGTTAGGCTTTTTTTTAAGTGTAGTTATATTTTTTTGCTGACTTTTTGTTGGTTGTTTTTTTTTGCATGTTTTGTTCAAATTCATAATTATTAATTTAAAAAAATGTTTACTAAATAAATGTTAATAAATTTTCTAAGCTAATAAATATATAAATATTTATTTTTTTTTGTTTTTTGTTTTATATATATATGTATGTTTAATAATATAATAATAAACATTTAAAAATATTCATTAAAAATAATGTTTTTTTTTAAATTTTTTTGGTATTTTTAATTTTTTTATTGTTGAATAGAAAAACATTTTATCTAATTTAATAATAGTAATAAAAATAACGAATAAGTACATATCAGTAATAGTTTATACTTTTTGTTTGTGGAAATATAACAGACTCAAGTAAGGGATTTTCCTTTTAATTTTTAGGCTGTTAAATTTTCAAAAGAAATTTCAGTTTTTTTTCAACTTAGAGCATTTGTTTTGTATTTTTTATTTTGAGTACTTTCGTATTGAACTTTTGGTACCCTTTAGTAGTTTTCTTTTTGAATAGTTTTCTATACATGTATTTATAGAATTTCTTGATATAGTTCTCATGTATGCCATAGTATACTAAAAGTATAACCTCTAGCGGTATGTCTCTACTGTACATATTGAACTATTATTTATTTTATCTTTTTTTTTTTTTATTATTTTTAATAGTTTTTAAATATTTTTTGTCATAGTAGTTTTAAAAAAAATTGAGTAAATGCTTCTTCAATTTCAGTGATAGGTACTAATTCTCATTTTTAAATATTTATATATTTATTTTTTTTTTAAATTAAAATTTATAGTTATCATAGCTTTGCTACAGCCTATACGAGAGTATTAAAATATATATAGTTTTTTTCGCATTTGTTTTTATTTTTTTGGTAAAGTTTTTTTTTTATGTTTGACTTTCTTTTTCAGAGTGTTTAGGTTTTTAGTAAAAAAGAAAACTTTGAAAAAAATACACTGAAAAAAAAATTGTTTAACCCATTAATTAACTTTGGGTCCGAATTGACCCAACTAAAATTTCATATTATTTCTAATTAAAACCAATTAACAAAGACTAACAATTAAGAGAAAAAATGGTAATGGGCTCATTTAGACTTTAAGTACTTGATGTGTTAATAATATACTTAAATCAGTACTCCTTGCAGAGCTACAATTAAATCTCAACCTCCTACTGTTCTAGATAATGACACGCCCATTTTTAAGCCTGTATATAGAGTACAAATTTTATTCAAAATTCTTTCTTTATTAGAACAGCAACACCACAATGGAACCTAATTTACCCAAACATATTTTGATATTTGAATTTTTGACTTAACTGAAAAACTTCTTCCTTCTTGCTTCTTCTAAGACACCACTTGTAAAACAAACAGACAAATAATTTTAAAAAAATGTAAAAGTTAGGAAAGTAAACTAAACATATGAAGCATGCAGTTCCATACAGGATTAAGTACAAATATACATTAAAAAATGCACCATAATGAATTTTAATATGGATTCGACATATAACTTAATCACCTATGGAACTGGTCGTCTCATAAGCGTTTCCTTTTACATTTGACCTCTCATAGAAAATTGTAATAAATTCTAATAAAAATAAATAAAAATACTTGAAATGGTTTACAGGTTTTTTAAACTTTTTTTTTATACTGAAAAGATTGTCATTTACTTGGTTTTTTTTCTTATACCATTTTGGGATTTTCTTTATTCATTAATATTACAATTTTGAAATTGTACTGAATTTACTTCACTACATTGTTCTTCAGTTTATAGCTAAGTGACTTATTTCAGTGGTTTACAACATCTAGAAATATACAAATTAATGTATGAAAGTATTTGCGTGAACAAGTATCGGAATAAATTTCCATTTTATTTAAAGCACCTCATTGGAAACTCTCAACTGTCGAAGGTAGGATCTGACAAATTAGTCTTTTAGAAAATTAAAATTACCAAAAACAAAACTTTTTACTGTTGATTTTTTAATGTTTAAATTGATAAAAATGTGTCGATTTTTTCCGAATTGAAATCTTTAACTCCGATTTACTTTTAAGACTCATTGCAGAATTTTTAAAGATTTTTTTAGACGAGCAGGTATCTATTAAATTTTATATAAAATATTTAATTTTATAAATAAAAAATTTTTTTTTCCAGATTTATCTTAAGAGAGACACATTGTTGCACAGTGTGTCTTTTACTATTTATATTTAACAAAAATGTCAATGAAAATAGAAAATACATAGCAAAGAATTCCGTCAGATCCTTTCTTCCCCACTTACACTTCACTTCGTGGTCATTACACCACCACTGGCCATTTAAAATTTGTAAGTATTTATTTTTCTTTAAATTTTATTTTTATAATTTATTATTATGGTACATTGAGACTCTTGGTTTTTGAATATATGTATTTGCATTTAAATATTCACAAATGTATAAGGGAAAATAAGAAAACAAAATATTTCGAGTTGTCTTCTAAGTATTTTAAGTTTATGTTTTTACTTAATATTTTAATATGTATTTTGTTTTTGTTGCAAATGTTAACTTATGTTAGTTAGTAGAATTTTAAATTAATATTTAATTATTATATAAAAATTTATTTTGAATAAATTTTTAAATTTGATTCGAAAGTGGTAGAGTTTTTTTTGGGGGTTTTATAGTTTTTTTTGGGTAATTTTTTTCTTCAAATTTCATAAATGTTAAACGTGTTTATCGATTGTTAAATGCAGGGGCTAACATTACAATCGAGCCACGTTTAGACTGAATGTTTTGACTTATTATTAAAGTTTTTTTTATAGTTTTTTAAGTAATTTTATATTGGTTTAATTTTCTTTAAATATAGCACCAAATTGTTTTATAAATTTGGCTTTCTTTTTTAGAGATCCTTACAAACTACTTAGATATTTAATTATAAGATTTTTTTCTCTATTTTTTTAGGAATTTTTTTCAGTGTTTACAATGAAGAAAAAATAAAAGTGCCAACAAAATATCTAAAAGCTTGAAATGGAAAGCTTTTCTTCAAACCCAGATATGCTTTAAGTTTTCTTTTAAAGATTTCATAGCTTTTTTCCTTATACTCATTTGATGCAATAGTTAGCCTCTGTAATTTGTTGTTTTAACACCACTTATTCGGTGACCGCTAAACATTGTTACTTTATGGTACTCTTTGCACTGGGCTCAATTATTGGGAAACTCTGTGTTTCTGAATCACTTAATTCTCTAATCCAAGTAAAGCTTTTGATAGTTACTGCATAAAGTATAAAATATAATTAAATAAAGTGGAACTTTGATTTATGCTCTGGAAGAAAAATATTTAAAAAAATAATAGATACCAAAAGGGAAGTTTCAAGTTCAGCAGAGAATGAAAAAAGGGAAAATTTTATAAAAATTATTTTGCAAAAGGAACTATTTGAGAATATAGATTTTATTTTATAAAGAATGAAATTTAACATCGTCAGATCAATACAGAAAATTCAAAGTTTTTACTAAGACCATGTTCCATCTATCAAAGTGGATTACTTTCATAAATAAAGTAAGTAGAAATAAATGCATAAACCTTTACTATTTCATAATTTTTGTTTATTTTCTGTATTAAGATGTCGATAAAAGAATGAAAATATAGTAGGATTTTTTCTTTGTGAATAGTTCTGAGGTAAACATTTTAAAGTATTCAGTAAAATTGGGCACATCAATGTCCATCTAACAGGATAAGCAACCTATTTTTGAAGCCTGAGCAGTTGCTCTCACTGGCTGATTTCAATCTATTCCAAGGTATATATAGTTCTGTGTGAATTTCTTCTGAAAAACAAAGACTTCAAAAATTCTATGAAACTTTGACAGAGACTGTCCTTTATCGTCTCTTGGGTCTCATCTTTATTTAGAGCTACAAAAAAGAAATCTTCATTAACCTCATCAGTTTTTGGCCAATATCTTACCTAAATTGTATTGAAGAATTCAATAAAAAATGTCTTCAACAGGCTACAAGCTTCTAGTCAGTGTATTGGAGCTGACTTTTAAAAAATCAACTAGGCGTATGAGTGACTTTTTCATTTCTTGATACTTAAAATTAATATTAGGCCATTAAAGTGAACTGAAGTGATTTTTTTTGGGGTTTAAATGTTCCATAATTATACTCTAGCAATACTCTGAATAAACTCTGTGAAGTTCAGCAACTGCAAAACGCATCCCATTCTCTAAGTAAAAAATTTGACGATGAAAGGAAATAAAAATAAAAGTTGCAAAATAACAGTGAAAGACATATTTACGACCCCCATTGGCAAAGATAGTTCGAAAGTATAGGAGTATAGTAGCCGCAGCAAGGTCGTATGCCAGAACCTTCAAATTGTTGCATAGTGCAAATGAATTAAGTATTCATTGATCACTATAGTATTGAATAAATCAATCTTTCATTGAAGAATTTTCTTTAAGGAATAGTTTAACAGGGCAAACATATTTGCAAATGTGAAAATGTTATTAAATTTTAAATTGTTCAATTTGGAATTGATTGCTCATATTATGATATGTTGAATAAAGTTTTTAAAGAGACAGTTATGGGATCAATAACCTTTATGCCTTTACATTTAATAGCAAATATCCAATGTCTAAAGGAAAGTAGTACACACTGCTTTCAGGTGTAACCTCTATAGTTCACTACCTTTTAACTATTCTTTAAGACATGATTTAATTCATTTTCATTGAATAGGAGAATTTGAATATTTTTAAAGACAGAAATGGTGAAAGTTTGGAAATTTGTGTCGTTTTTTTTTGGAAATGTGACAACATTTTTCTTTAATTTTATTAAAAATTTTTAATTACACTGTTCTACAAAGGTCTGTTTCTAAAGATACACATAGAAACACGCAACCACAAACATCAAAATTTGGCATTAATAAAAAAAAATAAAATTCATTTACCAAAAAATTGTAAGACAAAGTGTTAAACGTAAATTTTGTGAATTAAGGAAAAAAAAATTGTAAATATTTTTAATAAAAACTCAAAACCATAAAAAAATATAAAACAAAGTTATAAAAAATATTTTTTTGTAGTTGAATCAAATATATTTTAATTAATTTAAAAAGAAATATAATTTACGCGTAAAAAAATGAAAGTTGAAAATATGTTTAGTTGTAATACGATTAGCATTTAACAATATTTTTGTTTTGCTGTTTGCAAATAAACAAGTGTAATCAAATCAAAACGTAGTACGGTGTAGTTAACAGCGGTGCTAAAGTTATTAAATTTGGTAGAATTTGGTATATCGGCCACGCGTTTTTTTCTGGCTGTAGAACGGTTTTACTCCCATCATTCAATAAATATTTATTTTCAAATTTTTTATTAAAAGTAAACCTTATGATATTGGTTTACGATTTCTGTTAACAAAAAAATGAATAATATGAATTCTCCAAAAATAAATTGAAATTAAAATCCTCAATGAAATAGTAAATTAAATTTATTTGTTTATTTCTTTTTGATTTCATCATCTCAGTAGTCATTTTTGTTTTGTATAAGTAATTTCCTCATTATTATTATTGCATTTTTGTTTTTATTATTTTTTGTTGTTATTGTTAAATAATTCACTAAACTAATAATAATTATTGCTAAAAATACATTCAAATAATACAATTTACAAACATTGGAATATGATCATTTTAATCTTCTTCTTCATCGTCATCATCAACTGTTCCATACTTAAAAATAATAAACTATTTTAGTAAAATTATATAATTATGCGTTTAAATGTTTAATTAATTCAATTTTAATATTGCTTATATGGTCATTAAAAAATAAAAAAATAAAAATGTTAAATTTGTTCTAAAACATATTTTTTTGTTGTCTTTTAAAATAAAATTCAAGAGAAGAAACTAACAAAAAGAAATTAATTTAAATATAAATAAAAAATCTTTGCTTAAATTTCATCATTCGAAAATTCCCCTTCGAGTTTTGTTTCCTCTTCAACTTAACTCATTTCATCTCATTTGAACTCATTTAATTTTCATTTGTTGTTGTTGTTGTAATATCAATTAAATAATTTTGTTCCAATTACAAGGTTCTCTCCTCAATGACCTTTAAGTATTTGTCATTCATTCTCATGTGTTTGCTTTAATGGCAGCACTCTGCGTTTACTCCCTATACCTCTTCCCGCTGTTAGAGTTGTCACCTTTGGCATACTTATGCCAGCGGCACATAGTCTGCATTGAGGTAGGAGAAGCCCACGAATTCCGATTGATCCAAGTTCATCATGAATACTTTATCTGTCGGCGTCAAGTCTGTTTTCTCTGATGTGAACTGCTTATCGAAGTTGGATACGTCCTTGCGATGTTTCTGTTTTGAAGGAAGCGTGATAAGTAGAGCAAGAAGAGAAAAAAATGAAGAAGAATGTTAATTAGCAACACATTAAAAATTAATACTCAAAGTTGGCAACAGAAAAAAAAAACACGCCTCTGCACTGAGGCTGCTGATGGTGATGCTGACGACAGTCATGTACTTACAATTTTTGGCTTGAACGGCGGCTGTACTTCGCGATTCTCAATTTTCTCCCAATCGATGCGTCGAAAGAAGGGATGCAGGCGTACATCCTCTTCGCCCGTGGCACCGCAACCGAGACGCTTGGTGGGTTGTTTGGTGAGGAACTGTGCGGCAGTGGGTAGAGAATGTGTGAAAGTTAATGAGGTTGTAAATAATATTTTGCATTTAAATTTAATTTAAATTCATAGTTTTAATATTTTTATTTAAGGCAATTTAACAGTTTTTTAAATTAAAATTTCCACTTTTCACCGCAGCATTGGTTAATCGCCTTTTCGCTCATTTGCATAAATTAACCGCAATTCCGCACTCAGAGCACATGCAAACAATGAACGTACATTGGCGTCATATACACACAAACAAACAATGATACGCCTACTGCCAACCAGATAAGTGATTGGATAACATTATTAAATGTTAAATTATCAAAATACACACACACACACACACACACTAGCGAAATGGAAATATATTAATTAGTTTCTCCGCGCTAAAAATAACAACAACAACAACTCACTCCTTTGCATGCTTCTTTAGCCTCCTTGCTCAAACTCTTCGGATATGACACATTGTGATCGGTAATGGCGGCAAACAGTTCTTCTTCATCTTCGCCATCGAACGGCGGTTGTCCCACCAACATCTCGTACAGCAATACACCGTAGGCCCACCAGTCTACGGATTTGCCATAAGGTTGATAGAGGATTATCTGAGAGGGAAGAAGAGAGTTGAGAGATGAGACATAAATAATAATTTATTTTATGAGAAATTGATTTGAAAAAGGAGGTACTAAAATTGGTAGGAAAAAATGGAATAAAAATAGTACCAAAAAATTCTTTTGTAGTAGAAAACAAAGAAAATAGTACGTACGAAAAAATGTAACAAAAGACAAAATACAAAATACTCAGAGTAAATAAGTAGGTACAAAAAAAAAAACGGAGCAGAAAATAATACCAAAATAAAATAGTATGAAAAAAAATGTACCTACAAATTAGTATGAACAAATAAGAACCCGAAATGAATACCAAGTAGAAAAGACCTAGTAACAACGACCCAGGAGGGGTACCAAAAAAAAGTACAGGTACCAAAAATTGTACAAAAAAGGTATTTAAAAATTAGTTTGAAAAAGTAAGTACCTAATCAAAATAAATAACGGGAAATTAGTGGAGGGTAAAAGGGACATTAGTGGAGGAAAGGGACGCACTGAATCAAAAGAAAAACTAGAAGCTGAAATATTTCAGCTATCCCCCATCCCCAATATTACACATTTAGAAGTACCTCTAAGATTTGAAGACTATAGGTGGTTTTGGCAACTCAATTCATGTCCAAAATCAGTTTCTAAAAATTTTCAAAATTTTGTGGTTGTTTTATATGGGAGTTTTTGGCTGATTCGCGAACTTTAAAGACAGATGGACCGACAGACAGACGGACTAACTAAAGAACTATCAGACCAACACGGTCGGTGTAAACATAACTCATGCCTAGGATTTAAAAGAAATAATTTAGTCCACATTCAACACACCAAAAAGGTAGCCTTGCTAATTACTGAAATTCCCAAGAGAGTCCAATTAAAGTCACCTTTAATCCCTGAGCCTGCTTTATTTCCCATATTTTAAATTAATTTCAAATTCACTCCAATTGACTTTCTTAAAGATTCTATGGCAATCAGGTTATTAGTTATTCCAAGAAAATGTTCTTATGAACGCATAGCAAACAAAGAAAATAGCCATACTACATATATACTTAGATTCTAGTTCATATGTACGCACCTCGGGCGCTATATAATCCGGTGTACCGCAAAATGTTTTTGTCGTCTTATCGCTAGCAATATTCTCTTTGCACATGCCAAAATCAGCAATTTTCACATGACCATCGGCGTCCAAAAGAACATTGTCCAATTTCAAATCACGATACAAAATGCCTTTGGTGTGTAAAAAGAACAGGCCAGCAGCGATTTCGGCAGCATAGAAACTGTAAAGAGAAATACAAACACATTCAGATACAGAAACTCGTTTGTGTGTGCACAAAGGAAGCAAAGGAAGATGATGAAAATGTTTTTGCAAAAGCCACAAACGACCAATGCCAAACGTTTAAGACACAGTCACATGCGGGTGATTAATTGTGATGATGATGGTGGTGGTGCAGGGCAACGAAGATGTTTTGAATGAAAATGGGAATGGTGAGAGTTGTGTAAACTTACACAGCAACGGGTTCCTTGAATTTGCCAAACTGTTGAATTTGAAACATTAAATCGCCACCGTTGACATATTCCATAACAAAGAAGAGACGATCCTGAAATGAAACAAAAAAGTATAGTCTACTTTTAGGTGCTCCCTTTAAATTAAAATCAATTCACTGCCACTCACCAGTGTCTGGAAGCACGAATGCAATTGCACTAAAAACGGTGGCTTCTCAGCCAGCGCCAGCACACGTTTCTCAATCATAGTGCATTCCACATCATCGTCCTGTATGATGACATCCTTTTTGAGTATCTTAATGGCGTACAGCTCTTCGCTGCCCTTGCGCTCGGCTAACATAACCTTAAATGGAAATGAAATAAATTAAAAATTTTCCATTTTTAATTGCAAAAAGTTATGCGAATGCACCTTGCCAAAGGATCCCTTGCCCAGGACCTTAATGAAATTGAAGTCTGTGGCACGCATCATATCCTTTCGGGGTTGCGACTGTGAATTGGTGTCGGTGCGCATCATTAGTGGCTTTTTTTGCGAGGATTTCTGTACGAGGGAGGAAAGTATTATTATTAATCCTCTCAGTCATGAGTTCCAATTGAACCTACCCGCATTTGACTTTTGACTTTAAGTAGATCCTGTGTGACATCCGCACATGGCACATTGTAGAATTCACCCTCATCCTGTGTGAGCAATTTGAACCAACCATTGGCAGGATTCTATAAGGTGGGATTGCATTTAAATGTAAGAATTGATGGATGTATGAGCGCCTTACCTTTATAATTTCGGATATACCAAAGGACAAAGCACCCATAAAATCATTGCGCGATGTGCGATCCCAGTCCCAGACTTCGATAAGCACACGCCGGTCCTTATCTTCTGCTCGTAGCTCACTGGAAATTTTAGAAAATATACAAAGAAAAGAAATTAGTATTTAGTATTTAGTAGTACTATTAGGGTACCCGAATGGTATTAAGTATTTTAAATTCAAATACTCACTAAACAATCGTTTCATTCCAGACTGGATTCAAACATGCCTTAATGGTGCGAGTTTTCTTTTTGCGTGTCTCCTGTTCGTCGGGAATGAGTTTGACTTTGACATAAGGATCGCTGAGACCATTTGGATCCATTGGAATGAGATTGCGGCCTTCCTTAACTGTAAGGTAACAAACAAAAAGAAGAAATTAAAAACTTTATTAAAATTGATAGGAAAAGTCTTTAAGTAGATTTTTATAAGAGAACTGCATTGATACCTACTTCCACTTCCCTAAGTGGCCTTATAATTTACCATATCATATTTCAATATCAGTGACAAAAGCTTTGCTAAAAACTACAAACTCACTCATTGAGACCATCATAAAGTTCAGAAAGAATGTTAAAATTAAATTTAAAAGCAAATTGCATGCTCCAGCAGAAAGAAGACTTCATTGCCAGTTGGTGAAAATAAATCAAAAGCATGGAACAAATTGAAAAGGAAAACTTTTCTATTATTAAAATATAGAAGAGAGAAATCTGTACAAAAATATGAAAAAAAAAATGAAATTTTAAACAGCTTCCATACGCTTCTTGCACCCCGTTCTCCTAACTGCACATGCACATAGCCAGAAAAGGAATAATATTCAATGACTTCAGCATTTGAATGGTGTTGTGTGAAAAGAATACACAAGAAACTCTGTCGGAAATCTTGTGTTTTTATCTTAGTCCATAGCAGAAGAAATGCAAAAAAAAAAAAAAACCCATAAAAGAGACAAGTAAATATATAAAAATCTTAGACTTAATCTCAAATGCAAGTGGCTGTTCACTAGAAAACAGCAGCAGCAGCAGCCTTATGCTGAATATAATGTCCTTTTGTTATTATTCATATTCATTATTATTCATTATTATTGTTACTGCTGCAGTTCATGGAATCTTATTAGACTGGGTTGCTCTTGCTTTGGCCTGGTTTCTGCTTTAGAGTGTCGTTCTTGGTCTTCCTCAATTTAAACCCTGGCAGTTATTTTCATAAGAATAATGGTTTAGTGGCTGGCTGGTTGAGTAATTTCTTTTCTCAAATTCTCAACAATATTTTTATTGGTAAGTTGCTACTTAAGGCAAAATGTAATGCGAACATCTTTCCAATTCTAATTTTTCACAACTATTTTCTGAAATCCTTTGAAGCATGAAAATTTCATGTTAGCTCTCACTACTAATTTACTACAACTTCGGAGTGGCATCAAAAGTTTTGCCAGCCTCTGAAATTACAGGCAGCCTCGAACATTGCGGCTGCTTCGTTCGGCTTCATTTCTCCCCCTAGATGCAGAGAGAGATGCGGTGCGGAAAAAAAGTACATAAACTAAAAGCGTCGGTTTCCTTCTCTGCCTTTTCACACAAGTATGCCACTAAATATCAACTAAATCCGCCCGTAATTGGCTTAAGAAGTTTACGTGCGCCGCAGCGAAACTTATGCGGCTCGCTAGACGCGACTGCATTTAATTATGCGCATTTCAAGTGTGTTGCGAAAGAGACAGCCTCAAGAGCGGTATTACTGTTTGAGTGCAATGTACGTAAGGATGACTGGGAAAGAAAAACAAGAAGAAGAGGAAGGAAAAAAAACGAGGCGCGAGATTTTCAAATTAAAAACTTTTCTTTAAGTATGATGGCCAAATGATTATAATCAGCGTCTAAGAAGTTCTGAATTGTCAACAAAGGGATTCGAACGGGAAGCGCTTAAAAGGACATCGTAAAAAAAGTGAAAGTTCAGCTTAGAATTTGCCTTAAGAGAAGATTACTTGATTTTTAAGTAGATTAAGTAAATCTTTTCGAAGTTATGAACGGTGGGTAAGTAGCCACAATTTCATTTCATTCGAATGGAAAGAAATAAGAAGGTACTTAGAGTACAAAGCAAAAAGTAGAGCAGCGCATCCTTAAGTGGTCAAGGATTGGTTAGGTGAGTTCAAATATCGTTTAAGAGAAGTCAACTAAAAGTTAATCGAGTAATTCAATTACAGCGAAATCATATTAAGGCAACTCATTAAAAGGCGGAAAATCCTTCAAAACGAGTAGCTGCTTAAAAAAACCACTCTAAACATTTATATGCTAGAAGATGGAAGTAAAACCAAATCGAATCACAAAAACCTGAATCTAAAGTCAATAAAACTCAGTGAAGCCACACAATGTTATTAAAGTGAAGCCAATTAGAGACTCCAGTGCAATCTAATCAATGAGTCAGTACAAACAATGAGAATTATTTTCGGTCTGACGGAAGCCAAAATAACCTGTACGATACCTTCTGAACACACCAACTTCTTTGAGATACTCGATGAGTACTGATTTTATTTTAACAAAATACTTAAATATATAGGTACAAAGTATCTTAAAACTAGGTATAATCCTTGAACAGAAACTGTACACACAAACATAATGTAATTATTCCGGCCTGATTCTACTTCCATCCAGTTCCATTCCCATTCCTTTCCCGACATTATTTCCAATGGAATAAAAAAATCCAAATACAGTCACGCCAAAAGCAGACAAACAGAAGGACATGGGTGAATTCATTTATGAGATGACCCAGACGAGACGAATCGAACATAGCGTCATTTTTTAGGTACCATTGAGAAGTCGGGCATGGAATGAGTCTTCTTTTGCTTGTTACAAATTTTCTGTCAGCATCACAAATCACAAACACCCACTTTTATGAATTTTTATCAATGTTTTTCAATTGCAAAATTGTGTGATTTTATTACATTACTCATACGCAGTGTATACCAATATAATTTTTTAGCAAACAAAATTAGTGGAAATATTAGAAAAGAGCGTTGGTTAACATACATATTAAACGTTTTCGTTATAATTTAGATAAAATTAATTCAGAAAAAATTAGTTTGTTCCTAAAAAATATATTGCTATACACTACGTATGAGTAATAAAATAGCATCACATTTTTTTCGCGACTAAAAAACGTAAACGATTAGATTTTGTTTATCCTGAGTTTCCATTCCAGAATATATAGAAGTTTTTCAAGCGACTGAGGTTGTGTCGGTCAGTGTAATAGTAAAATAACGCTTTAACGTTTCCGGTTCTTCCTCACAGGCTCTACAAGCATCAGTCTCGTGCAGCCCTACTTTAAATAGGTTACTTCCTATTTCTGATTACTACATGAAGATTGCCATCATAGTTCGTAGTTCGCCCTTATTTAATTGTCTCCACATACGCTTCCAAATTATTTTGTGACCGACTAGTTTTGACTTATTTGCCATCATTAGATGCCCCTTCATTTAATATGTTAACAAGGGTAGTACAATTTATATTGATGTTCTTGACAAAAAAAAAATGTATAATGTCAAGTGTACTTAAAATTTCCTATTAGCTCTACCACCATAAAAAACTTGTAAGGACAAATACACTTTAAGATCTTGCAAATGACACATACAGAGGAAACTCGAAATGAAATGTACAACTTTCCATTACAGCTTACCCCTGAAACTAACCTATGTCGAAAATGACATAAATATTTGACATATTCAAACTAATTAACAGCTAAATCCAATTGAATCTATTTAATTAAATCCAAGCAGTAATATAAAACCGTATTACGAAGAGGAAGATGATGGGAAAACGAGCATGAACTTACTCTGTACCGTCAAAGTGTTCTCCTTGACAATCAACTCCAGAAAGATGCGTCCACGACGTTCGGTGTGATCACAACCGCATAAGCTGGGCACGTTCTCTTTGCAACGTGCATGCACGTTCATGTCGCATGCTGTGTGGTAGTTGTTTCAGTTGATGTGTTGACAGGACAGTAACAACAGCGCATAGAAGTTTGTTCAAACGGCACGTGAAAATACAAGAAAACACATGTTAGTTTGGTTTTATTTTAGAAATTTTTTAAATTTGTTCTTTTTTTTTTAAATAATTTTTTATTGTTGTTTGGAAATTTTTAAGAAAACAGGAAAATAGTGAAGGACTTTCAACACACACACTCACATAAATAGACAATTCACACTCGTACAAATACATATATAATGCTTACATACATGTAGATATTGATGTATACAACTCACCTTAAAACGTTTTCCATGCTAATAAGATATTGAGAGATTTTTTTCTGTAAATTTCATTTAAATGGAAACTTTTATACTTCTTAACACTTTTCAAGGGCAATTAAAAGCTTTGAAAATTATATTTATAAAATATTCTTCATGGCATTCATATTACATACCAGAGAAGGATAATATATATGCGAAAAAAAAAATTGAATAAATATTTTAACCCTCAGGCTGTATGGAGTTAATACATATGCCAATAAATATTTATTTATTGTCCGCACCATGAAATATTTGAGCCAACCTACTTAAACATGTTAATCGTAAAAACTCGTCTCAATTGAATTTAATTCAACTCAATGCAATACGAAATTCATTTCGATTTCGCTTCAACAACGGAAATTAAAGCGCACCAATTGAGCGAGAAGAGAACCCCTTCACACTCCTCCTGCTGGCCCCATCAACCACTGCGTGCTCATCATAAGCAAAAATACTGTTGCATACTTTTCAGCATGGCTTCATTATTGACGCAGTGTTAAATGAATGAGCGACTGAATGAATTGCTGAGTGAGCAAATGAATGAGTTGGATGCAATGCCTTGCATTTGGTAATGCGCTGAATTGGAAATAATCGGAAATTGAATTGTAATCATGTTTGCCGTGAATGGATGTAAAGATGAGCACCGATTTGCTGCTATTTATGGAGTTCAGCTGTCGGGAATTCGGTATTTATTGGCATCAATAAAAACTTTAATTGAAAATTACCTGTGTCTGCATAATTTGCACTGGAATTGGTATAAAATCCGAATTCTTACACGTGTAAATCCAATTGGATTTTAATTCATGGCAATTTATGAGCAACTGCATGTGGGACACAGGTGGAAGGTGCATGGAAAAGGTAAGTGTGTAAGTGAATTATTAATCGAATGTAATGGCACACGTATTGGGTGATTAAATCGAATAACGATTAATCGATTATTGATACTAAATTAATCGATTCAAAATTGAAAATATTTTCAATATTTAGGGCCCATTTAAGTGCGAGTGCTGTTCATAATAGATAATAAATTTATTTTTTAATACATTCTAATCAAACCCTATTTGTATTACAGGCACTTAATCAACCCAACTCAAAAACAGTTGAAGTAATTGCAGGACATTGCAGAAATTCCCTTTGAGTAAACTTACTAGAGCATATCTAATGCAATTTCAATAAAATGCAGACAAAAAAAAATATATATAAAAAAGTCCTTTGCACAATATTCAAATTGCCAGCAAAACAAAGAAAGAAAGCAAAAAAAAAATAAATGAACAAATTCGTCCTTTACCGACGCCCACAATCGGTCAACATACAGAAAGAATCACAAAAGGCAGATTTTTAATAAAAATAATGTCCACATTATTAACGCCATAAGAACCAAAAGTAAAGTGTTAAATAAGAAATGACAGCGTTGAAAAAAAGAATGACAAAGAAAACGGGAAAAAAATAAATAAATATAAACCAAAAGATATATGGGCATAAAATGTATGCCCATACACGCACGCACACAAGGCATACAACAGAGTTATGGTCCGTTCATGTAGCCCTCTGAATGTGCAAATTGCCTAGTCATGTGCAAAATTGGTTTTGTCATTTAAAGCAGAGAGGCTCTTTATGCCCATACACATACTTACATACTTACATACATGGTTGTATGTGAATGTATGTATATTACCATGCTGGACCGAATATGATTGCAGCACCCACAAGTTAGTAGCCCCAGCCTAGGACCATATGTCGTCAAAGGCTTCATAGTCACTTCTTTTTTTTTTTTTTGCTTTACTCTTTACTCTTGGCTGGGCATAAAAGTAGTCATCACTTTTACTATACTACAATTTTGGTTGAAGAGGCACGGGTGAGCAGGGGAGGAGTAAAGGTTGCAAATAAGAAAAGCTAACAATATGCTTTCGCATTGTGGCTGTGTGGCTGTTGTTGTTGTGGTTGTCGCTGTTATTCTCGCTTCACTGTTGTGCTGTTTAGACCTCTGTCGCTTAAGGTCCTTAAAATAAAGAGTTGATTTCGTACTTATATGTGTATTTCATATACGGGCTAACCATTCTCGTATTTTTATGTAATTTATAAAATGTCCTTGAGGTTTTTTTTTTATTTTTTGCGGCACTGTCCATTTCAGTTCAGTCCAGCTCCATTATCTCTTTATTCATTGCTTATTTTATCCAAGCAATTTAAACCATTTGTATGCGTCCTGTACCTACTTATTTATCTTCAAAAACACCATTGGATATTTGCTGTATTTTATATTTTTTTTTTAGCTTTTTGCTGTTTTTGCAAGTCATTTTCTCTTTTTTCTGATTTGATTTCGGTTAGGGGGTTTTTTTTGCATCAACTAACTAGTGAAGTAGACCCTTTTCGTTATTTTTAACTCATATGAATTTTTCATAAAAAATGTCCTCCTTTTCTCATTTTTATTAAAAAAATGTATTCTCAATTTTTGTATGCAAAATGTAATCCCAATTTAATTTAATTTAAAAATATACTTAATTTCCTTTTTCACCTCACTCGTTTTCCTGTTTTATATATTCAAATCACATTACAAATTATGCCAAAAATGTATCAGCCTTACATTCGATTGGTTGCGCTGATTGCTATTATTATGTGCAACAACAAACAAACGACCAACAATAATAACAACCGCAACAACAAAACCTTGACCAACAGGCGTTTTACGCATAATTACTATTTTAGTCTGTGACCCATTAAACACACACACAATGATATATGCACAAAAAAAAACAAATACACACACGGGGACACCTGCAAGTATGTGTTAATTCAGTTACATTGCGTTGCTCTGGTCGTAATCGGTGACTGCATAATAAAACTGCATAAAATTCAAATGAAGCGGAAATGAATGGTGGCCACCGTCCGTACCCCAAACGGAAGTTGTACGGTATGCACACTTATTATTATATTTATTATCATTGTTTAATCTATGGATGCACTGAAATGTGAAAACATTTGCCATTTGCGCTGGTAAACCTTGATTTGATTTTATATTCAATTTGAATGCTTGATTGTATTCCATAAATGTATGGTGTTTAGCTGGAATCAATTTTGATTTATTCATTTATCTTTTAAGTAATTATAGATTCGTTATTTGAATTCATAATATTTGCATATAAAATAAATATTTATTGTATAATTAAATACTTCTAGTTGATGGCATTTAAATTGAATAATTTCATTTATATATTTAAAGTGATTATACGAGGATTTACGATTAAAATATACCAGCTTATATTAGCCTCTACTTTCATATTATTATTCAATCTAAATAAAGAGATTAATTTATTCAGAGATTATGGGTAACGTGCACATTGGCACACCCACCGTTTGCACTGATTACTGCAATCTGACTAATGTCAAAGTTGGGTTACGTTTGTAGCAAGTTATACGCTGCAACAGAGATAACTTAACAGGCATTGTTGGACAAGTAGCTGCTTTGAACCAAGTGGATAATTTATAGCCTTAAAGCTTTTAACTTTTCATAATTTTTTTGTGAAAAAACTTAGTTTGTAGAAAATTTTAGATAAATTCTATTATTTGTAAGGAAGTCTGCCCAGCTGTTGGACATGTTTCCGTTTTAAGGCATAACTTCGTTTTTTTTTAATAACTTTACGAAGCTCAATAGCATTATATGAAGCTAAAGACATTAGCTAACTATTATATCATCCGGGACTTTCACAGTCAAGACTTCCATGCAGCGCATCGTTATCGCTTTACGCTGAGATGCTGGCCAGGCAATTTCAGGGGGTGGAGATTCGGGAGAATCATAATGAGAAATTGATGGTTGAACTGCTATCCAGCATACAACAGATGGGCAGAGTCTGTGTCCAACAGATGGGCTGCGCTGACTTTGTTTTTAAATAATGTTTGTAGCTTTCTTTGAAGCTAATAGGAGTGAGTTAACCACAGGGCTTTACAAAAACCGATCATACCATAACCCAGTGGTCAAAAGAAGGTGTCTGCAGGCATGCCAGTATGCCTCTTCCCAGTGATCAAAAGAAGGTGTCTGCAGGCATGCCAGTATGCCTCTTCCCAGTGGTCAAAAGAAGGTGTCTGCAGGCATGCCAGTATGCCTCTTTAGGAGCTCGGATGCCTGCCCTCCTCGCTTCCAACCTTTACTTCTTTTTTATATGAAACGGGACAAATAAACAGGCCTACGTCTGTCGCTTCCATGCGTATGCCTGCTGGCAGGCAATATTGCATAGAAAATCCATTGACACCACCCTATCTCCCTTCTAGCGCAGGCATACCGGCATGCCTCCACTAGAAGCGAGGATGGAATGTGCAATTTCTTCCCATAGCAGGCGTGCTGGCATGTCTCTAGCTGAGAGGCCTTGCGAAATTTACTACTGGGAAGATGTGATTTTGAAGGTATGGACATGCAAGGTTCTCTTAATTTCGAAAAACCGTACAGGGCAATTTTTTTTCTATAAATAAAGATAAATAAATTATCTAGGCGAGTTATCCTTAATCTAAGCTTTTAAATGATATGTATTAAAATGATTATTTTAATATATTTTTTTATTCAATTTCAAGTATTTATTTTTCAATTTTATATCTAAATAATTTGTTTAAAAATATTTTTCTATTCTTACCTGTTTGAATCTCTGAATCCATTCGAATTCATATTCACCCTTCGTAAACCATACATAAAAGCAGTAACAAGAACGAGGACTAATTCTATTTGTTTTGTGTGACACGAAAAAAGAACACCAAAAACAAGGACACTCGTGGTCCATAGTTTTCGAAACAACAAATGCCAAAGAACTTAAAAAGCTTCAATTAATTTTGTGAGTTAACTATTGACCATTTATCCAATTGCGTCTAACTATTTTGTATAACAATGCGGACAACAAAAACAACAAATATTTATATTTGTGAACAAGACAAAAACGAAACGGATACAATAACGAAAAACAAAAAGAAAAAAAAAACAACGAACCAACGAAAGGAAATGAAAAATATTACCTCGACATTTGAGACCCTTATGCGTGATGCCGTGCAACAGCGAACCGCAATGATCGCAAAACATCGGCGAGAGAAAGGTGATGTGGTGCCATTTGTGCGGCATCTGATGGGCCTGGGGATAGGTGAGAAAACTGATGGAAAATTAACTCAGGATTCACGTTATGGTGGCAACGAAAAGTTTTGTTTTTGTTTAAAAATTTTGTATTTTTTTTGTTAAATTTTATTTGAATTTTGATTTTTGTAATATTTTTAAGTGGTTGCATTTTTTGTGATGACTATTTGATTTGATTGTGGTTGAAATTGATGTAAAGTTCATGGGTGGCAAAGTACGTAGGCAAATAAACGAAATGGTTTCCATTTACCATTTTTCATTCCATTTGTGAATAGGAAAATCAGAAGAAAATATGAATTTTGTATACCAAGGAGAGTAGATAATCCTGTGACCTGATTTGCTGCTTCACAACATATGCTGATTTGGAAAAGCTTACTCAAATCTTAGTAACAAGTCCTTTGTGAAGAAAGTAAAGAAAAAGAAGAAAATACAAAATAAAAAATTCCTTTAAGAAATATAAAAACCTGCAATAAAAAATTCTCTCTCAACTGCAATTTTCAAATCCATTACAAAATCTTTATGTCAATTGTAATGCGAAAATGTTTTTGTTGGCCTTTTCACATTTCACTGCAATTTGTACTCCATAAAAAATATCAGCAAAAAAAAATCTTCGAGAGAGAATATTTTTTATTTTTATTTGTATTGCAGATACTGTGCCGTTCACACACACAATTTTCAAGACCTAAGCAAGCATGCATTCGGCTCCACAACAATGCAATAAGTCGTTTCTTCTACTTTCTCTTTCCCTTTTCCTTTCCCTTTTCCTTTCCTTTTTTCTTTTTCTTCTTATTTTTTTTTATTATTTTTCCCTAAGCTAATAACAAAAGAACTAACAAATGCCAGCTCGCAGTAGATACCAAACTTATTTGCTTGGCATTGTCGTTAATGCAGCTAGCAGGCTATAGTAGCACATGTAGAGACGACAAGAGGGAAGATAAGTCACCCCTATATTTATTTATTTATTGACAGAAGAAAAATTATGAATTTATTATGCTCTTAAAAGTAGGCTTTAATTTTTGTTTTTAATGAAGGAAAATTAAAAAATAGATCAATGGTATTCGTAGTACACCGTCAGACCATCTACCAAGGCATAGTTTCATCGTCTAATAAATTGATATGAATAAATAATTAAATCTGCTTTTGTATCCATCGGCCAGACCATCTAACCAATTTGTGACTGCCACTAATATTTTTTAATTGTAACATTGCTGTTTGAACGTAGATGCTTGTTGAGAGAAAGTACTTATGCAAATTTTATTCAACTTCCGTTTTTTTTTGTTAAATTGTATAATGTTTTGAGTTGGAGCAGTTCCAAAGAAGCCTCCAGTTGATTGTAGTTATTAAATTGCTGTCGGTAACACATTTAAAGTGGAAGTTGCTTGCAACAAGTAGTCTCTGATGGTACTTGTGCGTGAAGTTTTATTCGACATTCAAGTTGTGTATGAGTTACCTTGACTATAGTTGCGAGTTCAATGTACCACAATTTCCCAAACACTCAACAGTTGTGTAAATACATTTCACATTCAATTGAGAAATGCCCTCAAAAATATACAATTAAAAATCTTACCAAAATTCATAGAGAAATTGAAACAAAATTAAAAAAATTCCTTACAAAAAATGTTTGCATTGAACTAAAAAATACCACAGGAAACCTTTCAAAAATGTTACCAGAATTCAAAAATCAACTTATTAATGATATGACAATTATCTTATCCATTGAGTACTTGGGTGCAGGGTAAAAAAACTCCTACTGTCCTATAAAACGGGCCACACTAGTTGAAATCAAATCCATGATTTGCTACCAGTGATTGTTAACAACTGCCTTTGCATCATATTATGGAGAAACGCTATCAGTTATACTGACCTTTGGAGGCTCACCAATGAATGGGACATAAAGATTAATTTAAGCAGGAGTAAGTGGAAGTTAGGAAACGAATTAAACCATTTTGTGCCGTTGTTCGAGTACTCGAACATTAACAATATCTATTGCTGTTGAAGAACTCGAACAGCGGCACAAAATGTGTTAAACAGGAAAGGTGTCTTGAATGGAACCTTCAATGAAGCAGGCAATGTGGATAGACATTCAACATCTGGAGGCTTGTAAAATTACTCTTACACAATGTGTAACGATTGTGGCACAGTGTTGTACGTGGCGTATAAGTAATGTTATTTAAATATTTAAATTATTTTTTTTTAATTCTGCAAATTGATTCGGAATATATAGTATCAAACTTGGTGCAAACTCATGTGGGACAGTGTAATAATTGGAGCATGACATGTGAAACGTCCACTTAAGACAACAACCGCCTACTGCATACATACTTCGATCAGATACCATTTATGCGATTGGTATAGAAAATTTTAGCTATTCTCTTAAGTTTAAATACCTTTACTGTAACACATTTGCGACAATGCACTGGCAGGAGTTTTCATTCAACTGAAAACTTTTTTTTTGTCAATTGGCTACATTGATTGAACATTCAAAAATATCCAAATATTATTCCAACTTTTTACATGTATTTGCATTAAATTGTAAGCAATTATTGAATGTTATGTTGCAAAGTTAAACCGGAAATGAATATATTTATTTGTGAGTATTCACAATGACATTTATCATAATCCTTTGGAAAAATGTGCATGCATTTCTATAAAATAGTTGTGTGAGTGTGTGTATGATGGAACAATTTTGTGGAATTCTGTAAAGTTTTCCCATTTGTTGTAAATTGAAACAGATCATAGTGGTAAATGCTTGCGACAAGAGTGTTGTTTTTATTGATTGTTGTTGTATCCACAAGAGACATGACGTTTGTTTTATAACTGTAATGTATTAGCAACACAAAAATGTGAAAAATTTGTCCAGGTGTGGGTGTGAAAATTTATGCTAATCGATTGGAGATTTGTTATGTTTTGAAAGTACATTAACAATAAATAGTTTTTGTTTCATTAGTAGATTAGATTTTATTTTATATATTTCAAATCATTTTCTGTTTCCTGCTTCAAGCAAAAAAGCTCATTTCATACATTTTCATACAATTCCTCTCGGCTTCATTAGATAACAACTAACTGGTAAACAAGCCCAAATATACTTTGTATATAAACATGTTTCGGGAAAACAAAAGCCTTATCAAGTCAAGAGTGCGATATGATTTCATCAAAGACCTTCATGGCCTGCATACATGAACCAACATAGACCTAACCATGAGCTGAGGCATGACTTTGCATTTATATCCGGTAATGTGAGTGTGTGTGTTGTAAACTAGCTTGGCCTGAACCCCAGCAGAGGCCAAGGTTTTGTAGCCAATGCAAAAGTTCAAAATCAAAATTGAAAGCATGTAAAAAAAAAAAATGGCCGCACAAGTGCGTCCTTCTTATTAAATATTACACACAGTTTGGTTTTTTTTTTGTTGCGCCAAACACATTCTGAATAGTTCAGAAAATCCTTGAAAGCACACTCATACAATCATTCGGAAAAGCACACACACATGCCACTCAGTCGAAGGGTGTTACGGAAATCGTAGTGGGTGTGCAGACACACAAGTGAGGCTGGGCTGTATTTATTTGTGTGTGTGCTCTAGCATAGAGAATTACTTATGATGTATTGTGTATTTTTTTTATTTGTGATTTTAAGGGTTACGGATTAGTGAACGGCATGTGTGGTTGCTCTTATATGTGCTTCCATAAATATGTACGAGTATGTATGTAAATATGTATGTGTTTGATTGTGTTGTGCTAACAAAGGATCTTAGATTTCTCGTTATCTTTGCAGGATTAGAATGTTTCAATTAGTTTTTTCTTTGAATTGAAAATTTAAATTGATTTCGTCTTTAGGTCCTGAAAGTCCAAAGGGGTTTTTCACAAGAATTGCTGTTCAGGCGAATGGAGCTTAAATTACTGAAAGGTATGTGTATTAATACTAGAAATCTGTTTGAGAAATTTTTGTAGCAGAAAAATAGGTTTTAAGCAACATTATGGCTTCATTCCCCTAAAATGATTACTTAATATTAATCTCTCTCCTTGCACCAAATATGCCACATTAGCTGACAATTATTTTCAAAACAATGACAGAGACTTTTACAATAACAGAATTTTGTTTGTGTAAAATGTTAAAGTTTTCCCGACAAAGCCATCCGATATTTTCTAAATTTTCTTTAGAAAATTTTCTAACATTAAACATTCAAAGCTCGAACCACAAAACGAAAGTTATCAACTAAAAATAGGTCACTTGAACATGTCTGCTCGGTGTTCCTTTTGTGCCAACTTATTTTCAAAACATTAAGAAAAAAACTTTCAGCATTAAACACCAAGAACAAACAAAAAAAAAAACGTAAAAAAATTCCCACCGAAAAAAGTCAACTGCAATTCAAACAGATTTTGAACTTGGGTTCAACTGTTGCTGGCAACAGAACGTAATTTCTTTCGCATACAGCTTTTGAAACCGAAAAGGTCATACGAAAAACTTTGCAAGCATGTATTTTCCCGTAAGTGTGTGTGTGTGCTTATCCGAGTGTACCAAGTCACTAGAACGATGGTGACACACAGCAGTAAGAAAAAAAACAGCAAAAAAAAAAACAAAAGCGGAAACGGAAGCAACTTTACGAAAGTACGAAAGTACGCACGAGCATACACACACACACACTACCACATAGTCATTTATCAACATACAGCCAAGCGAAGGTGAAGCGAAGCAGCGCGCGCTCTAAAGGACAAACTTGTTACGAGTGCAAAATGTTATGAACAAAAATAAAGAAGAAAAAAAATAATGAGAAGAAGGTGAAACTGAAACGGAAAATGAAAATGAAAATGAAAAAAAAATGTTGTATATTCAAAAAGTTTCCGGAATTTGTTTTTGCGGCCATGTGAAAGTGTCAGGATATTAGAAGAATAATGTAACTAAATGCAGCTTTTGCCTGCTTTCATTAATTTTAAAGTGATTTCCCGCAATGATATTTAGCCCTTCTTTGGTGGGCGGGAATTACCCCAAAATAAAAGGTTCAATTGTGGATAATGTTTTTGGGCTGACACAACCAGAAAACTTTGTCCCCTGCATAAGAGAGCGTGTGTGTGTGTGTGTGTGTATGTGTGTGTTGGTATAAACTGTTGCTACCATCAGTTTCCATTGAATGTAAATTGGGCCAAATTGCCGAACGAAAAAGTTTTCCTAACCTGCCACAGCACAGCACACCGCTGACCCGAAGCATTATCGCTGCTTCTTCTGCTTTTAATTGATCAATTTAGGTTAGGCATTTGTAGGACCAGAGAGAGTGTGTGTGCGTTTGAAAGTTTTAAAGTAACTCAGAGTTTTTTTTTATATTAACTTGTTTTTTTTTTAATTTTGTTCAATTGAAAAACTTCTTCCAAAGGATTTAACATTTTTTTGTTGCTTGTCATGTAATTGAAATGCTTTCATTGCAGTTTCATGTCAGAATTCGTCATTCTTTTAATTTCTTTTAATTTTTTTGTGGTGTTTTTTATGCTCTCAATACAATTCCTTTTCGTTTTAACGAATTTAAGTACCTTAATTCACGGGCAACCTAATTCCAAATCACACAACATCCCTTTTATCTACATCTGTTTGCTTGTTTGTTTCCTTTTAATGCTTTGCCCTTAAAATGTAAGTCAAAAAGGTAAGTAGTAATCCTTTGTCAAACAGTAACCCACAAATGATAACAATATCAACAAAGAGTTCTGCAGAGAAGCTATCCGTTCTGTATTTTTTAATTTTTGTTTTTTTTCCCAACTGTTTTTGTAATTTTGAAGGTTATTTTACTTGGCTAATCTGCCAAAACATCTCAGAAGCCATGCAAAGAAATGGTTTTCCCATTTGCATATCAAATGAAATATCAAAATTTGCAAAATTTAACAAATTGCGTAGGTGATAAATATTATACTAAGTAAATAAAGGATGTTGTGTGTAAAATAAATATTTTCATTGCAAGAACTTTGAATATTTAAATGAAATTTAAGAGATGAAGCATTTGTACGGTCAGCTGGCATATTATAAAACACATTCAGCACAATATCTTGATAACAATGGATAACTAGCTATCACATTGGTGGAGTTTAACGCAGCGTATTCTCTGAAAAGTTAATATTTTGAGGGAGGTACAGAGTCCAACTCAACGCGACAGTAGTAGTTCTACTCCTATAGAAGTAGAGTGAGAAAGCTTTCACTGATCTTGAAAGACGACTATGGATTATTTTTCCATATTTTGATTATAATTTCTCGATAATTTTTCGATATTTATCGATAGTTTTCATTTCTACTTCATTTCCGATCAATTGAAAATTTGTATGGGAGGTGGGCGTAGTTCCTATCCGATGTTGCCCATTTTTCGAAATTTTTTTTGAGGAAGAAATTTGTGACATGGTCCGGAGTTCGAAAAACACTTACAAATGTGTCAAAATGGGGTTGTCAAAGTAAATTATTGCTATGTCCGAGGTTCTACATTATAACTCCGAATAAATGGGCCATATTGGGTACGTTAGCTTTGGCTGTGGTAGTTTTTATTTCCTTAGGCTCTATGCCAATGGTATAGTCTTAGAAGATATAATGATACGCTCAGAGGAAAAGAGCGATGAAAAGTATGGAGTGTTTTTTCTTCTGAGCGTGTTGAATATAAATGTACGTGGTGTGTTGAAATATAGATTTTTCTGTACCAAACGAAAGTTAAATTTTGACAAATAAAAGTTTTGACATATCGCAAAAATTTCAGCAAAAGACTGCAGTATTTCAAATTTATTTTTTTTAATTATTTGTGTTTTATTTACTGACTAGTAAATTACCAGTGCCTTTATTGAACACGCCCATTGCCACTGCCATTGCCTTTTTCGAAAAAATCTGACCATGGAATCTGTAGCCATAGTCTCACAAAATATGTGTGTAAAATTTCCACTCTTAAACTCCACTATTTGCTTCAGCAGAGCTTACTTTCCACAATCCACACGGGCTCATTTCGAATTGCCACGCCCCCTTTTGGAAAAATCCGAAATTCGGCTCAAGAATCTCTAGCCATAGTCTCACAGAATATATATGTGCAATTGCAGCTTCTTAGGTCCACTAATGGCTTTAGGAAAGCACTATATCTGCCACGCCCATTTATGAAATACCAAAATTTTAAATTAATTAAGAAAATTTAAAGATATTTTAATTGAGTTTCCACAAAAAAAGTGCAACCCTTGTAGAATGCGAATTTCCAAAGGTCATGTTAAAATTATAGAATCCCCAGAGAAAGTGTAAAATTATGTAAGCCATACCTCTGCAATCAGACATCTTTGGAATGTGCATGGACTATAGAAATGCTTCCACTTAAGATTCCAAACAGACTTTATAGAAATTAGAATTCCAGACGATATTCTTCGGCCATTTAATTTAATTTATTCCACTGCACACTCTACAAACGATCTCTCATTGTTGTGCTCAATACGCCAAAATTGATTTTTCCCAAAAAAACTCTTCCAAAATGTCATTCAGCACAACTGATTTCTGATTTCTAATAGAAAATAACGAAACATTTCAGCAGAGGAATACGCAATGGCAGCACAGAACGCCCACATGCATTCTATGCATTATTAAATATTGTTATTTTGAAATTATTATTTACCAAAAAAAAAACAAAAACAAAAACAAAAATACCAACGAAAGAAAATCGATCAATTTGTATTGCAGAAACGTGCTGTCCATTATTTTTGTGTTATCTCTCGACACAGAGTACGGGTATAAATGCCAAATGACAACTAAGTATGACGTCAAAAGACTATGCAGAGGGCGGCAATGGTAACAGCTGTCAGCAAAGTAGCTACCAGTGGCACCCAAAAGACAACTAGCAAAAAGAAGAAGAAGAAGGACAACAACGAAAACAACACCAAATGCAAAAAACCCTTAAAAGTATGCTACACTGTCACTGAAATGTGTTTTGTTTGATTTAGACTTTGTGTGTGTGTGTGTCAGAATATTCCTATTTGTTGGTAATACTTTGGTGTTGAAATCTTGATAAGATTTGCCAGATATGTAATAACAATGACAGCAATAGCAACAACATGAAACAGCAATCAGATTGACAAGTGAGGCGTCTTCCACCTTCGTCTGCTTACTTCCGGATTTTCTTTGAATTTGTCGATTTTACCTTTTTGCTTGGAAGACAGTCAGTCAGACAGACAGTAATTCGTTCAGTCGCACCTGTTGTTACTATATTCCTTGTTGTTGTTGCTATTGTTGTGATTGCGTTTGTTGTTTGCCTGAAATCTATAGAATTGTTATGTTTTGTCGTGTAATTTAATCTAGAAGGAAAGTGTTAGATTTGCAATTGCCATAGTGCAAGAAGTCAATTGGGATTTTATTGTTCGTTGTATGTATATGTATATGTACTCAAACCGAGGGTTAGGGCTGCCACCTTAGTGTGTGGAGTGTGTGTATGTGTGTGTACATACGTAGAACATTATTCTTGTTCGTTTGTTCATACATATATGCCAAATGGGAAATCAATTGGCAATTCCTTATTCTAATGCCTGTGAGTGCCTGTGTGCAAGTTGTATGTGCACGCCATACATTGTGCCTATTCAATGTTTATGTGTTCGCAAATATCTCAATTTGTGCTTTCGTCTAGGATATTAGTAGGATATTGAAATTTATGGAGGGCGTCCCAAATTCAATTGTCACCATTGTGAAGGCAGTGGGAAAATTCAATTGAAAATTTAATTTTTTTCTCATGAATTTAGGGAACTAATCAATTGATCGCTTGATTGAGTCTATAGATAACAACAAATTAAAGAAAAAGTGTAATAATAAATTTAATTTATATAAACAAGGTTGTCCTTTAGAGTATTGAATTTCTCTTGAAGGTTAAAAAACTTGCCCCAACCTGCTTGAAACTGAAATCGACCCATGGCTAGAGATTCTCAAATTCGTCGGGAACGGAATCCCGACGCCCATATGAACATATGAAATTATACCGAAAAATTAACGATAAAATAACAAAAAAATCATCGATAACTTATGGAAAAATTATCGACAAATTATAAAAAAAATATCGATAAAATATCGAAAAATTATCGATAAAATTTCAAAAAATTATCGATAACTTATAAAATAATTATCAATAAATTATAAAAAAAAATAACGAAAAACTATCGATAAAATATTAAAAAAGTATCGCCGGAAACGCAATGCATGTAGAATAAGAACAGTATGAAATTAGTTCGAAAAAATATCAAAAAATCATTCATAATTTATGGAAAAATATCGATAACATATTGATAAAATATTAAAAAATTATCGATAAATTATCAAAAAATCATCGATAACTTATAAAAAAAATTATCTTATTATTATAAAAAAAATAACGAAAAATTATCGATCAAATGTAGAGAAATTATCGATAAAATAACGAAAAATTATCGATCCAAAAATTATCGATAAAACATCAAAAGAATTATAGTTAAATAGCGAAAAATTAAATAGCGGTCAGATTGAAGATAATTCTCTTATTAGTTTTCCTTGCCCTTGCTTCACCATGAAGCGTTTATTTTAATTTAATGATTATCTAAAACATTATGAATAAATAATTAAGCTTTTTCGAGAATTGAAAATAATAATTGTTTTCGTTAAAACTTTAAAGTTATAAGCACTTTAGAAAGCCAGAAATTTAAGTGAATCAACCACATTCTCCACAAATATGCCAGAAGCATTTCGAGGAAAATGTCCACAAGAATTCTTTGCCAACTAACGAATACATAACCAAACTAAAGTCAAACTAATCCCTGGTATATGAATCGCATTAAAGCTTATTATTGAAATTTTGTAAATTTTGAACATTTTCCAATGAAATAAAATTTGAGCCAGCATAGAAATTACATAGCAATTTGTACAATTGCCATATAAACAAAGAAAAAAAAAACGTTGAATTGTCAACAGCTTAAAATATTCTCCGAAATTGCAATGGGAAATGCTTGCGCAAAAGTTCTTCTGTCATGCATCCTGCCATTCATGTGACTGAGTGGATTTAAAGGGAGGTGATGATGGAGAAAGAGGGATTTAAATTTGAAACTGTTGCATGAACACAAAAAAGACATTTAGCTGTCGAAAACAAAATGGAAAATGTAATTTAGAAACAAATGCTAAACGGAAAGTTTAAAAAAATAAAAAAATAGCAGAGAAAATAGAAAAAAAAACAAGTTGGGGATTTTGTAGAGATTTTCGGTTTTGGGGCATATGAATTTAATTTCTTTTGTTAAGTTTAGAGTACAGTTGTTTTTCCCTTAAAAGTTGATTGACCAAATAACATTTAAAAGAAGTAAACACAATCTGTGAGATTATTTCGTTTAAATGTCACAAAGGATATTCATAAATTGATAAAATTCTTGTCATCTGCACACAAAAATGACATTCTTCTCATTTATCACACGATGATTTAACCTTTTTGTAGTCTATGAAATGCCTTGGTAATGGCTTCAAATACTTTCTGATTAACTGAGGCAACTGGCAGCCGAAGCCGAATGTTGACGTCTGCCAAATGTTTGCGCTGGGAAATGTTTTTATTTTTATTTTTTGGTACATATTTTGTATGCAAGCAAAGGTCGAAAGTATCTTAAAGCATTTTATTAAGGTAAATATTTGTTGAAGGCGGAATGGGTTATGAGGGTTTATGAGGTCTCTTGTGGAAATGTAAATATATTTTAAAATGTAAGCAAGAGCAAAAAAGAAATATCTTAAGCCGATTAGGTGGCAACTTGAGAATGTGCAGTGACCTTTTACTATGGCCAACCAAAAATAAAAAAATGGGTGTTGTTTGTGTTTGCTTACGAAATGTGAAATGGCACACTTGGGCGTATGCTAAACCTTTGACACATTGAAGACTTAGGGCACAATAGTTCGGAAAATTCAGGAAAAATAAACAACTCAACATAATTTTAAAGGAAAACCTTGCTTGAAGTTGAAACACGAGCCACGTTCCTGGTCCTTGTCCTTGCAACAAAAATGTATTATCATATGTAAATACTTGTGCAAGGAACATACATATTCATTAATTCAAATAAATGACAAGTACAGCACAAAAAAATGAGGCTTCAAGATCGTTAAGCGCGGTAAAAAAAAGCAACAAAGCAACCCCCAAGTAAGGCACAGTAGTGAGGAAGAAAATGTCTGACCGACTTTAAGGACCTGTCAAATATGATAGCACATTACCATGAAACGTGCGCTCACATATGTGCATATATGAGTAAAGCATATATGAGTAAAGCACCTACTGTCAATAACACATCAGAACAGACTGATATATTCATACAACCGAAAATACATACATACATGCATACATGTATCATTGTATGTCATTTGACATTCTAAACAATTTTATTTTATTTTTTCACTCGCTTCATATGCTGTTTTTAGTATGAGAGCGTGTGAACATTTATCAACGTTGTCAAAATTTATGACAGCGGCAATTTATAAATTAAGATAAGACAGCCGTTGCTGGTAGGAATGAAGTTGTATGAATGTGCCACCATCAAGCAAATACAAGCATGAACATGAAAGTGAAGGAAAATCGTTTAAATTTTAAAGTAGGCTTTTAGGAGTGAAAGGAATTTAATTTTGTATTAAATAAAATTTTTACTAAAAGTGTAATTGTTTTGAGTTTCTTTTTCAACTCTCTCCTAAATTCCTTTCTATCTTTCGCTTAAGTGAATTATAATGTAAACGTTTACTTTTACCTGAAGTATTCTTGGTAAGCCAAGTCACTCCTCCTAAAATATGCTAAACATTTTCAACATTTTCGGGAATTTTCGTGAATTTTCTCAACTTTTTGCATATTTTTTATGTAGCTGCCTCATTGCCATAAGTTGTTATTTTAATGAGTTCGCTCATTTATTATTATTGCTTTTGTGCTGCCTAATTTTAGGTGTTATGTATGTCTAAGACTAAGGAATGAAGGTTAATGAATATAATTATTTTGGGCGCCCTTTTAGGTGTTCGGTGTTTTATTTAATTTAAAAGGTACTCCTTTTTTTCCTTAGTGGTACTGAATTTGTGCTTTAAGAAAGGTGTTCATAAATTCAATTAAAAAAAACTCCAAAAATTGTGCTTCAAATTTTTATATACGTTTTCTTGTAAAAGAATTTAAATTTTATGATTCCCCTTATACTTTCACCTGAAATCTGTGACCATAAAATAAATAGTTTTACATTTTTCAAAAATTCCTGCATAAAATCCTTACAATTGGTATGATAATATTTAATGTATGCACCTAAAAGTATACTTCAGGTATTAAAAATCTCCACTTCCATAAACTGTTTTGTGGCGAAATGGCCACTTCAAATGTTTTACATGTGAGTTTATAATTTTGAGGGGGCTTCCAGTGGAAAATTATGTGGAATTATGTGGAAGCCTTCCACATAAGCTTCAAATATGCCAAATATTTATAGTCTCACAATAATTAAAGTTCTTCACATTGTTGTGTTGAAAGTTCAAATATTTTACACATCTATACTTTCCAAAGCAGATTTATGGCCAAATAGCTTCTTTGCATTGAACTAAGAGTGCGATTAAATGTATTTTGAAAATGACATTTTAAAATATAACAAAATATTTTTAATTATTGGAATTCTTTACTACTATTGGCTCAGAAGCATGGAAATATTTTCACTACACAGTAAAAAAACAGGGACGTAGCTGGAAAAAAATTCTATTCGTTTTCGGATTCAGATTTTAGGGGATATAATATTTCGAGAATTTCAGAAATATAAATAAAAAAATTCGGAGCAAAATGGGAGCATGAGATTGAAATAATTTCTATATTAGGGTGGACAACAATTTGGGTTTTTTCTTGGATTTTTCTAGTTCTCACCTCCATACAAATTATTGGCACCCTAATACATATTCATGTGAAGAAATGTTTTCCGTGCCCTTTCAACACCGCATGACCAAAATGTCCTCTGATGTTGTTGTTGAACATTTTTTTCGTACTTGTTACATAGGAAACATGTGAACTTTGTTGTTGTTAAATTTCAGCGAACAACTTTTTAAATTAATTATAAATTTCTGCTATTAAGTTTCAGTCGGGTAAGCAAGGGGCTATGACTCTGTTCTATTTAAAAATGGAATTGTTAAAGTAGCGAATATTTGAAGCTCAAAGTCTGCCTGCAAAGTGAATAATCCGAATGACTGAAAATAAAATCCTTTTTGGAAAGAAAATTCTTTTCTTTCTTTTTTGCATTCCCTTTATATTACTTAGCAATTTGATAAAAAAAAAAGCCAAGAAGCGCCTTGTCTTTTCTTAATTTTAAAATATTATTTTTTCCTTTTACTAAAAATGTTCCGAAACATTTTTCAATTCTTCAAATTCCGCTTTGTCAGTGTAATTTGCCATGGTTTAGTTTTATTTTTTTGCCCTCCACACTAAATTCTCTTTTGTCATATATACTTGTAGTTACAGTTGCTTGTCGTCTATTTTCTTCCGGTGGAAAAACAACGACAGTGGCATTAATTTGTAATCAAATGACTTTTAGCATTTTGGTGCAAAATTTATGTGCCCGAGAGTACTTGGCGTCACTTAACAGGGCAACTTAAGCACCCACCTTAAAGCCAAAAAAAAAAAACAACAGCGCACACATAAAACACAAAAGAGGCAACCAGAGGCACTAGCACAAAAGTAGAGAATCGCAGGCACTGCTCAAAATGCCAACTTGCGAGTAGTTATGAAGCCATGTCGTGGAAAGTAAGTAAGTAGTTTGTAAATTGGCTGGCTGTAGTGGCTAGTCGGTGTGGCCCGTTCGTGCATGTTGAATTTTTAACAAAGGTCAACGGAAGTGGTGGCTCCTACACACATACATATGTTTGCATACATAAAAATCCACCCTCCACTGGCAGACATTAAATGCCAAACGTAGAGTAGCAATGCGTTAAGGGTTTAAGCACAAAATAAGTTCGTACTCAGTGTACCTACTCTGCATGACATATGAGCAGCAGCACATGAATGTCCTCTGTTAAGTTACACACTTGAGTGTGGCTAAGTTGGACTGTTGTGAGGCCATTTAAGCCACAATTCAGAGAATCTCATATAAATTAGATAAAGAAAAAAACTAAATTTCCCGGAATTCTCTTTGCCATTGTCTTGTACCTACTAAAATTGAAATTAAATGAAATGATTTAATTTAAATTTGATATAATTCAGACAATTTTCTTTACTTTTATTTCAATTGTATGTCACTCACATCACTCGAGCCACCTGTGTGTTGTACTCCCACTCTGCTGCAAAGTATTCCAATTAAATTTACACTTTGACTGTCGTCTGCGTGTGTGCGTGTGACGTATGAGTATTATTAATTTTGACTATCCAAAGTTTTTTCTTGCGCATCTTTCATTGTGGCTGCTGCAGCAAAATGTAAATATTTTGCTCATTATTTTTGCATTTGCCAGATGTGTCCTGTTTGTTGAAAGCTTAAGTCCCAGACCCAACTACTTGAGTAAGACCCAAGCATACACAAACCCACACAAATATACACTGGTTCGTTCTATGCACTTGAGCACTCGCTGGCATCTTTCGCTTTGTGGTCAGATGTGGGCAAAACCACAAAATGCGAAAATATATTTTATATTTTGTCGTGTATGTGTGTGTGTGTGTGAGTGGATAAGGATGTTGGACTTACTTTGTTTGCGTGTATTAGGTTTAAAGTTGGGCATTTTTGTTGATTTTCTATTCGTGGTTCATGGCATTTGCCTGATTCATGAGCTTTTTCCATATTTTAAATAAACATTTGCGATTTTGCTCTTTAGTTTTAGGTGTATTTTTAAACATTTTAAAGTACTCATATTAAAGTACTCATTACTTGGGAATTCGGTGCTTTTTGGCACTTCAGGGCTTTTGGGAATGCTGCTTTTCCTGCTGGTTGGTTGTCTAAAGTCAACATTATTTTGCAAACATGTGAAATATTTAAAATTCCAACGAAAATTAAAAGTTGTTCATGAATAAGTAATGTGGCTTGATACAACAAATTCAAACAAATAAAATTTAAGAAAATTTTGCGATTTTTTGAACAAATTTAATTGGAATAAACAAATTTAATTGGAATTTTATAAATAAAGGAAATGCTTGGTCAATGCCGTTTTAAACATGCAACAGACAAATTTCTTCCAAACATCAAGTATTTTATTTTCCTTAAAATATTACTCATACGCCACGTTGACCTACATTCGATTTTAATCAAAACAAATTTGGTATACCACCCCCTATAAAAAAAGAACGCGTGAACACCAATTATCTGCACATTTGCACCTTCATTAATTACATGGCAAAAAACGAACCACCCATATATTCAAGTAAAATCCACCGAAACTACACGACTTTGTGTAGACAGAAACGCACACAAAGTGGCGTTTTAATTAACTCGAACGACACCACTAAATTCGTTTTTAGTTTACATTTTTTTTTCACACAAACACTCGGGGGAGAACAATGCGTATGGCAAGCCACTCGAAAAACGCTTGTTGCACACTCACACCCAGTTATACATACATAGAGCCATTGAAATGGAAAGGCAAACTCATCCAAGAGACAATTGCAAAATAAACGATTTCATTTTTGGTCTGTTTGCTTGCTTGCTTGTTTTTATAGCAAAACAAGCACACACAAAAAGGAGGGCAAGTGTGTGTGTGTAGGTTTTGCGCTAGACTACAGTATACTCACACACACGCAAATGTGCAAACAAATTCTAAGTGTGTGTGTGTTTATGAATGGAATTAGTTGCAAGTTCTTTTTTTCGCCTTTTATTTTTCGGTTGTGTGCATTTTCAATGCGTACGAGAACATTTTCCAACTTATTTGGCAATATAAATTGAGCGTTAAAATGGTAGCCGTCAGCGAAAATGGGGGTGACGCTGGCATTGTTAAAATATTCCATAGATGAAAAGAAAACTATAAATATTTCAATAAGCAGTTGCTGTTATCTGTCATGCATGTGTGCGTGTGTGCGTGTGTGTTTGAGCAATCTTTGTGAAATTTCATTTGAATTGCATATCACGTATACGCCCTCGTACCGCACCGCAATTGCGTGGATATACTGTAGAGTGGCAGATAAGCTTGAATTCCTTTGGGGGTTTCATTCAACAAAATGTCAGAATTTAATATAAGTAATCAATATTTTGTATTTTTTGACAACAGATTTCATAGATTTTTCTTGGAATACTTAGTTGTATGTGCGAATTATGTGAAATACACATTTACTCAGTATGTTTTGTGGTATTAATTTCACAAATGATAGACAAATTCAAGTGAAGTGAACTTCAATGAGATCTGTTAAAGGTTAACTTCTGTGCACTCAAGGCAATTCCAGTGGATAATTCCAAATACCAAGAAATGGAGAATATGGGAACATACTGGGTGAATATATTTAATTCGAGTAAGCTGATAAGGAGGCGCGTCCGGTATGGAAAAGTATGTATATTCTTGATCACCATCACCTCTTGAGTCGATTTAGCGGTGTCCGTCTGTCTGTCCGTCTGTCCGTCTGTCCGTCTGTCCGCACGATAGCGGTCGCAGTTTTGGAGATATCGACTTGAAACTTTGGGTACATGTTTTTCTCGTGAATACTGTGATCAAGTTCGAGAATTAGGCAAACCGGAAAAACCCATATAACGGAAAAAATGGTCAACACTTTCCTAGTCTTTTTTATTGCTGTATTCGATTGGGAATGTTGGGAAATGGATTTTTAACATGGTCCGAGCTTCCAGGCCCACATATAAAGAGGTCAAAATGGGGTCTTGAGATACAACATTTTTTTTTTGGTGGATTGGATTGGAAATTTTTAGAAACGGATTTTAAACGTGCTCCGAGTCTCCGAAACCACCTATAAATGACTCAAAATGGGTTCTTGAGAAAACATTTTTTATGTTCGAGATACGTCTACTATACTGGAAAATACTGTGTGCGGGAATTTTAGCTTCGGCATAGTCGAAGATAGTTCACTCTCTGGTTTTTTCAAAATTTGAAATGTTCAAAAAAAGTTTTGAAAAAAATTCGAACATAAAAAATTTTTTTGTTTTAAAAATCCTTGCAATATTTTTATTTTGTTGATATTTTCAATATTAAAAATTTCTAAAGCCATTTAAAGCTTAAAAAGACCTTACCTAGAAAAACGGATACTGGCATTAGAATCAGCCTGTTCTATTTTTCAACTAGCACAGTGTAAATAAAAAAGAAAATTTATTAAAATAAATAATTTTAGTTTTGCAACTTGATTGATACTTAATTGCAACTTCTGTGCAACTTACATTCATAATACTAGCATTAATACTTCATTGTAACCTGTATTCAACTTCGTTGTACCGTCCGTGGAACTCTATCCCAACTTACTTATAACTTCAATGTAACCTTATTAGTTATAAACTCCTTTGCAACTTCATAACAACATTAGTTTCACATTATTCATTGCAGCTATTTTCTAGCAACTACTTCGCAACTCTATTGCAACTCTATTGCAACATCATTGAAACTTCATTGATAATAGTTCTTTTGCATACTTCCACTTCTTTAATGCAACTATACAGCAACTTCATTGCTACTTCATTCCAATAAAACCGATGAATAATATAAACTTTGAGTTCATTACATATTGATAACCTTATGCATCACTTAAAGTATTATTCGCTACCCTATTGTAACTTAATTGCAACTGAAAAATATAAATTTAAGGGATAATAATAATCTCTTCTTTCTCTTCTGCAACTTCCTAATAATCACTGTAGTACACTGGCCATTACATTGCAACTTTTAGCACTTTCTCCCAACAAGTTTCTTAATTCCAACGAAATGAAAAATGGTTTAATTAAAAATTATCTCTTCTTTTATAATACTTGCATCAACCACACATAAATCCAATTTATATATTTTCATATTTAATTTTTGTAAAATAAAACTTTTATTTCTGCTGATGCTGCATTTATTTTTCCTCTATCCCATGCTTAATTCTCTGAATAAAAGTTATCACTGGCATAATTCCAAAAGTTTAAAGTTTCCAAATAAATACTTTTCATTCCAAAATTAATTTCCAGTGCTTATACCACTGCACGTGCAGTTGGAATTATTTCCAAAATATAACAACATAAAAATACCAAAAAAAAAACACTTTGAAATAAAAAACTCAGAACAAAAAATTAATTACAAAAAAATGACTGCCAAATCGCCCGCAGTAAAAGTGTAAAACGATGCTCCATCCACCGTGCCGCCACCCAGCATTAATTATGCAAATGAGGGAGGCACACAAAGGGAGTGGTGCTTCAGGGCGGGACGGGGGGCGAGGGGTTGACAAACAATTAAAAAGTTCCATCTGATTTACATAAATTTTACATTATTTTAATGTTACGCCAAAGGGTTTAAGCAAGAGAGGGTTGCGTTTCAACGCAATACAGTAATTATTTTAATTCATAAAATTCATAATATTTACACAAATTTAATAATTCAACTCCGAAATTTAAGTAATTTTTTAAAATTCAATATAGACGACTCACACACTCACTCATACATTTTGGAAACATTACGGGTAAGAGCAATAGAGAAAGTCAGGACAGAGAAAGAGAGTGAGAGAGAGAGGGAGAGTTTGAAAGAGAGCAGTTAAAGGAAGCTGACGAAAGAAAGCTTTCGCTTCTCTCGATAGACAACAACATTAAAAGCACGCAGACTCACGCCTTCACGCCTTTGGTTACCTGAACATTTTAGGCCCTGATGATAAATGCCGTACAGCAGCGAACCGCAATGATCGCAGAATGTCGGTCCTGCATATGTGAATGGTTCGAAATGGTGAACGGTTTTTGGTGAATCCTTTTGTTTTTGCGTTTGACAAGAATAATTTTTTGTTTTTGGATTGGTTTTTGTTGCCGATGTGCCACATTTTGTACAGATTTTGTTTTGTTGTTGTAGTTGTGGTGTTGTGATTTATTTGATTTGATTTTTTTTTTGTTGGTAGTCATTTTGTTGGTGGTTGTTTTGATGACGCAGTGTATGGTGGGTGAGCGAGAACATGAAAACAAAATAGAGAGACGAGAAAAATATACATAACAATGATGAATAAAACAACAATGCGAACGGCAAACGCATTTGACAACAGAAACAAAATACAAATACGAAACGAAAAACAAACAAATACAAATTTTTTATTATTGTTCTGAGAACCACTGACAGCCGTTCAGCTGTGCGGTGGTGTAACCACGAGTTATGTGCTGTGAATTTTTAAATTTATTTTAAAGTAATACATACAACAAAAAATATATATACGAAGGCTAAGTCTATGGCGCTTAAGCGCATGCAGTTTGCTAAACGTATTGGTTGTAAATGTGTGTGTGTGTGTGTATGTGTGTCCGTGTTTGTGTGTGTTTTTTCTAATATAAAAAATTTATGTTTTTGCATTTTTATGTGAGTTCGGATTTCTCTAAGCCCTGAATGAAAGAAAAAAATTCTTAATCAAATACACAATTCCTGAAACCCCAAAAAAAAATTCATATAGTCAAATATTTGCCTTAAACGGTTATAAATAAATCTCACCAAACAACCCTTGGACAAATAAAAATATTCCACAAATATTCACATAGAAATTTACAAAATTTAAAACCATAAAAAAAATTCAAAAAAAATCACCAAATCAATTAAAAGATTTCATAAAATTGCCGACAGACACTCAAAAATAACGAAGCTATATTCTTTAATACTGAGGAAAATCTCAGCCATTTCATATTCATAAAATTAGCTCAAAAATGTCGCTCAGTCAATTTAAAAATTCCCACAGACATTAGAAACTACCATACATAACTATCAAAAAGACCTCAGTCAGTTAAGTGATTCTATATAAACTCAGACAGACATTAAAAATTCCAAAAAAAAAATTGTCTACAGTCATTAAGGAATTCCTAAGTATGTATACCTAACTATTAAAAGGAATTCCCACTTTTCCTTGTTAAAATTTTTGCTCATTAAAATAATTTTTCACAAAAAAAAATCTGGAAAAAAAGCAGAAAAAAGGTTTTTTTTTTACGAAAATTAATTCCATATCGACTTACACGATTACCTTTATTTGATAAAAAAAAATAGCCTTTAAACTTGGACTAGTCGAACGGGTTGTATGAGCTGTTTTGTATGACCATATCGTCAAAAATGGTAACCTGTCCATATCTCTTAGGTGGTGTGATGGTCCATTTTGTGTGGGAGCGTCTCTAATAGTTGGGAATCAGTTTGGAACTATTGCCTTTATTTATTTTACCTCTAGACAACCTCTGGGCTGCTGTGGGGTTCTTTATCGATTTCCCCAGATTCCAGTGATTTCACGTCAATTTGGTATGAAAGATGTTCCGCAAAAATCTTAAGGGAGGAACAACTCAACTCTCTAGGGGTGCACTGGGTGATGTTAGAGCCAATCTCAGACAAATGTCTATTTTGTATAGGGTCCCTCTTAGGGGAAAGTAGGAGCTAAGTCGGTCATATAACCTAATCTCGATTAGACCTTGGGTGCTCAAAATATAGCAAAAATATACTTCAGCTAAACCGGGCACATGAACTAGTCTGGCAAGTAATGTTATGCAGGAACTCTATTTGACAATGCATATGCGTCTATGTTAATATGTTGCTTAACCAAGCTAATTGCATTTTAAGTTCATTTAACCACCGCCCTGCAATGAAAGCGTATTAATTCTTAACCACTCTCAAGCGATCTACGACCCTTTGATGTGGTCATAAACGCTTTATTCACTTTTACTATTTTTTTTTGGTAAATGAAATTTACTTTTTTTGTGCAATATCATTTCAACACATTTGTGGCTTTTCATGTGCATATATTTTTGTTTGTCATGTTTGTACTTATAGCAATAAACAGGGTGATTTCGTTTAAAAAACTTCAATTGTAGTGATTTCAAAATATTTCAGTCTCCATTTAAGTCTAAGTAACCTGTATACGCGGGGTATTTATTTTGCTATTAGCAAAACCATCTGCCTGTTAAATTTTGTTGGTATTATTTTTTTTAACCAACCCCCTCGAAAAAAAGTCAGAAAAAAGTTTATGTGTGTGGAATTGTGGTTTAAAAAAGTTTTTTTTTAACATGTAAGTCACACACAATAACACAAACACTACCGCATACATACAATTGCACGGATGATGATAAAGTTGCGAAAGTGCAAAATGACAGCTGCAGCGTAGCAAAAACTGGTAGCGGCTGTGACTACTGTCGCCTGAAAGCGGCAATAATAAACAAAAAGCAACAACTATAACGAAAAAGACGAAACACAATTGTGCAGTATGTGTGAGGCGTTTATTTGCTTGTGTGTGTGTGTGTGTGAGTGTGTTTGAATTTAATTAAGAGACATACTTTTACATAAAGTAAAGCTTCGGATTCATTTTGATTAAATATACAAATACACACACCAACACACAAATAATTTTCAGCCCACTCCATTCTGTCTAACCCCAACTTCATAGTAAGTTTAGTGTGCCTAAAAATAGGCAACGTTTATAAAACAAAAAAAAACAAAACTCACATAAATATGCTTTGTGACAAGTTTTCAATGTGCTGCGGTGTGAGTGTATTTTTGGTAGTGATAATGTGTATGTGTATGTGTATGAGTATTTTTATGTATGTATAAATGTCTAACTGTATGTTTTTGATATGTTTGTCCATGTGTGATTGGTATAACTCTGTCTTATTTCGCTTTTTTTTGTTCTTATGCATTGTCTTCTTGCATTTGACATCCTTGTATTTAACATGTTATTTTTTTTTTATTTTATTTTATTTTCTTTATTCTTTTTCATTTTTGTATTTTGTATTTGAATTTAAATAAAATGTTTATATTTAAAACATTTTCAAAACTTACGGAATCGATTCCTTTATCCTTGCCCGGACATATGAATGTGACATATTCATGACAGCGCTTGTGGACGACATACGAACAAACTGCAAATAGAATATTAAATTGTAATGAAGAAGAATTCCTTTAAAAATGTTTACTTGCTGGGGAAATTAGGTAACATGTCAGTAGATATTCTCTTGAATTTAAGTTAAATTTAAACTAGATGACATTAAGATGACTGCAATAAATCATTCTCAAGGCCAATCATATAAATTGGAAGCGTATTTATTGGCATTTAAAAGTGTTGCATAATTTTCGGATACAAATAAAAAATTGAGTGCCAAAATTTATATCAATACTTCAGTAGTTACGACTTCATCGTGTGCATGGCAGACAGCTACACCATTTCAATATTTACGTATTGAACTATCAGCTTAAAATTTTGGCACTCAATTTTTTATTTGTATCCAAACATGTTGCAACTCATTTGGAAATGCATACTAATGAAATGTTGACCTACAAAAAAATTCTAAATGGCAGAATGTTACACTAAACAATGTAATTATTAAACTATCGAATTTTGGCACTTGCTGGTTTTTTCGTCCCTAAAAGTATGCAAGAGATTTTGTAATAAGTTGTTGGTCTTTGTTTCTACACTGCAGCGTGCTGGATAGTGTGATATGTATTTTTGTAGTAGTACCTAGGACAGAAATGTATTAGTATTCACTTAAGTAAGATAGAAACGATGCTATCCATTTACGAGCTGCATAAAGCTACGTCACACATGCCGCTTTGTACCGCAGCAGACAGAAACGCACTAGTAAATGCACTTAAGTAACAGTGCAATATGGGTCCCTAAGAACTAGGGCGCTCACTAGTATTAGGTTATGCAGTGGGAAGGTAATTGATCCCTTCGTAGTGCAAGGCCATGTTAAATGAGACAGTAGTAGGTATTGCTTGGAGATATTAACTGTCTTCTGAGAATTAGTGATTCACCAGCTTTGTACTAGTTCTTCACGCTGCTGGGTATACAGTCTCTCAATATCACATAGGATTGAATATTAGTCACAGAAAAACAACAAAAATCATCAATTGAAATACATCTGTTGCCTCCACTGAGAGGAAATCAGACAGACAGAAGGAGTACTAACTGGACACTGTCTTATTGGTTATCACGCCTTTAAGATGGGTCTAGTGTTCAAAACAACTTGTGTTGGAATTGCAACGAACCGAGTGAAGAGGAATCATATTATATCTTCTCTACTTTTGGCAGTAAAAAAGCAGGAGAGGCCCTCTTTAGTTCGATAAGGAATGCATGCGAACTACAAATCTCTCAGCTGAAACACTTAGCATTGCAGAGCGAAACATTCTGCTTGGATAGAAGAAAGGATCACGAAGAAAGGATTGCAAATTTCGAGTGAACAAAGAGTCGTGGTAACACTGTGGACCAAATTGGTCTATGTGAGGCTATTCGCCGCCACTCAAACCTAACCTTATAAATTGTTCCGACATGATGGGTATTTTTCTGAACTTGGCAGCTTGTGATATGCATTCACACATTAGATGGCTTAAAGTCGCTCAGTGAAGTGAGCATAGTGAAGTCTGCATGTAGTCGAAACTTATATTTACAGGACTATTTTATATAGGTGACCTCCTCGGTTATAAAATTGTTGCGGTGCCAAAAGTTTATCAGTGTACCAGTCAATGAGGAGGTAACAGGCTTGTCATCTCGATAAAGTAGTTCTGTTAAAGTGATTTCTATCACATGTTTGCATGAATCCTATTCCAAATTTAAATATTGCAAATGAAATTAAAAATTTTTTAATTCGCCAAAGGCAGGAACGAGGGAAATTTCTGTATGTGCATTTATAAAGCAATGCCCTTTTGGAGCAAAATATATCTAGATCTGGGTCTTTCCATGACTTTTCTTGACCTAGAGCCTTGTTGGTGTGATTGCTCTAAACATAGATTACAGGAGTTATCAATAATTGTGCGTGGCAACTCTAATTTGAATTCATAACCTCTGTAAGCGATTTAAATTACTGCACTTGATGCAATGCATATTCGCTATCACCGATATTAAGCATTAATATTAACAAATAGTAAAATTTTAAGTGTCCTGTTAATGTCTCTCCTTACTCCTCATTTCCATTTAATTTGTATTGTATTTTAATTCTATTGACTGTTAATTTAGTAATAAATTCTATTGCATTTGCTTTGGGATCACTATGTCAATTATTTGATTATTTATGTTAGGCTTTATGTTCAGCGTAAAATTTCTGATCAAATATATTATTTTCTGATTTATGTTAATTTATAATTTGTAAAGCAAATAGCAAATATTTACATACCTTGACACTGAAATCCTTGTTTGCCAAAACCCCTGGAAAAAGTGAAAAAAGAGAAGGAAAAAAATGCATTTAATTACTAAGCCAAAAAAGTTACAAAAAATTACAAAAGTGATTAACTCTATTATTGAGCATATTAAAAATTCAAAAAATCCTGCAAGTGTTAAAAATTGTATACAATAATTCCCAATTTAAGTAATTGATATTACAAAGAATATTCCACAAGCTTATGCTATGTAATTATTAACAATTTGTCATTCCACTTCACAGAGTTAAGTCCTTTGTCACATTGATGAGCTTAATTTGAAATGTTAATTTAACTGCAATTTTTATGTGTTGCCACAAATTTCCTATACGAAAATTAATTGCTTTAGCAAATTTGACCAAGTATTATCACTGTGACTGTGAAGGAGCCAATTGACAACTCTCTGCTGCCCTTAGGTCCTGCTGTTGCTTAATTCATATGCAAATCAATGCCGAACCAATTGGGCAAGCGGCATGTGGTAGATTTCTAATTCCGTATAAATTCAGGAGAATCTAACTATGTCATAAGTGTGGGTGAGTGTGTGTGTGTGTGTGTGGATGTTTGTGTGATTATCTGTACTGGTGCATATGCTGATGCTGTGTCCTGCGTGGCATTGGGCCACTTGTGGTTTCTGGCTCACTTGAGCAAATATTAATTTTGCACAAAATTTGCATCGTACCCACGTAAAAGAAGATGAAGAAGGTATGATCATAAACTCACACCCACACACACTCCAAACATATACATTTCCTTACTACATTACCATCATGTTGTGTGGGTTTCGTGAGTATATTGTTCATGCGGTATGTGTGTGTTAATGAATGTTTAAACGTATGCAAAATTCCTGTTCACGAACATTTTGCAATCGTTGTCATAAATGCAAAGTCAATTATTTTCTGTTTACCGTACGTGCAGAAGCAGGAAGAATGTATGAAGTGATTGTGAAAATTATTTTCATAAAAATACAAAGATTTGCTAACAGTTTTTAAGGGATTTTAAGAGTAAAATTAGGTCACGTTCATGAATCCTTCAAATTGAGATTTAATACAAAATTAATAGCCTTAAAGTATGCTTAAATTTACTATGAAGTGTAATTACTACCAAACACAACTAAGCTCTAGCGACAGGGTGAACCATGTGTCAATTGCCAATTAAAAATCAACAGCTGCTATAGGCAAATAGCAGGACACAGACTAAGTATGCGCCAAGCAAGGACCAAACATTTTACACAGCCAAGGCGAAGTTGAAGTCGATGCCATTAAAGTACACTAGACTATTACACACTTATAGCCAGCGCAAGAGTGCAAAAATATGTGTTAATGAACTTTTTAGTTGGCAACTTGAACAACAGCAACAACAACATTTTGCAGGAATTACTGAATGACCCTCAGTTGAAAGTGCTTGGCCTGTGAGAGTTGAGCAAGAAATTGCAAATTAACTTGGAGGAAATTCCTATACCAGTTAAGGAGTTAAGTATTCATGAAGGAAATGGTTAGAGGAATTAATAAAAAATGTAAGACTTGACTTAATTGGCAAACATAATCCTTTCACTTACAACATAACCTTACAAAGTCACAGCCTCCGCTTTGAAATTCATCTAAGAATGTCTCAAATGAATAACCCTAACCGCAAGCATAAAATTGCTATTACAGCCTAAAAGTAGGCTATGTCAATGTCACCTTTCATTACACACTTATCACCATGAGTGAGTATATGCGAGTAACTACTCCTTGTCAGCGTACAAGAACTCATTGCCTTCATGCATTCATGCCTTCACCTTGTCAGCAACAAATCACCAACGCTCACTCGCACGTTTGTTCGTTCGTTCGTTTGCGTCGCTCTTCCCACCAAGGCCAACTTTCACTTGAGTCTAACCGGAAGTTTGTATGACGATGACATTGCATTATATAGCAGGTATGCATACGACATAAGGTGTGAGCATTCATTCATGTGTGTGGATGTTTACAATAGTCTGAATTGTCCGCTGAATAAGCTGACTTGTGCATTTTTCATTAGCTAAGCATTCAAATTTAAGCGATGATTTTTATAAAAAGTTACAAGAAAAAAAAAAACGTTTAACCTCTAAATGCACACCCTCTACAATTAGCCGCAAAAATTACAAATTCCACGGTAACATCTACACCACTTTTGACAAATTGATGTCATTGTTAGTGCCAACAGCAATTTTTAGTTAGGTGTAACTTTGACATTTTGCGGTTAGTCTCTGTGTCAGAGGTTTGGGTGTGTTTTCCGCATGAATTTATTCACCATACACAAAAAATAGTTATTTTTTGTTTTTAGAATTTCTTTTTTGACCTTTAATATTAGTAAAAACATTTCCCATTAAATGTTTATTCGCTCAAAATTGAAATTGAATTCTTGTTAAAGTTTATTTGAGTGTGTGAGTGGAAAAGGATGAATTTGCCGAATGTTGTTGAAATGAAAGTGCATTTCAGGGAACTGAACATTTCATCTGTGCTAGAAAACTTAATTGAAATTAAATATTAACCAATTCTCTTCACGGCAAGCTAACCTTGTCAGTAGAGTTCTGAATTTTATATTGGATTTGCTGTCACAAAAACTTTGTGAGTTTTTTGGTAGAACTTTTAAGTTTTCAAAGAACATAAATGAAAAGCAACAAGATTTTAGATGGAAAAAGAAAATTTAATATTGTAAAATGGAAATCTTTTTAGCATTAGTAGGTACTATATGTAACTCGTCACAGATTTGCCAGGATGGGGAATAGTGCCTTGAATGTCATTTGACATTACTACTTTCAGTGGCAGTAGAATAAAATCTGTAAAAATGTTTAGTGATAGTTGAAAAAAAATCTACGCTACCACTGAAAGTTCAGCTTTTGTGGTATGTAAAAGCCTTAACCGCAGTCACCGCTACGAAATGATATACAACACCGTCCGACACAACCTCAGTCCCTCTATGTTATTTTTTCTAGATCAAATCGTTCACGTTGTTTAATTACAAACCCGTTTGTAATTAAAAATTACTCATAGCCAAAAAAAAGTTGTTGCTTGAATTTAAGTTCAATATCTTAGACGACTATTGGTTAACATATATTTTAAGCGTTTTCGTAATAATTCGGAAAAGCGACCAGCAGTAGGTACTCTGCAAGAATTAACCCTATTCTGGATTTACTTACACGCACCGAAGGCGCTTGCCTATAGCGCTGATCTCAGAGGGGCGGTACTAATAAGATCATAATTTAATGTGGTCTGATAAACAAGTAGTGTCGGTCATGGTGCAGTGGCTAGGACCTCTGATTCGCGATAAGAAGGTATTGCGTTCAACACCCACCAGCGGCGAAGCAGAATTTTTTCTATTTAGACAGATACTTTTTCGCCAACTAATGACAAGCTTGTGAGAGTAACTTGCCATGAAAAAGCTTCGTTAGCAGTCCAGATGTATAATGCTAGAATTGAAAATTTCCTGCGAAATGACAGACGGAGAGGTAATAACGGCTACATAGCCAGGTGGAGCTATACTTTTGCATACCTTCGAAGCCTTTTTTGATTTACAAGCGGTGTATTTATGATATGCTTTTTGCATAAAATAAATCCTACATTAGCATCATAAAATCACGGTGCATCGGTTTGATTTTTATTTGAACTTCTCATTTTTGGTTGCTAATTATGGCAGGGAATGGGTTTGTTCGTAGGTGGACCAGTCTGGTCGGGTTCTTAGCTATATCCCTGAATGTTTCCATCAGTTATCGTTTTCGATACCTTTTTTTTATTTTCATTAACTCTCTAATTACGGATGATGTTTCTGCATTGATACCTTTTATTGGTATATCATCTACACTTGCTTTATCATAAGCTACTTTAACTTATGTACATTAACCCAGCGAATCCTTTGGTATGGCAACTATAAGTATAATTTTTCCTTGTTCAATACAACATTCTTTGCCTTAGCTGTGTTTAATCATATTCCTCGCACACATACTTATGTCTGTTTTATGGATTTGTGGAAGAGTTTACTTTCAAAATTACATAACATTTTTCGCAATCTTATTCAATGAATCCTGAAATATGGAAACTGCGTATATCTCCTCTTACTTTATTTAATTTTAATCTGATATTATGGTATATTCCTTTCAGTGTATTTAATTAAATTATATAGTTACATATTTGCAAATGAAATATATCGCAGACGTACATAAATACCAAAGCCCAACCATTTCATCTGTGACAGCACTCAAAATGTGCTTTTCAACATGAAACGAGGCACTAATGAAGAAATGTGTCCATCTCGGATAACTAACAAACACCCACACGCATACACACATACGCACACACACGCACATACGCCCATACATCAGAACATGGCTGTGCTTATAAGCAGGAGGATTTCGTATTTGAGATTGTGGAGGATAATACAATAGAAAAGCATGACATGCCAAGCGAATGGACAATGTTTATGAGTGTTTGTGTGTGTGTGTGTCTCGATGCGCATTAAGCGTACTAAAGCGACAATGTTGGCGCTTCAGAGATACACCCACACTCACACTTGGTTGTAAATGCATATACACAATCATAGAGACAAACAGTCGAACAGAAACAAAGCCAAGAACACCCAAGACCAACTGACATTTGGAACAATGTTTGCAGGCACAAACGGAGCAGATTTAAGGATAACATCTAAATGGCTGCAGTGAAAGAACAATAAAATTGCTATAGTGTTCGGGCAAGTTTGTTGCTTAAAGTGTATGTGGTGGAGGTATTACTAGACGTTGTATCAGGTAGTGGCTGGTATTTTTGATGGTATGCCAAAGTCAGACTTGTTGGGGAAGCAGTTAAGGGCACTAGACCAAAAGTGATTACTGCTTCGACATGAAAGAGAATTTAAAGGCAGCAACAAAGTTAAATACAAGAGGCAAAAGATGTGATATGATATAATATTTAAAATAGGAAAGTTGAAGCAACCTGAACCAATTTTGAAACTATTTGAAACAGAAAACAGAAACAGAAAAATTTCCTCAAAATTATCTCATCTCATATATTAAAGTCCACTTTTGTGTGGCTTAAGTCCAATTAAATTTAATTCCAAATTGAAATTCAATTCAATCACCCACTTGACGCCCATTTAATTCCAATTTATTATTGTTTTGCTTCTTGTGTTAGGCTTTTTTTTTCTTCTTTTTATTATTGTTATTGTCGCAGCAACATTTCGTAAACAATTTTCGGTGCCTTCTGAGAATTTTCGTTTTGCCTTTAGAATTGCCTATAATCAATTTATATTTCCCTAGTCAAAATAAACATTTGCGGTAATCCCTACAAGTATGCCAAGTCCTTTGTGTGTGTTCTGCTTTAAGCACAATTAATCCAATTGGTTGTGTTGTACTGTGACACGTTTGAGAACTTGAGGACAAATGAATTGGAGTATTAAGAGGTTTTATGGAATTAAGAAGTGCTGGAAAGTAGGGTACAATTTTGGGAATTTCATTAAATTTTGAGGGGTTTTTTTAGTTTAATTTGGAGGAATTTGGGAATGCTCTGCCCGGATCAGGGATGCATGCTGATGTAGTTGAGATCAACTCTCTGCCTACACTTTCGCTTCTGTCTTTTTTACTTGAAAGCTAGTTTGAACTAAAATGGCATTTAAATAATATTACGTATACGCCCCATACACCATGAGCATTATTTCATGCTTCACTTTTTCTTTTCAATGAAAATTATACTTAATTTCATCAGAAATTTTCTGCCGTAGAGTACATAATTAACTAAAATAAAATGGATAGAAATTTATAATATTTCCTGTGATGGTCACTCATTTCTTACTCATTTCCCACACAACAGCTCATTGGGTACCAAGTCCAGGAAACCAATTTCAATTACAAAACAGCATGAACAGCTTAACACAGCCCCAACAGCACATTATTCCATTTAATTTTATTTTCTTGTTGTTGCTAATTTCTGCATGGATTCTGTCTTTTTTTTATATCTTTTCCATTTCTTTTTCTATTCTGTTAGCTGACGATGTTAAGTTATTCTCTTTTTGTACATTTTAATTCATTAAATTTAATTTCTAATGCTGGCGGCGTTTGAGCAATTGAATTTCCAAATGGAGAAAAGGAAAAAGCAAAGGAAAACTAGAAGCTATAGGAAAAAGCATTCAACAAAGTCTACTTTGTGGCAAATTTTATGTTATTGCGGTTTTTCTTTCATATGCGAATTAGTCTGTCTAACCGAAGGCGAAGGGAGGAGTGTCGTATTATGAGAGGATAATTTTTGAATTTTAATGAAAGCTTTAGTGTCTAGCAAGGGCATGGCAAATTGAGTGGAATAATTGTGTGCTTATTTGAGAATTATTAATACTTAGTAGATGTATATGTAAATCTGTAAGGCGCCTAAAGTTATGCTAATTGATATTGCTTTAGTTATTAGACGTGCTTAAATATGATTGAATGTGATTCCAGTTTAATTTAATTTCAATAATTACTCAGAAAATTATCCAAATTCAATTTTAAATTTTCGAAAATCTTTTCAAATGTAATTTTAATTTTTATTCATATTCTCTTTTAATTAAAATTTATATTTAATTACATAGCCTGATTGCCTTTTCAAAATTATTATTCCCACAAAAAAAGAACATCAATTAGTTAGCATGAAGCGTTGCTTTAATGCAACATGAAATTATAATGCAATCAATTAGGCAAAACACTATTTGCATGGTATTTGCTTCTCTACTGTCGTCTGTATTGCCGATTTGTTTCACTCTGTTGCTGGTCGTGCTGGTTGCTTGATGATGGCTGCCACGCACAACACAATCCCCATTTATATGTACAAATTACGCACCACTAAACACAAATCAGCACAACAATACAAAATTGTAGTTTTGCCAACTACCGCAACTCTAATTGCCAACTCAATTTAAAATTAATTAACCCAAAATTATAATTTTGAATCAAAGCTGTTCGAGTGTAGCACTTGAGTTCGAATGGCAATAATTGGTTTAAGTGAATTCAATGAAATTTTCTGTGTGGGCGTAGAGACAATTGGAAAATTTACTTCATAATTGGTAATAGTTAATTGATAAACAGTTTTCACATGTTAGTAATTTCGTTTCAGTTCACTTGAATTCAATTTTTCGTCATTTTAATACGCATTTCGATAAATTTTATAAAACTTATCGATAACTTTTCAATGATTTATCGATATATTTTTTGGTAACTTTTCAGTTGATTTTTCTATTGCTTTTCTATACATTTTCTTAAACTTTTCGAACTCTTCTCAGTAATTATCGATTAATTTTTGATAGCTTGCCAATAACTTTTTGTTGATAACTTTTCATGTTATCGATCATTTTTACATTTACCTTTCGATAAACTTTAAACATCTACTATTTCGATAATATATCGTTAAGTTCTTTGTTGACTTTTCGATAAATTTTCGATTATTTATCGATAGATTTCGGTTCGCTCTACGATCACTTGTTTATAACTTATCGATTACTTATTTCTTAATTGTTCGATAACTTTTTCAGAAAATTTTGTATAATTTGTCGATAACTTATCGATAATTTTATCGATTTATTTTCAATAAATTATCAAAAACTTCTTGGATGTTTTTTTAATAACGTTTTAATAAGTTTTCATTGATTTTTTTCAACCAATTTTCAATCAATTAAACAAAATTTATCGATAACTATTTCGATACATTTTGATTCGATTAATTTTTTGTTAAATATTTCATTTTTGATTTAATTTTTTTCATTCCCCTAGCGAAACTATATTGAATCCACCTTAACCACCCTTGCAACCCCTTGAACCCTTCTTGGATCTCTCGGATCTAAATTTAACTGCCACTTCCATACCATGAACTGTCATTTTAATAAAACAAAAACTCCCAACTAATTAAAAGAACTGGTATTTGGAAAGTAGTCATGGTTCAAAACTCATTACAAGCCACCTCATGTACTAATGCACCTTCACCACCCACAATACCCCTCATGACCGAGCCTAAAAAAAATTATTCAAAATAATTGAAAAGAGCGAAAATATTTAATTGAAAATGTCGACGGCACGCCCCCGTCGACATTTGTTTGTTCTGACTTAATTCCAACCAAAACCAAAGACGACAGATCAACAACCACGGAAAGACAATACCGCACCACTAATACAACACAACAACAGCCCACGCTTGAGGCGTCTCAAGTCGCTCACGATTTAGCGTAAAAGGACCATGAAACGATTGGTGGCACGTTCTTTTCTTCGGTAATTATCAGCGTGGCAAATTTAAGGCAAGGACAGACAACGATGGCAAAGGAAAATGCTTTAAATCCTGGGCGTAGGGAAATTAATAACGACAGCTTCAGACAAGTGAGTCAGCGTGGTGACAGTGCTGCCACAGCAACGCGCTGTATCTCTTGGCTACTTGCACACAGTCTTCTTCTCGGTTGCTTATTTGTGAAATTCTCAACTTCTTCTTCTTCTTCTTATTTTATGTAACATTAAAACGCGCGTGAAAAATGTACGCCCGTAATTTGCATATCATGAAACAAATTGTAATTAAACGTAAGACATAAGGCGTGATAATACGTAAGCGTGGCAACGAGGATAACACGAATCACACCAACAATAACAACAGCAAGTAGAACGCCATACAGAAGAACTACATACAAGACAGGACCATAGTAAGTTTTTTTTTTTGTTAATATTCATACGAAGTTTCCTTGAGGGCATCTCACTTAAAATGTAATTTAAATTGATTTCTTTTAGGGCTTCTGTCATTTTCCTCTTGAAATGTTTTTTTAAAAAAGAAAGAAATTTGTCTTCTATTTTTTTTAGTTTTAATATGAATGTTGCCCTGTCAAATGTGCTGTGTCATTTGGTGTGTGTGTGTGTGTTGTGTAGAGTTTGAGCGTAAAGTTGAACGTGCTCTCGCGTTTGTCACGTTCCTCGCATTTGTATGGAAAATATGCTCGTTTTCTTTGTTAATTATGTTAACTTTTTGTACATCATATAAATTCTTTGCATTCGTTTCACTTTTTTTGTGAGTTGTTATTTTCCTTTGTTAACATTTGAATTTTATTTAAAAGTTATGCCAATTGAATAAGTTTTTTTCTTATTTTTTTTTTTGTGAGAATATAAGTTACATTGGCCAGATTTTTTTGCCTGTTTTTATAAAGTTATGGTTGGTGATTTCTTTTCATAATTAATTTGTCTTCATTTTTACTTCTTAAGTCCGTAAATTGTGTGTTCAGAGTTATAAAACGAAGCACGTGCCGAGTCTAAAGAATGGTTGTAGGTGTGTGTATATTTAAATGCCTGGAAACGAGACAGTCTGGAAATTTGAATAGTTAACGGCGCCGAAAGTCTAGTAAATAAAAATTTAGCTACAATTTATTTTATTACAGAACTTTTGACAGTGTCTGCAGACAAGACATAAATTAGTTAAAAGAAAACACCTTCGGTGACAATATCATGTTAAATTCGTCAGTTCTAGCAGGGCAAAGTCAAGTTGATATGATGCAAATTTAAGTTCACTGCAGGGGAAAGACAATATTAAATGTTAAATTTTAAATGTTGAAACGAAAAAAAATTTTAATATGTAGGCAATTTTGGTTCCCATTCTGCTGATTTTCTGAACACTTTTCGTGAACTTGTATTCATTTCGAGCTTGAATAAAACCAATACTCTTGCGGAAGTATGTACCCAGCAAACATTTAGAGTCCGAAATGTAAGTGTTTCCCTTCTGGCGACGGTTCACTCATATGAGACAGAAATCTATTGCCAACTGAGTATGAAAATTTTTTTTAAACTCATGTCGATGGTCATAAGTTGATGCCTTGTAAAAGATTTTTTTTTCTTTGAGTTATACGTAAAAAAATGTTAGTTACAAGGTGTCAACGTATGACCCTCGATATGTGTCTCTTTTTCAATTCATATATAAAATTGTTTGACAAAAAAAATATTATCTTTTGCGCGATTTGTTAATTTTTAATGTTCCAGTCAGAAGAAGTCCCTGAAGAAGTCGTTGTATAATTTTTTTCTGACTTGTTGATTCCATCATATGTTAACGAAAATTTCACAAAAATATTGCATGGTTCCATTTCATATCAAAGAGCTGAACATAAAGGAAATTTCATGGACGAAGTCAATTGCAAAAGGTATGCGAAATTTCGTGAACATCAGCAAAAAGGAAAGACCACACAAGTTGCAAAAATACATTTTCGTGGAAGACATCAAAAGCAAAATGGGAACGAAATTTTGTATAAGATAATGTAGTATAAGGATCAAGCGGTAGAATTGTTTTATTTCGATACTAGCTTATAGCATCAGCTTCGCTCGCATTTTGTATTTTCACATTTTTATCGACGTTCCTCTGTAATTCTGAGCAAAACCAATGGCAACACTGACTGGCACACAAGCATCTCACAATCGTCTCACATACATATAATGGTCACATATGGGTACAATTTTTCCTTCTTATTTCACTCTCAAGGTTCGTTCAAATGGCCGATTTAAGTACCAAAAAATATAAAAAAATAAAATCTGTAAACCGACCGAATAGTACACGAGGAAGCACCAAAGCAGATATATAAAAGATATATAAAAGATTTGTATTGAAATAAATCCAGGATCTGAATCCCGAGAAAAGCTTTGCTACTTGCAAAGCTCCTTTAGCCTCTACAATTTGGTTTCGCATACGCATCTGTTTTCAATGACATATACATTTTGTCTTGACAATCATTGATAATATTTAGGGCTTAGAAATTTCTAAAGCAAATAGTATTTAAACTCCTCAATTTTACATGGTTAAGTAAAGGGTATAATACTACTTTGCATTAATTTATATTATTGGAATAAAGGGGAAAATTTAACATTACAAGAAATTAATTTTATTAGACTTATTTGAGTAAAGTTAAAATAAAAATGCTATACAAAATGTAGTTGGCAGACAGTTTTGAATTCCCTAAGGTATCACGAAAAAAAATTCGGTATGTCTCAACGATATCATTGTCCAATTATTATTTATCTCAAAACACACAGAGGGAGAAGCATCCGATATGAGGTAGATACATTCCAGGGATGCCCTAAGGAACTCCATCAAAAATGTAAGTAAGCATAACTTTTTTAAATATTTTTTTTAAATATTTTTAAATTTTTTTTAAAATTTGGTTTTTTTTTTTTTATTTTTATGAAATGTGAATATTTTCTTGTTATTTTATTTTTTCAAATTAAATGCAGAGAGTAACTTAATATTTTGTGAAATTGATCCCCAAACGTAAGGCTGGCAGGCAGTCTCTGTGCTTATTCGTCGTTATCGTTATGTTTGTGTGCGTGTGTTTATGTATGTATTTATTTGATTTTAGCGTTCGTTTATGCGTTTGAGTCTGGTTTGTGTACATCCCTTCTCTCAGCACCGGAGGCGGTAGGAAGGAAGTCACTGCCAATTGCCTGATGATGCCTGATTTATTCAAGTGGACCCCCATCGTACGCACTGATGCAGGGCTGTAGTGCGCTGTAGTTGTAGTGGTTGGCTTTAGTCGTGGTTGTTGTTTCTGTTCGTTGCCTGATGCGGCGTTGTGCTGTGCTGCATCGATGCGCTCGTTTTGATTTGAAATTCAATTGGCATCAAAGTTCAATTCGCCTCAGTGCAATCGGTTCGCTCTCCACTCAGGCAATGCCCAAGTGGGTTGGTTGGAATGATAAGTTAAACATGGAGGGAAAAATGTTTTTATTTTTTTTGGATTCCTATTTTTTTTTAAATAAATTAAGCTCAGAGTGCCACTTGAGCTAAAGGGAATGTAAACCCTAGTTGATTTTAAAATATTTTCAATTTACTGTACAAAGAAGAGATATTCGTCAGTCAAGTTATCTCAGAAAGGATTAATTTCAATATTATTTTTTGCCTTTTAGTGCATGCGTCTTCAAAAAATTAAATTATGTCAAAAAAAAAACTTCATTAGCAGGTAATACTATCTTTCCCTTTTCGCTGAAATTCCCTTCCGAATTAAATTGCCAACTTTGCGAAATAAGGCAAACATTAATTTCGAAATTAACTTTTTGAACTTTTCGTTTCGTTAAATTTATTTGCTACCTTATCACTCACGTACAGCTTTTACAGGCAACAACATTGTATACATTTTGTTATTGCTGTTACTGTACTTTTTTTTTGTTTTTTTTTACTGAGCACCTTTCATTAAAGTTTAAAATTATCTTTGACGCTCATTAAGTTCTCGGTAACAATGTGTTAGTAGCCGTACATTTACAAGTGACTGAATGTGTATGAGATTGCGTACGTGCGAGGATATTGCTCAAAAGCACACCTATATAGCTGACATTAGACGCGCCACGCATACACATTCAAACATTTAAGTTGTACTTAACTTTTGTTTAATTACTTTTGACAGTTTTCACACAAACACATACATGTAGACGAAATTTTCCTTCAAGGATACCTACTTACTTTCATAAGACTTGACATATGTTCCAATGTATTAGATATATGTTTGTGTGTATATATGTATATATATCAATTATGGCCTCTTAAATTTCCAACTCATATACGAAATTATGCCTTTAGTTCTCGTATAAATTATGTGTGAGAACATATGTATACTTATATGGATTAATTTGTCTTAATTGGCCTGTCAACTGCAATTAAATGTTTTTCTTCTACAGAAAAATAGAACTAATAAATGGAATCAATAAATGTCACAGGCATTGCAATTGATATGTTAGTTTGTATTGCATTAAAAGGATAATGTGTAATTGATTTGTTTACCAAAAAAAAGAACACGTATTTAAGGAAAAGGATTTTCCTTGCATTGAATGGAGAAGTTCGAAAAGGCCTCATCTTCCAATTGTATATGAAGTAAACAAAAATTAAACTATCAATACCGAAACCTTTCCAGGAAAACATCGTATCCAACGATTTTTCCAAAAATGGCTTCATTTCATATTTGGATTTCTTACATGACCCGTCATGTCTCAGGAAACTTTATCAAATGGGGAAATATAGATTTTATCGTAAGTGAAAATATAGAACAAATTTAGTAAATTATTTATTAAAAACTTTTTTCCCCCTGCATGACTTTAGCTGCTCATTAGAGCTGTCCAAAAAAAAAATTATTGATTTTTTTTAAATTTTTACGAAAATGTTTTTTAATTAATTCTAGGGTGGTTTCCGCCAAAAATGCTTAATTATGGTTTTTTTCTCGTATTTTTCTTGATCTAAAACGAACTTAAAATTTTTGTTTTATTTTTTTCCCCCATACAAGTGTTAGCCCGTTTTGGCCAACTTCAGGGCCTTTGCGGGCCGGGTTGTCGTTATCGGATCTGCTTGAAATTTCAAACTTAAGAGTTTTTGGTGTATTTGCGTTATTTAAGCCTCTTTCGAGACAGATCAGGCAAATTTTTTTTGGACAGCTCTACTGCTCATATTATATAGTGTATAAATATATAAAATGACATGTAATTGAAATATGTCTTGGAGAATATGTGAACAGACCAGCCCTGCAATCCACTCTGACAGTAAAGACTCCCTTTATGCACTTAATGGCGCATATGAAACTAGATCCAAACTAGTTTGGTACTAAGTTATTTTTTACAGCATACATTTTATTTAGTATAAATTAACAACAGAAAGCCAATTAACAACCGGTGTGATTCATTTCTATTATCTTAATCGTCTTATCTATTTCAATATATCCATTTTTGGTTGTTGTTTTGCATTTGTTCTTTGAAGAAATGGACGAAGCAATGGGAGCTTTGTTTTGAGGTATTAATAGAAATCAACGCATGACTCGTTCCACCAAAGCAGTTTTGGGTTCTAAAAAACAGCAAAAAATACAATAGCACGTCGACGGTAGCAGTAACTATTTGGAAATTTTAGAATACACTGATTTGTATAAAAGTGATTCACAATACAGCAGCGGCAGTATACTTTCTCTCGACGCACTGCTCAGTTCAGCACTTATCCTAAACTTGTTGCTTTTGAATATTTACTTACTACTGAGAAATATTATTTACTAATACTGAGAAAAAGATTACTGATACGAGCGTTTGTTATGAGGAAAATGCAGTGGCAGATGAAGTTGCCAGAAAGTGTTCAGCCAGTACCAATCACTAAACCAATACCATTCGGCAATCTTTAATGGAATTGCATAAGGTTCTATATACAATGCTGACTACAAGTGAAAGTATCACATTACTGGAGCGACTGCTAAGGCTACAGAAGACTGATACCTTTAAAAGACTGACACAACTACTATTCCTAAATGGAAAAACTATTCGAAAATCTATCCTCCTAAACAAGTGAGCATTTTCAATTAATTGAGTGCAGTTTAATTGAATAGAGTCTGTAAAGACGATAATCCTAGCAAGTCTTAATGAAAATGTGAGGCAACCTTAAGCAAAATATTAGGCAAAATTTCACAAACTAGATGATTTAGCTGCTAAAAACCTAACTGGTGTCACTGTATCTGTCCGTTTGTCTGCTTCCTTCTGCTTCTCCAGTTCAGTAATGCAAAGATTTATGAAAGTAGTAAAATTTTGTATTTCATGGAAAAAACTCTGTTGGAAACTGTTGCTCTTACAATTTCGTTACAGATTACCATAATTAAATTTCAATAAAAGTATTTTTATTTTTGTGGAAATTTTCTTTAATTGTGATTTGATCTAATACGATTTTGATGTGCAAAAGCTACTCTAACCCAACGAATTACTTGAAGAAAATTTTCAAAAATACCTACATCCACTTGTATCCAACTTGGTGTCCGCTGCAAGAACAAAAACATTCGAAATTTTCCATTAAATTAATTTTTGATAATTTTTTTTTGACAAACCATAGCGATACCGAAACTAGAGACAAGCACCAATGTGTGGGATGTATTTTTGAAAAATGACTTTTTCATATTTTCTACGACAATTAAAATTAATGAAATGTGAAGAGTGAAAGGAGGAGGAGTCGAGTGGGATAAAAAACTTCAACGAACGGAAATTTCCAATTGAAATATGAATTCGATTGGGAGATAGGACGGCTGGGTGGTTGGGTAATACGACTGTCGAACGTGTAGAAAATAATTATGCGCCATGAAATTGATTTTTAATCCCCTTGGCTTGAATAGGAAAATTTTCCAATTTCTCAAGTGTCAGTGAATCCTGGCAAACACACACACACGCACACAAAAAATTCTTATACATATACAAAAATTTTTCCAATTGAATTTTCATTGTTCACGTGTTGGTATTTTTAAACAATGAAAGCAATAAGTAAATTATACACTCAAACAATTGGAAATAATCTACGCCAAAATTGGGAAGCCTATGAAAAGGAAAAAAAATATTGTATGTGTGTTGAGTACCACAAATATCCATATGCCGAAAAAAATCCGAAAAATGTCTGGGAAATTCAAAGAAAAAATAAAAGAAAATAAAAAAATAATAAAGCCAAACGGAAGAAATTGGAATTTTTGTTTGACACTCACACCAACCTACAGCCTTATGTCTATTTGCCTTCCTTGACAGACACCATTGCCAACAGACTGCCTGACAGACAGACAGACAGACCTCCAGGCAGGCATTCCTGAAGTCATCATTAAGCGACAGTCATCCAGCGTAAAAGTGAAATATCATGTTATCAATATCAAGTGTACTTCGTTGTTGTTGTTGTTTTTGGCGGTGGTAGCGATGGTTGTTGTTGCTTGCGCATTGCTCCTAATGCCAATTTTATGTAATTTACTTAATTTAATGCGATTCGTCATTCATTTGGTTGATTCCTTTTTGATATATTTATTTCTACAGCTGCTCTTAGGTTTAATGAGCAACAATTGTCATCACCCCGGTGCCATACCAGACACAAAAACACACCGAAGAATTGCGGCTCTTTGTGGCGCTCTGGCTGAAACGCTAAATTACATTTCAATTGCAGAAGATCAACCGTACAATGAAGTCATTAAAGTCACAACAGTGTGGTCAGCGCCACAAACGAAACCAGGCCATGGCAGTATTGTATTTAATTAGTAGCATATTTTTAGGGTTCGCAGCGAGTGTATACGCTTTTTTGCACTCGAGTGACTTCGTTAAAGGGATTATTATTTATAATATGTAGTAAAAATAGAAAAATCGTTGAGTGTGGGAATTACGTTGCGTGTTGAATGCGTGTGTGTGTGTTTTTTATACACCCTTGGTAGAAACCAAATTATTTTAATAATTGTAATAATTATGGATTTAATCTCTGAAGAGTTAAGTAGCATTTTTTCAATTAGTTTTAATGAGGAAACATTTTTTTTTTAAAGTGAAAATTCAGTGAGTAATTTCAGTTTAAAACCGACACCCACTGCGCCATATAGGATCCACCCCCATACAAAATTTCATACTATTTGGATTAAAAATTCAACAACAACAACTTGATTATTTTTTTTTTTATTGTAAATACATATTCATTGTTGTTTGATATAATTTATACAGCGATTTTGAGGTAATTTGTATTTTCAAAAATACACACAGAAACACATTAAAATTATGTTGCATAATAGTTTCAATGCACTTATGCTAATTAAATTACGAACCAATTAAGGCACGCACAGTTTGACATACGTTACACACACAAACAAGCCACACAGTTGGAAAATACCCAAATTAAAATCAACAACAGCAATAATAACAACAACTACAATATATGCCATTATTGCAATGGCCCGCAAAATTATGCATGTGATTTTCGAAAATTTCACACGAGTAGGTAGGAAAAAAAGAAGAAAAAAATATCAACGAATTTGCAAAAAGCCACTCATGAGTAAACACATAAGCGACGAAGCGCAACAAATGCGCGCTCGGAGTTGGTCAGCCGCTAATTAATTGCAATTACAGTCGCTCGTGTGCACATAATTACCAACGAAGAAGACGAAGAAGGCAAGTGTGGCACATAAAAGGTAATAAGAAGAGAATGAGAGTGCAAAAAATTATACAGAAAATTATACAAAAGCGACAACAAGAGCAACTAATCCACACCAGCTTTGTTCAGAGCAAAAAAAGTATTGGGGTACTAAAAACTAATTGAAGCAAAAATGCAAAATAAATATTTGCCCGGACATAAGCTGAATATATTAAAAAAATTTCCGGTAAGTACCAAATGAGGCATGCAACTGGAAAATTCATTTAGTTGAAGCGAGAGTTGCCTTGAATTTACCCGATTGATTTTGTAATTGAATTTAATTTAATCTCAATTGCAATTCCAAGAAATTTTAATTGGGAAATGGGTATGTCGCTTATGATCAGTTACTGTAAGATGGCATACTTGACAATGCTGGACCATGCTTGATTAAATTTGACTTGTATAATATTCAAATCTACAAAACTAATAGTAATAATTTTACTTGACATCCACTACTAATTTCCATTGGGTCAAACTGATGCACGATCCATTCGACATATTATAACATTGGTTTTCTCTATTTTGACTTCAGAATGTGACACATTTTGCTTAACTTTGATTGGATCAGTTGGTGCAGTCCCCAAAGAGCTTGTAGAAATTATGTTCCCGAGGAATGGAAAAAAGGATTTGACTGAAAAATAAAATAACAAACAACTTCGATAATGAATCATTGTAAGATTTGTTCTGTTTGAAAACAGACAATCCGCGAACCTTCACGTGAACCCCCATGACTTCCCTCTCCCGAAATCCCTACAGAAAGAACTCCCCAACTATAAAAAAAAATCAAATTCGAAATCAGTGACCCCAAAAACCCCACTGTGCAAAGTTTCGTATATATAAAATGAATTTTCTCATAGTAGTACTCGTGTCCACCTTTCTGAAATACCCAATTTCAGCCAAATCGGTCTACAATGGCTGGAGTTATGTAATTTTTAGTGAATCGTTCCACATTTGACACGCTCAGAATAAAAAAGCGATGAAATGTATGGAGCGTCAGTACATTTCATCGCTCTTTTCTTCTGAGCATGTCATTTAAGGTTTTAGTTTCTGTAGGCGTGGCAGTACAAAAACATCACTACAGCAGCAGCTGGCCACCCTCTCATTGCGTGTCAAACAACACCTGTTCCTTCGTTATCAAAACTCTACGACGATTCCAATCAGTTGCAGACCGACTTCAACTATCCTTGCTTTGAGACTCACAAAAAAAATGTTCATAAAAGTAAAACAAACTTCAATGCACCCTCACTATCTCACACATAAGTGTCTATTAAGAGAACCAACATCCACTTAAAGGCCACCTGGTTCTCCACCATCACAGTGGGATTACAAAAGTTTAGCCCCAGCTACAAAGAGCATTTATTAAACTTACTCGTCCAGCGGAATGGACATATGAAGCCAACTCGGTATTATATTGCATTTCACACTAAAACGAACAATCCATTGCTGTACCCGTCATGTTGAATGTCCGTGTCTATAGTGACTGTTATTGCCCTTGTGTTGCCCCGACCGGCAGCAGTTGATGGACATGTGGTGGTATTGCTCCTCCTGCACAATATGTTCGTTCAATGCGTTTGCACTACTCCGACACCTGCTGTTTCTGGTGTAATCTAAAATGCAATGAGCATGTAAGAGTTAAGTGCAAAATGAAATCCTTTTTGCTACTGCTGCATTTTTAGTATTTCAAAGTGTAATCCTGCTCTTGTTGCACTCACATGGCACCCACATCGTACTTCACTTCGCTGCAGTCTTATGTGCGATTTTTTTGTGTGCCACTGCGTTCTACTGCACATTTCGAATTTTTTTGCTTTTGCCCTATCCTTTCTCCACCCTCGACTTTCAGGTGTGCCTGCGTGTGTGTGTAATTAAAACTTTACGAAATATTCTATTTTCATAAATGATGTTCACGCTGCAATCAATTTCTTAATACAAGTTTTCAATTACGGCAAAACTTCGTAATGGTTTCCTTATTACAATTTTAATTAAAAATTGCATGTGTTTGTGTCGGAGCGGCATAAAGTTGATGAAACGCTTTCCAGTTGGTTACAGTTGGAAAGTTTTCCATAAATGAGCTTCGAGTCGTATGAGTGACATTTAATTTAATGCATCTAGCACAGATGGATGGAGCGAAAGTACACACGAAAGGACTTCACACACAAATGATTTTTTTTTTCATAATTAATTGGTATTTTTGAAAAACTAATTACGATTTTTCTCCACCATGAATTATGTTCCGTGATGCCATAACTCATGGCCTCTGCTACACACCAACACACTTGTGCTATCTGTTGTCATAAATTTTCTTTCAACCAAGTACAAGCTGATACGGCTATTACCTCTTTTGTGGCTCTCCCACGCCACCGCAAGCTAAAAATCGACCACATCATGCATTAATTACTGTCAAAGCAGAAGCTGCAGAACAGCAAGCAACATCCGGTGAGGACCATAACCAAACCAATCCGAACAGGAGCAACATTATCGTTCGAATCATTGCCGCAGCGTATTTTGGTGACAGGCAATTTAGCACCAATTCGAATATTGATAAATGATGCCTGCCAACTGGCTACTGGGCCATGCGTGTCGCTCAATCAGCGACAAGTGGTCACACGAGCACAGCGGGCAAGTGTGTCTGTGTGTGCGTGCAAGAGCGTAGCAATTGTGTTGTTTACATCAAAAAATCTAAGAATCAAAAATCACTCATACGCCCCATGTACCAGCCAATGTAATTTTGAAATAAAAACTAAATTTAATATTCTTTTTTCCATACAAAATATTTTTGTATGGAAAAGGTATTTCCTTTCAGTTTCTCGTACTTTGAAAACTACAATTCAAATCACTCACACTACCCACACATAAGCCAATAACTTAACAACTTAACAATTACATCAAACACAGCAGCACTTTTAATACCTTTGAGTGACGGGAAATATTGAATTTCACAAACACAAGAGGCTTATACATTGAGCCTTTTACAACTGTAGTTACACATGTACAAGCACACCTGCAGTTTCAGGTTACTGTGCCTTCAATTTATTTTTGATTACTATTTTTTGCTCCTTTTTTTTGTGTATTTGTCTACAAGTATTGTATTACGCCCCGAAAAGGAAAATACTCAACTGCCAGCTGGCAGGCAGCCATTCTTTAAGTGTTTACCAATTGAAAATTAAGTGAGTGACTTATGAGTAAAGTCTAACAAAGCTGGGTAGGTAAGGATTTTTTTGTTGTTTTTTTTGGGGTACGAATTTATTTAAGCCGAGTGTGTAGTATTTCATATTGAGTGGTGTTTTGTTAGTTCGTGTAGCTGTATGTACTTGTGTGTAGCCACAAATCCTTCGCGTGTTCAACGTGCGAACTTTGACCTAAACTAAATAAAGGTTTATAGTTTAGTAGGCGCCGCATTGCCTTCTGATTTAGTTTAGTTCGTAAAAAAACCAAAGGGAATTACTAGGGCAAATGGTTTTTTCTAGCTTTTTTTGAGGTGAGGGTGCTTTGCTTGTGGTTGAATGTGAAGTAAAAATAATATACAATTTTTAGAATGTATATCAGAAGCCTCGATTAGTATTTGTTGTGTATGAAACTGTTGCATTGAATATTTTTAGTTTTATTTTACACTATTTAATTTTTTAAATTTTGTTTTAATGTTTTTTATTTTTTTGTAATTTTTTTTTTTTTTTAATTTAATTTTATTTTTATTTTATTTTATTTGTATTTTTTTTTAATTTTATTTTATTTTTATTTTTATAAAAGTTAAAAATTTTTTTTTTTATAGTTTTTTGTTGCCTTCTCTACCCACATTTTTTTAAATAATTAATTTTTTTTATATTATTATCAATGTAAAAATTAAATAAATATTTTGTGTAAAATCAATATCTGATGTATTCTCATTTGCCTGTCATACGCATGAAAATTATTAATTAAATATTACGTATACGCCATGCCGTGCAACTTGAAATTGTGTATTTATCACTAGGGACAATTTTTGTATGGATTTATAAATTTGTTCCATACTTTTAAGGCCAAAGAAACAGTAAATTGTCAAAATAAAAAATTGCAGTTTAATAAGTTCGACTTTAAGGTGCATATAAAATTAAAATTTTTTTTAATCCAAAAAGTATGCAACGATTTTTTTTAAATTCATTTTATATGAATGGAAAGCACAGAACCCATTTAAAAAATTGTATTTTAACAGTTCCATTTTAATAACTTAAAACTGTAATCCCTTAATGGTAATTCCCAACACATATTAACACCCTTAAGTCTTCAGTATGATTTCCTAGTAAACAGAAATCCTTTTTGTGTTGTCAGTATAAACTTTATGAAAAAAATAATATCATAAATCTGGCTTAACACTTTTATTCAACGTTTGGCGTATGGAATGCAATTACCCATAAAATGACAGGGGCACATTAACAACAACGTCGATGATGATGATGGTGGCTCTACCGCATTCAGGTGCAAAAATTTTAATGCGAAAATGCTAACGAAAACCCAATAAATTTCTGCAAATGATTTGCATTTTTAAACCGAAGGATATATGAAATGAAAATGTGTGCTAAAAATTACTGAACTGCTTGTGATTTTACCAGGATTATAGTGGAATTTTCAGTGCAAAAAGTTATGGAAATGGTTATTATAATAAAGAATATATTTTTTATTTAATTTTAATTAAAATAAATTCTTTTTAAAGCAAAATTATTTTTCTTACTAGTTATTGAGTAGTTCTCAAAAGTTTCTCAAGACTGTCGTTTCCATACATTTTCTCGCAAATACAATTTTTTTCCCTTTCCTTGTTATAAGTACAATTAACCTTCCTTACAACGCCCTTCAAAATTTTACTCAATTGTGCGAAATGATTTAATTTGAATATGAAATTAAAAGTTATTAAAATTTTCCGCCCCCCCTGCTGAGTGGAAGCGAATACACACAATTCATTAAACTGACAAGAACTCATTTCACCTTTTCTACAAAAAAAAATATCTAATTTGCACTTAACCCTTTTTAGTAAATTGCTTGCCGCCTAGACATAATTTTAAATTAACCCAATAACCGAGAACGGAAGCATCAGTCACGGCCGTTGGTACATTAGGCCCTCGTAGTATTGACAGTGAAGTGGCTGTCATAAAATGACAAAATCCTCAAGCAGAAACCTTCCTGCGTTCGTACGTTCGTTCGGTTTGGCCTCCACACAAAATCGACAGCATTGAACTGATGCCAAACAATTGAACTTGACAGTGAGCAGAGCAACTGACACAAGCGAAAGCCAAGGCATATACCAATACCCAGGCAATATTTTGCCGTTGCTCTATTAGTATTGGTGCCAAATTGTTGCTTTGTGGGTTTGGTTTTCCTACCAGAAATTGACTTTTTGCCAGGCCATTGTCTTCGTGTAGATATATCTACATGCTTGTGTGTGTGTAATCCTCCTTGAATTGAACCGAATTGAAAGTAAACATTTATTTCAAAGGGGTTTCGAATTTCTTTGGAAAAACTGGGTATTTTTGTCTGTTGTCTGCCGGGTTGGTTGCTCCCAAAAAAAGAATATAATACCATGAATATTTCCTTTATTTGGTAGAATCATTGTTACAGCCAACACCCGAAATACTTTTATACTTCCATTCTGCTTATTCACAAAAGGGTTAGGTGGAAAAGTTTTCAACTTTTTGCATTTGATTGATAGAAAATATTAAATGTGGTATTTGGCAAAATAGTTTAATATATTTGGGCAACCATTTCATATAAATATTGAACTTTTGGTGAGCCATATTTACTTTTCCTATTTTCCACTTTTCTGTTGAAGACTTTTGAATCATAAGTTATGATTGATAAACGTTTATGTGTTGGAATTCAATAAAGTATAATGAATTTAAAGCTTCGGAATTTTGATTGAAGAGGATAGAAAAACCTAATTGGTATTAAGAAAATATTGCACAAACGGTAAGAATTTAACAGAAAATTGTAGCTGATTAATGAATGAATGTCCTGTGGCCATTGAGGAAAAAATACCCTAAAGAGTAACAAGAAAATGTAGAGGAAAAAGATACATAAAAACTTAAACAAAAAAAAACAAAAAACAAAAAACTTAAACAAAACTTAAGCTGCATACAAATGTTAAACTGTGAAAAGTACTATTCACCTCTGAACTTTTTTTCTCAGTGAATATTTTTGGATTGGAAAATTCTGGGATATTTATTGGGCCATGAAGAGAATACTTCCTGATGTTATGTAATACAGGATACTACTACGCCAATAGTCTAGCATGTCCAAATAATCAGTAGCGGTGACCACACTTGAAGAAGAGTTGGCATTGGAAAAACCTCTTCCATTGGAGCAAACTGTGAAAAAAGTCTTACATTTTTTTCGCATTTGTAGCCAGAATGGTTTTGAACTGACCAACTCTTCTGAACTCTTCTACAACTTAAAAAACCTAACTCACATACTTCTGTATTAGCGAAATTCAATGACCATCTGTCTCTCCTGCTTCACGAAAAAACCGCTAAACCGATTTTTCCATATGATCATAACACAGAGACCCTGAAGTAAACCTAGGTTATGTAATCCATGCTAGTACGGGATTGGACAAAGGGGCATGTTACTACCTTATAATACTATTTTTCTAAATGACATATTTGGGCTACGATTAAATACTTTTGAAACATGGTTTTGTGCTTTCATTTCATATGAACGAGATTGCATAAAGCAGCGGTGGTGCCTCTCAATCAACCCGTATAACACATCTATCTGTTATATATTCTGTGGTACATTGCAAATAAAGGTGGGTTTCGAATGGTGCCACTTTTGTCAAATGGGTTCCAGTACAATGGACGGGGTTGGATCGGTGCCACGCCTACTTTACTTACAATAGAATTACCAGCGAGCTTTGGGTGATTTTCAAGAAATAATGTAGCTCAAATAAACTCTGACAAAGCCTTAACCTCAGCTGTATAAAATAAATGTTACTCATACGCCCAGTTGGGTGTTTTTACAAATTTCTCCAAACATTTTTCCTTATGCATAAAAAGTAGTGAATATCCATAATATAAATGTCAAACTGCGTACAAACCAAAGTAGTGAGGTCTACAGATTACTACTGAACGTTTTTTTTACCACCATTTTTATTTATTTTTTATCCATGAACCATGGACCATAGACTCGGTGTTGAAAATTAAAGTAGAACATTCTACGCTTTCAATCGAAATGTTGTAAAAAGCTGTAGGTGTGAAAGTATATATTAATTGAACTGAAACCAATATTGTTATATTTCTAAGTGTAGCTGTAACATATACTAACTGGATGTGAACAATTAAAATATCCAATTAAAATATCAATTGAATTACTAAATTGAATAAATATAACTCACTTTATTGAAATTCTTTTCAAAAAACACATAAATATTAATTATGGCCTCTATAGTCCAAATAATCAGTAGACACACTACTTCCCAGTGTACACACTAACGATCAATGTAGAAATTTGTTCAATTTCGCCTAATCAGCTTAATTTTCATTCTAAGTAATTAATATGCTTCAAACAAAACACACAAGCGCACATGAACATGAACACATTCACTTTCATTCAGTAGACTAATCATAAAAGCTTACTGCCGCTCAATCAGCATTTTCTCCTACTTACGCCAAAAGTCATTAATTCATATTTTCACACAAACAAAATATATATATATATAGAAAACGGATAACAAGCTGACTTAAGCACTTTTACTTTAACTACCAAGTTCAATATTAATATCCTGCTTAAGGACTTTCCTTAAGAAAGAGGGTGGTCATCACTTGTATCCATGTTAAGCATTTCATATGAAGCACATATTTCCTTTCAATCCGGTTCGAATCGAATAATAAACCAACAACAGGGAAAGAAAGTTAAGTCAACAAAACGGCAAATGACAAAAAATCTGAAAATAATCTAAAAATGACCAAGCGCTCAGGGAAACTCGAAAAACACACACACACAAGCACACACTCACACTAAGGCATTTAAGTACACACAATCATTCGCAGGGAGGCTTGCTTTTACTCTTAAGGGGAAAATCAAAACTTATTTTGTAACTTTTTGCGTGAAGTATTTTGTGACATCACCAATCAAATGAATCAACACACGCACACACAATCACACAAACCCATATGGAAAGGAAAAAACAAACGAAATCAAAACAAGGAAAAAAAATAGAAAAAAAATAGAAAAAAAAACTTTCTTCGCTGCCTGTATTTGTACACGACTACGAACTACTGTGCGTGTGTGTGTGTGTGTTTGTTCATTTGTGAATGTTTTGATTGAATATACTTCTTCTTCGTTTTCTTCTACTTTTTCCTTCTCCAGAAAAAGTTCTTTTTCCCTACTTTTCTTCCGTTTGAATGTGCAACATTTATGAAGTTTTTCTTCATCTTGATCTTCTTCTCTCGCCTCGTTTTTTCAATTTTGCCAAGTTTATGAAATGTTTGTAAAAAAAGAAAAACAAAAAAATAAGGTTTTTTCTTTGAATGGTAGGGGAACTATTTTGGCACACATATTGAGCATGAAATTGATTTTTTTTCTTTCTATTATGTATATTTGCCTTGTGTTCCATACATATGTTGCTAGATAACTGCGTATTTGTCAAGCAGTGTAGGTGATATATTTTCTTTTGTCTTTGTGGTTTTTTTTTTTTTTTTGTGTTTAACTAGACAATGAACTGGAAGATGTTTGTGACGATTTCTTTGATGTTTTGGTGTTTCCTTGAATTTCTCTAACAAATACTTTTCTATGCTGCTGTGTGTTTTTTCTGAAATGCTACTTTCTTAGCAATATTTTGTTTTTCTTAAATTTATTTTCGTGTTTCTTATTTTGTTTCTATTAACTTACTTATTGCTGTGGAAATTTTATGAATAGCTCTTACCTGAAAAGAAAATTCAAGAAATATTTAATTAGTTTGATTTTGTTTTGCCTTTAGGGAAATTTAATTAAGAAGAATGTGGACGCCCCCATTAATTAACAGTCTACCATACATGAAACAACAAAAGATGTATAGAAAAATTATCAAAAAAATATTTTTGCAATAAAAAAAAATCCTTTTTTTATTTTCCAAAAAAACTTCGATTTTTACTTAAGTCGACTTGAGATGAAAGCCTCACAAATTGGCATTGCAAAATAAATATGGCAGAAATATATGAATATACGGCATTAATTTCCATGAATACGGAAATGAATACTTCAAAGGACTGCCTATAGTAGTTTTTACATCGAAATGATTCTGTGATCATCTATCATTGGATAATGTCAGACAATTTCCATAAAATCTGGCAATGCGTCAGTATGTGAATCTTAAGTAATTGAGAAACAACTGACCAGCACTCTAGGAATTCCATGTTCATATATAAATTTCGGACTAAATGAATTGATTGAAAGAGAAGCAATCACCAACTAACGTCACTATCAACAGCAGCGGGCTGTACATTTTCATAGAATATTTAACAAGCCAAAAACTGCAAAAAAGAATTTTCTCAGTACCACATTGAGTTCGACATAACCTGCATACAATGATGAGTCGAAACCAAGAAAATACACCAAAAAAAAGGTGCTCTCCTCTGCCATACATTTCAATTTCTCTTCGTTACCCACACAATGACATTTGAGTTCAGTGAATACTAGTCTTGCTTGCTTGCTTACTTCTTCCGTTTAACCAACTAACGAACGAACGTTGTTCATCCATCACAAATCAAAACACTGATGGCATCGTACAGTCAAATGATTGAGTTGGAAAAAGCCATGAGACAAGAGACACACAATTATGCTTAGAGTCGTTTGTGTTGGAATGAATTCACATTTCATGGAAATTTCTTCAAATTTCGTAAGCTATCACATAATTTAATCAAAGTAATAAATGGGAAAATAATAGCAAAAAAAGTGTACAAAAAAAAGAAGATTGATTCAAGTTGGCAAGTCTCTGGTGAGCAGAAAGTACTAGAGAATATCAATTAAGTCCTTTGGCTCAAGACAATTAAGTGTTTTTGCTTTGGATACTGTTGGGAGCAATTGGTTTAAAATTATTTTTATTTTTATAAAGAAACAAATCAAAGTTGTATTAAACAAATATTTAAATAATAAAAAACGAATTTAAATTTGCCACTAAAGCACAAATGTAAATTACACCAAAAAAAAAAAAATGAAAGGAAATAATAAAAAATTGGTTACAAAAAAAAAAAAAGGAACTACCATATAAATCATATTCCACCATCTTGAATTTCCTTCCTTCTCCCGCTGAAACACAAAATTTCCGCTTCGATTTGCCATTTTTCATTTTTATTATGCGGTGTCCTGGTTTTTTTTTTCTCTGCAAGCAGGCAAAATATTTTTTTCTTTTCTCTTGCATAATGAAAAAACTGCCCTCGGCCAAACAGATGACAAGACTGTGGTATAACTCAGAGATGAAGAAGGAAAAAATTGTATTTCACTGAGGATGTGATTTTTGGAATTTCGATTTTGCATTCCGTTCTCTTTGGATTTTTTTTTCGTTGTCAATTTTATTGTGGCTGAATTCATTCATGCCTGGGGCAGCCTGAAAAATTTATCAAAATGCAAATAAGCAGAAGAATTTTTGCTGGTTGGTTGAATGCGGTCGGCCTGCCTGCAACTGTAACAGAGTAACAGAAATTACAAGAGAAGGCAAAGTGAAAGTAATTATTAATACCTGAGTAGCGTAAAGCACATATTCAACAGAAGTTATGAAAATTTGGAAAATTTAAATAAAAAATAATTCATTTTGTGGAAAATGTTTACACTTCGACGATTCGTAGCAGCCTAAAGGTATACATTGCATAATTTATAAAGCTCTGATGCAAAGTTGAAATTAAATTCAAGCTTATTTTTTCAAATTAAATCCCTTCCTGGAATTTTCTGGCAATAATCGTTTAGTTTGCTTAAGGTTCTAAACAATTTCATGTATTCCGAAAAACACTCACGTGCACACACACGGCTCGCATATTTAGACAAGCGAATGCTTCTGGCATTATTATTTCACGGAAATGAAGGCAACGTGTTTGTTTTTCGCTGGAAGCTAGTTGCGTGCCGCCATTTTGAATTTTTTTCGCATTACACTTTTTTTTTAATTTGCATGTGCATTTCTGCGAGTGCACATGACAATCATTCAAATGCGATTTGACTATGATTTTTGTTTAAAGGCTTTAAAAGTCTATCAAAGGTAGTGGGCTAAAAAAGGATAAAAAAAAAAAGAATATCAAAAAAAATTAATGGCAAAATAAAATCGTTTAAAAAAAATTAATACATAAAAGACAAAAATTTTAAAAAAACTAAAAAAAATTTTTTTTTGCTAATTTTCAATTTTTTGAATAAAAATAATTTATTTTTTATGCATATATCTTAACATAAAATTAAAATTTTTTTTTTTAAATTTAAAAAAAATTTAAAAAAAAATAAAAAAAAAATTTTTTTTTACAATTTTTAATTTTTTAAATAAAAAAAATTTAATTTTTTTGCATATTTAGCAAAAAATTTTAATTTTTTTTTTTTTAAATTTTAAAAATTAAAAAAAAATTTTACAAAAAACATTTTTTAAAAATTTTTTTATATTTTTTTGTTGCAAAAAATAAAAAACTTTTTAAAAATTTTTTCATGTAAGGGTTTTTATTACAATTGACCTCCCTTTTACACTCTTTTGTACAATTTCCGTATTTTTATTTGCATTTTGTCACTCTTCGCTTTATAAAAATAAATAATGGAAATCCCCTTTTGATTTATGTGCCCAAACAATTACTGTATTATTCATGTGTGTATGCACGCACGGAAAACAAAAACTCTTACACACAAACACACACACACATAATACTCTCCATTTGGTTTTGGTTTGTTCGATTATTTGCATACAACCCACCCGTTGTTGCCTGCTTACGTAATAAAAGGCGTAATAAATGTCACAACAAATTTGAAATTCGAAAATGTATAAAATCGAAATGAGAGAAAAAAATAATATCGGCAGCATCCAAGTACAAATTTGCATGGAAAAATAAAAACAAAAGGAAATGAAATGAAATGAAAGGAAGCGAATTGAAAATGTGAAACAATCTCCCGCTGCAGACTTCTTTGCATTGAAATAACATTTGGGTGCGATCAGTGCTGGATTTACCTCTAGGCACAGAAGGCGCTGGTTTGAGAGGGGCGCTGTGGACAAAGGTTTCTTATTAAATAGGTAACTCACAAAAACTATTTGGATATTAGTTGTATAATTTAATTAAAGGAAATGCGTTCGCAACGCATAAAAGGTTGTAGATAGCGACCTTTCAGGCTTTCATTTGATTTTTAATTTTTGGAGCGTTTACTTCACTTAAATCCGGCTCTGGTGTACTTGCGTATGTCATACGTACATATGCGTATTACAATCAGTGTAAAAACAAATCTTATTGTTATTACAGTTGACAAATCATTTGGTTATTACAGCCAACACTCTTTCGAGGTTACTGAGTCACTGATTCAATTTGAAAATAAATCCTCAAAGAATCTCTGAAGGTTATTATCCTTAGACTTAAAATTGTGTCCCATAGAACTCTCAGATGGATAGGGGTTTCGGACAAAATGAGGTACATACTGTCCCATGTGATGAGTACAACTTGAGATGCATTTCCATTTCATATTAATTTGAAGAACCCTGGATCAATGAGCAAAATTTACTTTAAAGAACTAAAACTTAACCTTCAGTGAGGCTAAACACGTTAATGCGAATTTATTATAGTCACAATTTAGAGAATATCAATTCCAAGACTAATTTTCCTTAGAAGTTTCTCAAAAGCATCGAGCATAAAGCAATTCATTTAAAGTGGGAAAACATTCGAAAATGAGCAGTTGCTCAAAATAACTGTTTCATATTTGTGACTGGACATCTGCAGAATCGTCTTAATAAAATACATAAAAGGAAACTTTCAATGATATTCACAAGGCCATCGCGGGGAACAAATGTGACACATGCGTATCGCTCCGTTCTGCTGCCGTGACAACATAATAGTTTTCCGCCACAATTCCATGTGTGAAACATTGGCCTAAAGGATTAATCAACAGAAGTCAGATGAATTTGTGTGACTGTAGGGTTAGAAATTATGCAAGCGTAGGTGAAAGATTACTTATACATGTACACACTGCAATATAATAGAATTGGTGCAATGAGCAGCGTTGGTCATTCTACGCCATTCACAAATGGCAGCAACATAAGGATTTGTTTGATGTGGAGGCTTTGCTTGCAACGATTCAAAAGACTGAGCTGACTGGAAAGTAAACATATTAGAAAATCCACTGAGTAAGTACTCGATTGCCTTAAGTGTTTTTCTTTTATGAAGGAGTTCAAGCTGGAGTTCAACTCCATAACAAATCTACATACAAAGTGGCGAAAGCATTTGAAGAACCTACTTTGATCTGAACAAATAATTTCGCCTTACTTCAATTCAAACTAATTTCATTACGCATTACACATGAATTGACAGACAACAAATCAATGGCCATTTGAATTGTCTCGACAGTTGATTGAACCTTTCGGCCATTGTCTGTGTCTCGAGCATAAAGGCAGCCAACGAAGAGACTAGCCTATTGAGACAAATTTCGACAAATATACACAAGACATTTGATTTTACAACTTGACAATATAAAGTAAATGGCTCAGTATGCAATGACCTGCAGTATACAGTGTCAAAGTACGTACTTGCTCCACTCTCATTTCACCAGAGCATTAACAAAGTGATTAGAAGACATTAAAATGTCCCAATTTTATGATGTGCCTCAAAACATTTGAAGGAAATTTCATGATATTGTTGTTCTGGGCAAAAGTGGTATCAAATTGAAGCAGGAGCCAGTAAAGCCATAGCCCAAATACTCATTAAGATAATCAGCAAGGCATAAAAACCATGCAAAGCGAGAAAAAGAAAGCAAGCAAGCAAGCAGACAACGACCACGACAACGACGACGACAACGAGTTTAGTAGACGATGAGAAAATAACTAAAAATCAATGGCGTATAAAGACCAGAAAACCCACAAAAATGCCAACCAATTTGAGAAGCGAAAAAAAAACATGAAGAAGAAGTAGAATACCGCAACATCAACAGAGCAGATAAAACACACCACGAAGGGTAAGGGAAAATCTAACTACTTGCTAGGCAAAAAACGGAGTAAAAAAAATTATATAAAATCCAAGGACCCAAAAACTGCTAAGCTTAAGATGTAAAATAGTTGGAGAGCAGAGCATAACCGCAGAGGAAGATTGACATCTGTGGGGGAGTTTGGTTTTGGGTTTTTTTTCGGTAGCCAATATGTCCCTTGGGACCATGAAGAAGAAGAAGAAGTAGAAGCTCACAACCAGCATGAGTAGAGAAAAATCAATAAGACATAAGCACCAGTCAGGGAAAATCCAGCCAGTCAGACCAAGTGTAGCCTTTAAGAACTTCGCAGAAATATCTTAAAGTTAAGGCATAAAGTCCTTAGTGTATATTCTCCAATGCCTTCGTTTATGTTCGATGTCAGTTGAATTTCGTACGCTTCTTGTTGTTTCATTATTTTGCATGTATATTTTTTTGTGTATGTCTATTATCCTTACGCACAACAGCAACGTCCTTAGCAGTGTAGAAAGTAGGAAACATCGCCGCAGGCGTTTAAGTGCTTCCGTGTGTAGATTTACTTTTGACACAGTTGTTATTCTAGAGCTTGTTCTTGTTGCCGTTACAAGGATAACACAGAGGAACAGTGAAACACAAAATACCAAACAGCAAAGCAACAAGGAAAATGTTTGCTTCAAAAAATATAATAGTAAAGAGATGTTTTTTTTTTTTTGCCAATCAATGGGTGGTCTGTCTGTCCCTCGTATTTCACTGCGTCTACTTGCTATGCTGCCTGCTGCTGACAACGCAATAACATTAACGCCATCATTATGGTGTAATTTTAATGGTGCGTAGGCTAAACAGAAGGCGGACGAGTTTTGGCCCCGGAAGTGAAAGGTATTAGGTAAAATTAAATGGTGTCATGTACTCGTATTAATTTAATGCATGAGCATTTTCAACGGTCATGCTAATGGACAGTTTCGTTCGAGCGGGACGGTTGGCTGAAGTTTGTGTGAAGTGGCGGTGGTTGCGGTGGATATCATATTACTAATTTAGGCCTGGGTTGAATTGCAAATTAAATATTTAAAGGGGAATTTTGAAGTTTATTCCCCTGACATTTGAACTGAATGGAATATTAGTTAATTTAGTCATCTTTACTTATATAAAATTCTTTGTGAGTTTGTTTGTAGGTTCGTTTGTATGTTTGTTCCCTTATAGCTCAAGAAGCACTTGACCAGTTTTTTGGAAACACATATTAAAATGTAGGTAATTTCATTGGCCTCGACATATGCTATATGCCAATTCACAAACTTTGGGCTTTCGAGGTGGGCGTGGCAAATATTATTCTAAAATGCCATAATTCATGCAGTGTTTAGGGGATTTCGCTGAAATTTCACAGTTTGGTCTAAAATCCATTCATGTACTCGAAAAACCTGTAAATGATGAGAGCGAAGAAGACCATTTGCCTAACTTAATGTTGATCTTTGGAATTACTTGCGCCATAGCCTCCATGCTTAGCGAATCAAGGTATATTTAATTACTTCCTCTATAAAGCCTTTCTGCTTAGTGGAATATTCCCAAAAGAGGACTCATCCTAACGCTTGACTCTTCGATGAAGAAACGTCCGAACTGTTGCGGTTTCGGTCAGCGGTCCGTGCGTTCAGCTTCAAACTTTTTCAAAAGTTACAGGCTTTAGTCGGAAGTTTTACTGCTGCCAAAACTATAAAAAGTGTGAAACTATGAGCGGTTCTGTTTGTTGAATATGAATTGATCTGATTGAATGGATTTTAAATGGGAAGAAAAGCGCCAGTGGCTTCAATAAAATCAATAAGATCAAATAAAGGCTTCACTAAACGCAATCGAATAGTATTTGGTTTCTTTATATTTTACTTAAACAGTTTTTCAACAACAAGTGGTTTCAAGTAGGTGAGAAAACTAACACTTCCCTGTAAGGTTTGCCACTTAACTACTTACTACAGTCACCATGAATGGCATGGAAATTTTATTTATATTTTTTATATACAATTTTCGTTCTGCCTTTTACCACTCTAAGCATTTATGCATTCAGTGCTAAGTTATACAACTCTGTATACTATATATTATATATAATATACTCTACTATACAGTTTGTTTGTGCCCTTTTAATTATCACTCCTTTTTTCGCAATTGAAAGGCGTACGTACCTTCGTACTGAAAAGTTTTCCTCATTTTTTTTATTTACTTCTTATTTTGCATTGCACACAAATTAAGCGCATTGACGTCTGCCACTGAGCGCGCAATGCAAATACAAAAGCTTCGCGCCGTTTCGTTTCTTTTTTGTATTTATTTCGTTTGCCATTTCATTGAATAGAATGAGAACATTCAACGGCACACGACACCGAAACCAACTGAAACACACTGAAACGTTTCAGCGCTGATATAATTGACACTTTGGCACAATTGTGCCAAACAGCGAAATAAGCGCTTCTTTTTGTGTACGCCATTTTCACACTACATTTATGCACACACACAAATGCAAATACAAAACAAAACAAAACAAAGCAAAGCAAACCGAATCAAATCTTTCTCAGTAGCTTTTCAATACCAATAATGAAACATTTTTTTTTCACTTATTGTTGCTGTTATTTGCATTGAAAATTAGAATGTTTTGTGTGGTTGCGAAAAAGGAGAATGCAATAATTACAAAAGTTTACAGTAAACAACTACTTTTGTTCTCTTTATTTCCATTGAGTTGTAATTGAAATGCATTGAACTGAAATGTTTGGAATTGAAGTGAGAATTTGTATTAATTTTTGTGTAGAATTTCTGCTGATTGGAAGAGTGGACGTTGAATGAAATGTTTATTCATAAATTCATAAATTATCTGATTTCAGTAATTAAGCCATCTAAGTTGGCCAAATATAGTGGAAAAATATTATTTAAAAAATCACAATAACCGCAATAATATCGTAAGTGCCACAAAGCAAAATTAACAGAAGACCATTATTTTGAATTACCCTCTAACAAATCGTACCGATTTAATAAAATGTTTGCTTGTAGGAGTAATTTTTGCTTGCCCATCAATTGGACAGGATTTTTGGAGTCTACGATATTTTTGATATCATTAGTTTAAGCTACTGTAGCTCATGACGATCACTTTCGATAAAAGGAACAGTAGAAAACATTCACAAACGACATACTGCGCAGTTGTATGGCGCTTACAGTAAAAGTATGTGTCGCTTACGACATTTCGCTGACCGCAAAAAAGTAAATAATCTCTTAAAATAATTAGTTTTCCCCTTTAACTTCTAAACGTTAAATCTCACATCTCTAAGATTTTGAGGGAAATTACATGGTATATAAATATGGGGTTTTCACGAGGCACTGTGTAACGGAGTAAAAGAGTAAACATTTTCTAGCAACAAAATACCTTAAGAAAAGAAATTCGAAGTTTTACTATTTACTTTTTTACTTCGTTATAAAGGGACTCGTGAAAACCCTTAATGCTTTTTTTTGGGCTCGATATATCTAACCATGTAATAAAACTCCTAATATTGACACGTTCAGAATAAAAAGGCGATGAAATATAACAAGCAGTACGTTTCACCGGTTTTTTCTTCGATGAAATTTACTACTTGTTATATTTCATCGCCTTTTTATTCTGAACGTGTCATATGTCCCGTGTTCCTCTCATATTTCCCCAAATGTTCATCTACATGTCCCCCATATGCCATCATATGTATGTGGGATGGGACAATAAGGACGGACAACTTGGAGCGACCACTAATAAGGACAAAAACTGATCAACACGAACAGATAGACAACATAAATCTTTGACGAAGAACGATGACAATTGACGAATGAACGGTGACACTTAACGAAAGACGAACACTGAAAAGGGCAGTTGAGAACGGACGATCAAGACATAAATACCTAAAATCCGCAAGCGCACTACTTTCAGTAGCTATAAGATTACACTGTGTGTACTTTGCTGGGACTTTGAGTTCAGTTTGATGCATTTTTCCATTCGCTGCGCCAGTGAGTGGACGTGTGATGCATCGCGTCATACTAAGCTTACTTATAGCGTCGCTTGGATTTAATAAAATGCATAAAGAGTGCTGACGAGGATACAAAACCTACATTATAACTTTTTTTTTTTAAAAAAGTGTAGATGAGAAAAAACTTTCTAGTTGAAAATTAAAAGTTTCAATCACAAAACTCTTCTTAAGCTATTGCCCTTCCTCTGTGGTAACTGAATTTGAAACTTCTATTCTAAAGTCAAAATAAATCAAACTTATTTTCCCCTTCAACTTTTACTTCGAATTACCACTCAAGTGCAACTGCTTTCAACTTATTTTCTACTCATTCGTTTAAGAAAAATAAATAAATTTCCTCGATATCAAATGCGAAATCGATCCGTGAAATATCAAACAAAGTTGATAGACAGCAAAAATTCCGTTCACCACCAAGTGCGTTCGATTAACTAAACGATATCATTTAGTTTACGAGCTTATCTTATGAATCAAGGTAAGACGATTGAAAGTTGATTGAAGCACAGAACAAAACAGAAATTCCAAAAAGAAAACTTTAGAAAAATAAAAAAACCAAAGTAAAGCCAAAAGGCATTAAAGAAGAACGAACCAATCGACTGACAGGCAATTACGGAAGATAATCATTTACTTTAGTTGGGACATGATCGCAATTTGCGATTGCAACTAACCGAGAGAAGTGCACGAACAGGAGAAGGTGGACACATACCAACACACAAACAAACAAACACTTACAAAAGAGTGAATTGCTTCGACGAGTAAGTATGTTGCATTGAATAAAGGCAGCAGAAGAAAGGAAAAGGAACATGTATGATGTGAATTATTGATTTGAAGCGTGTGCCTCATTATTATACATAATAGTAAGGATGCGCTGGAAGCACACATGCACACACACACACACACTCGTGTCAGATATCCACACTTATGTTCTACTCATAAATGGTTGAGTTACTTCAGCGCAACTTCCTCGTGTCTGTCACAGCAGATGACAATAATGATGATGAGGATAATCATGAAAGTGTGTACTCCTGGCCTCCTTGGGATTATTATTATGGAGGACAAGAATGTAATTTAGCGGCAGGAAGAACCAGAAGTGGGCCCATGTTTCTTATATAAATAGAAAATGAACAAAATGAAATCAGATAATGACAGGAAGTATGTGTAGTTGGGCTGCGAGTGCGTGTGTCGCGTGTGTCGCATGTGTCTTTTGTGTGAATACTTGAGCGTCCAAGCGCTAAAGAAGATTTATTTGCTATTATAGTTGGGGGTGCTTAAGCGAAGTTATGAAGTGTCCTTATTTAGAATGATGATGTCCTTGAGTGGCCACCATCAAGTGACACCGCCGCCATCAGTGAGGAACGAGGAATTATTAAAGTGGCCAAGGATGGAATTGAAAAGCTGCAAGAAATTACTTTAAAAAAGGATGGGGAGAAGAGGTGTAAAACCCGGAGAAAGGAAATTTCTCTGGGAAAATTGAAGAAGAAAAATGAATTCCTATTGCGTGGAAAGTATGCAAATCAATCCTTTATCAAAAAAAATAGTAAAACGGAAAATGATTTGAAAAATTTCCGTTTCCTTTTCCTGCCAGCACCACCACCACCACCACCAGCGCCACAGCAATCAATTAATTCACTTCCCTTTTGCTAATGACAACAATGAATAACCTTTATTTCCCACATCTTTCTTCTGCTACGTAAACGTAAACAAGTGCGTAAATTTTCAAGACAAAAAATTCAAAAAAAAAAGGACTACAAAAAAAATTATTTTTTTTCATACTTTTTTCTTTTACTTTGCCTGATTTTAATTGTTTTTACTTTGTTTTTGGGTTGAGTCCTTTCTTGTTTCTGTTTTCGTTTCTTACTTTCTTCACGCTACATTTCCCACATTTGACCTAAATTTGGCTTACACAAATACGACATAAAAAAATACAAAAAACCATAACAAAAAAAACGAATAAAAGAAAGATTTGCCAAACAAAAATCCTTTAACCCAGGCCGTCCTTAGTGTATGTAGTATTAACAGAATGGCAAGGGTAATCTCTGTTCAAGGCAAGCTTGTACTTAAGTATACAGAAAAATATTAGACAAAAAAAAAAGCATTTTTACACTTTAAACTAACGTAGTTCGTTACACAAATCAGTTAAGCATCACACTCCACTCTCAGTACTTGGCTCTTTGCCATGAGACTAACGATGCACACTTAATCGATTCTATGCAATGAATGGACAACATTCGAAGGAATTCTAACGCTATTTTACTACTCACACGCAGTGTGTGTCAATATATTTTGCTTTGAGGCACACCAATGTATGTTTGTGCTAAACGAAAATGGCTTTGACGTGTTTTGTGCTCTCCATTGAATATTTTATTCATTCGAGCTGTCATTTGGTGTTGTGCGGACTGTGTCTGTGAAATTAGTGAATACATTTTCCAAAAATTCTGTGCCTTGTGATGTTTTATTCAAAGCTTTGCTTGTATAAAACATCAGAGTTTGTTATAAATATTTAAATAACCATAAAAAAATTAGTATAGATACACAAAATCAGAAAACTACAGGCTTCGACTTAAGTTGTTAGGTAAAATATTATGAGAATTAAAGTGACCAACATGAAAGTTTTTATAACAAAAAAGGTCTTTAGTATTTAAGAGAATAAGGCAGAATAAGGTGGGAATTTCTTCCGATACCGCAGGCTCATCTCCTGCTGTTTTTCAAGTCGCCAACCAACTTGTGATTTCGATGGCCAATGCAGACTAGTCGATATGTTGTCCAGAAATAATGTCGTCAGCTGAGTTTCCATCTAAAGATTCAGCCCTAGATTTTTCAGATGAGCTACAATCTTCCAGCCTTACTTTTTATTTTCTATTCATATGTTACAAACTTACACGAAAATAAAGAAAATATCTTCTGTGTGACTATTAAAAGTTTCCAGTAAAATTTTCTCAATTAAACACGTTCCGGGCACATCCCCATTTTAAAATCTTTTTGTCAACATACCACATTTTCAAAACGTAACCACTTCATATAGTTGTGTACCTACTATCGAACGAAACACTTGGTTTAGTTGGAGTGTGGCCAAACTTCTGTTTAAGTCTTTTTTCTCTACTCAGAATTGTTTTTCTCTTGTGTTTTTGAAAACTTGTTTTTTCTTTCTTTTCCTTTCTTCTCTACTATTTCTCATTTCATTTCTTTTTCATTATTGTTCTTTCAATAGTAGTTTCTGTTTTTGATGCTTAATTGAATGTGCGCTGCTGTCCATGCCAAGTGAAATGTTTGTATGGAGTGGATGGGTTTTGTTTTTTTTCTTTTTGAGAGGTACATGCTGTTCTTTGATTTAGAGTTCTATGAATGGTCACTGCAGTTCCTTTTTAATGGCTTTAAATTTCTTTATGAAGAATTGCTTAAGAAATATTTTTAATTAGGAATTTTTGTATTTGTTTCTTCAAGAAATGTATCCAATGAAACGAGGTTTTTATCTATATATATAAAAGAGACGTGTATGTTTGTCACCAGTAGACGCGAAAACTGCAGCATCGATTCTCATCAAAATTTATATATGTGTTCTAGGGGTCGTGAGTCGTGACATAGGATAGGTTTTGAAACGCCCACTTTTACCGCCCAGAAGTTAGTAAAAACTGCTATATCTCAGACGTTTTTGATCACAAGAAAATGAAATTTGCAATGAACATACTATAAGACCCAAGCCATAATCTGGGCTACAAATGGCCGGGAATAGACAATGGGGCGTGGCACCGCCCATACAAGTCAATATTTGAAAATGCTGTAATAGCGCTCCCACACAATGTTTTCCATCGAAATTTGGCAGATAACTTCATGGTTTCAACTCTAAGCTAAATGCATCACATCGGCGTAATTGTACAAAAGGGGCGTGGCACCGTCCATACAAACAAATATTTAAAATTGCGGCAACTGGCATCTCATTTAATGTTTTCCAACAAAATTTGGCAAATGGTTTCATGGTTTCAACTCTAAGCTAAATACACATTATAGGCGTAATTGGACAAAGGGGCGTGGCACCGCCCATACAAACCAATACTTCAAAGTGACATTATTGGGCTCCCATTGAATATTCTTAAACGGGAAATGGCTATATGCTTTCAATGCAACATATTGGAATTGGACAGTGGGGCGTGGCACTTCCCATACAATTTAATATTTCAAAATGCTACACTTGGGCTCCTAATAAAAATATGTGACAAATGTTTGCATTAATTTATTATGACCTTAAGGCAAAAAGAACTTTGAAAAAAACAAGGTACAAGAGTTTCTTTTTTAGTTTTTTTCATAATTTTATACACTAAAAAAATCAATTTTTATTAATTTTTTCATAGCTTACATTTTTATAAATTTTTTTTTTTAATTTTCCCTAAAAGTTTTTCACATTTTCTCACAAATTTTTTTCTTTTCCCACAATTTCTTTAAATTTCCCTTTGCAACTCAAATATGTCTGAGAAACTTCCGAAAAAAAACACGTTACCAGCTGTTTATTGAACCATACCAAACATATATTTACATACACTCCTCCCACCACCCACACACAGACATCCTTTTGAGAACAACTTCAAGCAAACATATTGAGTGGCATTAGAGCGAAAATTCCACCATAAAATTGAGAAATATTCGAAATATTTATGAACCCTACTGCCAACCACACAAGTATCATAGACACATGCCGCAAAGTCCAAAAATCTAAAACAAAAGTGAAAACATTTCGAAAAAGTATCAACAACAACAACAGCAAGAAACATTTTTAAATAGGATTCACGCCCACAGGCCATCAAAACTTTTTCATTTCATTCCTTTGCTTCTTCCGGCTGCTCTTGTTTTTGTTTCGATAACTTTTTCAAATGTTTCACAGGGACTAGAAGTAAAGTATGCGTATGAATGTTTCTACAAAGAAAAAGGAACAAGAAAAGAAAAAAGCTTCCACCAAATATTGATTCTCGTTTGAATAATACAACACAAGAAACTGGGCAAAGTGTACAATTTTTGTATTGACTTTAGAGTATACTTGATAAGTGATTAAATTTATTTAAATTTTAGACTTCAATGAAGCTTTAAAAAATTTAAGTACATTTTTCTATAATTATGCTCTATTACCTTTTTTAAAAAAATGGTTAACCTCATTTTCCCTTCAACTCTATTATGAGTTGCAGTGGTTTTTTTGCGTTCCCTTCTCTAGTCATGCAAAAACGGTCATTAAACTTGTACGCTAATTGTGGCAAAGTTTATTCGCCCAGCAGTCACGCTATGGGATATTTTTGTGTATTTTTTTCTTTGCTGTTCGGTAAAACTTCATATCAAGTCTGGTGCAAAAATAGTTTAACAAAAAAAAATTTATACACCTGGACTACTTATACTTTCAGTACTTTCCATAAAAAATGCTTGAGTCGAGTTCTTGCTTAAGGCAGAAAAAATATGCAAGCGTAGGGCCTTTCCCAAATCCATTACCAAGGCAACAAAATTTCAAATCACCCAGGAAACACTGCAAACTTCGGTTAACACAGAGACAATTTTGATCGCCACTCTAACCCAACTAAACCTTATATTGTTATGGCCATTTCCAAAACCGAAAGAACAATTTTTATTAGGAGTACGCACATTCATGCTTCAATTGAAATTCCAAGTGGGTAAACTCCACTTTTCCAACATAAATAATCCAAAAACACTCTGTTCGCTTACAAACTACACTGTTCATACACCGTTTCCCTAATGAAACCGCCTATAAATATGCAATGTGATCATATAAAGAAATTACAGTTGATGACTGCATGTGGCATTAGTAATGTGGTAGCAGTGAAAGAGTACGTTTAACCCAAGTTTGTGGCATGCAATGGTGGAATGAAGAGAAAAAGCAATAAAGAAAAAAATGTACGGCATGTAACAGGTTGTAGGGCAACAACCTATACACAAATTTAAGCATATTTATAGGCGCATCAAAGCACGTAGATAGGCAAACAAACAAACGACTAGAAAAGCCAAGGCAAAAAAAATACAGTCATGTCAGCAGCAACTCGCCACACTTGTCTTCCCTTTCCTTTTGTTTCCTTTTCTCTCTTCTCTGATACTATCCTCTGCATGCATTTGAATGGTGTTTGTATTGGTAATGATGATATACGTATCCTTAATGGAGTGGTTTTGGTTTGAGTTTGACTATAGTTCAACTTGACTTTGCTCTCGTGTGTGGTTTAATGGCTGTGGTTGCATAGTGAGAGCTGAGAAGAGCGTAAGCAGAAAGTTACCACAACTCAAACTTCAGCTGGTGAAAAGTGAAGGATAAAGTGCTGAAAAGTGCAGTCCGAATATTGTTGGGTTTACTTTGGTTTAGTGGATGCATGATGCAAATGTGTGTGTGTGTGTGTAAGTTAAGTGATTTCCATAGCCTTAGCATGCTTTTAGGCTAATAGAATACTTGAGATTCGATACAATTTCAAATTTCAAACACTTTTTATTTAATTTGTTTTGCGGTAGAAGGCACATAGCTGAGCTTTTGATAAAAATAGAAAATTCCAAAACAAAAACATCAACAAAAATTGTTTTGCATACTTCAAGGATTTCTTCATTGAATCTCAGGTAGTTTTTATATCCCAGCTCATACATAAATTTCTGTGTCTATTGCTGTTAGCCCCCAAAAAACTTATGATAATTACCACATGCTTCACTTGCTTCCATTTTAATTTCATGCTCAATGAAACAGAATTTTTCCAAGCACAATCAAATACAAAAAAACATAAATGAAAGTAGAAAACAACAACCAAAACATAAACAAGAAAACAGATAGGATAACGACCGGATATGCCATAGGCAAATGGATTCTATGAAAGCTAACAAACTCATGTTCGGAAAAAGAGATGAAAAATAAAAGCAAATTTAATGAAAGTATTTATCAAATGGAGGAGATGAATGCCATCAGTTGAATTAGGGCAGTCCTTTCAATTTAAGAGAGTGAATAAATTGTTAAATAAATATTTAAAATTTTGTATAATTACTTTTATGGCTATTTTTGGTACATAATAGTTATAGCCTCTCGAATTTCCTTGTCTGTCCTGCATGTAAATAAAACTTTGTCCTTTTGTGTTTGCATTCTGTATTTCGATGCTGTCAATAAAATTAAAACTTCTTCCTTTACACTCGAATACCATAAAACCACCAGCTGCGGTGAGTATTAAAAATAAATAAAAGAAAATCATACAAAAGCATTCAAAAGCAAAGGAGCAAAAAAATATGAAAATAATAACAAACTTTGGCTATTAAATTTGTTTGTGATTGTAATTGATATTACCCCTTAGAATAAGTGTGGCGAGCTCTGAACATCGACATATGGGCATGTCGAATTGTGTTGAGAGTATAAATGAAGTTGTAAGGACTTTTGCTTGTCTGACTTGCTGTAAATATGACACCGAGACACTTTAATGAAGTCGTAAGTGTTTTAAATTTGAAGGAAAGAAAAGGATATCATAGAGTAGGGAATTCTCGCTGAACGGGAATGGCTTTAATCACAACAAAATGGAATGTTTTGATAGATTGATTGATTGATTGATTGATTGATTGATTGATTGATTGATTGATTGATTTATTGATTGATTGATTGATTGATTGATTGATTGATTGATTGATTGATTGATTGATTGATTGATTGATTGATTGATTGATTGATTGATTGATTGATTGATTGATTGATTGATTGATTGATTGATTGATTGATTGATTGATTGATTGATTGATTGATTGATTGATTGATTGATTGATTGATTGATTGATTGATTGATTGATTGATTGATTGATTGATTGATTGATTGATTGATTGATTGATTGATTGATTGATTGATTGATTGATTGATTGATTGATTGATTGATTGATTGATTGATTGATTGATTGATTGATTGATTGATTGATTGATTGATTGATTGATTGATTGATTGATTGATTGATTGATTGATTGATTGATTGATTGATTGATTGATTGATTGATTGATTGATTGATTGATTGATTGATTGATTGATTGATTGATTGATTGATTGATTGATTGATTGATTGATTGATTGATTGATTGATTGATTGATTGATTGATTGATTGATTGATTGATTGATTGATTGATTGATTGATTGATTGATTGATTGATTGATTGATTGATTGATTGATTGATTGATTGATTGATTGATTGATTGATTGATTGATTGATTGATTGATTGATTGATTGATTGATTGATTGATTGATTGATTGATTGATTGATTGATTGATTGATTGATTGATTGATTGATTGATTGATTGATTGATTGATTGATTGATTGATTGATTGATTGATTGATTGATTGATTGATTGATTGATTGATTGATTGATTGATTGATTGATTGATTGATTGATTGATTGATTGATTGATTGATTGATTGATTGATTGATTGATTGATTGATTGATTGATTGATTGATTGATTGATTGATTGATTGATTGATTGATTGATTGATTGATTGATTGATTGATTGATTGATTGATTGATTGATAGATTGACTGCAAATTCCTAAAAAACACTCGTCGTTTGCACAGATGTGCACTGCGATCGTTAGTCTTTTATGCCCCTTTTGATTGATAGATAGACTGACAGATTGATTGATTGATTAATTGTATATTGATTGACTAATTGATTGACTTATTGCCTCACAATTCATAAAAAAACATTCGTCGTTTGCAAAAAGGTCCTCTGGGAGTTACTTGTAATATTTCAAGAACAAACTCATTCCCTTTGTTGGAAATGGTTCCCTCTATTGAATCAACAGTTTCTCCATTATGACATCCCTTGCCGGCAGTTAGCTTCACAGTCGAACACTTTTCACATCCGCCCTTCGTCATTCTATTGTGCTACACGGAAATTAGGCTATCTCTCTTCTGTGCCTATGGCCCTGCCTGACAACGTTTACTTAACCAGTCAGTCTGTTGTAATTATATTTTGGACAAAAGGGAAAATATTCCTAGAAGCAAGCAAAGGAAAGCCACCTCTAACCCACTCTACCTCATAGCCTTATAATTTCTTTTAAATATTCAACTTTTATACACACGAGTGAACCTGCTCTACCCCAAACAATTCAGGCTTCAACGTCACACGGGTCGGGTCAACGTCGTCTTCGTTGTTGTTCCGCTATCACTCCCAGGCGTTGCACCAATCGTTGTGTGCCAATTGCTGGCGCTGTTAGTACCGTAGGGGCGCAACATGTTTGGTCGAACGGAAACGGAAGTGACAGAAAGTGAACACGAAGCTACAGCAACAAAGCAATAATACACAACTCACAGCACAGCACGTTACAGGAAGACCAACCAACGAGGTAAATTGCAACAGTTTAACTGTAAATCATGAAATGTGTAATAAAGGGAATGGAGTGAAGAAGACGTATATGGGGAAAGTGGTGCAAGCAGAAGAAGAACAACATCTCCCTAGCCAGACGAAACAACAAAAGGACATTCTACTACTACTGTATGTACACAATCGTGTGCTGCTGTCGTCATTTAGTCCTTGCATTAGAGCAGAAAACTGGAAGTTCTATGAAACTGTAGTTGGGTGAAACTTTTTGAAATGCTTGAGTGCTTTTGCTGTAGCTTATTTGTCTTTAATTTGCTGATGTTGCTACTCCATTTTTGGGTAAATTTCATGCGAATTTTAATAGCTACAGGTGTAATCATTTTGATTACTCCCAAATGTCTTGGAATAATGTAATTTTCATTTGGCAGACTTTTTACTTTGTTTGTTGTTGGAAGAGTTTTCATTGGAGAGTGAATGGCAGCATTTTTACATTACTGAGGTGCCTGACGAGCATTGTTGAACTAAATCTGTTGAAAATTGTGTTTTGGAAGAAATTTTAGGTTGACTTGGAGATGGAGTGTTGAATATTCAGACCCTTCTCGACTAAAAAAAAAGGAGAGAAGATCAATCTCTGGATTTTTGATTATATCCAAGAAATCCGACTGGGTTAATGGCATTGTGCTGGATGAGAATCAAGGAGTCCTCTCGATACAGATGGGTCAAAACCAGATGGTCACATTGGGTCTTACCACCCATATGATAACTAATGTATAAAGTTTAGAGATTGTAGAGTTAGTGATGATTTTAGCAGTGTAAAATGGCTGAGAATTTTGTGGCCAAATCTCTGTCTGTTTCCCGTGTGAACTTGGATGTGGTTCTGAGCTGTAAGCAAGCGCTAACACAGTTGTCACACGATAGCTTTGTGAATTTTATTTGGGTGCACGGACACTGCAATGTGCACGGGAACAACAATGGCGGACTCCTTAGCTCGTCAGAGAGTAAATCTAGAGCAAATCACTGTCGAGACGGAAAATCTGTTTCAATCCATGAGAAACTATATCGCTGAGCAGACAATACTCTGGGACGAAACCACTTCTTGTCGAACAGCGAAGTAACCGGATAAAAGTTCAACAAAGAAACTCAAACAGTTAAACCGAAAATGACTTCGAACTAGGATTGGGACCTCAAAGGGGAACTGGACATTAGAAGTCACCTATTTATAATAGGGGTTCTCGAAACTGATGAGAGGTAGAACCGTAGAGCACTATCTGTGCAACTGCCCAACTTTCGCACCCTCAATTTTCCCTCAATTGTCTTATTGAGGTGTGAGCCATCGATTGTAAATTAATTAAACTGTTTGTTGATGATACCTTGGAAGGAGGAAGTAGGCGCACCCGTAACACTAGAAGTGCACAATGGGTTGTTAAAGGTCTAAGTGTAATTGCCTCTTTCGAGAAAATTGGCCATCATTAATTCATGAATTCTTCAATACATCAATTCATGCATCGTATCCATCTAACGTCTAAAGCTCTTACTTATCCACTAATATTCAATAAATTCCTCAACTTCCTCATCTCAACTTCAATCCAAAAACTAATTAGCCTTCAAAAAGGATACTCTTTAAGGTCATTAAAACACTTTCCTGATTACAAAAAATCATACAAGACATTAGGCATCAAATTTGAACTTCTCTCGCTGCGTGGTAACAATTTCGAAATGAAAATGCAAATTCAACATTTTCGCACTCATGAATATTAATTTACACAAATTAACTATGGCACAATAATAATAACACGAAAATATAAATGAAATAATAATACCAGGGATGGAATAAAAACAAAACAAAACAAAACAAAAACAATTGAAAATTTTGATGGAAAAAATGACGGAAAAAAAAGAAAACTGAAAAAAAACAATAATGAAGGAAAACAAATATTTTCACAGAAGCAAAACAACAACAACAGCAGCAATTGGTATTAAAAAAAAAATGGCAAACAACAGCAACAATTTGCATTTATCGCACATAAATGATGAAAAAGCACCGAGCTAATGCTGATATCAGCCACGCGCTCTCAAGGCAGGAGTCGCGTAGTCAAGGTAGGCTTGGATAATTTATACCGTAAGCGGGCAGGACTGTGCGTTATGAATTATTAAGCGCTTTTAGAAAACACAAAATGTATGTGTGTATGTGTGTATGTGTGTATGTATGGCTAAGTTTATTGATTTTTTTTGTTCATTTGAATTCGTTTTGGTTTTTTTATTTTACCTTGTGTTTTTTACAAGTGCTTTGCTGTGTACCATGTGGAATTGCTTAGTGGCAGGTAGGTACTACTGTGTAGAGGACTGATGTTGGGGAGGGTACTTAGATTTCCTTTGTTTCTACTCACAAATTTCCATGGTATTATTCTGTATTAGGACTTAAGCTAGGGGAATTTTGAATTAAGCAAAAGATTTAAGTTGGAAAAAATAAATATATTTTTTAATTTAAAAATTCTCTGGTAAAATTCTTTAAAATTTCTAAAAGCTTCTGAGAAGGGTAAAAATTACATTTCGGAAAATGTTTTTTTTTTACGTGGAACCACTCTTCTTACATTTTTCCACTTGAAACTTTTTAAAATGGTTTTGTGCTGCCAGAAACAACGAAAGAAAATCCTTGTAAAAATTACATGCCTCAACCTGCACACACACACGCACACTAACCAAGGACATGTTGCAAGCTGCTCAGGGCAGCAACAAAATTAGTACCAATACCAGTTCTAACACATGGAAAAAACCACAAAACTAGAAAGAGAGGAATAAGTGGAAGAGGAATAAGCAACAACAGCAACAACAAGAACTACAAAATTTACAACAAATTGAAATGCAACAACCGAAAATAATGTGGCAAGTCAAATTAACAACATTGTGGGTGAGACCATGTTCATATTCAGAGAAGGTTGTGTCGTTTCGGGTTGTTGTTGTTGTTATTGTTGTTGTACTACGGTACCTTGCACTTCAACAACAACCAGTTGTTGTACTGTGAGAAATTATCAAGTTTCCATTCCAAGTACCTAGTACCTACCTACCCCCTTGCACATTTCCCCTCAACTGAAACTTTTTCAACCGTGGCATTTCGCCCCAGAAATACTGCGTTGGTGCAGCGAAATTGTTACTTGTGTAATTGTTGCTGTTGCCGTTGTGCTTCGTCAGCATAATTAGTGTACGAAATTAAATTTGGCAATATGGCAAAAGTCAACCCAACGCACGTTCAGGGTGCCACCCAAAAGGCTTGGAAGTGTGTGTGTGGGTAAGGACTGACAGGGAAATACTTGAAATGAGAAATACAGCGCTAATTTTATTACGAATTTTTAACAGTTTTTGCCAGTTTTGAAAAGTTACTCGTTCCTGTGCTTAATTGAAACCAAAAATTAAGTTTTCAGTTTAATAAAACACTTTTTTTTTGTTTTGCAGAAAACTTTTGATAACCACAATATTTTCAGTTGGTGACTAATTTCTTGGAAAATTCGGTTAATCTATAGAAGGTTCAGTGGGAGAAAAAATATAAAAAGGAAAACTTAAAAAAGATTTGTTATCTGCTTTTGGATTTATACTCACTCTTCTCACAGATTTCCCCTAATTCGGGGCATTGTCCTTCATTAACCACATTAATTTCATGTCATTTGCATACGGTTTATTTTTTGTGTTGAACATTAACCTTTTACGAAAGTTACTTTTCGTACTTTTGGCTTAATAAAAAAAAATATTACTTTATAAGGAAATGAAAATTATCCCTTTTTGTAATTTTATATGTGTTGGTAAATTTGTTTGTTTTTGTTCTACTTAGTACTAAAAGCTTGAGGATAATGTCACATAAAGAGAGTTGGAAGTGCTAAAGTATAACAAAACAACGAACCGTTCGAAAGGATATTAATTTCTTTTAGGAACTTTTTTTCCAGAAAATTTCAAAATAACAAACCAATTTATTTTAATATTTTCCTGTTAAACTTTAGACTTGGTGAGTGACTGAACAGGTCGCATCTCTGCCTTGTAGAATTTTTGTAATTTTGCATGTAAATAATTATTAAATTTCATGTAGGTGATTAGGTATGTACCAGGGGGTACATACTTTTGCTCTTCCGAACAAACCTAATTTAGCATCTATAAATCGTCCTTGACATTACTGAATTTATACAATTCATCCAACTATTTTTTGCTTTCCCCTCAGGTGCCAATACCAACGTGAAAAATACTACCAGCAGGGCAAACGGTGATAGCATTAAGCCCTGCTCAAACTAGGCAAATATTTGACCAACTACACTCAAATCAAGTACACTCGTATGTGACTGAAAAAAATTGTATTTTACATATATTTGGGAAAATATTTGCCTAGTCTGACGGGGGTTGGTATAAATGCAGCTCCAAAACTGAGTTGTTAACACTTCCTTTTTTTAGTGTCAGTGCCAGACTGCAATGTTTAGTTTTAATGAAAATGGAAAAGGTTGAAGTTGGTGACAACGTTTATCAACAGTGATTCCCTCATTGCAATTCCAGTAAAAAGACTTAAACCCTACGGGGAAAAAAGCAGCCTGTCGAAATTATGTCACCTTTATATGAAATCAACCGGAGATGTCATTGGAAGGAGTCAGTTGGCTAAACTACGCCGATTTCTAAAGGTGACAGAATTGCGACAGACTCCTTTTTTTCCCCGTAGGGTACTGGTAGAGTATGGATTGCATTGGTCGCTTCACAAGCTCAGACATGTTTTTATGAATCAGATTACATCTGTTTTGATTTCTGAGTATTACCATGTCAATAGCAATAAAGGAAAAAGGAAGAGTGTCAAAGTCATCGAAGATTTCAACAAGGAAAATGAAAATTTTAAAACTGTAGCCGGGATAATTGTTCCTTTATTTAGGAAGTATGTGCAAGGAGCACATCTCGATATCTTCTTAGACTGCCAAGGGGCACTTAAAGCTTTGCAAGCACATGTTATTGTATCTAAGCTGGTCCTTGACTGTGTGTCCAAACTATAAACCCACTAGGAGAAGCAAATACGCTAGAATTCCGGTGGGTACCGGGACATAATAGATTCGACGTCAATGAAAGAGCAGATTGCCTAGCCAAAAGACTGATCCCAACTTTTTCTTTTTGGTCCTGAACCTTTCTGTGGCATACCTATAGGATTTTTTTGACCTGTGGGCTCTTTATGTAAAATCAATGGCCAATGACCTGAAGTGAGGCAAATGTACCAAGACCTTAACAGGCCCATTGTGCACTACTTAAAGGATATACTGCAGAAGTGGTAAAGAACTACTTGACCAATTGTATAGGCCAAAGGCAAGCAAAAAGATTTGTATTCTCAGCCCGAGGAATATCAAAGAAATTACTCTATCTCCGTATCCTCACAGGATACTTAAAATGTCACTGTCCACTTCGCTACCATTCATAGAAGACCGGACTAACTATAAGTAATAACTGTAGACTCTGTGAATCAGCGACAGAAACGTCAGATCACATTCTGTTTCTTCTTCAAGAATTCCACTCAAATGGTGAAAAGTGTATACCGATATGTCTCAAAGATTGCCCTCTTGCAACAGGAATACTTTAAAAGTTCGTTCAGCAAGTATTTAATAAGCAAACATTTCATATTCCATTACATAGCCCACACCTTCCCACCACCAGCAGCAGCACAACAACTAGTTGTGCGTTTTAGTGTGCCGGAAATATTTTCCCTATCATTTGCATAATTTCAACCAGAAATTCCCCCAACGAAATACAAACACACAGCGACAGACAAACTCATGCAAGCATGTATTTTGGCAAAATAATGAAATTACACTCAAATTACATTCCATGCAAAAGCCCCAAAAGTAAAATCTTTTTCTGCCACTACACCACGACATGCAGACACCAACTAAGAGCACATTAACAACAACGAACACAAGGCAGCAAATGGGCACAGTGGGAGCAGAAATTGTATTTACGTGTCAAATGGTGAAATGAAATTATTATGAGGCGCAAAAGGGGAAGAACGGAAAGATACCACTACAAAATGCTAAAGTTTATAGTGGGAAGTATTTGTGTGAGTGCGAGTGTGTGTAAGTGTGTGTGTGTGTGTGTGATTAGGTTCAACATACAATTTCACGTCTTTTTTTGCAGTGCATAAATGTGTACGGGTCCACATTCTGATACGCATTTTACGAATTGTGTTATTTCAGCATTTCAGCAGGAAATGACGAATTTGAAATTCTCCATGGTGTCATGCCGGACATGTGTGTTAGTTCTATTGGACATATGGTCTTTGGTTCCGTTCGCATGTCAACTGTGAAATGTTGTCAACAGTTTTATTTTTTTGGAGCGTCAGACTTTAACTGAATGAGCGACAGTCAGGGGGTGGATTGTAAAAAAAAACTAAACGAAATGAAATGAAATGAAAAATTCTTCCTTTTTTCCTTTGTTGTTGTACAGTTTTTGACATGCAACAAATGTCGTTGTAGTTCGCTGTCATTCGTGTCTCTGGCCGAATGGACAATTAGTGACAGTTTTGCATTTTATGTGTATTTGTATTTGTATTATTGCCTGTCTGTCTGTCTATCTCTCACTGACTTTAAGGTTCTTCCTCTGGGTATATTTGGCAAAGCAAATAACCTCACATAACCAACGTAGCAGCTGGAATGTTTGCTGTTGCTTTATTGATCCTTGAATGTGCAAGTTTTTGATAGTTTTGGTGCACAAGCATTTCATATCCTGTCAAAAAGTGTAGTCAAGTGAAGAGTTGGTAGAGTAAAGTCAATGCAGTTGATGTTAACCAAGCTCATGTGGAAAGTAAATTTTCCAACTTTACTCAGGAATCCAAATTTTGAGTACACGGACAATGAGGCCTTAGAGAAATTAATATAAACATTCTTGTGTCTTGAGTGATATGACGTGGAATTCTATCGCATTTGTGTGTAGAAATTTTGTACCATCGTGCACTTATAGCGAAAGACAGTCAAACTACTAATGAGTTCTTGCGAACTAATCACATATGAGCACCCTTTGAATGTTATTTCTTGTTAGAGAGAACAGGAACGAAAATGCAAAGAGACTAGTCTAGTAATAGTCCAGGGAATACTTCACCTGGGATTCAAACTGGTATTATGTATTAGTATTATGTGTCCTTGGATCGGATCTCCTATGGTAAATAGTTCATTGATTTGTTGAAGTTGGCTCACTTTTGCATAACAATTGAGCCACAATTCCGACAATTGGTCTGATACTGCATAACCAAAGTCGAATGACAGCACAGTCTTCATTTCTTTGCTGCACACACCAACGACTGGAGAATCAGTCTCAGTTGAGGGAAAAATGCCCTGAACACACTAACCCTGAAGGAAGGATAAGGATACGCTGCTATCGACATATAACGCCATAGGTAGGGCCGTGAAGCCCAAAGCGAGTTTAAACAGCAACGCTTGCAGCTGTACCCACAGACTGGTTATACGAACCTGCATGTGGAAACACAAATGCTACAGGTCAAACCAAACATTACCCTGCTAGCCAAGCAATTCCACCTCTCGTGTCACCAAAGCCATCAACCGAACAATGCGTTGGCGAAGACAGCAGAGCCACCATGAAGCATCCAAGGCGGCTAGCAGACTGCGGTGGTGACTTCGCTCGTTTCATCACTGACCTACACAGAACATCGAATCAATCTATGCCTAAAAAACTACACTCTGATGCAATAGAGTACGTACGTGATAGCCATGTGAGTAAGAGCAGACAGGACAATCGACCACCATTGCTGTCTGATGAGGAAGAAACACTGCCACGTGAAACAAGATGCAACCTGTCACAACGATGGACTGGATGGGGCATGTACCTAAATAGCTACCTAGCTCGAGTAGATCCTGACATCCGCAACGAGTGCCTCTACTAGGGCAAAAAACCCAAATGACAGCTTACACTTGTTTGCATGCCCAGAGCAGTCCACGGACCTAACACCGATGCACCTCTGGAAAGAACTTTCCACGCTTTCTTGGACTCGGACTCTCAGTAGTCCTTGAAGTCCCACAAAGAGACACCTTTACAGAATGACAACGTCTGCTGTTGCTACAAACACATCAACAACAGTGCAGGGTTAAGATGACACTTCTTATTTGCCCAATAGATAGTCTTTGATTAACGTACAGCTGATTTTACAGTTCAGACTTAAGATGACACCGAGTTGAGCCATATTTGAACTTTGAGGAGTACTTAATTGTCCACATTTTTCAAATGCTTCCTGGGTATTTGTTCCAAAAGTTCTTAACATTCCCGGGCTGTGATAATTTGGTATTCTATGAAAATATTAAATTTTCACCAATGACATGAAATTTTACAGCCACTAACACTTCTGGTATCTTTTTATGGCCCCCAAAAACAATGACCCATAGCCAATTGTATGCAACTATTAAAATAAACTATATTTATTTTTAAAATTAGACTTCAACCCCTCACGAAATCCATTCTAAACGAAACTAATCCGATATTTTAAAACGCCATCAACATTTCGAAAAACCTTCGAGTGAGCGCCACTAAAAATATAATATTTTTTAATAGAAAATCAATATGACAAACAAATTTGCGCATCAAGCAAAAGCAAGTGAAAAAGACGACTTTCCAAGCGTCAATAGAGGGAAAATACTTGTGTGTGTGAACCATAACGGTTCAGTTAACTTTGATGAGCAACATTGATTTTGCATTAAGGGGAAAATGCTCATAATACCTCCGTTGAAAATGTAAAACGCAAGGGATTTTATTTTATTATTATTGGACAGGCAAAAAAAAAATTAAAACATAAAATAAACTGTAAAATGCAAACTGCGAAATTTGAAGAAATTAAAAATAAGATTGTGCAGTGAAAAAAGAAGTAATAAAAAAAGGAAGAGAAGGGAAATGAAATGAAATTGAAATTGGTGAAAAAAAAACGATAGGAAAAGAAAATTTAATCGAAATGCAGTCAAGTGAGAAAATGACACCTTCTTACACACAAACAGTTTCACAGGTTGGCAGCATACTTTTGGGGATTGTAATTTTGATTTTATACTTACATAAAAGCAAAAAATGGACAGTGCGTTTCGGTTGGAGTGGCTGCCCTCTAAAAGGATCAGAAGATCCATATTCAAGGTTGGCAAAGCATAAAGTGGCCTTAAAAAGGTATTCAATTTAACAGCTGAATAATAATAAAAAAAAATACGAAATTTACTTTGATCCTAAAAGTAGACTATAAAAGAAGACAAAATCTATATTTTAAATTTGCTGCAGCTCTTCTTCAACTAAAGAGGTGAAAGGCAGAAAGTTTCAACACTCCCAAGCAAACACACACACACACACATACACATGCAATAACAAATTTCTGTACAAAGATGTGTTCAAATAAAAATTGTATTTTTACAACCTTGGCAAAAGCGCTTCAGCCTCCAGTTGAGCGAGCGGCTCCTGCCCTACTGAGCATTTAATAAAAATGCCCATAAATTTCAACCAAACCTGATCCACTTGCTGTGTATCTTTGTATGTGTGTGTGTGTGTGTGTGTTTATGTGTGGAGTCTGGCACCTTTTATCGCATCAAATAATGTCTACATTTAGGCGCTTATTGCGCTTGCCGCACATCGTTACGTGTAAGAAAGTAAAATGAAATTTTTGTATTACAATTTTGAATTTTATCGCTCGAGAATTTTTACGTGCGCTTGTGTGTTTGTGTGCGGTGTGAATCGAAAGCAATCGAAAAATCATAAAATGTGAGAAATGCTTCTTCTAATCAAAGGCAACTTCTCGCCGCCACCGTTATCGGTGGCACGTGGACTGCGGCACGGCACGCAAACCACTTGCCTTTCCGTGGGTTGTGCAATTTGTCAAACATTTTTTTATTTTCGCATTTTATTTTCTTTTGACTAATTTATGGCGTGCCGTTTTGCTGTGGTGAGCGCGAGCATTGATTAGAATAACACATGAATTATATTTATAAATCCCTTTTGAGGTTGACTTTTTTTTTCAGATAAAAAATAATTTATTTCTGTGCAATTGTAATTGTCGAGTGTGAAAAAATATAGAGCTGAGAGAAGTGTTGTATGTGCTGGCAAATATTTTAAAGGTTTTAGCGAATTTAGCAAATGAAATCCCATCTGATCTTAACTTTCGGATCATCTGCAAATTTTTAATTTTTTTTTTAAGTTATCCGATATCTAAAAAAATGTCGCTTACGTTTAGCAACATTTTAAATAGAAAATTATTGATAAATTATTGATAAAATATCAAAAAAATCAATCGATAAAAAATCGAAAAATTATCGATAAATATCAAAAGTTATCGATAAATAGCAAAAAATTATCGAAATGGAATATGGAACAAAATTTTGAAATGGACCGGGAATTTAGTGAAAATTATCGAAAAATTTTCGAAAAACTATCGTAAAATGGCCTAAGAAGGTGTCGTACTAGCAGAGCATTTTAGCTTCGGTCAGACTATTTTCAAATCGCATACTACAAACTTTGATTACCATTTTGATTTGAGCGAAGCATTTTCCCGACTTCATAAGAGAAACAGGAATCATCATAATTGGTTCCTGTTTCATCTATGCGGTCATCAAAACATTTCTATCTCGTATGTCATTTTTTTCCAGGGCTTTGATCTCGTTCCCCGGTTCGCCAGATTCCCTTATCTCCAACTCCAGACTTCTTTTTCATGTGGTTTTTTGACGTCCTCTCCCTTCCTTGCCTTGTGCAGTTTAAAGTTTGGCTACAAATTTCCTCCGAATGCTTCCAAAGCGTTTGACCTATCAACTTCCATTTATGGATTTCCTAACTAAATATTCCGGTATTATTTTGATTCATTTTTTTAGAATATTTTTCAAGGTTTCTTACAGGCTTCTTCAGTTTTAAAGATTTATCGTTACAAGTGATGTAAAAACTTAAATATTTTTTTTTCCACACATCCCCCACACTTTTCCCTATATGTTTCTTCAGTTCCTAAGTCCTGAAGAAACACTTCCAGCATTAACTATATCATAATATTAATATGAGACACCAGTACTAAATACTAGTGGCTTAGTTTCGGACCTGTCCCAACTTTCTCTCTTTTTATACACTCCTTATCTCAATTTATCGTTTCTTACAGATTTCATTACTACAACGAAAATGTCAAAATACTACAGCCTTTTATAGACTTCGATAAGAACTCAAAAATGTCCCTTCACCAACATCATTATCACCTAAGTTTGAAAGAAAGACTTCGTTCTTTCCTTTCATTACAGTATCCTTCTGTATCCGAAGTTCTTATCAATTTCCGTCTCAGTCAGCCAAGTGCAGGCAACACATTTTTAAAGGCCAACAACAACAACAACAGGTGTATGCCAACATTATTGACATAAAAAATTAGCGGAAATTGTCAGATATCCTCTGAAGAGAGAAGTGATATTGTGCAAGTATATTGAGAGCAAAAAGGTTATGCCAAATTAAATTAAATGAAAAAAGGAAATTTGAAAATCTGACTACGTGACACGAAAGTCCAAAGGGAACATTGAATCCTTTCGGGTATGAGTATGAATATTAAATGTATCACAAATTAAAATATTAAACCTTTCAAAGCTTTCAGATAGCTGGAAATCGTTTGAAATCATGCCTTGGCTAACGTTTAACATTTCAGAAAATAATCAATAAAAATACCAACAACAGAAAAATCAATATTTCGATTTACATGCGACTATGTAAGTCTACATTAATGTGGGTAAGTTATTTTTTCATTTTTCAAAACAAACTTTTAAATATTTTCCTCTTTTTTTCATGTCTTTTGCCCAGTTGCTGTACATTACAGTCGTTCCATTCAAGGTGGGAATTTCACTTTTTAGTATTCACTCGGGTTATTGAAACACTTCAAAAGCAGCCTAGAACGCAAACTAAATACAACAACAAGAAACAAACTAACCAGAAGCAACCACAACAACAACAACAACATTGACACATATCATATGTCATTCACACATTTTTACATGGCGGAGTCGGTGGCGGCCAGCAGCAAAGCAAACAAAGGTAATGTCAACAGCAACAGCCAATATGGATAAAGTCGCCTACGAATGACGGCAATGGTGGAATGGCTTTGAAGAGGTGGCAAAGCACGTGAATGTAACAGGAAAAAAAAGCTAATTTGACCAGTAAACAGAATCACACACACACACACACACACGCACTTGACTATACTTTAGAAATGCTTGTCACACTGTTCACGGAGGAAGAGAGAAAGCGAGAATGTGGAAATTTATATCATCACGAAGTGGAGCGTTGGAGCATTGGAAGGTTGGTCGATTGTCAAGTACACCCTGGACTTTTGACTCAACTCACACCCTTACACCCTTGGCGTAAATCATTTTGCATAATGTCGTAAATAATACCAGGTGCTTTGGGAGTTTTGTGCCAGTCCAAGAAGGGCGGGGGGTAAAGAAGCATGCACACAAAACCGCAACGGATACAAATGACTGAAATGAGAGAGACAGAGAGAGAGAGCGAGAGTACGAAATACAAGTGCTGCATGTGCCTGCCATGTGCGGTAAGTAGTTGGTAGTGACAGTGAGAAGTGATATTTTCCGAGCTTATGTGTATGTGCCATAGAAAATGCCACAGAAAATACCATTGAAAATTGCACAGAAAATACCACACCGTGGAAAATAAATACTGTGAAAAATACTATAGGAAAAAAAACGTTGAAATGATATGTAAACAAATGGTACAGAACGAACGAGACCAGGCGTAATCATGAAAATATTGTGTGCCTATTGTTGTAGTTATTCTCCTTGTTGTGGTTTGTTGTTGTTAACCGCAAGTAATGCCACTTTACTTTAGTCGCAGTATGTACATATGTAGCAACATTTTTATTGCAGTACACGCGTATGCAAATATACATTAGACATGTATATTCACATAACAAAGTAAGCGAATATACACTACACACGATTTTACGTGACTTTTGACAGGTTCTGCCATATACACACACAGAAATTGCCATAGCCAGTACGGTGAGGCAATAAATAGTTGACAGTTATTGGCTTCACTGGAAGTAGTGCAGAGGTGTCAAAAATTATTTCACATTCGAAGCATTCTGGGGATATTTCAAGAAGATTCTGAAATGAATTGGAGGCTTTTAAATGTTTAAATTTACAGTGGAAAAATTAGATTGAAAAAAATGGAAATTCGAAATATTCTTAAAATGACTTAAGACAGGGAAGAGAGAAGAATCGTAAAATCATTTCTTTTTGAACTAAGCTTTATCAATAATTAAGTTTTTGTATTATTAAAAATCTTCTATCACATTCAGCAAGTTTTCTATAGGGAGTTTTTTATATGGAGTTTTTGTGCTCGCTTTCCCTTGCAATGAGAGACAGTGATAGATTAAGAAAAACTAGCTGCATGTCTTTGATTCGATTGACTTTATTTTAATTTCGTGAATTCGTTTACTGAATTAGTCTTTAGGTTTCTCATACGTCTAGTAGTGCGCACACATGACAGGCTTCATAAGATAATACCGTTGGTGCAGAGCGATAATTAGAATCCTATGTATTTAGAGAGACAAAGATAATGATAAAATGTATAACGAAAATAACTACTCTAATTGATAACACGCTGCGACAAAAATTAACACCCTTTTGCACACTTGCTAAATTGCAGTTGGATGTTAAAATAGACACAATCCATATGTAGAAGCCCGTTTATTTTTAACACATCATAATTTATTTTTTTTATCTGCATTTGACGTTTTTATGTCATTAACATCTTCTGCCTAAGCTAGGTTTTCAATATGGATATCAATTGATAGAGAATATTCTCATAAATTAAAGTAAAACATTTGTTCTTTCTAAATTTATCTGGATGAAAGAATCCTTTTCTTAATTGTAGCGCTTTGTATACTTCAATATTTATAATGGAGCCGGAGTTATTAAAAAAACGAAAACTTGGTTAAAAAGTTTCCACTTCCATCGACCATGACTCAAATTCCTTGATTTGCTTGAAATATTTAAGGTCAGTGGAGACATGACTACTGAAAAAAATCCAAGATATGTTCATATTCATACCTGGAGCTACGATAGCAATTTGTCATTATAATGACACCGTGAACATATTGTCAATAACTGCCATACCGTGTGATCGTAATTTTTTAACAGAGTAAATGACAGCACTATTGACATTAGCAATTCGGAATTTAAAATACCCCCACACAATATGGTCTACTTAGGACATCTGACATACAAAAAATTTAGTCTCATCCAATTTTAACCCATTTACATAGTTTTCTAGCTATGCCTCCTTACGGGCGTTACAAACATTGTAACATTATCTAAGTTAATATACACCGCCACAGTAGAGTAGGGAGTATGGAGTATAATGACCGTGTTATCACTCAGTTAATGATAGTGTCACTATTTACACAAAATTATACATTTTCCAGTGGCATCGCCGTGTCATTATAATATTGAAATTTAATGACAGTGTAATTGTTTGGCCTTAACTTGAATTCTACAGTAAAACAGAGAAAATTTGTTTGCAAAAGAAAGGCAAGTTAAATTTGTTTTTTTAATCTATTTTTCTTCTCTTTTCTATGGAATTTTAAAGCAAACTACTCCTCAAATATTCTTACACACTCTAACGCTTAATCAATCATTCACAAGCTATTCTTACTACCGTCATTCGGATATTTTAATGTCAAGTGTTTTCCTAGTAAATCAACTACCTTCCATGGAAGGAAACAAATGATGCGAATGTATGTAGGAAAAAAACAAAAAATTAAAAAAATAATTAATTAAATAAGCAATAAATTTCTGCAAGCAGATATATTTTTTTTGGAAAGCGAATTAGATACGAAGAGATTTTTAAAATATTCCAGCTTTGAGAATTAATATTTCAATACATTTTATGGACAAATTTTGCTATTGATTTGAAACAAATTTGTAATTATTTGTTTCTAAATATTTGTTCATTTGCATTCTATACCAAATTCTGCACTCAATTCTGCTCTTACTTATCGCTTACTGTGTACCCTATAATCCCGAAAAATTATAATCAAATAAATTTATCAGTCTACAGACTACTAATGATAACAATTAACTATAAATTAGTGAGGGTCAAAAAACCCAAACAACAGAAGTACACTCAGCCAAATACATACACACACAATGATGGGAAATTCCAAGAAATGCTGCATATTTCGCAGGCTTTCTGCGATATAAAAAATCGGTTCATTAGACCATAATTTAGATAAATTTACACCAAGGGGTATAGCTTCTACGGGAGGTTCAATAGAGAAGAGCAAATAACATAAAAGTGCATAGGGAAAAAATGTTGGAATATTTGATATTCTGTTTGAAAGCCCCCCTCTGGATTAACTTGAATTTGCTCTACGTTACTTGTATATGCAGCCCAAAAATAATACTCGTAATAATTCTCTGTAATTTCTGTAATAAATTTCATTATGCTTATGCTTATTCGCCATTTTCATACTCATTCTCATCATCATTCTCCTCATTCTTATGCTTTACTTATTCGCCTTCTTATACTCCTAATGCTTACCATATGAAGTCCTTGCAATGCGAACAGAAGGTGGGCTGCTTAAAGAAGCGCGGTATAAAGCAATGGTCCTTCACATTAAAGACGTTCTTCTTTTTTAGAGCGCCCTTGCGGAGGCGTGATTTCATTTTATTCTCGCCAACGGCCTCATCGCCCGAATAGCTCGGCGTTTGTTGGAGTAGTTGGTCGCTGCCATTGTTTTCGCTGCTGTGCTCCGACATGTTGACGGTGTATTGGCTGCTGTTGTGGTTTTTTTTTTTGTTCTTGCTTCCGTTGAGCGTTTTCTGCTGTGTTGTTGGTTTTTAATTTGCTGAATTGAATGGGGGGGGGAGAGAGTGAAAAAATCGCAAGTGTTTTTTTCACCTTGTTTTGCTTTTGTTTTAAAGCAATTGTTGCGCGCGCGAGTTTCTATTGATTTATTTTTTGTGTGGGGTTTTTTTGGTTTTTTGTAATATATATATTTTTTGTTTTGTTTTCGTGGGTTGAAAGATGATTTATTTTATTTTATTTCCTTTGCAATGACTTTGCTGTATTTTAGTTAATTTTTATGAGCTTATATTTTTTTGGCGAAAATTCTTATTAAATTTTACTTTTACATGAAGTTTAAGTGCTTGTTGGAATATTATGTGATTTCTCTTAGGTTGTACAATGTACATAGAATAGTAAATTTTATGTTGTTGTTGTAGTTAAAAATATAAATTTGTATCCATTTGTGAATTTTTTAAATAATTTTCAATACAAATTTAAATAATTTTTGCAATTTTTTTTATTTGTAGGTATATATTTTATTATTTGTTTAAAATTATAAATAATTTTTCAAAATAAATAATTTTCACAATTTTAAAAAATTTTATACGGTTCCAATTTTTTTTATGTTTTCTCGAGGTTTTACCGTTACTTTTGTGGTTATGTGCACTTTTTAAAAATATTTTTGTGTTTCTAAAATATATAATTTTTTAATAATTTTTTTGTTTCTTCAGTTTTTTTTACCAACTAATTTTTGTTAATTTTTATATTATATACCACCATTTTCTTCTGTACCTGCCGTTCTAATGTGATTTATTGTTGTTGTTGTTCATTATAATGAAATCAGTTTCTCAAATTATTTGAAATATATTTTTTAGAAAATTAAAAATAATTAATTTTATTTTTAATTTTTTTTGTTTAATTATTAAGATTTTAAATTTATTTTATTTGCGGTGATCGAATTTGTGTACTATCTAATCAAAGTTAAATGTTTTTAAAATTAAAATTAATTTAATTAAGAAAATTTAGCTGATCAAATTTAATTTTGTTGTTTTAAAATTAAAATTTAATTTTTTTTATCTTTAGCTGATCAAATTTAATTTTTTCTTTTCAAAATTAAAATTAAATTTTTATATTAATTTTTTTAATTTAAATTTTTTTTACAAATGATTTATTAATTTTTTTTATTTTTACCAAATTTTGTTGTTGTTTTGTTATTATTTTTTTTTCATTTCTCAGTTTTCACAATTTGTAAATATTATTCTATTTTCCCACTCAATGCTGAGTCATTTTACTGTGAAACAATTTGCATATGAATCAATATTTTAATTCGTATAAGTACCTTTTTAAGGTAAGTACAAGTACACTTTTTAATCACCTTTTTTTCTGAGAAAACTTCACTAGCAACTGTCGTATTTTCTTTCAAACTATAGTAAGTAGTTCTTCTCAGCTCATTTGTTTTTGTTCAGCACTACATTAAACAACTCATCACTTTGGCCTTTTACTTTTTTATTTCTCTACCCTTTTACTACTTAACCATTTCTTATACTTGTTTTTTTTTCTGTTTTGTAGGTTTCTGCCGTACTTATTTCTGGTATTTTATGCTTATTTTTGCCATAATAGTGAAATTGCTTTATTTACATACAAACACCGGCGAACGCATACACCAATGCTCACTCGCACACAGAGGCATATGCTTTCTTTGTGTTCATGTAAGTTGTATATTGATATTATGGCTTCTTATGTTCCTTTTTTTCTTTTTGTTTTTGTTTTCGTTTGTTGTTATTGTTGTTGTGCTTAATACAATTTCGTAAATGGTTATTACCACTTTTGTTATTCGAAAAATCGCATTAACTTGTCTCGCATACTCTTTAATGTAGTTTTATTGATCAATAAGATTTCTTTTTGCTATTTTCTCTCTCTTCTTTTATTTATTTTTTGGTTTATTTTTATTATTTTTTTCACTGGTGTGTAAATGAGTGTTAATGGACTGCTAAGTTTTAATGAGGGCTCTGTTGTAATTCATTCAGCCATGTACTCTGAAAAGAAATAAGAAGAAGTTGAGAAACGGTAGTAAGTGAGGAAAGCTGTTAATATAATATTTATGTTTGTATGTATGTGTTTGTTACACTAGCCCTCAGTAGTGCTAAAACTACGCTTGGCTCTTTAATTTGCTTGTGCATGTCGAATTGACTGTGGCGAATTGCTTGGATTTTGGTATAAAAAAGTGAGAAAGAAGCCTACAAATTGAACTCACAGTCATTATGCACTGAAAAATTACTTAGGTGCTTTGGGTTGGGTTTGAGACCCTTCAAAGGCAGCAAATTACTCTGGGCTCACTGCACCTATATTAAGTGTTTATCAGGCTATATAAGTAAACTGTAGAATCTAGACGATCATCCAGTCGAATTCCCATTCATTCGCAATGAGAAGAAAAACTACTTGGAGCACTAATTGGTAGTCATGATAACTATGGTCACAATACAGGACATTCGAACAAGCTTCTGTAGCTCAGTTGAAAACCTGTTTTATATGCCATACTAACGAGGCACAACTTATCGAAAGGTTCTACTATAATATGTAGGTTTTTAGAGAAGGATACTTGCAATTTTCTCTAAGCATGTCCAAGCTCACATCATCTAAGGCAGAGAAACCTGTTGGAAATATTATTTTTTGGCTTGCACAACCCCCCTTAACCATCATATGTCTTTTATTTGCCGATCTAACACAAGCTAAACTAACTTGAATTTCGAATGGGATACACAGTTATTTTGTGTAAACCACTGTCATACTGTGTTGTATACAGTTGCCTGTTTATACCAAAAATACTCAAAATTTCAGTTGTTTTTTTTTTTGTTGTAAATTTTTAGGGATTCCACAAAAGTTCAACGCAACCACTAATTCAAATCGATTTGCTTGAGAACTTTGAAAGCATGAGCCATCAACATGACCGCCCACCGTACTACAGTTACGTTGGTAGTTCAATTATGACACAATTGGATTTGGGTTGGTTAAATTAAAAATCAGTGGGCTATTTAGTTGAGCTTAACAAGCTTTAAAGTGGTGAAAATAGGTCATACAAATTATGTAAAATACAGAAACGACCATTTCGAAATGAAAAGATTATTGGTTTTAACGAGGCCCTGTGTAACGGAGTAAAAGAGTAAAGTGTAAAATACAAATATTATCTAACAACAAAATGACTTGAAATTCAAAATTTTATACTTTACTATTTTACTCCGTTACACAGGTCCTCGTGAAAACCCTTATTATTTTATAAAGTACTGTAGCTAAAGCTTATTTGACGCCGTTAGAAAATCAATTTTGTTATCTTTACGCCAAGCACCTATACGTGCTTGTATCTGGAATAGTCTAAAATCCTGTCACTGAAAAGGGAATACAATGAAAAGGGAATAAATTGAGCGGAATTTCCTTTCTTTTATTTAATCCCCAATCGATTCTCTGGATTTGGACCATACAAGATATTCCTCCCCGAATATTAATTAAAATTTTTTCTATTATATACATTTTTTGTGTACTTCAGTTAATAGTCAAGCACAAAATACCATCAGACTAAATTTCCACCTAAGAGAAAGCATTTCTTGGAGCTTCAGCAAGATAAAAAATTCTTCTTTGATAAAATTTTGAAGAATTTTTGTATAGAATAGACTTTTACAAGTGAATTCAAACTAGCTTTTAAGGTATAAAATAATAAAAATTGTTGTAGAACAAAAAAAATCTTCAATTTATTGATAAAGTGGAAAAATGGTAAAAACTAATTATTATTTCGACTTGGGCATGTGTTTACTAGTTTTATCCACACGGGCCATCGTTTCGCCTTGAGTGGTGATAGTTTTCATATTACGAATAAGTATTAAAGTAAATCTTTCCTCTGCCAGATGATCAGACAGTTAATATTTGTCGTTATCCCTTTAAAATGCATTATAATAATATCACTCATACGCCCCGATGTACTTCATTAATGAAAAAAATTTATTTCGATTAAAAAATGTATGTCTACTGAATTGATAGAAATTGTATAAGACGACAGATATTATTTAAGTATCCAAGCACACTGTTCTAATAAAAAAAGTCTTTCCACCACATATGTATTCGCAAAATGTTGCAATGCATTATTAAAGTAAAAACTATGTTTGACGGTCTATTAATGTCACAACTGTCCTTACTTTGTTCTTAAAATGATTTGTTATACTTTAATCAACTGGATTCCAAAAACGTTTAGAAAAAATGTAAAAATTTCATATGGCATTTAGGGAATATCAAATGACATACAAGCAAATACAAACGTGACCAAAAGAGCTGACATATTGTTTTTATTTTTTTTTACTAAAAATGTAACATTTTTTTGCTTATTCTTTTATCCATCCCTTGTCTATCTGTCTAGTTGTCCTTTGTCACATTATACTTTTACTATAAACCTCTTGGGTATTTTTCGGTTGACCCACTCGCAATTCCTTGTGGCTTCAATTATGACTGCTCATTAGAATTTCGTCAGTTTTTGCTGCTTCCCTTTTCATTCTTTTTTTTTTTTTTGTTCTTCTCATATTTGATTAATGTACTTTTAAAAGCCTTAGTAAAGTTAATATACGTATTGAGGTGTTGCCTCTTAAGTAAAGTGAACATATGTCTTTTAATTTAATTCAATTTACAGGAGTTGGGTGGTAACAAGTCATTCATGCATAAAAGAATTTTGAATTTGAGTAAAGAATTTTGATAGTAAATTCTGTAATGTGTTGGACATAATGGAGGGAACATTCCACAACTGTAAGGAATACGATACTGAAGAAATGTACACAGGACGGTTAAAAATTATATAATTTTTTATATACTTTGAATCTAATGGAGTCTCCAAATAATACTCTACAGCAGACCCATTGACGGGCACATCTGCGAAATGAATTAAATTCAATTCAATTAATTAACATTGCGGCTGGCACATGCATTCCTTTCGACAAAACAATTCACAATGAAAATGTCAAACAAATCGATTGTTAATTTTAATCGAATTAGAATTACCAAACGATAATGTGTTTAATTTGCACTTAGTGCATACAAACAAACAGACCACAACGTATGCGACTACAAACCGCTGTAAATACGACAATAGCTGTGCAACTTTACACGCGCATTGTTGTCGCTCTCAATTCACTTTCACAAATATTGAATTAAATTATTTTCACATGCAAATACAAACCCCACCCCCTTCCCCCAAGTTAAAACGGAATTTTTACACGCTTAAATGTGCAAATTGTGCAAAAATGGATTTAATGGAAATAAAGGCGCCAGGCGTAGAGGCAGTTGGGTATAATAGTGATGCGGTGATTCGGTGGCATAAAATGTGTGGCCAAGGAGAGCAGAGGAAGAGATATCTGCCAATGTAGACACGCTTCTGAAGGCAGGCAGGCTTGCATGTACCCCATAAGCACACAGTTGTGCAGGAAGACAGACAGACACTCATTCATACACAGACACCAGTGGCCTGAAGGCGCTTCAAATGCAACAGTTACGTTTCAGTTTCTTTTTTTCCCTTTTTTTTTTTTTTGTTATTGCTTTTGTTGATGATTCTCTTTGTGGTTTATTTTGCATTAATTTTTTTTTTTCTCGCCTTCTGTTTCTATTTGTGGGGTTTTCTTGTATTTTTTTAACATTTTTTTCTTAGGTAAAACGAGGGTTGGATTTCCTCTACTGCTTCAGCAGTTGTTTGTTTTTTTTTACTGTAGTATTTGTGTGTGTGTGTCTCAGCGTGTGAAAGGAAACGGAAGCCGATTGCTAGTTGAAGTATGAAAACTACACGCCAACAATTTAAAACAAAAAATTTAAATCAAAAAAATGTTTAAAGCACTTTTGAGTTTAGAACACATCTGCTGCTTCTTCTTATTTTTTTTCTTCTACAAATTTTGTTTATTTACAATTTAATTTCAATTCAATTTGAAACTTATAACTTGAACTAACTTTTTTTCTTTGGTTGCGATTTTCTCCTTCAAGGCGCACTGTGAAGTGGCACCTTCAATTCAATTCAATTCGTTTTCGATTTCACTTAAATTCAAAACAATCTTCTCTTCATATTGAATGTTCAATCAATTGAAAAATTTGTATATTATTTTATCGCGCCCTCGAAGAATTTTTCGCACGTCCGCTACGCTCAACAAACCGAAACGTTGTGAAAATTCCGATGGACTCGTGTCCGCACTTAACCTCAGCGTGGTGAGTTTTCCCCTTTTTTTTTGTAGGGCTCACGTTTTTTTTTGTTGTTGTATTCCCTTTTGTTATTATCGTTTTTTTCTTTGTTTTGTACTTTCAACCCTTAGAATTTTTTTTCTTCCTTTACCGATTTCCGTGTCCGTTTGGTTGTTGCTTCGAAAGTCGGTCGCCTTCTGTTTCACTCAAAGTGCACAGAACTTTTTTTTGCAATTTCAGTGCTTGTGCGAAAAGCTTTCATTTTGTTTATACATTGGAGCTTTCTCACACTCAACCTCCTCTATCTGGGGGGGTGGTTGTTTTGAGCATGAGCACGTTTTACGGTTTTTGTGTGTTTGTGTTTTGTGGTGAATTTCTCTATTTCCTTCTCAATTATTTTACTATCCGGGTTTGATGGCGCGCTCTTCATATCAATACAACAAACAAACAAACAAATAAAAAAAAAATGTGCTAACTTTTCTCAATTTCTTGCTCCTAAATCAACAAATTGTTGTGTAGTTAACTCTCTGATTTGTATTTAATAAATATGTTTCCTTGTTCTCTCTTCTCTTATTTGGATCCTCCTGTATTTGTTTATATGCATGGGAATTTTTTTGTTTTGAATTTCGGAAAAGCTATCGTAAATAGTTGAATATTTTGCTGCCACATCGCTTGCTTTCTTCTATTGCTTAATGTAAATAGAAACATTTTTCATATAAAGTGTAATTTTTAATACTTGGAAGAAGATACTTTTTAAACCTTGTGGGCAATTTTGTGGTACTGATTACTATTATTTACCTACTAGAGTTGTCAAGTTGGGTTCACTGTAAGGATTATTGAACTTTCACCTGTCTAGACTAGTTCTATTCTATAGTTCAATAAAATCAGTTGGTAATCGTGGATGGTCATTATATGTCAAGAGCGTGACTTTCGTTCTGCGGGAAAAGGACCTGCTTCTCAATTACCTATCCATCCCAAAGTAAATTGTGGTCAGTGTTAATACTGGCTCCAAGACAGACGAAGTCTATTACAACTGAAAATTCATAATTGTCAACAGCGGTGACTCCATGTTTATTGACCGAAAGTACTTCGTGTTGTCCTCATTCACCACAAGACCTACTCGACGCCACTCCTCTGTGCTGATTGATTTTTTTTAATCATTGATGTCCTCATCGGCGTACGCGACCAGCATGACTCTCTTGTAGAATATAGTCCCAGTGTGATTCAGCTCAGCGGCTGTGAACATTTTTACCAAAGCAGATTAAAGAAATCACAACACAGGGATTCACCGTGACTGAAACCTCGTTTGGTATCAAGGGGTTCGTATACGATCCTTCCAAATTCTTACTGAGCTGCTGATGTTGCTCAGAGTCATTATGCAAAGTCTGTATGAGCTTCGCAGGGTTGTTGATAATATCATATTATCCAGTATTTGTTTTAAACTCAAGAAGCAAAATGAAGGCATGTATCATCAATGATTGCTCTCCGCTGGTGTGGTCGCCTAGATTTACCTGTAATCTGGTGTGGTTCTAAGTCGCACGATTCATTACAGTGTCCCGGTCAATGTTAAAGAGTAACCGGCGCACTCCTAGCCAGAACGCGGAACTGTTGCTTGTGACAAATGCGTTGGCTGGCACCGTTGTAGAACTCCTTGATCAATCTGACGATCTTAAGTGAGACTCCTTTGGATTCTAGAGAATTCCAAATGGCTTCAGGGTTTAGGTTGCTTTCTCGTTTCCCATATAGCTGGGCAACAAATGATTTATTTTAAAGAAAAACTCTCTATTGACACACTGTTCCAAATCAATTCCTCTTCAAGCAATGACAAACTCATGAGAGTGTAATGAGCCGTGAAGAAACTTCACTAGCCGTTCGGTAACGTGTCTGTGAATAATTGAAACAAAGTCGTCTCTGTGAGAAGCTAAGTGCACCCAGCTTCTCAATTGTAAGACTCACCACTTCAATAAATACCGATTCAACCAATTAAAATATTTTTTCCCTTACAAAATTGTATAAAAATAACTTGAATTGAAATGATTCTTTCCCCATGCAGCTCATTCAATTGGCTTGTTTGTATATCTTTCGCTAAAAATAAATTAATTTTATTGAACATTTTAATCACTTTGGCTGCTTTTGTGTATATTTTCCATGTAATTTAATTTCCAACAATATTTAATCGAAATGGCAATGTTTATTGTTGTGCTTTCGCAAAGATTGTTTATTGTCCAAAAACAAATCAAATTGATTCTTTTTTGGCAATATTGTAAATATTGTAAATACCACAAAAATGTTCAATGAAATATGGAAGGAAAAAGCTTATTTTAGTGAGGCCTTCAATGAAGAGCACCAATTTGTAAATAGTTTACTTAGTAGATGGAAACTTTTTTTGGTGAATGCCAATCGCATTTCATATATTTTTTAATTCAGTTGGAAAATCTCATTCGTCACAGGCAGTCACAGTGGCCTACTCTACACCCTGTATATGGTCTAAGCAATTGAAACAAACATCACACCTCTTATATAATAATCACACCCCTTTTTTCCGTTGCCACTTACCTACACATCTCATACTGAATGGCAAAGATTTCATCAATACTTGGAATATGAAACGTAATGATTTCTCTAAGCAAATTTGCATTATTGTGCAAAAAATACCACAAAACAAATAACTGCCACAAAATACATGCTATAATTATTGCCCATATAGTAAAAATACAAATACAAAAAATAAACAAAACAAAAAAAAATTGCAACTAAACTAAAAAAAAAAAAAAACGAACAAACGTGACACGGCTGCTATCTCGGATTTCGCACTTGCATGTGACAATTTGTGGCAGCTTTTCAACGTAATCATTTTAATTGATCGGTTAGCAGAAAAAAAACCCACACAATAAGTGGAAGAATTGCAGAATAGAAATAGTTGACTTGAAGGAGGCTGAACCTATTCATCGCAGTGGGCATTTACAGTGAAAAACTTGTCACATGTATTTATGCTTTTAATTGGTTTTTCCAAATGCACTCAAATGGCATCAAACGAAACACGATTTTGTTGGAAAAAAAATTACATAAAATAAAATATAAAAATAAAAATAAATGCACCTTAGTCGTTGAAACTGCAGGCAACAAACGAACACATTTAACGACATTCACAACAGCCAAAAACGTTTGAACATACAGAAATCAGTTTGTCCGAAAACGGCACCACTTATGCGACGTAAATGCAACTCATTATGAAACTCATGAAGCCTAATGAAAAGCTGAAAAAAAAAACAAACTGGATTTTGGTCTTTTTTGGTGGATACGTTTGGATACGTTTGGTTGTTGTTGTTATTTTTCTGTACGTACTTTATATTTGTTTTTTTTTTTAATTTTGATTTTTGGTATTTTGTTTTTTCTTGTTTAGTGTTGTGAATGGGAGCAATAGGAATAACCCTAGCAGCACTTTTAGGTAATATGTAGGAAAGTATCATACAGTTTTTCCGTTTCTTTGTAAGATAAGAGCGCTACATTTTTGTAATCTGTTCGTAAAAATTCTATCAACTTCTTTCTGGCAAAAGAACGATACTCAAGTAATATCATAAATACACTAAGGCCATTCATATAAAGTCGGAAACCCGGTTTTTTTTTGTTTATCCCCAAAATAAAGATTAAGGTGGAGTAAAAAATGCGAATGGCTTGGGTTAGCTATTCGACCAGGTGATCAAAAGTTCCATATTGAATAAGAACCGGTTAAAAAATCTTTCCGATTAGATAGTGTATTTTTTTGTACCCTATTCCAAAAATTTTACCTTTTTCATTTAAATACAACACTGTTCCCTAACCTATTGTACTAGACGTGGTGATGAACAAAAACGTCGGGAAAGGGAAATTCATGGGACCTTCAGGGTCGCTTGGAGACCTAAATTACGCCTATTAGCGGACAACTTAACCAATATGCAGCAGAAACTACTTAAAGGGTGACCAGCCGTCAAAGTTACCAATGACATTCAGCTGTCAAAATATTAATACGGCATCATCGGACCTTATTTCTTTCGAAATAAGGAAGAAGACACCATTACAGTCATTGGTCCTCTGTGGCCTCAGCTCGACAAAATCGATATATCCGAGCTGTGGTTCCAACAAGACGGCGCTACATGCCATACAAGTACTGCAGTGGTCGGCACTCCAAAGCCTCGCGAGGACGAAAGTAATCGTATTTTTCACACAGACACGTTCGGCAATTCACACGCACGCGAAAACTGTTTCATCAAAGCATGCTTTAACTGCAGTCAGACTCAGCTTGAGCGTGCGTTCGGGTTTGCCTAGCACTGAAGTAATGCATCATCACGTCAAGCGTTCATCAATTGACTGCCGCGATCATGCGTTCTTAGTCTACGCTACCGAGCTCGAGGCCAACATTCGATACGCTATTGTCGGAATAACGCCGTACATATTGGACCGAGTCATCAAACATTGGACGGACTACCAGTGAAGCCGAAGCGACCATTTAAATTATGTGTTTTTTCATACCCAACAGCATGAACGTAGCTTCAAAATGAAGCCAGATTCATTTCAATATCTCACACCGATGTTACTTTGATTTAAATATTTTTTTCTATCGTTCTTATGTGGTCACCCTGTACAAGCAGAAGATCACATGTCTGCTAAAGCAGGTATTAAAATAAACTTTGGCAAAATAAAAGCTATGAGAATCAACACCAGCAGCTTGCAAAAATTCGATTTAAGGAACTCAAGCTTCGGAGTCAACTACTCTTTTGTATATTTAAGCTGTACTAACTATCACGACGACCAGCGGTTCCAGGGGCGCCATCAGATGTCGTCTAGAGGAAGCCAAACAGGCAAACGGAACACTCAGTGCTAAAATTTGTTGTCAACCCAATTACTTTTTTTTTTATTTTTAAAATTTACCAAAAAAAAATTAAATTTTTTAATTAAAACAAAAGGAAACTATTACCTATGACTTACCCAAAATCACAAAAATTTATGACTCCTTGAAATTTTATCATTTTTAAAATTTTAAATCCCACATTGCGCTCTTAGGGTTAACCGAAAATAACTCACTTCCAGAATGAATGTCATAATTTCGACACTTTATTAAAACAAAATTAACTTCAACTCATTTTTACTTTTTTAAAACCAAAACACGCAGAAATAAAAACCGGCTATAAGCATAATCAAGCTATTTGCGTTAAGTGAACAAAATAAAGCAACAAATATTAATTTAAAATTAACAACAACAACTGAAACACACGAACCACTCGATGGAACTAAATCGCCATTTAAATGATAACAACAACAACAATTACAACAAAATAACAGTAACAAGCCAAAGCGACAATATGAATGTTTTCAAATGCACGGAATTTAAATTTTAAAAAATTATTATTTAAAAAAAAAAACACTTCAAACAACTAACAACAAGCAATTAATTGAAACGACACGTTCGGCGGTTTAATATGAAATTATTTCAGATACACACAAGCCAGCCACAAATACAAAGTACAACAAAAATATTTATTAAAAAAACAAGAGAAATTGCAAACAAAAAAAAACCTGCAAGTAGGAGTATCTCACTTGAGGGAAAATTAAAAATTGCGAGATAAAATTTAACACGGAAAAAAAAATAATTGAAATTAATCAAAATAAATCAAAATCGTTTGTGGAAAACACTTGGCGGCAGTCACACATACACAGTAAGGCGATTTTTTTTTTATTATTCAGCTCCACCATACACAAATGATACTCAAGGTACATACGTGCGCGCGATCGATCGAATTGCAATTGAAAGCGAAAGCAAAAATCGAATCGAATCGATGGAAATGTGTACATTTAACGCCAGAATATGGAGTGGCGTCTAGTGGGTCAGTCAGTCAGAGAGATCGATGATCACCGATCAGAGACAAGAAACAAGCACCCAGAGAGAGGAGGTGTTGCAGAAGAGATGCTCTGGCGGTCTCTGGTTGCCTTAGGCGATTTTGTTTATATTCTGTTTTGACAGGCCACACCGGTTCCGAATTATTATTACACGAAAGCATTTCACGATTTACGCACATTTGTTTTTTTTTCGTTTTGCCTCTGCACTTTTCTCTCTGCTTTGCTCACTTTTGACATTTATCCTCTACTAATTCAACGACCGTACGATGGGGCGCTCTTAAGTTTATGCTAATTGCAACTGTAAGATACAAATTTATCTGATTAAGCCGTTTTGCGAGCACGACAGACTAGCAGACAGACTGTGCTGCTGCTGCTGCTGCTATACATGTGCCCAGCGGTTGGTCGACGGTAGACGCTCAGACACTAGACACCAGATGCTGGAAGTGTTGTTTGGTCTGTTGAACTGCACCGGCAAGTGAAATGTGAAAAACTGAATGAGTTTTGGCTAGCTTGATGATGTGTGCTGGCATGAGTTCTATTTTGCTTTGGTACAACAAAAAAAGTAGGAAAATTTATATTAAATTTAGTATGGAATAAAAGAGTAGTGGATACAATTTTTCAGTTTCCTTATGATACAAGATGTGTACGTGGAACGGATTATTTTATATTTATGATCTTAGACCAATGATGTTTCAAATAATATTGGAAGATTCTGGAGATATTCCTTGGCGGTTTTGGTTTTATTAAAGAAGAGTGCCCTATACTCACCAATCAAAAACAATTTTTTGTCACAAACTCACCTGCCTTTTTTTCACCCACAAAATGATATATGGTTTAAAGAAAACAAACAGCACAACACAATCGACAAAAATAAATCCCCTCACTGATATGTGAGCGATGGTTCCTCAAATAGAACTATTTCAATAGTTGTTTTCTTCTGCCACAGTCAATAACTTTAGAATAGTACGTATGTCTTACTTATTTTTGCAATACATTTTTATCGTGTATTTTACTTATCGGCTAATTTTTGTGCTTCTCTTAACTTCTCATACTAAAACTTACCTTTGATAAGAAAGAATAAGAATGCACAATAGCATGGGTGTAAATGAAATACGATTGTTTATGACTCAACACCTGAGCATATGTGGAATGTGACTACTTATCAACGATGTGTATGAAAGAGCAAATGCTCGCATATTAGTATTAATTGATGGGCATTTTTTTCTTTATCATTTAATAGAAACAAATTATTAAATTAAAAAAATACAATTAAATAAAATTCAAAAAAAAAATTTTAAAAGTAAGAAGTAAAATAAAATCAAATAACATTAGCAGAAAAAAAATTATTAAATTAAAAAAAATACAATTAATTAAAATTCAAAATAAACAATAAAATAACTTAAAATAATATATATTTAATTTTTTTAAAATATATAAAATAATACAATGAAATTAAAATATAGGACAATCAAATCAGTTGTGCAGCAATCAGCTGAATTGAGGGAGTGGCAGTTCCGAAATGGCCATAAGACAAATTCCGTTCTGGTTTGTTGTTTTTTCACATTAATGTTTACCACTGAATCAACCTATCATTACAAACAAACACGTTGATCATAAGGCTCAACGTAAAATCAACAATTTATAGACAGCATGATGAAGTCACCGGATTAGCAAGGTGGAAAATGCAAATTTTATAATTCCTTAAAAATCGAAAAAAAGTCTAAAAAATACCCAAAAAATTATAAATGCCCAAATGATGATAAAGTAATATTTTAAAATTTTATTTTATTTAATTTTAATTTAATTAAATTTTTTTTTTACCTGAAGAATATTAAATTTGAAGTAGAAGTTCAAATATTAACTACTTCTAAATTACTTGGAATTTCCTTTTAAATTATTTATATAAATACTAATAGGTATTCCCCATAAAGCGGCAGCTACATTCTCTGAAAATGTTCTACTCTCTTAATTCATATCGGCACGATCGTTTACTGTTTATGAGTGGTGTTAATTTCAATTTCATTCAACCAAAGAAAGATAAACGAGCACGTTGAAACGAATGACGGCAGGCGAAACAAATAAAATTCATATGATTAGAATTAATTGGTCAAAGTGAATGGACGGACGCATTGCCGGACGCTTTGGAATTGATTTTCTTGTTGAACATAAATAAATATTTTTTTTTTGTACTTCAATGGAAGTTATTTTTGGAAATTGTACGATAATGAACATATTAATATTAATATGACCGAGGAATATGAACTATGAAATTTAAGCTCCTCTTATCCAGCCAGGAAACTTATAATTTCAAATTTTTTTAAAAGGGTGATAAGTCCTAACCAAAAATTTCGTTTTAATAATGGTAGTTAAGTAATATTATAATATATAGAATGCAATATGGGGGAGTGGCGGTCGTGGTGCAGTTGGTTAAGTGGTTGCCTTCTGCTGTGTCACAATCAGAGGCGATGAGGTTCAATCTCTACCCGGGGCAGGATACAGAGTTAATATGTGTGACATGTTTTTCTGTAAAGACCGCCACCTCTCGTAAACATTGGCAAAACCTACGAGCGTATAACTTGCCAAAGAATGCTTTAATTTCCATCCGCCGTTCGGATCCAGGATTACACTGTAGGTCCCTGCAATTATCATATACTTACTTGCCCATGATGATTGCAGCAAGAACCATGTGATATCACTTATTTGGTCTAAGTGTGTTGGTGTTCCGGCAGCCACCATAACCTAACCTAATATGGTGAAAAGTTTTTTACCTTTTTAAATAAATTATTTAGTTGAAAAAAAATGTATTATAAAATTATAGAACATTTTATTTTGTAAAATATTTTAAAATCTTAAAATTAAAAATATAAAACTTAAAAAAAATTTAATTTAATTTTAAAATAAACCATTTAAATATAACACCAAAAAATAAAAAAAAACCATAATATGAAGAGGGTAAGTGTTTTACTTACTTACAGGATTTTCATAAGGCAGAAAACAACAAAATTTTAAATTTTTTCATTAAATTTCTACAAAACGAAATGTTTCAAATTTTTTTTTGTTTTTAATACTCTGTTGCAATTTTCCCTAATTTTTGTTTTAATAAAAAATGAAGAGGAATATTAATAATAATTACAAATTTAAAATAATCTATTAAAAAACGCAGTGGCAACCCCCAAAATCGTACTTTTTTTATCAATAATAATTTGTGTTTGCCGGTCTCAATTGAGGTTGAATAATTTCGCTTTCGTATATCTTGACACATATTTTATTTTTTTCACTTTTATGGTATGCCCAAGCTTTTTTTTTTTGTGCTGCTCTTTTGGTTGTACTAAATTTATTTCTGTTTATTATTATTTTTATTTTTTTTATTATTTTACATTGGACGCCTGTGCCGAAGTATCTTGTGGATACATGCTGTTGCCGCTGATTTGCCACTAGATTTATAGTGTAAATATAAAAGGCAACAAAAAAAAATACGAAAACAACAACCACAAACGCATCGCATGCATTCCGGCATCTTGGCTGAGTTCATACATCAACCATAGTGGACAGACGGACACAGAAACCAGCGAATGGACGGACTGGACGGGACTGTTCGGATTGTTTTCTTGAGTTATTTAACTTTTGTTACATTGTTGTTGCTATTGTGGTAGTCAGTCAGTTGCTGGTACTCTTGTTGTTGGCATTTGTATGCACATAAATTAGAATTGATTGTGAGCAGCTAGAGTCGCTTGTTTGCTTGCTTGTTTGCTTGCCCAACTGATATCAGCTCGTATCTGAGCGATTACAAACTTGCTTTATTGATGTCTGTCGATTTGTTGGTACGTGTGTGTCTATTTCTATGTATTTGAGTTTGAACGCGTAATCGCCATTATGCAAAAAACCGCTTGTTTGTACTACTGCTGGACGGTCGGACGGACGATTGGTCTGATGAAAAATGTGCAAAATCGAAAACAATGACGCAAAATCATTTCGCCTCTAACGGTATAGCTCAGAGGCATCCACACAGCTGAAGAGCGTAATAGTGGCAATTCAGGGGCGTTGCGAAAAAAAAACTGCTGGCAGACAAGAAATTTATGTTTTGTTTATTTTTGTAAGTTTTCACAAAAGCCAACAGCGTGCCGAGATAGTTTACAAATCAATTTTTGATCAAGATATATGGATGAACAAGCTACTCTCCCAACTATACTGGAATTTAAATTAAATATTTCTTCTCAGTATTATACAAAGTGTCGGACTACTCAAAAAAGTTTAAATATAACAAAGAACAAACAATATTTGTGATTATATAAAATGTACATTTTATTGATTTTCTTTACAATAGAACCTTTACAACTGACATCTACTGGGAAGAGCAAACTCAAACTTTAATTTAGATTTTTCGAAAACTTTTTTCATATAAGCCCAATAAATTTTCTTGTTCAGTATCTGCTTAAAAATTTTCGATAGTATTGAATCAGTTTATCGATAACTTTTTCAAAAATGTTATCGATAACTTACCCATATAGTTGTGGTCAATAACTTGTTGGCAAACTGCCATAATAACATAAAAATATATTTGCAAAAACTTTCCTGTTGTTCTTATTAGAGTTTTCCAAATAATTTTCAAAACATTTCTTTTTTTTCAATTTTAAAAAACAATTTTTTTTTTAAATTTTTTAATAAATTTTCAGCAACTTTTTTAATATTTTTCGATGTTATCTACTAACTTTTCTATAACACTTCAATAACATTTCAATAACATTTCGATAGTTTTTTCGATAACTTTTTCGATAACTTTTTCGATAAATTTTAATATCTTTTTTAAAACTTTTAAATAACAGTTTTTCAAACACCTTTCCAATAGCTTTTTTTAATGAATTGCCTTTAATATAATTTCAATAGGCGTCGTTAATTTGATACTTCGGTAATTGGAAAATGTATCAATCCTGCCAGTGTAGGTACTACTTTGATGCTCCTCAGTTCGATACTTTTACACTTTTACAAAAACAAGACACACATGAAAAAAAATGCGAATACCAACTAACGAACCCGATGTGAAAACCACTAACACATTTTATATATCTTTTCGCTAAATTATTTTGTATTATACTTTTCGATACATTTTCGATAACGATAAATCAAATTTTATAAACTTTTTGGTATCATAAATTTTCACTAATTCTCAATAGCTTCTTTGGCCATCATTAAAATCTTCAAAATACCTTGTAAATGTCTATAGGCAATACTTTTCTAAAAAAATTTTCTAAAACTGTCTCGATAACACATCGATAAATTCAAAAAATGTTTAAAACTTTTCAACATTAGTTTTCCAATTTCTTCTCCCAAAACTTTTGATATATTTTCGATAACTTTTTCAATATTTTTTTCAAAAACTTCCGAAAATTATATATTTTTTGCAGGAATTTCTCAAAAAGTTCTTATTTATTCAGTGAAGCCTTGTATTGTTTGGTCAGTGTTCCACCCCTTACTTCAAAAGTTTTCTTTATTACTTTTAAAACTCTATAATGTTTTTTTATTTATTAAATATTAATTATCCTTAAACAAGGAAATCATTTTTAGCTTTCGATTTTCGAAAACTTTCTTCGTTCCAATCAACCAGTATTTTCCGTTAAATTTTTGCTTTTCAAATGTCTTTACAAAGCTTTTGTACATTAAACTTTTGTAATGTTTGAAGCTTTTTCGAAATTGCAAGCATCCATCGTAGCGTTGGTTTGTGCTTTGGATAAGCAGATAAGAGAATGTGATTATTTTAGATATTTTGGAAATAGATGGCGCAACAGAGCAATGAACTACCGCAAAGCATTTCCTGCTGGATTTGGACCCCCTATCCTTTTGTTATGTAGTAGTAGTATCTCTTATATCGTGATAGTAACGAATTTAATTCATGTATTCAATGTCAATGTTTGATAACAAAGTGTTCATAAAGACAAATTTCAGTTATTTTCATTTTCAATTGTTGAAACTTTTTCCCATCATAGCATATTCTTCTTTATGTTTATAATACATTTGTTTAAGTAAGTAAGTATACATTTTATAACATTTTTATATTTTTATATAATAGTAATAAATTCGGGATTCATGTAAGAGAAGCCAATGAAATCATTTTGATCCAAATTCATCATGAAAAGCTTATCCGTGGGTGTCAAATCGGTCTTTTCACCGGTGAACATTTTGTCGAAATGACAAATGTCCTTGCGATGTTTCTGTACAAAAGAAAGAAATTTAATTTAAATTTTTAACTTTCCCGCATCAAACTTACAATCTTAGGCACAATGGGAGGTTCCATTTCCCTCAAGGCCGCCTTGTCCCAATCAATGTTCTTGAAGAATGGATGAGTTTGAATTTCCGAGCGAGCATAGCGGCCGGCACCCAGGCGATTATTCGGTTTCTTGGCAAGGAACTGAAAGTGAAAACATTCAAATTAATTTTATTTATAAATTTAATATTGAAAATGTGTGAAGCCTCCTTCTTACACTGGTCAAAATATCCATAGCCTCTTGCGAGAAATGTTTGGGAAAGATGGCTTTCTTCTCTTTGATATTCTTGAAAATGGCTTCGTCATCATCACCCTCGAATGGAGCCTGGCCAGCCATCATTTCGAATAGTAACACACCGAAGGACCACCAGTCTGCTGTTTGATTATAGGGCTCATAATTCAGAATCTGTCGAATAAAAGAGGAGTTAACAGGATCAACAAAAATTTGTTTGAATTTTCAAAGCAGACCTCTGGTGCCATATACGAGACAGTGCCACAGAATGTCCTTGTGGTATCACCCTCTTCGAAGTTCTCCTTGCTTAGGCCAAAGTCCGCCAATTTCACATGACCCTCAAGGTCCAGCAAAATATTATCCAATTTCAAGTCTCGATAGTAAATTTGTTTCTCGTGTAAGAAGAATAGAGCCAAAGCCAATTCGACCGCATAGAAACTGGAATGGTTATAGAACGAAATTATATAAGCTTGGAATTTTATTTTGAGCATTTAAATGTGTTTTACATTGCCACAGACTCCTTAAAGCGTCCATATTGTTGCATGTGAAACATGAGATCGCCTCCCTTGCAATATTCCAAAACGAAAAATAGACGATCCTGGAAACAAAGTAAATTATATGATTGTATTAAAAGAAATTGTATCAAATTTTAAAAAAAAATTGTATCGAACATGTTGTAACGAACATGCTACATCAAACATGTTGCATCAAACATGTTACTCAAAATTGTTCGGATTATTCAAAATATTCAAAATACGCATGATTCAAAATATTTAATTAAACATGTTCGTTCAAACTTGTTGTAAGTTATGACAAAATTATCTTAAAAAATCCTTCATCTACTCACCATAGTCTGAAAGCATGAATGCAATGACACCAAAAACGGTGGCTTGCCCGACAATGCCAATATACGTTTCTCTGTCATGGGCAATTCCATATCATCCGTTTGTATGATCACATCCTTACGCAGCACTTTGACCGCATACAACTCATCGGTACCACGACGTTCGGCAAGCAAGACTTTGCCAAATGAACCCTTGCCAATCACCTTGATGAAGTTAAAGTCGGCCGCACGTATCATATCGCGCTTGCTCATATTATGTGGCATATCCTTGTTGTCCATGCGACGTTTCGTACTCTTGGGTTTGATCTGAAATTTTAGGAAAAACCATTGTGGACCGACTTTGTTGCAACTTCACAATCCACCTACCCGAACTTCATCTCTCAAACGTGCTATATCATTGACCGCATCACTGCATGGTATATTATAGCATTCGCCCTCAACCTGAGAGAGAAACTTGTACCAGCCATCAATGGGTTCCTATGAAGAGATAAGGTATATTCAAAAATTGTGTGAATCAAAAACACTTTGAAAATGCATTTACCTTTTGAATTTCATCCAAACTGAATGAGAATGAACCCATGAAATCATTACGTGATGTACGATCCCAATCCCAAATTTCGATCAATAGACGCTTATCGCGATCCTGCGCTGTAACGTCGCTGTAATGAAATTACATATTTTACTCTATCTCCTTACCAGTATCTTCTCAGGTACTAAGTAATCGAACACCACAAGCGCTACTTACAATGTAAATGTTTCATTATAAACCGGATTCAAGCTCTTCTGAATAGTTTTGGTCTTCTTCTTGGATTTGCCGCTACGATCGGGATGCAGCAGAACGGCCACATAGGGATCACTGAAGCCATTCGTATCCATGGGTATCAAGTTGGAGGCTTCTTTGACTAATGAAAAGTGTAAAAAAAAATTTTATTAAATTAACAATAAAATTACAACCTTTCATTTCATACTCACTTTCCACCTTCAAGGCGCTGCCCTTCAATTCCACAAACAGCAACAATTTACCGCGTATTTCACTGATATCAGCACCGCACAGTGGTGGCACTTTATCCTTGCAGCCATGATGAACACTCAAATTGCAATCTAAGTGCGTACAAGGGAATGCATTAATTTCGGGGGCAAATGGCATTCCTCAACACTCACTGTCGCATTTGACGCCCTGATGTACAATACCATGCAGCAACAGGCCGCAGTCATCGCAAAATGTGGGCCCCGAATACGTTGTAGACTCCCATTTATGCTTTACCTTCGAGCAATCGCCATCGATGTCAGTGTCCTTGCCCGGGCATTTGAATACGACGAATTTGCAGCATTTCTGATGGATGTTGAAGCGACACTCTGCAGCAAGCAAGGGATATTTACGATTTTAATACAGCATGCAAAAATGATTTAATTGCATGGAATACATACCGTCACATTGATAGCCCGGCTTGCCGAAGCCCCTAGAAATAGATTACAATGTTCAAAGCGCTGGTAAGTTTACTAATTCAATTATCATATGGGCCGCAATTATGCAACAGTTATGCTCAACAATCATACCAAATGAAATCCTTGCAATGGCCACAGTATGTGGGCTGCTTAAAGAATCTCACCGCAAACTTGTGATCATTCACAATCTCAAGTCCTTTGCGTTTCATTGCACCCTTACGTAAGCGATTCTTCATGAAATTCACAATATTTGCCTCGCCCGTGATTTCAGTCAGATTTGCGGGACCCGCAGGCGCCGCAGGAGCGGCAGCCGCTGCCATATTTCAAAATTTGCTTACTAAACTTTGATCCTTGAAGAGTGGAAATGGGTTTTCTTAATGATCCTTTGAAAATTTAATACTTTTTTTTTTCTTTCGTGCTTTCTGTCGTACCGTTCTGCTGCGCTTCCACTTTGCAACTGAAACGTTTTCCATTGATTCCTTACCTTTAGACCTGTCAAGTGAAGCCCTAAAAGTGTCTGGAAGTTATGCAAAAGTTTAAGGTAAGTAATTTCGCTTTGGTACAATGGAGGTTAACATGTTTACGTCTTAAATGGGCACTGACCATATAACAGGGGGTGTTCCGTGGGCTTGAATTGATTTAAAATAATTGATTGTTGTTTTGACTGAGACTCGACTAGACGTGATGGGTTGAAGGGAAAAGGCTAAGCTGGAATTTGCATGTGGAATTGATAGTGAAAATAACCTTCACTGTTGTGACGACTAAGAAAAAAATACACCCTATGAGTTTGAAATTAACAAATAATGGCAAAACGATCAATATTTTAGGGTCGTTCTCTTAGTTCTCTTAGGGTTAGTTGGTAGATATCTGCTCATAGAAATTAGGGGCACTAATAGAGGTAAGTGGATCTAATAATATCTTATCTTATGCCTCTAGTAGCTATGGTTTCGGGCCATATTCCATGCCATTCTTATTACATCTTCCCAGTTCTCGATGAATTGTGTAGCTACAGGTTTTGTTCATGCTTCTTTCTACCTCTTTGGTAGCTCTTGTATGGCTTTCTGCGTATTTGGCAATGTTCTTCTATTTATTTGTATGCAAGCACCTTATTATTGAGATTTCAGAGATTCCACATTGCGACTTGTGTAACTGAATAATTGTGGAATTGCTAAGTTCAATTCACAATTTGGAAAGCGAAAAGATGAGACTGTTGAAGATTAATTCGCCTCTAAGGTATCCATAGATTGGATACCATTAATGCAGTCTGAAAGGAAAGCTGGTCACCCTTGTCTAATCCGGCGAAATATGTCGCAAATTATATTGACTTGAGCTGAAGTACACTGCAAAGTGAACCTATCTTTTGGTGTGTAATTTTACACACCACACATTTTTAAGTGTGTATTTATTGTGATAAATTAAAAAAAAAAACGTTCTAGATTTTGGCATGTTATATTAACACGAATGCGTGTTTTTTTAAAGTACTTACCAAAGCACAAAATACCAACGTGGGAATTAACCTTTAAGGAGGAACTTTTAAGCAACGAAATTAGTTCTTTATTTGCGTTTAACTACCAGTAATCAAAAGGTATTTAACAATATTCTTAACTAAAAAAGAGTAATAAAAATAACACTTTGGAAGTATTTTAATATTTTCCAATATTATTATTCAAATGGCCTTTTCCATCGGCCAACTTTGACTCCAAATGAATGGCCATGGCACTGGGACCCTTTGGCAAATTTAGTTGCATTTTTCCTTGACCATCCACTATGAGTTTATGACCCGCACAACTTCCGACTTGCTCAACTCTACCGCCAGACAAGATATCACAATACGAGCCCATTGGTAGAGAAGTCTGTACATTGACTTGCATTTCCCTGTTCGACTCCATATTGATGCCAATAAAGCCATGCTTGCCGCGGCCAAATGCAATTTGATTATGGCCATTATCCCACCAATTCTCCACACAACTGTCCGCAGCAATATTACGGAATTGAATCATGCTGACAATTTCAGGCCAACGATGTTCGCACAGCCAGCCTGTGGTTACATCACACTGGCCATTTGGCAGGAAAGAGGGTGAAGTAGTTTTGCCATTCGATGAAGAGGGGGGACCTTTGGTATGTGGAATTGTATTAGTAAAATTATAAAGAAATAAAATCTTCTTTTGCATTCGTACCCTGATCTGTATTCTGAAACTTATACGAACTCATCACACGCGCCACTTCCCCATAGTGATGGGCTAGCATAAATATATTGGCCATTTTATACTTCAAGCCATCTTTGTGGGTAAGTATGTCAGCACCTCCGGCCCCATGACCACGCTGATTGTCATGATTGTCCACAAAGACCAGGGCATCCCTTGAGGGCAGAAAACCCCACTCGGTACCCCAATTTTTCAACCATTTCAGATCGTTTCTTCCATGAAAGATGCGCCCAATTTCGGCAGAATATTTAAATTCAGTCACATCGCCCAATTGATTGTAGTCCGTTCTGAAAGGTATTGGTTAGACTATAATTTTTATAAACAGAAGCTTCATCTTCCCCACTCACTTGCTTATAGTTTCGCCACCCAAATCAATGACCTCTTGAAAGATATACGGTCGTGCATCCTTGGGAAAACCCCCCGGGCCACCCTTCAAATTATGCAATTGACTGTAAATAGCATTCAAGTCCTCGGGCCACATATGCTTGGCAGCATCAATACGAAAACCAGCCACGCCCATATCAATCAGTTTGTTCATATACTTGGCAATGGCATCACGCACATAGGCCTTACCCTGATTCAGGTCCAACAACGTATTCAGTTGGCAATTTCTCACCTCAATGGGATTACTGTAGTTACTTATCGGACAAGGAGCATTAAAATCTCCAGGGCCATAGGGTACGGCTGGATATTTACGCTCATCATAATAGCCTACGGAGCCCGCAGTGCCCGGACTTTCACCTCCCTGAGTAGCACTCATATGATTGATAACGGCATCCACGTAGATGCGCACACCCGAACGATTGCAGCGTTCGATCATGTGACGTAGCTGTGATTCAGTGCCCGAACGTGAGGTTAGCAGATAAGAAATGGGCTGATAGCGCTCCCACCAGGGGCGGGTGGGTATGATGCGCGATTCATTGGGTGGGGAGATCTGTGTTGGAACGTTTGTTTAATTTACATTTTGGAGTTCAAATTTGTATTTTTTCCTGTACCCACCTGTACTCCTCCAAAGCCTTGCGGTCCCAGAAACTCTTCACACTCTCGCGCTATATCTGGCCAGGTCCATTCGAATAAGTGAACCATCGCAGTACGATTGCCCATGAAGTAGGGATACTTTTGAGCCTGCGTTGAATACAGAAGGTTGAACAGTATAAAGAGTAATCCCAAAGGAGCAAGCCAATTCATCTTCATGATGTGATGTCGCAATTATATTTCAATTTATTACAAACGAGTGAACGCAGTGAGTTGATATTTTCTACTGAATTGTGCTTGCTTAAAGCGAGCTTAGCTAAGTCTCACTTCCCTTATCAGTTTCTAATCGAAATTATTTGTATTTCTCTACGATTTCTTAAAGTTCAAGAAACCTGCAAAATATTTAATATAAATTGCACTTTCTATACATATAACAACAAAAGTTTCCCCATCTCCCCTTTACCACCCCTGCTCTATATCTACATTTTTCCTTCGATGTCATTGGCATTGTCACATTCCTATACTTATTTGACGTCATACACAAAGAACGTCAACGCAATTTCTCCTCTGCACATCCTCGAGCTCTTTGTATAGTAGATGTATGTATGTATGTATGTATGTATGTATGTATGTATGTATGTGTGTATGTGTGTGTTTGAAGGAAGTCACTGCTAACGATGCCATCAAATATGTTGATTAATTCATGCAATTTCATATTAGAAGGGGGAACAAAAAATACGAACTTCTGCAATTTATTTGCTCAAGAAAATACAATTAGATGAAGTCGGTGTAGCAGAAATTGTGTATCGGCTTCTATACACGCAGTCACCCTCCATCATGACTGGTGAGTGAAAGTTAAAGGTTTTTTTTTAGAGAAAAATAAGAATTTTTTTGAATAACAGTTACCCATTTTTGTTGTCATATTGTCAATCGACGTCATCGATATATTTTCTGTATTGATAATTTTTAAAGTAAATATAGGGGCCGAATTGCGTCATTCGTAAACGAGTAACTCAACCGCAACCAAGGTAATTGTTGATCATATGGTATTTACTACAACAAAAAAGTTTCTGCAAAAATTTGAGAGAAATACGTATTTTCTAACTGGTGGGCTGTAAAAGTGGGCGTGTCAAAACCTATACCACAACACGACTCACAACTCATAGAACAAATATATAAATTTTGGTGAGAATCTGTACAGCAGTTTCCGCGTCTACTGGTGCCAAACATACACGTCTCTTTTATATATAATGATTACTTCAAAGTTATCCACTGTTCCTCTTAGCAAATTAAGGGAATTGGCTAGATTCCGAAAAATATTTGGACCAGTACTGGTAGATTTATGATTCAGCCGGAACAGCCTCAGAATTTTGATGCAGACACGGTTTTCAAATTAAATGCAGAACTACCAAGACAAATGATTACATTCAAGAGAAACCATTTAATTGATACTTTGTGATAAAAAAAACAATTTAGGAGCTTGACCCCACTTGAAAGTTTTGAAACGCATGTCTCCACTGCGACCATGGTTGGTGCGAAGTGGTTTCAGTCTGACCCAAGTTTTTCATGTTGAAACGGGCGGTAGCATTTGATGGATCCTTTATATTGCTTGTATTATAGTTCTGTCAGTTTTCCCAACAGGACTCCCAAGCCTAGACTCAGTTTTGATCATGTTAAGACGTAGCCTCCAATACATATTACATAAAATATTGCCCCAGAATGGAGAGGTCCACCGTTAAGCATTCTTCGGTGATGTGTGCATTCATGGTCTGCATTCTGCCAGGCAAAGATCGTCTGCCGAATTTCCAGATAGAGGTATTTGCAAGAGATTGAAAAGCAACGGAGCGAGAACTGACTCTTGTAGGAGCCCGTTGCTGAGTATTTTTGGTTTGCTTTTACTTTCATTCAGAAAGACTCGAAAAATTCGGCGTGAGGGCATATTGTTGATATGGATGACCGACATTTATGCATTTAACGGCTTTTAGTAGTTCATACATTGGTACATTAGTAATTTATACGAGGCGATATGCAGTCCTAAGGTTGACTAGCCAGATTCGATGAAAGTTGGCAGCGCGGGAATTAAGGCGCTACAGCTTCTGCTCAATTGGGATGACAGTGTTTATGATAGGCTCGGTTCAACAGTTTTATCTGATTTTTTCTTAATTTTAACCTATTTCACGGATTTTATCAACACTTTTTACTCTAAAGGTCGGTCCCTTGCCACCTTTTTAATATATTTTCGTGGCATAAATTTTAGCACAAACTTTCCAATTACAATTTCTATCTATGAATAACTGCTAGCAAAACAAATGCTACAAAAAAAAAGCTCCAATTAGTATAAAAAGAAAATAAATGAATGCAAAAATTTTGCAGTTTCTGCTAAACATTTCAATAATTTACAAAAAAAAAACTGCAAAATTTGCAAAAACTAGAGCAACAATTGCGCACAAAAAGACAAACACTCGTACAATAAATAAAATAAAACAAAACCTAGAAACAGAGAACATAAAACAAAAAAAAAAGAAATGTAACAACAAATAAACAGAAACATGACAAAAACAAATACTTTTTCCAAACAAACCTTCTCTAAAAATAGAAACCGAATGCACACACACAAAAATTGAGCACAGAACAATGATTGCAAAAGTTTTGAGGACACCAACCAAAAAAAAAAAAGAAAAGGACAACGTTTTTGTTTATTGTTTTTTTTTTTTTTTTGCCTTAACTTGAAGTTGTTTTCTTCTTCTTCTTCTTCTTGAGCTTGTGCAGTTGATGACGTCGAACAACAACGACTGACACACATACAATGAGAATGTAAATTACACACACACACACACACACAATACTTTAGATACATACACACACACACACTGAGACAGGCAACATGAAACGGAAGCAATAAAACATTGCGCGCAAAATGGCGCATCGTTGTAGGCGAACGTAAACGGAAGACTCAAAGGGCTCACCAAATACCGAAATGGCTTGTAATTTGGGGATTTTGTGCTCATTTCGATGGAGTTCGAGGTGGTGAGGGCTTTCGGGGGAAGTGTTGTACGTAATGCACTCCGTTGACAAACATTAAAAGCGCCACATCAGCGAAGCTATTAGGAGGCAATGCATCGGGTAAGTAGTTGGGCAAACACAGTGGGACATTTCGGAAGAAATCATTGAAGAGAACAGAAATGAGAAAGGGATGACAAATTTTTCCTTCTTATTTTGTACTCAAAACCATCTAAAAATAGTAGAAAATGAAAAAATATTAATAAAATTTTTATTAATTGCTCAAAAAAAATGTTTTAAGATTTACGCACAAAATCGCTTGACATACGACATGAATACACCAACACAACCACCTCCAACGACATAAAGCACCGAAAAAAAAACTGGGAAATCGTGCCGAGGCGACTCATTTACGTCATCATTTCCATGGAAATAGTTTTATGGCAATCCTCCAAAAATGTTGCTGAAAAAAAAACCATGCAACCATCTGCCCTCACACGAAAGGAGGCCAACAGAGAAAGAGAGAGTCATGCTACACAAATGCGAGAGCCTAACTTTTGCAAGTCTAGTACCTACCACAACAACAAGAACAGCTGGGTGCTAGAAACCGCCAATGTGATTTCCAACCATTTCGCACAGTTATGCGGTTAGAACAGTTACCAAAAAATTTCTACTCAACTTTGACAAATCTCCTTCCAGTGGCGTCCAGTTCCCATTAGTGGAAATGCATTTTGCCAAATAGCGAAAAAATAACAAATTTCCAACAGCATTTGCGTGTGGCCCTAGCGCGACCTGCGCTCTCGTTGGCGCTCTCAGAGCTTAGACGCGCGTATTGATCTGTGTGTAGAAATCTGAGGCGTTGTTGGTGGTGGCGGCTTGTTGTTGTCGCTGTTTTAGTGGTGTGTTTGTAAACTTTTGTACATATGACATGGGGATTATAATGAAATGGTCAAATAGGGACACAGTGGGGCAAATTAGTAAAAATATTTAAAATTCTCAATATACAAATTTCAAAAATTATGAACAGAGGAGTAGGACCAATTAGATCATTCCGGACTAATCGTAATGATTTCTTCTGTTCAACCAATAATCTCAATACCTGAAAATGATAATTTAAAAAACTATCGATTAATCGATTAAAAATGTATATAAATAAACATTAAGGGCATTTTTCCAAATAACTGCTGCCTATAAATGTTTTGGTTGAAAATGGGATTCCAATCTTGGAACCCTTGGAGGTCATAAAAATCAAATAAATACCAAAATCTCGATAATTATCGACAAGGTAAACAGGGTAATATTAAATACATTTTCAATTCCAAAGTCTTAGTAATCTACATAATAAATAATCAAGTACAAAGTACAAATCAAATCAAACTAAATGTAATATCGATTACTTATTCTTTATAATTTATCGATAAACTTGACTCATAATAATCAAGTATTTTGAATAATAGGTAATCGATTAATTTTTCATAAATGTATTCAAATCAATTAGTCAAATTTAATAACTTTTTCTATTCAAAGTTATCGATTAAAAGAATTTCTCGAATATCGATTATTCGATTAATTAGTTTTCTTCATTGGCAAATTTAACTAATATTGAGCAATTATTATTCCCTAATTCGATTAATCGATTGCCTATTTGATAAGTTCTGAAAAAATAATAAAATTTATCGATAACATTTTTAATGATTAATTTTAAATATTCGATTCAATTTGTTGGTCAATAATCGGTAAATAATCAGATTGCCGATTAAATTTTCTTTTGATTCATAAATTTTATTACCAAAAAAAGAAAGTCAAATTTTTAACAACTTATCGATAAATCATCGTATGTTGTAAATCTATGTAGATACGATAAAAACGAAACGTTAAAATGCCGGTTAGGAGACAATATTTCAAATCCTTTCGGGTCATATGAACTGAATATTTTAATCGGACCATTTAATTCTTTTCAGACGATTATTATGGTAAAGTTTTCGATTAATTAGGATTATATGACATAAAAAAGCGATAAAATGTATGGAGCGTCAGTACATTTCATCGCTCTTTTCCTCTAAGCGTGTCATATGAATTAATTATCTAATTTTTTTTTGGAACATTTTTTTTGTATTTAATTTTTATATTTTTTTTTATTAAATTTGTAATTAATTGCCTAAATATGAGGGTAATTTTTTAAAATCAATTTTTTTAAATTATCACAGAATTGTATAACGCCCTTGAATAAAAACGAAATGTAAAAACCGTTTAAACAATTCCGACAAATTGCCACGCAAATTAGCCAAATAAATAAGCCTAATCACAAATTGGCTCAAATAGCCAACGCAGTGCTGTGACATGTGATAGTATGTGTTTGTGAATATGCGACATTGTGTTTACCCAATTGTCATTTAATAGCCATCAAAACGCAACGAAGGCAAATGGCCAGTAAGAAAAAAGGTAGACCAGTAAAAATACTGTCATAGTGACGTTTTGTTTACACACTTATGCTGGAGTGACTACAATCAATTGTAACAGAGAGTGACATGGGAGAGCGAGAGAGAGAGTAATTTCCTTTAATTTCTTGTTGGAATATTGACGGGGCTTCGAGCAGAAAGACCGGCGTACTTCCAGGAGTCCAAATTCAATTGCCTTGCCAAAAAATCATACGAGACTTACGATTGGCAAACAAAAAAGAAATAACAAATACGAAAGCACCACCAGCGACTGGCAGAACGAAGGATTAGTTGAAGTTGAGAGACGAAGCCGCGCGGTGCTCGGAATGAATTCGGATTATTTGCGGATGTTGTTGTATAGGTCACGTGTGGCACAAGCAAACATTCTGCAGAGTGGAGTTTTTTTTTCCCCCATTTTTGGATTATTTTTCGGCTACAAATCGTTAAAAGTCAATTAAAGTGAAATCCATACTAATATCAAAAGAAGCAAACAATTTAAGCATAAGACAAAGTGAAATGGAAGCAATGTAAAAAAGCAAAAACAAAATGTCAATTAATTGTGAAAGTAAAACAAATTCGAAAATGGCGTGTCTGGCTGCGAAAGAAAAAAAGTTGCTAATTTGCAATAAAGTGTAGTGGGAAATGTCAAGGCAGTGTAAATAAAGTGATTAAAAGTAAATAGAAAGTAAATTCTGGACAATTTCCTACTTCATTAAAGTGCAATTTTATTGAAAAGAAAAGGTTTTCTTTTTGCCTCAATTTTCATTTGATTTTTACGTCTTCCCATCTTCTAAACATCCTCTATGTATCGCCTGTGTATCCTCTGTGTATCTTTTGCTTAACAATTTTCACTGCCACCCCCTCGCAACTGGAAGTACCTTCCAATTCATCCTTTTGTATCTTTAAACTTCCAGTCGTCCCTTGCGTTCGTTTTGTATTTCGGTTTCTCTTCGTATTCTTCGCTTTCTTTGGATGCTGGTTGCGTAGGAAACTGCGGCATTTGTGTGCGCCATTCGACATTCATTCGTTGGCATTTGCTAACACGTGCTCCTTCGTATGCTCGCAAAGCAGTGCGTTTGTGTGCGACTGATTTCTTCTTTGGATACTTTTTTGCAAACTCATTAGTGTTTGTTAATTGTGTACTGTGGAGTGAGTTGGGAAAGGAGACTGGGTTACAGTGAAGTGATTTATTTTACTTGAATTGTGGACATTTTTTATAAATTAAAGTGTGTGTCAATTGAGTAAATGGACAAAAATTAATTAAAATTCTTATAAATTAAACAAAATTAAAAAACCTGAAATTATTTGGCATAAAAAATAGTTTAAACTTAAATTGAAATTCAAAAATAAATATGAAGATTTTTCTTAAATTTAATCCATTGCGTACTTTTTTTAGTTCCTGTGAGACAGTTTATTTGAACAGTGATTCAATGGTTTTTGAACAACGAAAATTATTTTTACCTAAAAGTCATACAGAATGAATTAAAGTCATGTTGTCATGGTCGAAATTATGTACAACACCAATATGAAATACTTTTCAACATTTTCATTTAATTCAGGCTACATCACCAATCAATCAGCAAATATCTGTGACAAATTCTCTGTACCTACTCGAAATTTTGATTAAAGGGAGTTTTAAAAAATAATATATATTTTATATTAATATTTTCTGCAAAAGCTTAATGAAAATGGTCTTTAAAAAATCTATTATTATACTTAAAGTTATATTTTCTAAATAATAATAATGGAGCCTCAAAAATTTTTTAGGGACTGAGAGCTTCACTCTCGTTTTATTATCATTCAAAGAAACAAACCATGGCTCCTGCGAAAAAAATTACTAAGACTTTGATTAAACGTATCTAACTGTAAAATAACTTATACTGAAGGACCGCAATAAAATTCACAGTATTTAAAAAAACATCAAATTTGTGTTGAACATTTTTTAATTAAAAAAAACTTGTTTGTCAAGTTTTAAATTTTTTATTTTTTTCATATAAAAAGAGTACAATTTCCTTTCAAGCTCATAAATAATTTAATTTTCCAATCAAATGTGCTAAGGGTATATAACACTGTATTCCTTACGGAATCTACCGTCCCTTATATGTGCCATGAAGTTTCATAATCTAAATCTAGTTCTTACCTAGTTTTTATTTATCGACAACTCAGAACCCTTCGAACGAAGTATTTATGCGACTTTCTTTCTTACCAGTATTTTCTATTATTTAAAAAAATTTCAAATATGTACAGTGACTCTTATAAGTATTTTGCATATGCTTTTCCAAGTACAGTGGCTCACAGGTAAATTTTATAAAAATTTTTTTTAAAGTGAAATTTCGGGCTAAAATTCACAAAATTTTATCATTTTCATACAAATTTACTGAAAACTAAATTTTTCAAAATATTCTCAAAATTTAGGTGAATTTTTGAGCACAAAACTTTTTTCTGCAAAATTTATTGTTTTTAAATAGCGCAACTTTTTGCATCCCAAAAAAATTTTTTTAACCCCTACGAAAAAAGTTTGAAAAGTAGGTCCATTTTCAACCAGGATTTTCTCGAAGTGTACTTAACGGATTAACGATTTCTGATACTCATTCGAAAGGAATTGAATAGCCCTTTCCAATGATACCAATATCGATTCTATAAAATTTACCTGTGAGCCACTGTACTTGGAAAAGCATATGCAAAATACTTATGAGAGTCACTGTATATGAAAACTATTTTTTAAACTTGGGTACATCTATGCCAATTTGTGAATTTTTCTATTTCATACACTGAGGGAAATAAATTGTGAAATCAAATCAAAATTATTTAAATCAAATTAAAACGTAATTGAATGTGATATAATGCTATGATTTCTTTAATCGAATATTCGAGTATTTCAAATTTAATTAAGAAAATATGTCGTCGGTAGTATCACAAACTTACGTAATTCATGGGAAAATATACAGTGCTTCAGTACAAATAATGAAAAAGTTCATTCCTGGGGTCAAAACAAGAAAAAATTGTATGGGGGGGGGGGGGGGGGGTGGGGTCCATCTGTCTCTAGTTAGGATCTACTAATGAAAATATGTCGAAAAATGGCAATCGGAGGTGTCATTACGTTTTAAGCCACATATATTGAACTAGTACAGCTACCAATCCGTCCTTAGGCGTTTTGGAAAGGAAATTGAATAACAAGAAAAAAGTTATTCGAAAGCGAAAGAATCCGACTGACATAAGAAGGGTTAACTGATCATTAAATACAAAAAATTTCATTGTTTTTTACAACTTTTTTATTAAACCAAATTTTTGATAAAAAGTGTTATTATTTTTTTTTATAAATGATGCAGTTTTGTTTCTTGTAAAATTCTCTACAAAATACCCTCTTAGTCTTTTTTTCTCTACGATCAATAGTGCCGAATTTGCTAAAAGGTTCTTCTCCATCGCTGGACTTTTTTATCGCACGTTTAGTTACCAGCATATTGAATTTTCGTTCTTTTTTAATATACTGAAGGACATCAATAAGTTAGAATTGTCCCAACTGGTGAATATGGTTCACTAATGTTACCTTTATATGTACGTAGACGAGAAACAAGTTTTAAGTTCGATTTCAATCGAGACCCTAAAATCTATCAGACCTCAAATGTGATATCAAAGTATGCATTGAATTTTTGTAATCTAAAGAAAGCAATTCATTCTGCTGCATGTTTTCATTCTGTCTCATATATATTCCAGAAATTAGGCCAGTGATTACCAACTCCAATTGTACACCCACAAATTGAAATTATGTTCATTAAGTATATAGACCATACCTACCTTTTCTCACTAAGAAATATCTTTCTCCTTTTCCTAAATATAAGTCGACAAGGTCCACTTCGCACTAAATTAGGTAATGATATTAATCAGAAAAAAGTGTCAAAGATTGAAATAGATTTTTTTTCTATAAATGCATTTAATAAATACTTATGTACCTTTCAATTAATTTCAAGAAAAATGTCAGCATGAAGCGAAAAAAAGTATACACAAAATTAAAGAAAACTCAAAGCATTAAACGAAAATTGCCCGAAATCTTTAAGACTGTGCCGATAAATTGTGTCCTGAAATGAAAGACGCAAATTATGTTTGAAAAGTAGCTGAAGGAAATACCAAAGAGCAAAAAGAAAAAAGAACAACAGAAAAAAAACCCCACAAAAAATACCCAAAAATCAACAACGGAAAAGGAAGCTGAGCACCACACGCATACGAACTTGTATAAACAAACACAAACAAGAGGGCACGCATACACATTCACATTTACACGCAACAGACTACCGAACAAAATGGAAAATAAGAATTTGCGTGAAATGAGAGAATAACGCAAAACAAAGGCGAACACAAATGAGCCTAAAAGTATACAAAACAAAGTATACACAAGTGTTACGAATATTTATGTATGTGTTGTATAACACACACACGCATGCACGCACATTCTACACACACACACACACACACATACGCCAAGTTCAATTAAGTTTTGCTTCATACTTCATACGCATTTAAAGCTCAAAAACAGAGTATAAGCAATATTTTAATACGCCTAAAACTAAACTAAACTAAACGACGGAAAATAATAAAACATCACGGAACGTAATTGTGAAAACGGTCAAATCATGCCCTTCGGTCGCAAATCACCGCTGGAAGCTCTGGCACTGCCCGGCGTCATTTTAGCCTACAAATACAGTCAATTTCGTCAGCGACGACGCGAGGCCGCCAGTAGGCGTGTCACCGAGCGTGAGCTGTCGGCGTTGCATCATAAAATTGTAAGTTTTTATAATGTTCTTGATAACTTTTTCTTTTCTATTCGTTTTTTGGGTATACCTTTCTGTCACACAATATGTGTGCGCTGCCTACTTTTAGGCAATTAATTACTTATTCAAGTCACACTCTCTTTGCGGGTATGAACAGAAATGTATGAGGGTGGCATAGTTGCTTAGTTGGCTCCCGGCTCGCTTGGGTGGTGGGGGCCTAATTTTGTGGGTGCACGTGTGAGTGTTTTTTTTTTATTGTTTTGGCTTTGATTTTATGTAAATCATATTAATTAATAGTTTAGACCTTTGTCGTAGTGTCCATGGGGAGTTGGACGTGACGTCGAGAAGTTATCAGTTGCTGTATGCGGTTGAGACAAAACTTCGTGGTGATTCATCTAAATGATTCATAATAATTTCAGCTGAAATTGATATTTGTGCTATTTAGTGTCCTCTGGAGTACATTTAAATGTTAATACAATTGATTTATTAGATTTAAAGGCCATTTATTGATCAATGATTGTGTTGAATCCAGGGTTAGTTGAGTTATTTGTAATGTACACAACGTTCCATCAAGTGGGTATACATATAGAGGTCATTGCAAGCGAAGGCGCACAGAAAGCTCATCATTATGCTGCTACAGAGCTTTGAAATTGGTGGGGTAAAATCCACTCCAACTAAGATTGTGTTGACAGAAGTGTCAGACAAATTAGCCTGGATTTTATCTAGTAAGACTCTTGTCACGCGGTAGGGATATGAAACATGTAATTGGATCTACAGGAAATATATTATTACCTAGTCTCAGTAGCTGCTGTAGTATTCTATTGCCTTCCAAATGAGCTCGCTTGTTTGTCGTTTCTGAACATTATGCTAAGATTGCAAGCCTCTTCGGGTACAGGACTATAGAAAGTACTTTGGTATGCCTTCGATGGCACTAAATGGTGAATACTGTTCTTTATTTTAGTAACCATCACGCCACCACTCATCGTTCGAAATTCCAGTGAAATTTATTTAGTACCCGATGTGCAGCATTTGTAGTAGATGTGGACGTGTCAGTGGGTAGATCGACTTTTTACAAATGAGATAAGCACCCTCACTACCCAACCTGAATCTAAATTTGTATCATTCTTAATAATAGTTGCCGTAAAAGTGGGCATGGTCAACGAAATCTATACAGTGACCTTCACCTATTAGATGTGTGTTGAACCTGCCAAATTTGAAATCCGTTGATTGTTTATGGGACAAAATGAATGCAGAATATCCAATCCAATTGTCTGTCCTCACATTCCAGAAGCCAACAGTGGACCAAGAGAGCGGAAATTTCACATATGTGACCTTTGTACCCATGGCTTGAGACTAGAGACCGACCGAAATTCGGTTTCGGTATTTCGGCTTTTCGGCCCAAAAAAGCGGTTTCGGCCGTTTTTCGGATTCGGCCGAAAAATAAAATATCGTTTTCGGCCAAATTTCGTTTTCGGCCGAAATTTCGATATTTCCGCCGAAAATTTCGGTTTGATACGAAAAATGTAACAAATAAATAACAAAGATTACAAACAAAGACAAAACTGAACATTTCGTGTGATAAATATACTTGCTAGACAAATTCATATGCATTTTGGCACGTTGATAACGAAAATAATAATGAAATTTTTACAACATGCACCAAAAATTAAATTTTTGTGCAATTTTCATTATTATTTTTAGATTAGGCGTGGCAAAATACATAAGGGACAACCAAGTGGATTTAAGTATTGATCATAGTTTCGAAGAATCAGAAGCGACAAAGAAGACAAGTTCCCAATTTGTATTGAAAAAAGAAAAAAAAAAACTTTGAAACTTATTTTCTTGAAAGAATTTGTATGTTCACAGCGTTCTCACTCTTCTCCTATCGGAGCAGATCTACTACTCTCGCGATGATTTTTAAATTTCTACTCCTCTACTACTATTGTAAGAAATCTTCTCCTCAAAATATTATGTGAGTTTCATACAATGCAAAACTACTACTCTTTCTACAAATCTACTACCATGCTACTCAACGAAACCCTAATCTACTCCTCTCTCTTGAAATCTGCTACTTTGACAGTAATTTCTACTACTCCCGTAGAATTTCTACTACTCTACGTAAAAAAATTAATTCTACTCCATTTCTTGAAATCTACTCCCCTAAAATCGAATATCTACAACTCTCGCCATAGTAAAAAGTGAGAACTCTGCCCCTTCAATTGATTTCCACTCATTTGATAGTTTGCTTCTAAATTCATCTAATTCATGATCTGAACTTAAAATTATTGATTTCAGCTTAATTATGTACAACTTTATTAAATTTGAATTCACAATTTTTTCTTTTATTTTTTCGGTTTCGGTTTCGGTTTCGGCCGAAATTAAAAAAATAAAAATTCGGCCATTTCGGTTTCGGCCGAAAAAAAAGTAAATAATTTCAGCCATTTCGGTTTCGGCCGAAATTAAAAAAAAACGATTTCGGTCGGTCTCTACTTGAGACACTCGAGCCGGATTTTAGATGTTCGAAAATGAGGCTGTAATTCCACATATATAATCTGTGAAAGATTCTGGATCAGGGTTTTTGATTTTGAAAGTGGCCGTGGTAGGTCATAATATGAGCATGTCAGTTAATGTTGAATCCAGAAAGAATTCAAAGGGAGTGAAATGGAGATCGATAAGGGTTTACATGGGGGTCAAAGAGGATGCAATACATAAACGTGCTAAGTCACAGGTAATTTACTAGTTCGGTAATAAAATCCTAAGCTGAAAATTCAATTCAAGTAGGTTGTGGTAAAGTAATGCATAATGTGCAAGCCTCTTCTGGCAAGCAAATAGGGCAAGGTACATTTCTAAAATGTTTCTTAAAAAACCTTCAATTCTCTCATCAAATTTAACTACATGTCAGTCACTACAAAAAAACTCTCAAGTCCAATTTTAGTATTGTCTAGTTTAAGAAGGAATATAATATTTACGACTTCATACCAGACCACACAGCTGACCCTGACATTACTCCAAAAATAAGTACATAATTTACTTAATAGAAAACATCAATCATTTTAAAATCCCATCTTAATTTCACATAGTATACTTTTATTTCGCTAAAAAAAACCCAAATACCTACTCTCCACAAAAAAAAATATTACTCATACGCCAGTATAAACAAAAATTGTATATCTCCTCGTAAAATAAATTCAACCAAAAATCATGTGAGAAATAAAATGGAAATTCAACAAATAACTCAAACCCCTTAAAAATATAGTCGGTACTCAAACACACAAACATACAAGCAATTTTTAAAGTATACTTCTAAGGCCACTTCACCAACAACAAATATAAACAAACAAACTATAATGTCGAAAGAAAAGAAAAGCTATAAATAACATCAAAAAGCATCATTAAACCTTAAAAAGCACTAAAAGCGAATATCTAAAGATGCTACAACGACCGCAGCCAACAGCAACGACAGGAAACAAAAAAAAATGCAAAAAAGTAATAAAAAAAAAAATATACAAAAAAAAAACATAACATAACGACAGGAGGCTCGTCAACACTTGCAGATTTTTATTAGGAGGGCACTTTAAACTGCTGTGCATGTGCCTCTGTTTTAGTCACTGCGGTGTAAGTGTATGTGTTTGACTGTCTATGCTATATTTAAAATGGTTATTTCAACATAATATGCCTGGCAACTCAGTGCGGCCCAGCAGCAAAATAGTAAGCATAAATGGTGATACATACAAACAAAAAATGTGGGTGGTTTGAGGCAGTGTGATGTTGATAGTGGTGTACTTTTGCATACATAGGAAAAAGTAAACATTGTATGGGAAAAGGGTTAAGTGCATGTGTGAGTAGGTCTGTGTGATAATGCCGTATTAAGGTTACTGCTTGGGTTAAAGGGGGTAATTTTCTAAAAGGTTTCTCATAGTTTGGGTTCGGGAAGTCTTCATGCAAAAGGGAATGTGTTAAGCGATTAAGGTTTCGATGAAGGCGTTTATATTGAACGAAAATCGAGTGTGATGGGAAAGTTCTATTACATACATAAGTCGCTCACTGATTGATGGGCATTATAATGGAATGTATAATTTTTCAAGAAATTGTGTATTCTGATTTATTTGGTGTACATTTTTCATGTAGCCACAGATTTCTCTACCAAAATATCCTACAAAAATAGTATTTTTCTCGCTCAACCCTTCACCACTTTTCAAAACAGTGAACTTTCACTTGTAGAATTTCCAGTTCATTGCCTCTAGTTATGCACACACCTACGTATGAGTAACTTTTAATTAATGTCAATATGAATATTCATCATGCGCTCTCACATCACTTTCAAAATTACTTTCATAAAACTAACCGACCGACACTGCTTTAACAGCTGGCCGCACTAAACAGCTTGTAAAGCACACACCCACACCACACTCAGAGAAGTAATAGTGAAATCAAAGGATAACACAGTCGGAGGCAAGCTGCCAGATGTACGAAGAAAAAAAAAGCGAACGAGTAGCTACGACTGATGGTGCTCGTAGCAACGCTTAAAGGTGTTTACACCAGCAAATATACACGCGAGTCGTGAATAAATAACATCACACATACACACTTACACAAAGAGAACAGACACGTGAACAGAAAAGAACACGAGGTGAAACTACTATTAAAAGGATATATTCGCTATCATGTGGTGCAATGGAAAGCCACACCCCCACCCTCCCCCCCCTCCCACTAAACAAAGCGAAGAAGAAGAACTTCCTGTAAATCCTATCTGAAATCCCCAAAGTAATAACCTCTACAAAGATTGCTTTGTGTCTATTCAATGTTATCGAGAAAGAATTGTGTTCCCTGAAAAAAGCACAAAATTGTAGCAGATAACAAAAGGTTAGCAACCCAAAAGCAGGCAACAAAGAAAAGAGTTGCACGCGTTCTGGCCAAAAATCTAGCTTTGACTTGACTTTGGTTGGGGTTTTATGTTCATTGCATAGTCACAATCCCATTGAAATGAGGTCATTACCTCACTCAAGTCTTCCGCTTGGGCAAAAGGGCAAAGAGAGGCGACACAAATCTAATTAAAATGTTAGAATGGCGCATGTGGCTTAAAAGGATTTATTATACTTTATTTACGCATAGCTCAGCACATGCACACATACAAAGCTTACACTTCCGCCTAATGATAGGCTTTTGTTATTTTCAGTTGTTGCTTTTGCTTGTGTAGGTTGTGTATTTTGTATTGTACAAGTATATTGAAGGATACTTGCAGTTGCCAACGCAAAATGCGCAATTAGACGAAATTAGCGTAATGGTGTCGGAAATTCTAAAATATTCTTAATTTACATAATTAAAAATATAAAAGAAAATCAAAAAAAAAACCCTATTTTGTTGCAAAGTCAACTTTTAGTGGTGCTGTTGAGCTCACCCTTTTGTATTTGCTTGCATGTTTTTTACAATTTGCTTTTTTATGAGTACAATTTAGAGTATATGTTTTTATTTTTGCTACCATTTGTGTTTGTGTATTTATTTTGACCTAGCCATGGTAATACTTCGCCCATTGTGTTTATTGAATTGAAGGTCAAAATAATCACAGACACGCATATGCACACTTTTCATACGAAATCACTTTTCATTCAGAAATTTTATTTAAATGCGTTTTTGGAAAATGGAACGGTTTTAAGTGGGGGTTTTTATTAGTGGACAGCGCTAATCAGTTGATGTAAAGGTGTGGGAAAGATTTGAATTTGTAATTTTTTACTATCGAAAGCTATGGCAAGTATTAACAAAAAATATTTAAACAAAAGGTTTTAAGCAAAAAAATTTAAATTAAAAAAAATTTTTTTTTAAGTGTAATTTTTTTACAGATAAGATTTGGATTCTGTAGTTTACATAGATAAGAATTTTTTCTGTGAGTAGCAGGGGGCCACACAGTTTGGTGCCACTTCCGAACTGCAAGTGAAATGTCTTCACGGCAAATTATACTCTTGTAAGTTTGCCATTGCTTGATGAGACGTGGCACCATGAGGAAAATAAACTTTTTTGTTTTTGCCCCAGGTTGGAGTTGAACTTGTAACTTACATGTTCTGCTCACTGAACTACACCCACCCACCATTACCTTATCTTTACCTCATCCATATTGATGAACCACAGTACCTTAAGTGCATAAAATGCAATTCTGATAAATATTTAGTTACTAGTAAAATACCAGTAACTTCACACGTATATATATAAAGAAGTACCACCATAGACTGCCCGAATGCCCCTTAAACCTCCAAAGACCCTTTTAGATCTTTTCTACCTCCTATAGTCCCCCTTTGATCCCTCATAAATCTTATTAGACCCTTTAGACCTATTTTTTAACTGCCACTGTCGCTTTTTAGAAACTTTTCAATCTCCCCAAGTCTCCCTTTAACATCTTATAGACTTCTCTCAGTAAAGCCCCTTTATATATAATTATTTCCCCATGAGCTCTTAGAAAGGTTTCTTTTGTGAGTTCCCTATTATTTCCAATTACTTAACAAATGGCAATGAAAAAGATAAAAACATAAAGAGTGCCAATGACAAGAGAAATGACAATGCTAATGATAATAATGACAAATTTAACAAACCCTAGTACACCGCCTGTTCATCCATACCATTGATCAGTAGAAGCGAAAAATTCCAACGAAAAATAGCCAATGAATGCGATATAATAATGACTTTATCTATATAATTTGCACGGTGTCCTATCGTCAGTCCTACTTCGCAACAAGGAATTCATTTCAGTCACCTCAATAAAACCAAAAATTCCTACTTGCAAGAACCCCAGTCTACCCTCTCCCCCCAGCCACGAAAATGCTTTAATTCGCGTGACAATGGAATATAATAATAATTCTTATTTTCTTAAAATTATTTGGACATGGATGAAACCATTTCGCAAATAAAACGAAACGAAACATTTTTGGCAATGGCCGCGACAATGGCAACACAAAACGTTCCCGTTCACGGCAATGCCAAAGCGACGCCAAACATTTCGTTTCAAGTTGTAAAATAAAACAAACGAAAAAAAAATAAAAAACGACACTGTCGACATAACGACGACGCGGGTGTAGAATGAGGACAAATAGCCAAAAATGCCATTTGGTTTGGGGCAAAATTTTAATTTTGCACAAAATTTATTGACACAAAATAAGACAAAAGACCAACCGAAGCTTAAATGAAATTAGGTGGGGGGGGGGGGGGGGGGGAGGTTGTTAAGTAAAAGAAATAAGAAATAAAACTGATGAAATTAATGAAACGCAATAAAATGGTAGATGGCAAAAGGCACACAAGTTTATGGAGAGCGCGCCATGAGAAGTGTCGTAAAAATACGAGGTTGACACTTCATTGAAAGAGGGAAAGAAGGCAGGGAAAGAAGGTCGAGGGGAAAAAGTACTTAATAAGGTAAGTTGAAGAAGGTGTAAATTGAATTACACTTCAAAAGGTGTATCGATTTAGGGCACTGTTTGAACCCCGCACTGGTGGAAGAAAGAGCAAATAGGCTGATGTGGATGATAATTAAATTTTTGGATTTAATTGTGTGGAGGTAAAGGAAAATGGTAGGAATTAGATTAAATGGAAATGGAAAAGCTAAAAGAAGTGAAAGTGAATTTTTCTTAGCAATTAATGAGTGAAATTTTTAATTAAAGTTAATTAAACCAAAATAATTTTGTACAGATTAAACTCCGGTCACAATATTTTGTTAGGTGCTGAGTGGGGCCTTAGAGGGCTAAGGGACTGAAAGAAAACTTGAGCTACACTTTCGCCCCAGCAGGTGTAGGGTATATATAAGTTGGCTTTGACCAAATAAACTTACTCCCTTTTTTTTTTTTAATTTTTCCAAACAATAAAAATGTTTTTTAAATAATTAGTTTTAATTAAAGGATACAAATTTTAATTCGAGTTTTATTACAAAAAATTACGCTATTTCCTATTATTAATACGTAAATAAAATTATTTCGTCTTCAGCTTTATGTAGTCACAAGTGTTATAAATAAAAGTTCATCATACGCCATGTATAACCAATATGAACGTTGAATATTACAACAAATACGAATATCAAAGATCAGTTGAACATTACTAAGAAAATATATATCCAGACTAAGTAATTACTCAGCAGTACCGTTCCTTTATTAAAACAAATCTTGCCATCTTACATCCTTCAATCCTCAAATACCTAAAAGTATCAATCATTTTGCAGTCCTAGAAAAAAACCTATAGTTTAAATACCACAGCATAGTATTGCAAAAAAATTCGTCTTTTAACCCCATTACTTTATTTTCGTTTTGGAATTTCCTCGCAAAAAATATTTTTCCGTCAGCCGCTAAATAAAAAGGAAATTTTTAAAAAAGTATACCTTTTATAATATAATTTCCTCTTCTTAAGTAATACCAAAAACAAAACTACTAGTTGTTATAAAATTGCCAAAATATAACTAAAAAAAAAAACAAAATTTTAACATCCACAAATAAGTCACAATTGCACCTGCAGTGAAACGTTTTCCTCCAAATTTATAGTCTCAAATATTTTTGATTACTATTTTAAGCACATGCAAACCAACCAACCAACAGCAACTTCATCAAATCAAAAATACGAAAAAGAACTCGTGCAACCGCAAATACGTGGCAACCTTGAACGGAAACCTTTGAACGAAACCTGTAAGGAAAACGTGTGGGTAATTTCTGCTCGACAGCCGCAGTATTTGCCAATATAAAAGTGGCCATTTGGCGATTTTGGCCTTAGATATGGTCGAGTTAGTCACCACCGCTGAGGGCTGACGGTGGATTGTGCACTTAGTTTTTTTTCTCTTTTTTTTTTTTTTGCGCCATTTAATATTTGGGTTTGGCTCCAGCATAAGAAGAAGGTGAATCAAGTGAGAGGTTTAACGGTGACTAAAATGAAATATGAAGCGGAAAAGGCGCAGACCAGTCTATGGAAATAAATCACTAACGAGACTTGAATAATTCAAAAATCGAAGGATAACGAGGTTGCCGGCAGGCCATTTGAGTGAGAAGGGTATTGAGTTGGTTTCATTCCAATGAAAGTCAAAGGGGATTTGTCAACTAACCAAACTGAGGGCTGTTGAAATGACTCCGTTAAGCCACAGCATAACTTAACTTTTTTTTGTCTCTCCAGTTCTGTTCCTTGAACGATGTTCATATCACAAATAAGCTCTTCTAAATTTAGCTTCGCTACTTCGCTTTTCCTTTTCCTCTGTTTTTGTTGTATATTTAGGCATCTACTTTCATTATTTCTGTTTATCATGAATTTGGCAAACATTCCTGACAGCTCAATTAATACTTACGCACGAGTTAAGGTGAAAGACGATTTGAAGCGGTTATTCCCAACACCTCTTCATTATGGATACACCTACGCACTTTGAATGTTGCATGTAATGTAAATTGGTAGTGAAGGATGAAATTGTTAGTTTAGTTAGCAAAAGTAAAGCCAGACGCAATATCACAATGACGCAAATGCCAATGAGGCAAATTAAAAGCACATTAGCTGAATCAAGTTTTGTTCAAGGAGTACTTACACCATCAAGGGTTTTCGTAGTATTTTTGGAAGACTCATACTAGGTTTAATACAAAAAGCAGTTAAACATTCAAATAAAAAAACAAATAAATAAATTGGAACACTTGGAATAGATGCAGAATACCTTCCCCATATGAAGATCAGGAGACGACCGGCAGAAAAATCATAATTATGGGCTGCTTGTATTTTTCTGCTGCTGAAACACGTTTTCATTTCTATTTTTGTTATGCCTAAGTTAGGTTAGGATGGTCGCTGTAAGCCTCACATAGTCCACACATGGGTCCATAGCGATACCACGATATATCTTATCCTTTATAGAATACTAGCTTACACCCACAGCTTCGCTAGCAATAATTTTGTATTTTCAACTGAAATAAAAATAAAATTTTCCAGTCATCCCTCTGACCATTCACCACTCAGCACCAAATCCAAAATGTCAGTGAAATCCCTCAAATAGTACCCGAGTTACAGAGCTTTAAAAATTTTAGGGCGTGGCTGTTGGCGGACCGCAAATTCTCAGAATCAACATGATGCGAATTCATTACCCAAAACCACTTTTAAAATTTCAGCAAAATCGGCTAAACACTGCATGAATTATAGCATTTTAGAAAAATATTTGCCACGCCCACCTCAAACGACCAAAGTTAATGAAATGCCTTATAGCCTATGTCGAGGTCAATGAAACTATCTACATTTTGATATGTGTTTCATTAAAATCGGTCAAGTGTTCATTGAGTTATAACGGGACAAACATAACAACACACAAACAAACGCACAAAGAATTTTATATAAGTAATGATTGTAGACCTTCTTCCATGTTCTATATCTCGGCCGAATATACCGGATTTTAAAGCAAAGCTCTTTAAACTTTTAAGTTCATTGGTAGCGACTTCTGCTATAGTATGAACGTTCCTCGAGCATGAATCTTCCATATGATTCTGGTTAAAGCAGGATAGTTGCAGAGTAGATGTTCTAGAATTCCAACCCTGTCCTTTTCATTACATTAGCGACACCAATCGATGGCTACTCATAGCCATTTCGTCTAGCATGGTGACCGATGAGACAGTGTCCTGTAGTTATTCCAATTGTGAGTCTAGATTCTAATCGGTTTAGTGACAGAATATAGTTAGATTTCGAGGGCCAGAAGGTTTTTTGTAGTCTTACTGTGAGTGATTTTGGTTAATTCGAGGTCACTGATCTCAAATATGTGGTCCATGTAATCCTTTCAGTTTTGCCATTAATAATTTTCATAAATTGATTGGTCCTTAATGATATTTTTTAGGGTTTGCATACTTTTAGCGTTTCATCACTAAAATGGACACCATATCGATACCTTAAAGCACAATCACGAAAATCGAGTTTCTGACATTTTTTGGATTTCTGAGAAAAAGCTGCATCAGACAGGCTATAGTGGTTTGTGGGAAACGTAATGAAATAACTTGAAAAATGAGGAAATAAAAATCAATTTCCATACACAACAGATCAATTTGAAAACTTGTTTTTCATTTTCTAGAGTTTTGAAGAAATGGACATAGGATGGTTGTGCTTTAAGGGATCGATATGGTGGATATGTTAACAATGACATTAGCATTGCCACTTAGTATGAATTCCATAATTCTATTCAAATACTCGTACCGATTAGTCCGATAAAAATTAACAGAGGTACAGTATTTGCAAATGCAAGTAGGAAATTCGTTTATTAAAGAAATAAGAATTTCTCTATATAAAATTTGAAATGTATAACTTCTAAACGGATGGGAATTTTTATGAATTGTTTTTTACATTTTCTGAGCTGAAGAATTTTCTATAGAAGTGAACATTTGTCACACTGAAAGGAAAAAAATGAAGAGAAAGAAATTAACAGTACATTTCATCTATTCGTTTTATTTTAAGATTTTACTTATAATCTCTTTCATATAATTTGTATCCACTGATGTTACATCGTGCAATGGTGACTGACACAGAACCACCTCAGTTCCACTACTTTAGAATTAAGTTTATAACATGTCCCTACAATGATTCACAGTAGTGTGTGGGCGTATACATATCGTGTGCACTAGTTTTTGTAAGAATATGTTTTGTTTTTTATTTTTACAAAAAGTATTTTTAAAAATAAAATAATTTTGTAAATAAAATGAAATTTTTTCGCCAAACACAACACAGCCATGACACATTCCAACTTAAACCAAAGAATTAATTTAAAGTGGCAGTAAAAAAATCCCACGCTAACCCGCAACGATTAAATCAAAAGTTTACCATTAAATGACAGCAGCAAGAGCAAACAACAGAGCTAAAATACTATGAAACACACTCCTACAATCCGGAACACAAAAAATGCCATTGGAAAAATATCGCGTGCGAATTAAAATACCACACCCATGTCCCCGCATTGGGCAAAACGAACGAAATAATTGCGACTACGATTACGAAACGAACCGGGTACAGCAATAACCCACACAGAACGAACGGCAGACAGGCAAAGTGCGTTCATAAAAAATGTAAAAGGACATCGCATCAAATGAGACTACTTAAGTCGCATGTCTTTCGCACACACATTTCGACCGGCAGCGGTTTAATGAAGCTTGAACTACTTCAACTGCTTCAACTACTTCATACAACTTAAGTAGTCACCCCAAATCAATAAGAGGAAGGAATGCTTCGTTTTTTCTTTTAGTTCACTTTTATAACTTCTTCATTGATAAAAATTCAATTACTAACCATAAAAATCCATTGGATGCCACCACATTTCCACATTGCACTTACTCAAGTTTCGTTAGAAATAAAATCGTAAAAAGAACTGCAAAAAAAAGTAGGGAAAAAGTAGAGAAAATACTTCACTACACTACCGACTAGCATGTGGCGTGCGTTTATTCGGTCGCGTGTGATTTGCCTTGGTCGTCCCGTCGCCTAATGAATGAATGAATTTTTAAATAAAGCCCCACAAAATATGCAAAGAAATGTTTTGCTTTTTGCGCGCATTTGTTTGTATTTCGAATTGTAAATGGCCACGAACGACTAGCAGGAAGCCAGGAAGGAAGTGTAGTGTGCGCCCACCTACTGGCATTTGTCAAATGGCATGCGGTTTCGAGTATGCACTGCTCTTCTGTATGCACTGCTCTATTATGGATGGACTTGTCATCGGCTAGGAGACGGTTTTGAGTGCTTCCTTGTATAGTTTTGAGTTTTTTGTTTCTTTCTTTCTTTTCTCATCAGACAATCGTCAGTACATAGTTGAATGCACATTTTTGTATCTTAGCAGTGCGTCCTTTTCATTACTTAGGGGGGGATTTCTATTTTTGGAAAATATTTCCTTCAAAGGTTTTCTTTTCATTTCTTATTTGAGTTTAACTATTCTATGGTCCGAAGACCATGGAGGTTACCATCATATCAGCTACTTAAGTAGATAGCCCCAAGGCAAACGAAGGGGTTGGGGGCAAGAGTACTTGGAATAGGGCGAGAAAATCTTTATATGCAAGCTTGTCAGGCGGAATTGCATGCAATCGAAATCTGCCTCAGAGAATTTGTAAATAGACCTACTGTCAACACTGTCAACGAAAACATTTATATACACTCGGACAGCAAAGCCGTAATATTTGCACTGTATGCATACGAAATCTCATCAAAACTTGTTGGGGACTGACTCCAACTACTAATCAGCGTAGCTACTCATAAGACAGAGTCTATCTCAATGCATTGTGGCGCTGAGGGAAATGAAACGAACTTGCTACAAAAGAATCAGCCAGTACTTTTACTAGACCCGCATTACTGAAAGGATATTTCTGGTAAGAAAAAGCTAGAAAATATTTAATTATTGGAAAAATTTTGAAAGTAAGGAGAGAGAAAAATCAAACAGAATACTAAAATTAAAAAAAAAAACTTCAACGAGTACCGCTGAGGACGTAGCAGAACTTATGTAGACAGAAAAATTAAAATCTTTTCCAGCGCCAAATCTCTTTTGTTGACAAAACTGCGGACGGACGGACATGGCTAAATCGACACAAGAGGTCACACAGTAGTGTGTGGGAGTAAAAAAACTTACAAATCAAAGTTATATGAGAGGTGGGCGAAAAAGTGATGTGACCATGCCCATTTTTTGTAAGTGATAATCGTATGGCCAAATACAGCTTCATACAAAATTTTAAGTAGATTATTTAAGAATTTCTCATGGTGATGGTGGGCGCATAAGTTTCTTTTAGCTTACATAAGTTTACTATATTTGGCCACTGTTTATATGAAATAGTTGTACAATGAAACCCCCTAAAATGTGCAACCAAAACAGAAAATGATTGCTCTGCAGTGTTATCCAAATCTGGGGGAAACCCACCGATTTTCGATTTAAAATAACTATAGTAGATTTAAGTCAAAGGTCTAGTAATTTCAAACGAGTAAGTAGTTTGTTTTTAGGTCAAAATAGAAACAACAAAAGAATCCAACCATATTTTATTGCAAAAAAAATTTGGCATATTTTGAGGCATAAACGGCTTCAACGAAACTTCCATCGTATCACAATTTAAAACTTTCTTCTTCCCACAATAGCACATAATTTTTTTTGTGTTTTCCTATCGAAATATGCACTTAAGACTTTTCTTTTATTTATATCATGTTTTCGTGTTTAAGCACACATCAACTTTGCCATACACGAGTGCCAAAAAGTATACCACAATCCAGCTGTACACTGTGCTCATTGTACACTTGAACAAGGACCCAAGGTCTCCCGCTGCTTGGACACTCTTTTCGCATTACAAATGTCGATGCTATTGTGGCAGACCGAGACCAAAATTTTAAGGTTGGAAAATTTTCCACTTCGTTATGGAGTTTGGACAGACAAGATAAATAGAGGGGAAAAAATGCTTGACCAACCAAAAAAATACTTGACCACACATTTTTTTTTTTGTACTGCCTTTATAATTTCCATCAACAAAAGAGTTTTTACTTTAATTTTGTTGTCCCTTTTTGCCCACTTCGGGCATTAAAAAGTTTTGTGCGGCTTAAGTGAAATTTATGTACTTGCCTAAAAGTATGCTATGGCAGTGAATTCACGAACAGTGAAATGCAATTTCGAAATAACAATATTGACCCACTTAGAATAAAACTTTTTTAGCCAGTGACTGAGGTAACCAACTACCACACGCCCTCTCAATACACTCTCAGTGTATACGCAAGCACTCAGTAGCCCCTTCCTTACCTTCTCACAAAAGTGCTTGTATTCGCATTTTATGAGCTGCGTTTCCTGCAAACTACTTCCTTGTAATACAACAATAGAATGGGGGTACAGTGACTGTGTGAAAAAAAAAGACGCAAATGAAAACGTTTCAACTCATACGAAATGCAAATAATAGAATTCCAAACTAATTCCAATTGCTGAATGAGTGCTTTTTCGTATAATCTATTCATGGCAAGTGGGTATCTAGTGTGTGTGTCTGTGTGTGTAAATGGCTTGTTCCACTTATAAGGAAATGAAATGCGATAGCAATCGGAAGAGCCATTCAAGGGAATTGATCGAAAAAAAAACAAATAATTACAAAAATCAAAAAAAGTGTGGAAAAGGAAATTGTAAAAATACTGATTTGAGTTAAATTTAAAAAACTACTCTTGAAATTAAATTTTAACCCATTCGTTGTAATAAATATTTTTTTTTGCATTGCAATTAAAATTTCCATTTCCATTTGCACAGAAGTAATATTTCAAATGGCAAATGAGATTCAGATGAATGATATAACCACACCACTGGCCCCCCTCCACTCATTTGCACAGTGAGTATCGCTTATGAAAGTGCTGTGACACCACAACCACTACAATTTGTTCTGACTTTCGTTAACGCCGACAAAAGGAATAGCGGAAATTACACACACAAAGTACGCACGGCACGTTTTACAAAAGCAAGTACAACGACAGCAAAAAAAAAACAACCACAACAACAAACAACCGCAATACTCGCTTATCTTGTTTTACATGCAAAATGCAGTTTTCATTTGTGATTAATTTTCGATTTAATTTTTCTCCGTTCTTCTGTTTGTGTGGTCGTTACGGTCTTGTCTGCTGTCAGGCGTTCCCCATCGTTCGTTTTTATGCAAAATACTCTCTCGGATAACAGCGGAAACGGAGACAGCATTTAGTGTTTGTCTTGTTGTTATTTTGAAATTTCAATTCCTGCTGTGTCCTGTGTTGAGTTTTGCTGTGCTGAACTTTTTGTTTGTGCTGATATTCCATTTGTTCGCTAAATGATGGATGAATTCAATTGAAAGTACGGTTTAGGTGAAAAATTGCTTCTATCTATTTGAAGAAATTGGAAAATAACTGGGAGAATAATGCAAATATTTCATTTAAATGAAATGAAAAACAAAATATATTTATTAAAACAAAATGTAATGAGATATTGAATAATTTATCTCAGCATTCACGAGAAAAATATGTACCCAAAGTTTCAAGTCGATATTTTATACAGTGAGTGTGGGGGTATAAAAATCGATTTAGGGTCCATGAAAATCGGGTAACATGGTATATGCCACTTATTTGTACACAGGCAGAGTTGCTTTGGTGCCAAATGTGTGGTTGATATGTGGCAAAACTTTAATGTTGAACTTGTGCCACCTCATTGCGAAATTTATAACTGCCTTTTTTTGGAACATGTGCGCCCGAATGGAGAAATCAGAAATTTTTTTTAATTAAAATACGAGATGGAACACTGAGTATGACCTTATGGATCATATTATCATAAAGTTTTTAACAAAACTGCATACTGCTTTTTTTCGCAAGCTACTTTGTTTAAAACAAGTCTTTTCTGCAGTAAATACAACATTAATGTCAGGCAAAACACGATTAGATGTAGAAACATTGACAAATGTCAGTCCAAAGAAGTAATTCGATTCATAAATTCCATAGTCGTAGCCTAAGACCAACTGAAGGGTGAGCAGAGGAGGTAGGCATGGTTATCATTCGATTTTGCTCATTTCAAATACAAATTTTTGACGAATTCATGATTTTTTTTCTCTGAACTTTCTTTGTGTCTGGGACTTGGTAGAACTTTCCCGTGAGCCTTGTGGGTGCGACAGTGTGCGGTGTAATTTTCTTGTAGTCAAAACCTTCATGTTTACCTAAAACAGCCCTAATCACGAAATCGATCTACCATAAGCGTGGTATATTGTAAAATTGTTGGTATATTTAAAAACACAGATGACTTTTCGGTATATTTTCAATACCATTTTTATTTTGGTCCAAAAAATGTACGATGTTTGGTGTAATTTCTCCATTTATGCTATAAGTAGTACATATTTTATACAATTTTATTTAAATGTGTATACATTTTGTATCAAAAAGTGGTACATGTACTGTACAAAGTGCCCACTGAGTGTCGTTATTGTAGGGACTTCGCGATACATAGATTTGAAATAGTATAAACGTATACGGGAGTGAAGTAGATTTTGGACCAGTTTCAATAGCTTAAAAGTCAGCAAAGACTCGACGATGTATGAAAGAAATTTCAACTGGGATAACTTTCTCATTACAACTTCAAGCAAATAGTTTTCTTTTCATCAAACTGCTTCAAGAAATCGATCCACCAGAATTTTAAACTTTTTATGGAAAAGAATTTATTTATTTATTTTAAAAATTTCACTTTGACTTATTTTCACAAGTTACTACCCCGTTTTTAATTGTGAAAAATTTAATAAAAATTGCTACCACAAACCATAAGTTCCGGGAAAATGATTTAAAATGGCTGAAAGTACATATGCGCTCACGGCTTTTTAGAATTCACTTTGAGAACTTGCTAACTTTCAACTACATATAAAATGAACTAATATGTAGTAAACATCGCCAAAAGTTGTGTACCAACATGAAACTTTGCAAATATGAAATTTTTGGGGGCAAAAACTTTTCACCGCATTGTACAGTGGTGGGTGCTAAGTATGTGTGAGTGTTCACATGCATTAGAGTACCAAAACATAAAATTGCACTTTCCGAATTAACTTTCTAGTTAATGAGTTTCATTTCACTTTGACAGTAATACCAACAAGTCAGGATAATAATTTTTAGCAAGAGCCACCTGAAGTTCGCCTGAACACTTTTGTGAATTTCCAAACAAAGAGCGGCAGCGGCAGTCGAGGAATATTTAATTTGATGCGAAAAACCTTGCTCAAATTCAAATTAAAATTCGCTGTTAGACATGAAATTATAAAATCATTTATTTGTCGTACAAAACATCCTTTTCCTGTCACACACACACACACACACAGACATGAGCTGTCATTGTTAAAGCTTGTTGGATTTTATTGTCATGATATGGCTGTGTCCTGGTTCGTTTTTCACTTAAATGCCTAACAACAATGCACTGCAGTGCGGGGTGCTAAAAGGATAATTATGCTGTTGTGTTGGCTGTCAGTGTATTGTATGCGCGTGTGTGTGTGCAATTTTGACACTTTTGTCATCATTTTCAATACGAGTTGAAAATGGAAACTCACATCCTTCCATTCATATTGGTTTCCACACAGGGCCTCATTTGTCTGTATATGTGTTACCGATTTAATAGCTTCGCCCGCCTATTTGCCTATTTTCCCATCTGTGCGAACATGAGATGATGGGTGTTGCGTTGACTGGCAATGAGCCCGACCAAAAGTAGCAAATTACTCAGGTCCGTTTAGTGTAATTATGTGTCGGTTTGTGTTGGCCATTGTTGTTGCAGTAGCTAGTTGTATCTAATTATGACACCAGCAATGTAGCAAAAGGATAATGATAGTCGCACACACTAATTGATAAAGCAATATGAAAAGTTAAGTAGACGCTAATGCGGCTAGTAACATGATCAATAATGGGGACAAGTTTAAGTGATATAGTGGATGCTTTCATGGGTCATGTCACTGAAGCAGAGTGCATAGAAGATATATTCACAAAAGGTTCTCAGTTTAAGACAGGGTTACCTCCCAAGCATTCGGTCTATTATCTTATTCATTCAATCAAGTATTTACCAGTCATTACCAATCAGCACATCAATCACTCGAAACTCCTTAATTACCAATCCAATTGTATCATGTATGACAACAAGACAGTCGGAACATCCTTTTTGCTGTTCTTTCTTTGTGTACATATTCTTTATTTGTTCAAAGTTCATGACACGTGCTATCTGGTTATAGTAGAGAAAGGCTACTTTCAAAATACTATCAATAACTAACAAGGCCACAATCAGCCCGTGAGGCCATCCAACTATAAAAACTAAATAAACTTATATGTATTTCTGGTATCAACTTGAAAGTTGTTTTTTTCCAAAAGGTTAAGGACAAACTTGTATTTAAACAACAAAGAAAATTTCAAACATAATCGAATAACCCACTCACATCTCTCACATCATGGGCACTAAAGTTTTATTAGATGAATTTATTGGTATTTGTCATAAGTTCCTGTTGGGCCGCACGTCAACTGCAGCAAATAAATATGCAACGTACGTACATACTATGTTTGAGGAAAAATATTTATTCTTACAAAGTACCACCACATTGGTTGTGGTATGTGCTTGCAAATACTTGTGAAAAGTATGAAAAATAATAATTTCCTCTCATGTGTCAATATTTACGACAGAATTCTGCGAATGAAAGTAAAAATTTATACAATTTTCTATGCCACACTCCTTTTTGGTATGTTTGGGAATTTAATTTATTGCAAGAAAATATTTGTATTTTTTTAAGTTTAAGAAGAAAATACACAAATGCATAGAGAGAGAAAAGTTGTATGCAAAAGGTGGTCAGTTCAACTCTTGATTACAAGCACATGGACTGAAAATAATGTGAAAATTCACTGTGTCGGAGTAAAAAAAAACACTGTGATAAATTATCGATTTGCTAGTTTTTTGTTGGAAATTTGTTGTAATTTGTGGTATGCCATTATATTTAGTTTTCTAATACCTACAACCTATGCCACATTTTGCAGCACAATTTCCTTTCATTTTATTTGATATAATAATAAAAATAATTGAGCACAACAGCCATATTAGGGCTTATGCCGAGCTTCTTGAAGCAAATATCAATGATAATGTGTATTATATGCAGTTTAATGCCGAATCCGAACGGCGAAACTCCCGTATTAAAGTAGCCTTTTCATGACAAGTTGCTGTCAAAAGTTTGCCGTTGCTTGTCGAGTGAGTGACGCTCTACTTAGGATAATGTCTACTTTGCCCCAGGCTGCACTGTAACCCTATACCTTCCGATCGTGGGGACACTGCTCATGACCGGATATGCTATTTCTTACATTATACTGTGTTCATTAGAACGTGTTTTAAGCATAGACTTCAAGAGTCACTCCTCACTATAGAGTCACAAATTTAAAGTAGGAGTACACAGGGTCTGTTTGTTCAGTGTTAACAAAACTGCAGGAGACATCTATGGGAACTTCGAATATTCCAAGTCTCATAAACATAGGGCAATTAGCTGGAAAAAAAATTAAGCTTTTTGTTAATTATACCTTCACACTAACCTTTTATTCTTTCTGATTTAACATCCGCTAAATATTAGTTTATTATAATTTATAAAAAACTAGAGAGTGGACTATCTTCGGCTATACCGAAGCTGAAATACCCCCACACAGTAGGAAGAAGTACATTGAACATAAAAAAATGTGGTCTCAAGACCCTATTTTGAGCCAATTATAGGTGGTTTTTGAGCCCGGACCATGTCCATAATCCATTTCTAAAAATTTCCAATTAAATCCACCAAAAAAAAAATTGGTCTCAAGACCCCATTTAGACCCTTATCTATGTGGCTTCGGAACCTCGGACCATGTCAAAAATACGTTTCTAAACATTTCCAATCAATACAACAATAAAAAAGACATGAAAAATTTTTACCTTTTTTCTCGAACTTGATCTCAGTATTCACGAGAAAAACATGTACCCAAAGTTTCAAGTCGATATCTCCAAAACTGCGACCGCTATCGTGCGGACGGACAGACAGACGGACAGACAGACTGATCAAGAATATATATACTTTTCCATACCGGACACGCCTCCTTATGGGCGTTACAAACGTTGTGACAAAGTTAGTAAGTTAGTACCCTGCCACAGTGAGTGTGGGGGTATAAAAATGTTTCGAAGCAGTTGAAAGAGGGAAGAGAAGGATACGCTACATTTGAACTGCATAATGGTATATCTAAGGCCTGAGGGTATGTTCCTCATAACAATTATCATCTTCCGTTGCCTCATCTCTAAAAAAACACTCTTCAAAAATAAAATAAATCGATACTTCGAATTCTTAATAAATAGTAGGCCTTGTAATATACAGACGCCTCTTAGGATTAGGTTGATTACTAGGGTAGATAAATAAGCATTTTAAAATATTGTTGCATAGTTTTTGGATGAAATCAAATGTTGAATGCCAAATTTTAAGTCGATAGCTCAATTTTTACGATGTTATCGTGCGAATATCGTGTAAAATGTCAGACAGGTACACAAAAACATCGTATTTATTGAGCCATCGCTTTAAATTTTGGCATTCAACTATTTTTTTGCATCCAAAAACTATGCAACACATTTTTAAATTATTATTATTGGTTACCCTAGTGATTTCAGTACATTCAGTGTAGCCTAAACTTTTCCCAGTGAATTGCATAAATCAAACAAAACTCTTCACAGTCATCCTTGATGATGGCAAGAAGAGTTTAATAATTTTTTACCTCCACAAGTAATCAAACTAACGGTATAATAAAATCTAAAAAGTTTCAGTTTCCAATGAAAACAAAAAATACAATTCGCACCAAAATTGATTAAAGTAGATTCAGACAATTTCCAATTCTCTTTATCACCTTCACAACACAAATGTGTCACTTCTGTTTTATTGTTGAAATCACTTACATTGTCATAATCATTTTAGGGGCCCACATAGGGGGAAAAGCTGTTAATTCAACAATATCAATTAACATACACACAAAACAACAGACAGATAAGCAAACATGAATCGAATCTAAAAATAACCAAAGAATGCAAGGCAAAATCGAACGTAAGTAAGTTCAACATAACCCCATTTGACGTAAACACATGCAGACACTAATACTCGAAAAGTAAGCCCTCCAATGCTCCACCACAAAATAAAACACATACTATTGGCAAATGCTAAAGGGAAAATACACAAAATTCAGGGCAAATACTTAATACAAGGAAAAAGAATGAAACTCGAACGTTTGAAAGCGAAAATTGATTGATTGACTGTTTGATTGAATTTATTGTGCCGCTCGATGAATTTATTTCCCTTCTTTTTTTTTACTACTAACATATTCCTTTTTTTTGTATATTTTTCATATGTTATTTATTACTTGTGTGATAGTAAAAGTTGTACTCAATGTAAGCATGTGTACGTGTGTGGAAAATGTAAGTGAAATTTGATATTTTTCACAAGTAAGTAGAAAATATTAAACAACAACAAAACACTTAAATATCTTAAGTACCTATTTAAGTACCTACTGGTTTCAATAGGGATAAACGTCCTTCTCGGTTTTAGCCCTAAGTGGCAACTCTAGTTTATGCAAATCTACTTCAATAAAGCATTTACCATTAAAGCTATTAAGTTCTTGTGACTGGAAAATGCTGAGTAACTCCTAATAATAGGCTAAGAATTTTGTATTGTAGGCTAAAAAATACAAAAAATACAAAAAATACAAAAAGTTAAAAAGTTTTTTTTTTTTTTGCAAATTGTTGCAAATTACAGTTGATTGACATTGACAGCGTAATTGAGAGCACGCTGACTATTATTTTTTTCCAACTTTTTAATAGTATTATTTAATAATACTAATAAAAAAAAAGTGAAGTGTACTTGCCGAAAACGGCCCACTTCCGTTTTTTTGATTTTTTAATGCAATTTTTTGTTGTTGTTTGCTTGCTTTTCTGCAAAATATCCAATTTAATCGATTTCGATCTAACGAGTTCAACCTCGTCTGCCTGCTGCTGCCTCTGCACTTTAGCTGTTGCCAGTTGGTAGCATGTACGTTCGTTAGTTCGTTCGTTTGTTTGTATTTGTTGTCGTTGTTGCTGCTGTTGAGCCTGCCTCCATACATTTTTCATACATATTCAAGTTTGCCTGCCCAATCATCAAACACTAACTACGGCACATGGTACCGCGCTGATGAGAACAGGCCGCAGAGAGCGGTGTAAAGTGACACCGACCTCCTCTGTGCCACCCACCTCTCCCTAACGAACCCATTTTGACTGTGCAACGGCAGCTACTGACGTTATGTTGAAGCATACTTTCAGGCTGTCGTTCAAAAATTGCATTTCCCCTCTCTCTCTATGTGTGTGTGTGTGTGTTAAGTGTGTCACACGAATTTATTGCTTTAATATGCTTTTCATGTCACGTTAAATAACGACAAACGGCTTTTGTACGATCGTGTGTATGTGTCAGTCATTTTTGTATGTGTGTGTGTATTCACTTCTGTTTGTCGGCGATTTTAATCAAATTTTCGTTTGCAAACAAAATTGAAAAGAAAAAAAAAATAATGAAAAACTGAATATGAAATGAGTGGAATCAATTTATGGCAAGTAAAATGTAATAAAGCCCCAAACGAACAGTGGCGAAATTCAACCATGTAATTTAATTAAAAACACATTTTGTCACCTTTACTGTGCGCGTAGTGGAATGCACGGAGATAATTGACGGACGACTTAAACACGATCAAATATGAACAGATGATAAAATTTTAAATTTTCAAGTGCATGGAATTGTTAATGAATAGAGAACGGATTTATAAGGAACATTCGCTGAGGTGATTTGCTCATACATATATTTTTCCTGGAATATTCAGTGTAAAGTCTCCTTAGTGAAGCAATATGAAGTGAAGTATAATTCCTACAAAGTATTGGGTTGATGTAATAGAGCCTGACCAGTTGTTGGACATGTTTTTGGTTTAAGCTTTACAACATTTTTTAAACATAATTTTATCAAGCTCAATAGCTCCATTGAAAGCTAATGACAATTATAAAATTTTCAAATTCCTTAAATCAAAGCTTTCACAGTCCATTTGGTAAACGCCTCTAAAAACGTCAAAAATATCTGCCCACCTGTTGGACACCTAAAATACTCTGCTATCAAAGTTCGAAAAATAAGTACACACATCAGTTTTAGAACCTTTATTAAATGTTTATGCCATGAAAGGAACTAAAAGTATCAAATGGACATAGGGACAAACCTAAAGGACAAACAAAGAATAATTAAAAATAAATTAAAATAAATGTAAATTAAGTTTTTATTTCTTTGGAATATTATTCTTAAACGGAATCGCAGTGTTTGCATGTGAAGTACATCTCTAATGAACGGCTGAACTTGGTTATCATTCTCAAAATCACGACATTATTTGTATGTAAATTATGCAAAGTCTGCATCCTCCTTTGACGGTTGCGATGGTTTCTCTTCGTCCCATTTTGCTGCCGTTATTTTCACAGCCTTTGCTGATGCTCTCGCAGCTCTCTTAGTTTATTTTCGCTGAGATTTGTCATAATTTGGATATTTTTCGACTGAATTTCGCTGAGATGCTCGGCTAACAATCTCAGAAGGGTGTTTGGAGAGGGATACTTTGAGAGAAATTTGCGAGAGAAAGTTCGAGAGACTCATAATGTAATTTTGATGCTTGAACTGCATCATACCCAGTGTCCGTCAGATGGGCAGATCATGTGTCCAACTGATGGACAGCTCACCTATCCTAACGTCATGTTTTTTCCCTCTTCACAATTATGTTAGCTACCTACCTCGTTATATTTAAAAAAAATCAAAAAGAATTTAAACATTCCATACATAATCGCTTTTGAATCGTAGAAGAAACCAAAGAACTGATAAGCAAAAAAACCATACTCCTCGTTCTATGTGGCAATTGGCAATAGCTGAGTAAACTTCAGGGGTTCACTGAAAGTGGTCATACAATGTGATCCAACTTTGCAGCTCTGGATGTTGCAGTTCTATCCATGATACACATGAGAACTGTCACTGTCCAACAGCTGGCCAAGCTCTATATCCAGACAGGCTCCCTTGGAAGAGCAGCATACATACTATTATTTTATAATGTGTCACCCTTCACTATTTTCACTAAAGAACGTAACCAGTTGTCCACTTTCAAACCGATTTCTACGTTTAACTCACGTGTTCATATGTCAAATCCGATCAACATATAAAATATAAATCACTTAGAGGTTTTTTGCTACCAGAACGACAATATGCAATTTGGTAAGGTACTTCAACCAAAGGCAATCTTAGTTAACAATTTTAGCTCAGAATTTTTCCATTTTATTGTTGTTGCAGTTCATTCATGTTTTATTCAGTTCATTTCCATCAGAACTAATTGTTTCAGAACGAATTTTCAGGCCAATCAACGTCAATTAGCATCGGTTGACTTTTTTTTTATTAGTGGCATAACGAATTAATATATCACAAAGTTTTCGTTTAAAAACGTGAGAAATTTGCAGAGCATACTTTAGTTTAATAAAACAATTGATGAAGTTCAAGAGCGCCAATATGCATTTAAAACTATTTCTGATTTGTTCAGTGTTTGCTACACTCATAGTGAATTCAATTGGTTTTGGAAGTAAGTGATTTCCATTTGTTTTCCAATATTCGTTTAATATTATTTTCAACACTGAAATCCTTTGACATCTTTAAAGGGCCTGGCCGAAATGAACACTTTACAATTTGTGGCTGTGTTGATCCCACTTGCGAGAATCAATTTATTCCTAATTGCTCTCAATCGAATTGTGCGTATACGTTTATGTGCAATGAGGGATATGTGAGAAATAAGAAGTACAAATGCGTGAGGCCCAGTGAATGTCCTTAAATAGCTTTTCAATTACACCGAATAATAAAGGAAACATGATTGAAATGAGAAATTGCTTTTGTGCTCAATTACTGCAGCGATTATTTTCAATTTGAAAGAAAAGGAATATAAAAAATTTAATTTATGAAACTGCATTAGAGCGGCATGAAAACCAAAGTGGCGAATGCGTTTCGCCACCAACCTCAATGGTTATTAAATTATTGACTTTGTGTGGAGCGCGATAGGCAGAAAGTGAAAAAGGGTAAAAAAAAAAGTGAGTGCATATTTGCATGACATTATCACCCCCCTATAAGCTCACAGTCGATATGGTGTAAAAATCCATGTAACTACCTGAAAGCGTCTAAAGTCAGGCAGCAGAAAATGGTAAAAAAAAAAAAGGGAAACTGAAAACCTGAAAATCACTTTATAGTTCCGCTGTAAGCATTTGAATAAATTAGAGAGGCAAAAAAGGGGGTAAAAAAAGTGGGCACACTAAAAACCAAGCGAATTGCAAAGGATTTGTATAGCCCGGCAAAAGGCAATGACTGTAAGCTTCAAAGTAGAGGCACAGATAAAAAAAATCAAAAAAAGGTAAAAAAAAAAAAGAAGGGCCTACGGTTAATGAAGTTATGAACGAGTTTTATTAGTCTAATTTTAGGCATGCAGCTAAAGTGAATGAGGCAATATAAAGTGGAGAGAGCCAGAAATTTATAGTGATTGGCTAGTAAACGAAACCAGAAATATGCAGAGGAGGAAAATAGCCAAGCAAAGAATTTCAATTCACATTTGCAATTCTATTTCGTAGGGCCACTGCCAAGAGTAGGTGGTTGTGTTAATTTTTTTTGTTACTTAATTTAGTAAGTGAGCAAAGAAAATATACAATTTTTCTAACTGTGAATGGAGTTCCTTGAAATAATCGTTGCGGTAAATGAGGAGAAATACAATTTGCAATTTTCAATTTAAGGTGAAAAAAAAATAAATTACTTATCGTATCCCTTGTCTATCTTAAACTACTGAACCGATTCCTTTCAACGTTTTCTGTGGTTGTTTTCGACTTCAACAAATGGTTACCCGGTATTCGCAAGTTATGGTTAATAACTGGGTACCAATATAGTTCGATTGATTTCCTTATTAATTCAATTTTAAAAAGTTGCAGTCATAGGTAGATACTAAGTAATTTATTCGAGTACCCGGTTACTCAAATTATTTGAAATAAAAGCTATTCGATGTTTTGTACTTGGTTAAAAATATAATTCAGATTTTTTGTGGTATGCTATGGGCAATAATAAGTAGGTACCGGGTACATGAAAATCCCGGTTACTTTACTTTAAGATCAAATTTTTAGTGTTTTCCAACCCAAAGTGAATTTGTTGTCTTGGCGTTCTACAGGCAACAGTAAGTGGGTACCCGGAAAGCCTGAAAACTTTTTTCCAAATAAAGCTTTTATTTAAAAAATTACTTTTAAAAAAATTTGTTTACAAAGACTTAACATTTACTCCTACACACAACAAAGCAATTGTTGTTATTGTTATACAAAAATTGCTTAATCATCACTCACAGAAAAATCCGATTCACCATTTCACAAACACAAAATGAAAAAATCTCTTTAGTGTATTCAAAAATTTGACATTCATCCACACCCTTTTAAAAATTATGGCATGTCACAGAGAATGTCAAAATCCGCCCATGAAGCGGGTAAGCAACTATGTAGGCTTGGCATGTCACAAGGACATTCAAGGTAATCATTGTGTGGTTTTTTTTTTGCTAAAACTCAAACGCAAATAAATTTAATAAGTTTAATATAAAGGGACACTTAAATCACAACAACAATCACAACAACAACAAAGAACATTCACAACCGCTGTATCTACAATAACAAATCAAGTCAAAAGCTTTTTAAGGAGTGTTCACGTTGAGTGCGAACTCAGTTCGTTTGTTTGTTTGTGCGGCAGCAGGACATTAGCACACGTGACATGGCATGGCTGACTTTCTTTTGATTACACCAAGTAGGCGGTGATCTTTCGAAGATATTGAGTGTGTGTGTGTTGTGTAATTAAAAATTGTTGTCTTCTTTGCAATGAACTACTTAAGTTTGAATATTTTGTGAACAAAAGAGAATTGGAACCGGAACGAATGAAATAAAAAGAATGTCAATAAACTCGAAAGATAACAAAGAAACAAATTATCAAAGCTTTTAAGTTAAATTTATTTAAGAGTCATCGAAAAAACTATCGATAATTCATCAAAAAGTTATCAGAAGGGTTTCGAAAAAGTTAAAGAAATAATTATCAAAAGTTTAGTAACCTATTAAAAAAGTTATCGAAAATGATTCGAAAATTTATTGATAAAATTAGGAAAAAGTTATCGAAATATTGTCGATAAACATATAAAAAAGTTATCGATAATTAATGAAGAAATTAAAATAGTTATCAAAACAAGTAAGTACTTACGGGAAAAAGTTATCGAAAACTTATCGAAGAAGTGATCGAAAACTTATCAAAAAAGCTATCGATAATTTATCGAAATAATTATGGAAATATTTAGGAAAATTGATAGAAAATTCTTTCGAAAATTTATGGAAAAGCTATAAAAAAAACCTTTCAAAAAATTATCGAAAATTTATTGACAAAATGACGAAAAAGAAATCGAAATATTATCGATAAACATATAAAAAAGTTATTGACAATTTATGAAGAAACTAAAAAGTTATCAAAACAAGTAAGTACTTACGGGAAAAACTTATCGAAAACTTATCGAAGAATTTATCGAAAACTTATCAAAAAAGTTATCGATAATTTATCGAAGAAGTTATCGAAATAATTTAGGAAAATTTTGGAAAATTGATAGAAAAAAACATGAAAAAATTATCGAAAATTTTAAATGCATTTAAATGGTTTATTTTAGAATTTTCTCTTATTTTTTAGGTATTAATTACAAATGTCACTTAAAATTAAAATTTCTAATACATAAAACAAATTAAAAATAACCTACTAAACTCAATTCTAATGAGCAGACATAACCTATAAGAAATTAAAGCTGTACAAAGACATTATCACAAAACATATACTACAAACTACTACAAGCATGTAAACACCAGCACTCATAAAAGCACACAGCAAGTATTCCCCCCACGTATCTACTCTAAAGTGGATATTTTTTTTACAATTTTCTTACAAAATAAAGTTGAAAATGTCATATGACATTTTGTCACGTCGACACTTTGTCGTTGTTGCTGTTGTTTGTGTTTGCAGTTAAAACGGATGCTGCTGCTGCTAGTGTTGATGTTGTTCTTTTCATTGTAACTGAGACGACATCTGTCAATGTACTACCGCTGCTACCAGAACTGCCACCGGAACTCCTTTGCTGGCTTACAGTGGCATTCGCTGGCTCAAGTGTTGGTCGCACAGTTAGGGCTGCCGTTGGGGAAATTCGTCCGAAGGGCGATTCGTCGTTGGTTTCGAGGAAGAATTTGCCACGCAATCTGTGTGTTTCATAGCAAAAGACAACAGGGAAAATATTTTTAGAGATTTGGAATTTTTCGCTTTTATTGTCAAAGGAATATTATTGGAAATCTGTAGTGTCTCACTTTTGATAGCTGTCAAGTGATAGTTTCTCTAGTCGCTGCTTTCTAAATTTAATTACCTCAGTTGTGGTTGGTTTTTTTCTTTTGTATACAATGGATAAGTGTGCTTAGGTGGGAATGGGAAAATTCCCTTGCGCACAAACTGTTTACATTTTTCACACTTTATGTGCTTTGTGATTGTCAGTAGCTGTCAGCTGATAAAGTGACACATTTCTATTTTCTTTCTTTTACTCTTTTACTCTCTTCGCATATCGAATAACCTGGGGATTTGTAAATGAAACTTTAAAGCTTCTATAGAATGTGAGGGTGGATTATTTTAGATTTCAAATGGAGAAAGGAAGTTGTATGTAAAGGGATTTGGGTGTATAAAAATTTAAAATTAAACATCTGAAATGTGCACTAATTGGACTAGATTTCCCTACTGAAACCAGACTACTTCCTGTTTCTAAATAAAATGTCATCCTCAGAAAAAGAACAAATTTCATTTTAATAGAATCAAATTTCCTTTCCCATCCTCATTAAAAACAGAATCTCATTACAGTTGTCCTCTTAAATTCAACTCTGCACTACACCTCTTCGTATCATCATCATCATCATTATTACATCACCCCTCACTCACCTCCGGTCCGCTCCCATGCCCATAACAGCCTTGCCATTGCCATCGCGGCAAATGGCAAATGTTTTTGAGGGCTCACATCTGTTGACCGGAAATGCTTGCGGCCTCCTAATAGATTCTATAAAATATTCCCAAGCACGCTGATGACTGCAGCCAACTGGAAGAAAAATAAAAAAATAGAAGCACACAAAAGAAGGAGGACATGAAAAATAAAAATGTCGCAACATTAAAATTCATTTATTAGGCAACAATTATGGTGGAGGACCAACTACAGAGCACAGGCGCTCTCTTACTCACTCTTTCTAGCACATATATTCCTTCTCTGACTCACTACTCACGTATTATGCCCAACCAGCGATTATTGGCAATTTCCTGTCGCGCACATCCCGGCTGCAATCCATGTCCACCGTTTGGATAAAAATCTGCATGCCCCATGGCATCCGGATTGCCCAAAATGCCACCATCTGTGTGTATAATATCGACGAAGCGCGCATCTGTGGGTCCCAGGCGGCGATTTGAGCTGCTGCCTTCGAAGAGCGGTAGAGCGGGGTCAAGTCCTGTGTGTTTTGTTGGTTTTTATATTATTATTTTTTTTTTTATTTGGGAAGATGGAAAAACATTTCTTTTTCGTTATTTCGTGAGATTATACATGTTTGTTTATATTTGCATTTGTATGTGTATGTGTATGTGTGTGTGTTTGCTTAGTAATTGAAACTTTAATGGCTTGGAAAATTGTGGAATTTTTTCTGTTAGCTTGGACCGAATTATTAGATTCATTTTACATAATATATTTGATCTTTTGTACTTAGACTGCTCAAAGGCTGTTAGAGAGAGAAGAATTTTAAGAGATTGGAAAGTTAATAATGAAAAAAATAAAGTTTCCAGTAACATAGTTCTGCCACCACATAAATTTTCATATTTTAACATTTTAACAGAGTTGAAAAAATCGTGTAAGCATGAGCTACTCCTCGTTCGTGTTGAACTTGTCAAGTGATTCGGTATTGACTTTGTTAATAGTGTTTATTTTTTAGCGTTTACCAAGCATGAGCATTTGCCAATATTGCAAAACTTTTCAATTGACTGTCAAGCGTGGAAGCTTTTGATTACGAAACACAACAAAATGTAAAAAAAATCAGTTTTCCACAAGATAAATTCCCTATTAAATATTAATTTTAAGTATGTTCGCAAACTCAATTTAATATTAATATCTCTTCATCACCATCATCATTATCATCATAACTAACAATAACAACTGTGACCCACCACTCACCTGTTATTCTTGGCAAAACCACACCCCATTCCTGCAATTGTTTGCCCGCAAATCCGGCCACCTCGGCGCCCAAACTAAAGCCAATCAAGTGAATGAACTTCGTGGGATACCGGCTGGCAATGAGAAAGCGCAAAAAGCGCGCCACATAACGGCCCGCCACTGGCAGATTATCCACGGCATTTGTGTACCAGGGAACGGCTGTGATGGGACTCCAATCGACAAGTATCACATTGTAATTTCCTTTCTTCAGAAAGGCTAGGCGGTGGGAAGGGAGGCGAGTAAAGAAAATTATTCAAAATTATTAAATCCACCTTTCAGTTGTTCGTTCGTTTGTTCGTTCTTTCTTTCTTTCTTTCTTTTATTCATTCATTCGTTCGTTCATTCGTTGGTTCGTTCTAGTTACCCATCACTCACCGTTCTTCACCTCCTGACTGCTCTGACTCTCGCTCGTGGCCGATTCGGAGAAGCCATGCAAATAAATTGCCAGCGGTGTATTTAAATTGAAATTACTTTTGGCCAAGCGACGCTCATCACCCAAATATAATGTTTGCGGCTTTTTGGGATTTTCTCTGAAAAGAACAATTTTCTTGAATGTAGAACAAAAAAATGCATTTAAATTTCTAATAATAATTTCAAATAGAAATTACCTTGTGTATAGGAAAAATTTAATATCCTCTCGTTCGCGTATCGCACAGCAATTTGCGCAGTCACCACGTGGGGCAGGACTATAGAAAATCGGGGAGCCAGCTGAAATGTTTGAAAAATATAAGATTACAAATTTATGACTGGGCTATTGAATGACATCAGTTGTATAAATTATCAAAAAATACCAAAAGTTATCACATAATTACAATTAATTGGTAATACAATTCATTGAATTCATTTGTCTATCCGTCACGATTTCTTGCACAAATGAAATCAAGTTCTAATGAGCTCATTAGTCTCAAAAATCTCTAAAAAGTAAATCAAATCAATCTTAATATTCGTCAAAGAAAAAGCACCGCAAAATCTATTTTTATAAAAAGTCCGTAAATACAAAAATTGACTAAATGAAGTCATTAAAATCCAACCAAACGAAAAATAGTAAAAAAAAAAAAAAACAAAACCAAATTTGGTAGTCATCAAGAGAGTGTAAATGACAAATGTTCTTGAAATGATTTGGCCGCAATTCCAAGCATAATCACTGCCAAAAAAAAAGCAACATGTAAGAAAACAAAAACACAGGAATCAAAAGAATACTTAAGTGCCCAGCATGAGAAGAGCCGCAAAATAGCCTTAAAGACATTGACAGATGACTACTGGAATGTCTTAAGAATAAGTGTAGTGTAGCACGGGGGGGCAGCAAAAATAACAAGAGACAGTCACCGGTAATGAGCGGCAATTCAACATTTGACATTTGAAACGGAAGCGTATAGAATTTATAATTTGTTACTTACAGAATCCCATTGCCTTGGAATTCTTACAAAAATAAGTACTCACCAAAAAAAAAACAGTAGACCAACTTTAAGTGATACAAAATATCAGAAAATCGATTACTTAATTAAAGCTCGTGACTAGTTTGTATTTGTTTTTCTCACATCATTTTTATTTTCAGTTTTTTTTTTTGTTTTTTGCAAATCATTCAACCGTGAACTTGAATTTTACAAGTTCATTTTATTGATTGTAAGCTGAACGGAATGGAAAAAATCGGAAAAAAAACTTCAGAGGCTAATTAAAAATATGTTCGCATTCAAGTTGGTAGCGTGGTATTTGAATAATTATACCCTACACCTAACACTTATACTGGAAGCGTTTTGAAGGCTTATTTTTGAAAATAATAATAGTTCTCAAATAAAATTCTCTGTTTGAACTAATATCGAATAATTGCAAAATCGATTTCCATTAATCGATTTCTATTTCTGATAATAATTTGTGTTTCCGATGAATCAATAATCGTTGAAAAATATTTCCAAGTGACGTTGTAATTTATCGATTAATTACTCAAAACAATTGATTTATGAATATTCGATAAAAAAAAATATATTTAAATTACAATTTTTGTAAACAATTTATTGAATAATCAGAAAAATATTCGTTAAATCGATTATTTACATAGAAAAATCTATATTACTATTATAATGTGATTTCCCAAATGTAACTGCTCACTCAGGCTTAATCCGATTGAGCTGAAATGCTGCTTGATTCATTGATTGATTGATTGATTGATTGATTGATTGGTGATAGACTGACTCAAAACCCATTAAAACTACAACTGTAAAATCGAAATGGTTTACAAAAAATGGCCTAACTCCGGCCCTGGTTGCTGTCATTTGGAGATTCGGAATGGTGGACGCGAGTACTATTCACGGGTGCTCATGGGTGGTTTACGAGGTGTTTACGAGAAGGTTCACATAAATGTTCTTCTACTACTGTTGGTCTGGGGGTACATGGAAAAGATTCCCAGGGGAGCGCACGTGGTGGCTTATCAAGGGAGGGTACTTCCTCTACTCTAAGTACATGTCCAAGGAAAGCCGGGTTATTAAGCTAGTACATAAATATTTGTACATGAAATTGTAAGTTTATTTAACTTGTCGCAACCTTATTTCGATTAATCGAATCATATCATATCTATGGAGTATGTATTTGCTAAAAGCTTTGCTGGACTGTTAACAAACTCGGCAGCCAAACACAAGTAGAAAAACTCAATAAAATCTTAATTTTTACCAATTAAAAAATTCAAAAATTGTTTTGTCCTGCTTTTCCAACAAAATCTGATCAGCTTATACTTAAGACTTTTTTCGATTATTCAACCAATCGATAAATAAAGAATTCATAATACTTATTGATACGAAAAAAAAATCGATTTGAGCACCATTCAAAAGTTAGATTAATCGATAAATAAAAACGTCAAGCTTTGTCACATTCGCATCAGACCGCCTATAGTTTTCTTGCTTTGAATTAATTCCAATCGAATTAACTCCACTTCAACACGTTGTCACAGTGATTGTGCGAATTTTTTTTCTTCGGTTTGTTTCGTTTCGTTTTGTTTTTGTATTTGCTTTAATTTTCATTCCTCGTTTATTTAATATTTTTACATAATTATCGCTTTTGTTTTTACACGCTGTTTCGTTTCTCCATAGACCAAAGTTACTTTGGTCATATTCGGCAATAGTTAATTTTTGCGCTTATTTCAGTTCGGCGTCACAGTGACGTCTTCGTCGTGTCCATAACTGATTTACTTTGCGACCTTGCCAAATTTTTACTGTATTCTTATTTTTTTTTGCTTGTGAATTTTTTTTAGGTTTATTTGCAAATAGTTTGCATGTGTGTGTGTATTTTGTAGATTTTGATTAAATTAAAGTGTGGATTTTATGCAAATTTAAATTTTTTATTTATTTAAAAGAGCGGAAATGTTGAAGTTTTTTAATTAAATTTGGTTTCTGTGGCAGCTAGTTCTGTGGTAGCTAGTGCGGTAGCTTTATGATTAAGTGCGTCTTTTATGAATCTGGATCTTTATGCTAATTACATTGGCATGTGATTAGCGCTTTTGTGCTAAAAGCCAGTAGGCACTAAATTACTTACTTCAACATATTTACTACACTGTACTGACATGCGTTTAAGTAATGCTTGAGTTAGTTTTATTGTTTGGTAAGCTAATGACCAGTACCTATGTAATTGCGTATTTCAAATTAAGAGGAATTCTTTGTGTTCTGGGTAATTTAAAGCTTAGCGCTTTACTAATTAATTTTTTTTATAGCTAGAATTGGTTGATTATATTTTGTGGTTATATTTATTATTTTCTAAATCATAAGAACTAATTTAAAAACAGGGTTGCTAGTACCTTCTGTGTAAAATGGAGAATGACTCTGTGGTAAATGCAAGGAGACCGTCAGTGTGCGTTGTTGTTGTCATAAGTTTTGCAGTTCCTTCAGTTGTGTTATATAATCATTCTTACTACTAAGAAATCTCAAAAACATTGCACGCTACATGCAACCCTGAACCCACTTCATAATAATCCAGAATTTATTGCTTTAAATTTTTACAAAACTGACTCTTTCGCCCGTTTCGCTCTCCAATTAAATTACAAATGTTATCTGGCAAATCTGCCAACATTTGAGTTGACAAAATATCAAATGTCAAACAATAAATATTTTGCCACACACACACCCACACTTTTAGCCGAAAAAAGAAAGACAGAAAAAAACTCTGTCACCCACCAAAAAGAAAAAAAAAATAACCATGACTTACCCAACACGAAAGTGAATATTCCGCATAATGCTGAGGCAGCAGGAAGTGCCATGCTTACAAAAAATTAAGCCACCGCAAACAGCAACCACAACAACAGCAACAACAGCGACACGAAAAATTCTATCCAAACGGAAAAATCCTTCAAATATGCAAGCAAACAATTGGGCTTCAGCCAACTTTCAAACCATGAACTTAAATGCAGCGGAAGTGCACAAAACAAACACAAAACAAACAAACGCCACGACGCCAACGAACGAATTTCGAAAATTTTGTAACGCTCGCAATGACAATTGAATTAATGGCAACTTCCTCGGCGGCACTGTTTGGCAAACGTACAAGCACACGAATTAGTTACACAAATTGGCAAACGCACTCGACTCCAATCAAACTTGAACAAAATAAGCAAACGTCACCACGAAACAATTAAGGCAAATTAACTTGGAAATTCAATTAGAAACTAATTTTAAATTGCAATTTTCAATTTTATTTTATATAGCCCTCACGAGTTAGTGATTATGGAAATTTATCAACTGATTTCCTTATCAATTCCATTCAACATAAATTTTCTAATTTTTTTTAATTCAAATTTTGGATTTTTCACAAATTAACGCTTCCGTTTTGCGTCCAATTCTAAGCGAGTTGAGTTTCATACTGACTACGAATTGTCTAAAAAGCTCGCTCGTATACTTTAAGCGCTCGGACTGTAGTTCGGTCTGCCTGCAACAGAATTGTTTAATTGTTTATTAAATAAAAAAAAATTAAAATAAAAAATAAAAAACAACAACAAAATAAAAAAATGTTGACTTTTTAACGTCTTCAATTCGCACAGCAACTCAACGAAACAATAAAGAATAGCAAAAGTCCAAAAACGAAAGACTTAAGCAACGAACTCGAGAGCCAAATAGTCAAGCATACAACAAGCGTTGGCTACTGTGCACTTGTGACGTCACAGTTTTGTGTGGCTTGTCACAGCGGAAGCGGCTTGTTTGCATATTTTTTTGTTCAGCCTCAGCTTGTATTTGACAATCGCACGCACATGTGAAGTGAGCAACAACAAAGTGTTTGTTGGGCATTTTGTAAACAAAAGGCAGGGCCTATTTCAAGAAAGTGGTATTTTGGTATGTTCAAAAAATTTTTTAGAGCAAGAGAAGCCTGGGCGTTTCCTCGTTGTTCCTTGTTAAAAGTAAATGTTTTTAAAAAAATGCATTCCTCATATTTGAATATCCTATATAGTTTGCAAAAAAACATATTTTGATGTCCTTATGTATTTTTTATCTTAAAATTTTCTCATAAGATAGTACACCGTACAGCTTACCGTACAGTCAAGCCGCGCCCGCCTCATTTACATCTCTCGTTCACATTTACATGTTAAGCATGCGTAAGGTCACTTTGAGTTCTGAGTGCACGTCTGTCTCCTCGCTACGAGACTCACATGAATTATTATTGCCTTTTTGGCGAATGTCTGAGGCGTACTTTGGCAAGACACACATACAAATTTCTCTGCTAATTTAAATGCTTCGCACCACCGTGTGATTTTACACGTCAATAAATTACATTTTTTTAAACATTTTAGAACATTTTTTACTATTTTTAATTGATTTTTCTGATTACGAATTCAGCTGATGTATTGCAGTTGGTCCCCCAATTTGCTTGGTTGATTTCTGATTTCCTAGATCGCTGTCGCGTGCTTGGTTTCTAGTGACTTTTTACTCAATTATTTTCCTTTGTTTCGTTATCATTCGATTAATATCGAAATAACGTACGTGGGAAAATAATTTCCGTGTGTGTGTCTGGTGATCATGTCACTTGGGAATGTGTACATTAAATTAGATTTATTTTTCTATTTTTAAAATATTTTGAATAGGGGTATTCAATGTGATAAGCAAGTACATTGTATATGTATATATATATTTTTTAATTAAAGTTCCGGCTTGTTTATGAATTTTTATTTCTTTTGCTTTAACAAAACTATATTTACCTACTCGAAAAAAATGGAAAAGTTAAATTAAAATATAACTTGATATTTAAAAAATAATCATTTGGATCAACAGCCCATATAAGAGCTGTTTCTTGATGCAATTAACATGAGCAAGTGTCAGGAATGACCTGTTTGACTGCTAAGTACACACTGGTTATTTAGAAATACATTTCACGAGAACAAAGGATAAAGAACCAAAAGAGCGAATACGAAAGTGACAATGGAAATTCAACTAATAAATGTAAATTTAAAAATTCAAAAATACATTGATATATGTGATAAAATATCGATAAATTACCGATAAACTACCGATAAATTACCGATAAACTACCGATAAATTATCGAAAAATTATCGATAAATTATCGAAAAATTTTCGGAAAAAAATCGATAAATTTCCGAAAAATTATCGGAAAATACGGAAAAATAACCCATGAACTAACCAAAAATTATGGATAAAATATTGAAAAATCATCGATGAAATATCGAAAAATGTGTAACAAGTCTACCTCCTATATAAAATGGCCCCTAAATTTGTATTATTTTCGTTTATCTTGAGAAATACTGAACCGATTTGGAAGCCGTTTTTTCAATTGGTTGCAAATTATGTCGAAATTGGATTGGGAATCTAAGTGGAACAACATGGTATTAGAGCGAAACAATATGGAATTGAAATGGATCGGGAATTAAGTGGGAATGGAAAAAACTCAAAATCATTGATAAATATCGAAAAATTATCGAAAAAATCATCGATAAGTTATCGAAAAAATCATCGATAAGTTATCGAAAAATCATCGATAAGTTATCGAAAAATCGTCTATAAATTATCGAAAAATTATCAATAAAATATTGAAAAAATGTCAATAAAATATCGAAAAAATGTCAATAAAATATCGAAAAAATGTCAAAAAATATTGAAAAATGGTTTAAGAATGTATCGTATTCACATGTGCAGGATATTTTAGCTTCATTTAGACCGAAGATAATTCTCTTACTAGGTTTTTTTATACTTAACAAGCTTTTAATTATTTTGTGAAATATTTAATTAAAAAAAATAGTTTTTTTTAAAACATTTGTTCTTTCTTTATTGAAATAATATTTTTTAATTAATATAATTTTTTAAGTTTGTTTTTGTAAAATATTTGCGCTGTGCATTTAATTTTTATTAATTTTTTTTTATCAAAACCCAATTTTTTGTAATTTATTTTTGATTTTTTTTTTAATTAGCCTAATTTTAAATGAACTGCAGTAAATCACAGATTCTTTCCATTCCCATTGCTACGTGACCAACCGTTCACTTCTGCCTCCAATTCAATTATCCAGTTCAACCAATCAACCTCTGCCGAAAGGCAAACGACCTCAACTCAACTCGGCAAAGAGAAGAAAAAAAACTCTAATCAAAATGAATTTCGATTAGACAAACTGTAAACAATATGCCAATACCACCCATCAAAGCCGAAAAAAAGCGTCTCACAAAGCCTTGACATTGGATGGCATGTGAAATTGTTATATTGACCGCTGAGCGTTTCGGTTTCGTTTGAAACGCTTCTCACCTCAACACACCAACTGAGAAGTCAATGCAACTATTAGTTAGCTCGTGGTAATGTTCATCTCACAACAGCAACAACAATTGGAAACTCAATTAATTGTTGTTTTTGTTCTCATAAATACTTGTAAGTAACAACTTCCCTGCAGAAAAAACTAAAACTTCAATTCAGTTTAATTGAATTCTCATATGAATGAGAAAAGCACCATGAGAGTGGGGCGGTGTAGGCGGTTCACCTTGACCAGATTTCGTATGTGCTCTTAAAGCCGAACGTCTTTCTGCTTCTGTCTTAAGTGTATTCGTTTTATGACATCGTCGTCACTGGCGCGGCCCGCGAAGTTTGTCATTTCTGTAATGAAGTATGACTTTAGGCAGCTGCTGCTGCAGCCACTGTTGTTTTGATTATGGTTTTTGATTTTTTTTTTTATTCGGGTAAGCATGTCTTTTCTTTTTTGTCAAATTTGTCATTTTTGGCACACTTCCGGCAATATTCGGTGGCCGTTTCTTGTGATTGTTGGCTTTGTAAACAAGCTACACGCGGCCGCATATGGAAATTAATTTGACTAATGTGTTTTTAGTCAACAAACAACATTAAACCAAAGACCGGTGGCACTTTTGGTTTGTGAGAAAATTCATTAAAAATGCAAATTTAATTAAATTAAATTTCATAATCACTCAAAGCAAACAAAATGATTTCCTTTAAAAATGGGAAATGCTGCCCAGCGCCTTTCCACTCTTCGTGCAACCCTGAACTATTCTTGATTGTTTACTTAATTGATTGTGGGTATTCACATACGCCAATTCTCATTTGTATTGCAAAATTTTGCAGTACTATTTTTAGAAGTTTCAATTGCTTTTAGCATTGAAAAAAGCATTTTTTTTCCACCTTCAATTGAAAATTGCCAAGTCCAAGGGTGTAATTATAGAATTAAAAATTTTATTGACATTTAAGTATGTACTTGTATGACGTACTGAGCTGTCAACATTCTTGTTAATTAAATAATTATTTATTATGATAGCTTTTGCCAAAAGGCTTTAGTCCAACGGCAATATTGTAATAGATTTTATGATTCATTCACGGTGAATGACACCTGAAGTAATTGCAGTTTAGCTGAATGAATATTGAATTTTAAGTTGGTTTGCTTCATTTTTATAGAATAAAATATTTCTTAAATGACTCTTTAAGAAAAACATGATTAATTATTTACAACCGCCTAATGATGACGCCAACCAAGCCCCTCATTTATAAATATAATTAATTAAAGCCCCTTTACAACATTTTGTACTTTAGCCACACACGCACAGGTAATAAAAGTCATTAATATGATTTTATCGATTACCGTACGTTACCTTCCCCATAGCTTACAACAATTAGTCTTAAATTAATCAATTTTATTTTTTTTTTTTTGCCAATCGCAATGCCCTGAACTAGATTCTGAGCCAAATACATACATGCGTATACAATTTACATAAGTCAACCTTATTTTGATGGTCGCGCGATTAACTTAAAATGTAAATGATTTTTTATTTAAACAACCAGCACAGCTGTTCTGAGCAGATGACCAAAATCTAATTCAATAAGATTGATGACGCCTCCATGCAAATGAGTTACGAAGGAACACATGTAGATATGAGATAAGAGAGGCAACAACCATAGTCAAAGACTTAAAAAAAACAACACCTTCATTAGGCACTCTCTTAGTGCTAATAACAATGACCTCTGCTTAGGCATCGTTGCGATGCCTGATATTTATCAGTTGTTACTACTTTGTCACTAATAACTAAAACAAACATAATACAAATTAATAATAAAAAAAAAGAAAACCATAAAAAATAACATCGAATATCTATAAAAGTTTATGAGTTTGTATTTAAATAAAATTATATAGCACCGGGTCATAACAAATATTTCTGTTCAATTAGAAGAGACAAGCCTCAATTTGCATTTCAGTATGAATATTGTTTCAAGTAAATAATTTTTTTATTCATAATTTTTTATGGTTTTTTTCAGTTGCAAATTCCATATTAGCCCTTTACTTGTTAATGACTTTCTTATGTTTGTCGTTAAACATTAGTTCAGTCTATATTGTATTTTCTCCAATATTAGCAATGACAGCAAAGTTCGTCTTTTGTTAATTGTGAGTACCTATTCACGGGTTAAGTAGGCGGTAAGTGGTGTTAATTCTCATCTAGATAATAGAGTGAAACGTCTAATAATATCGAAAAATACATTTATATTTTCCATTGCCTTATTATAAATCAAATCCTTTTTTAAATCAATTTCTAGTGCGTGACAAACGTTGTGTCAAAATGAATTTACCCTGCCAAAGTAGTGAATGTATGATTGTCTCCATACAACCCTTTCAGCAACCTGAATTGATTCCTTTGATATTTTTCCCAAAAGAAAGATTTGTATTCCAGCAATAAGTGAATTTCGGGTACCCGTAAAGCCTGGTTACTGAAACATCTTACTTTGAAGTCACAGCCAAGAGTTAAATGCTATATAGTTTATCCGAGTACCCGATTACTTTCGCTTTTAGATTAAGTAAATCCAAATCGAGCAATGAACCTACAGTATAAGGGTACCAGAAAAACTCGGTTCATCCGGCTGCCTAGAGCATACTATAGGCTACAATAAATGGGTACCAGAGTACTCTTCTTTTAGATCTAGTTTTATTGATTTTAAAGTACGCTTTAAGAGGTAGACACTTTGAAATGTAGTTGCGTACCCGGAAAAGTCGGTTACTTCGTTTTTCGATAACAAATTTTATGTCTTTAAAGTCAAGCGTGGACTTCAAGTAACTGGTACTTAATTTGTAGATGAAATTTTATACTTTTTTGAAGTAAAATTAGGTGTGTTTTTGGGGCATGATACTTGTACATTAAATGGGTACCCGGTTCCTTTACTTCTAGATCAAGTTCTATTGTTTTAAGGAGGTAGACATTATGCAGTTCAGATGGGTACCCGGTTATGTGAACACTCAAACAAATCTCTACTAAATGGTCCCTTATCTCGGATCAGAAAATATAAACTTAAGAATCGCATATATTGCGAATATTCTAAAAGTATGTTTTGCTTAGTAAAGTGAAAAATTATGAAATTATTTTGTCTTAGTTGATTTAAATACCATCAGGATTTGACGTTTTTTTAAAGTAAATAATGAAATCACCTTTTCAATTTCACCATCACGAAATACATACAAACAAAGCTACTCTATTTTTCTGGCTCCCCTCTCTCTCGTGTGGATAACAACTTTTCAATCAAATTTCATTGCATATTTTTAGGGCTGTCACAATAAGTACGGAAATCAAGCAGATTTGCAGTTACTACATTTAAAAATGAGAGCTGCTACTATTTAAAGTTATAACTAAAAATGTTCATTTAAATTATATATGAAATTAACGAGAAAAGCTTTCACTCATTTCGTAAACTCATGTTCTTACCCTCGAGGAAATAATTTGTTACTTCAGCACTTGTTAACTGAAATTTCATTTAAAACCATTTCTGTACAATCTTCTATGTATTTATGTACAAGAAATTACAGAACAATGGATGTGTGTCCCACAATAGGTTGAGCTATTTCCATACAACGTGTACGTAAGGTGCATTTTCTTTGGGTGCGACAACAATGGCTTGAGAACAACAGCAATTAGACAAAAGTTCTGCATCGCCCCTGCCCGACACAATGAATTGTATTTTATATTGTTGAAAGTATAAATAAATTCCACTTGTATTAATTTGTGGCATTTCTTTTGTTTCACCTTTTCCAGGACAAACTACTCAGCAAACTTGAAGAGAGCGATCCGGACCCGCCCACATCGCAAGAGGACGAATGTGTGATTTGCATCAATGCACGTGCCACCATGCAAACGTCGCCCTGCGGCCATCGTGTGGTCTGCAGGCGCTGCTTCGTCAAGACCATACAAAGTGCGGTGGCGCAACGTTTGCTGCCACTGCGCTGCGTCATATGTCGGGCGCGCGTCAATCGTTTGACCTCCAGTTCGGGCACTTGGCGCATCCAAGAGTCTGCGAGTAGTTACTCCATGGGTGCCAAAAGTTGGGCCTCTGCAGGCGTTGCAGCGGGCGGAGTGCCCGCCTCGGCCAGTTCCTATTCAATGGGTGATGCCCACAGTGGTCATCATGCCTTCAACCATCACCCGCCGCAGCCTCTGCACGGTGGACGCTATTTGCCGCGCAGTCCCAACGGCCGAGTGGCTCAATCGTCCAGCCTGTATTCGATGAGTTCTACGGGCTCATCGTCGCTGTCTGGCGTCTCGCATGTGTCGGCCTTTTCGAAAACGTCTTCCATCTCAACGAGTGGCCTGTGCTCGCCCGCCTCACCCATATCACCGCTGTCGGGCAGTTCGCAGTATGGAGCGGCCACGCACACCACACCCATTCTAAATAATCACTTGGCTCCACCTAGTACGCCCAGCATATCACATTCCTCGTCATCACCGTCGGGCTCAGGGTCCTCGGGCGGGTCTCTGTCGCCACGTGAACTACTTCATTCGCATTCGCATCATGCGGGCTGCCCGACTGGCTGTTCCGGAGCCATACCGCGCAAGCCATTGAACTCACTGAGCAACTCTTCGTCGAGCGGTTCGTGCAGTAGTGCGGGCAGCGGCAGCTTTACACCCTCAATGCACACCTACCCAGGACGAAGGCATACCAAGGGGCGTCTGGTGGACCTGCAGAATCGTTTGCCGCCCATCAAGGAATTTCGCAGTCCTGCCAAAGTGCCGCATCCTTCGCCTGTGCATATAAGCAATCCACGATTTCGGTATGTATTCATTGGCCCATCTCCTCTGATCTCCCTTCACTTCACTTCATCACTAACTCTTTAATAATATTTACAAAACTATAGCCATTCTTCTTCCAGCTACTCTTCCTACACCAAGTCCTCGGGCAGCTCACACGAAATGGCACCACTTCTGCGTGAACCGCCTTCGCCGCCCCGCAGGCCCATGAACATTCAAGTGACCTCTTCGCTAACTACGCTAGGTCCCCCACCGTTGAAGGCGGGAGGCTCGAAAATCAGTCCCATGACCACAAGGAATTCAGTGCCCAAAAATGCCTATCTCGTGCCCAAAGACAAGAAGACCAGCATGAGCAATGGTAAGGCCACTCTTGCGGGCAGCAATAAATCGCATGCGAGTGGTCCGAATGTCAACCACAACAACAACAACAACAACTCAAATGGCATTAACAAAAAATTGCTGCATGATTTGAATGCAAATGGCACAATAGCAGCAAACTCAAAACTGTCATCAGCAGGCAGTGGCAGCAATTCGAAAATGCAACAGCAGCATTCAACAACGACGACGACAAGTTCTTCCAGCCGAAGTTTTCCATTGTTCACAAGCAGTAATCATAGTGAGTGCATCTTGAATTACATTTGTTTGTTGGCTGTTAAGAGTGGGTTTCATGATGACGAACAAGGATACGGTTCAGTGCACAAACTTAATTTGAGTTGAGTGAAAGGGGGAAAGCAATAGGCTTTTGAAATTATAAAATTGTACTTGATAAAAGTTCATTTAGGCTGAACATTTAAGGAAGTGGTGTGTAAACGGGCCTTGATGGGATTAAAGTCATGGAATTGTACAGAAAAGACGTACATTTTTCTACAGAAAAGTAGGAAATTAAAAGGATTACAATTACTGAATGTAAATTGCATTTGTATTAAAAAATACTAAAAGTTATTACACCGTCCTACACGAATTTGTATCCAAAAAAATTCATGCTCGAAGAATTTAAAAAAAACACTCATACGCCATGTAGGACAACAATAGAAAAATGAAACTTTCGTCTCGCCCCAAGATCGCCTACTATACATACCAAGAAAAAGTATACATCTCGCACCATTTTTTCTAGGTCACTCATACGTTGTATGTAATACTTAGCAACAATTGTCATACAGGGCGTATGAGTAATTTTCACATTTTTATTTTTTTTAAATGCAAAACGAATATTTTTAGAAAAACGAAAACACACGAGTACTTTAATTTTATTTCTAGTTTCAGACTATATAGGCCACTGTCGAAAGTCGAATTTTTTCAAACAGTACCATACATGGCGTATGAGTGATTTTAATATAAAACGATTGTTTTAGATACAAGCGAGTGGTATTCTATTTCTGGCTCTACTTTCAGAATATGTAGAAGACTTTCTAGAGCGAGTTTGTATTAGAAATTAACAGAATCGGTCTATACAAGTGAAATATTTGAAAATCGTAACATATTTTTGGGGGTCATTTATTTTGATTGGTGACGGATCCGAAATGATTGAATCGAAATAGCATGAAACTTGGTATGGGGCTGACTTTGAGGTTTCGAAATTTTACAATTCAAGATATCGTAAGCAATATGAGGACCGAATGAGGTATCCAAGTTTCTTCACAAAAGTGTAAATTTACAAGATTCTTCTTCCATTTCGTTTCGGTTGTTCCATTTATATGTTAGTTTCATTTTGTTCAGGTTATATTTAGTTAAGATTCCTTTTTCACACTCCCAATGTGGGGGGTCGAATGACAGCCCTAACCGTTTGGAACTTGCTCATTTTATTTTGTTAAATTTGTAATTATTTTTCCGAAAAGAAAGACATGAAAAACAATAGATCAAATGTCAAAAACAAAACATTACTAACAGTTGCAAACGAAATGAGCTCACGTAATTTTACGTAGCAACTGCAAAAGAGAAATGCCAATACATAGTTGCAGCACTACAAGTGCAATGTGCTACAGGGGAACAATTCCATTAGGAAATATATCTACGCAGGCATGTGTTCATATTTTCATACAAAGGCTTGCGTATGTCTTACCATTTCGCTTCAAACTATTAGTTGTTGTTGGAATAAAAAGTGGCTAATTAACATTCATGCAAGTTTTGCTTCTATGCAAATTATTTTGCAAATTAACCAAGCACAAAGCATAGAAAAGCTATTGAAACTATTTCAACTACCTTTCAATGGAGGCATGCTTCTTATTCCGTAATCTTTGCTGTATTCACCGGGCTTTTGTCTTTGTAAAAGTGGTTCAAAAGAAAGACCAAGAATAAACCTACCCTAAACTCATCAACACAATTAAGTTTATAGCATTTAACCATAACAAATATTTAAACATAATCAATTGCATTTCCCAAGTTCCTAATCGTTACGAAGGTAAACAATAACAGAAAGCATAATTGTTTGTTATTGTTATTTTAGCAAATAGCTTGTACGTATATTTACGCATTTCCATATAACACATGTATTATATATATGCACTCACATCTAAATTAAGCCTAAACAAAACATTTTCATGCTACAACAATTTCAGAAACAGAAAAATTTATTTTTTCTTCACAAAAGTAAATTTAGCAGAGTAGTGCTCTTTTTTGTCCCAAACTGTTTGTGTTAGTAACAAAGTTTTGCTATTTTTTTTTTTCAACTTTTTTTCAGAGGAAAAAGCGGACAATAAAAAGAACGAATCAGTAGAGCGTAAGAAGAAGGAAGAAAAGCAAAAGCTCAAAGCGGAAAAGGAAGCCAGAAAGGTGGGTGAGGGTGATGGTGGTGGTCATGATGTTGATGGCCGTGGTGGTGGTGGTGGTAGGTTTTTATGCTTATATGGCGGTTTGGCTGCCTGGAAAGCAGCAGCGGCAACAACAAGAACGACAACGATGATGATGTCGGTAATTGGCCTCCTTCATGGAATTTCGTTTTTTATTTTGCTGACATTTTTGTTTTTTGTTTTTGTTCCTATTTCGTTTTTCGTTTACTGCATGCTGTTTCCTTGTAGTTGAGTACATTTTGTTTGCTGGGTTCGGAGAGAGAGGGAGAGAGGAAGAGAGAGGGCGATAGAGATGGAGGGGCGTATGAATTTATGTTTATTTTAATGCTTGAGTTGTTAAATTTTTTTCTATTACAACTATAAATAGTATTTTTGCTATTTCTGTTGAGTGGCGTAGGTGTAGGGTAGACTTGGGGTTGAAGTAGCTGATGATACAATATAGGTTATTCTGGTATTTAAAGTTTATGCAGCATGAGTGAGTACATTTTTCAAACAATTTGTGTATTTTTCTTGTAACACAAACGTTGATTGTCCTTTAATATGGACAGATTTTGTTTGGAATACAGGGTGTTTCGAATTAAGAGTTTATGTTAAAGAAGACAATACAAGATTAAGCTTGGTTGTTAGTTGGAGTGTTCCATTTCAGCTCCTTTCTACGTTTCTAACTGAAGAGTATGAAAAAATCTTTACAAAAAGTATGTTTACTTGAGAGGCCATAACTTCTTATGTAATTATTCTATACAAATACAATTGTACTTTTTCAAAAGATAATTAAATTTCCAAATAAGTACTTTTTGTTCTAATGATTATTATTAGACATTATAACAGTTCATAGCTCTTCAAATTTCTTATATACGTTTCTTATCTTAACTTTTTATCTTCTTACTTTGATTAATTCAAAAACTTTCAATAAAATTTATTGCACGTGACAAATTTGTAGTATGGCAAGTTATGGTTCATCAAATTCTGCAACCAAAATACTACATATCATTTTTCTAGCTAAACTACTTTCGGAGTTATGGCATTTTATGTAAAGTCACTTAGGCATATAATTTTTTTTTTACATCACATACAACTAAAAACAGTGTCAACTTGCTCTTCTCTTTCAACCGTTTTTACAATTTAGAAATTTGAGCCTCTTTATACCAAACACCCTGTAAAATTATCCAATCTAGTGTAGTACTGGTAATTTATTAAAATGTTAAAAGTTAACACCCTTTGAAGTAAATATAATTCCCAATATAACCTTTTGCAACAACCCGCCTAATATTTCTTACATTTTTCCTAAAGTTTATTTTCTATTTTGCAGGAAGAGAAACGCCTAGTCAAGGAGGAGGAACGCTTGGCGAAAATTCTAGCCAAAGAGGAGAAGAAAAAGGGCAAAAAGGAAGTTAAGGAATTACTATTAGCAAACGATGGCAATAATAAAAAGTAAAAAAAAACAAAAGCAAATATTGATGTTCATAATAAAGTATTTCACAAAGCAAATAACTGAAAAAAAGCAACAAAAAAAATAAGCTATATGATGTATAATTGAATCAATTGAACAAATCCAAATTAATCCCATATAATTTGTGATTACAAAAAATATAAGCGATGTAAGCTTAATTAAAATTTATATGTAAAAGTACTTATATATTCTCATAAATGCCAATTTCATTTTTTATTACATTTTGTATACAATTTATATGTATTAAATTTTAATTCTTATTTTTTTATAATTTATTTTTAATTTTTTTTAGAGTTGCCACTTTTGTTTAATTTTTAATCACTTCTTCTGGCTTTTTGGTTTCAATCCACTCACTCTCACTTATTTTCCTTTTCTCTCTCTTGTCTTTGGTCTAATCTAGTCCAACACTATTGCACATTTGACACCCCAACACGATGTAAAACACAAAAGAAAAAAAATGGTTTTAACACTTTTTTTGTATCATTCATTCATTTGTTCTGTTTCAATAAAGTTCTCATTTTTGAACACGAAAAATCAGATGAAAGGGAGTAGAAGAAAAAACTGATTTAAAGCCTTTTTATGGAGTGCCAAATTATTTCAATTGGAAAAAAAGAATCCCCCGAATAATAAAAATCCTTTTACAAAACTCTGCGCTCCATGCAGAGTTGATTTGAGAAGAGGCCTTAAATTTAAAGCACTTGCCTTTGGAAATTTTTCTAATTTTATTTTTAGGTTAAACTTTTTAGCACTTTTTTGAGCATTTTTCCAAACACTTTTTTATACAAAAGAAAATTAGAGTTGCCAACACTTTAATTTAATTTCGAATAGTTTTCTTTTACTATTATATGCTTTATCTAATTAAGTGGTATAATTAGTATTTGAAATATTATATTTTATGTTTTTTCCCCCTTTTTTTAATTTTTTATGTATTTATTTTATTTTTAGTAGCATTTAAAACTAAAAAAATTCTAAAATTTTTAATTTATTTTTGATACAAAATGTAGTAATCTGACCACTCTATATGTAATTTCTAGAACTTCAAGTATATGTAAAAATTTTTGTTTAAGTTTATTGTTTTTATTCAAACGTGGCATCAGCAATAATTAAATTTTTCAATAATTTCTTCAACATAACCTAAAACATGTAACCAACAAATATACAGGGTGAACCTGTTCAATATGTCTATTGGTGATTCGAAGGGTTGAAATAGTTTATAAAATTGACTTGACTGAGTGGTTTATCTCCCACCAGAGCTGAGCTTCTAAAAATTATATCCGAAAAATGTAGTTTTAGATGTCATCACTTCTTAAGCCATAACTATGGAATTACTTAAGCTAGAACAATGCCCGTTTTGGAAAGAGAATTTTATAATAAAAAAAAATGTATACATGGAAGTAGAATTTAATAACAAAAAATTAGTTAAATTTCCTATCAAAACCAAGCAATTTAAATTTTCCTAAAATGAAAAAATTTTTAAACAAAATCTGTTTTTCCTTATTATTAAAAATTGTTTTTTAAATTAAAATAGTTTTCGTTTTATTATTAAACTATTTTCCCGATTAGAAGCAGAAATCACTTTCTGACCCATGGACGTATTGAACTGGATCAGCATAGTAAAACCATATATCTCTATGTATTAACTTCGTATATAGTCAATATGACATTATTATATGCATATTAAAAAGGTTGTTACTTAATGTTAATGAATTGAAATTACTCAATTAATTAATTTATTAATTAAATGTAATCCAATAGACAGTACGACAAGAAATATATTCTAAATCCATTAAAATACAAAAAAACATAAATTAAAATATAAAAAAACCATAAAACTGCAAGGTAGTAGGTATGAACTACAAGACTACAAAAACAAACTATAAAATCTCAACTACACTCTGACAAGTAAATATAGTCACAACTATACTCTCAAAATTCAACTGTTACTATTTGTTTCTAAATCCAATTCGTTTGTATATCCTTCTTTAAGTTAGAGTCTATTTCAATAGATTTTTAAAATTAACACCTAAAAACAAAGAAGTTTCTAAAATATTTCCAAAAATTTCCTAAAATCCCTTAAGGAGATTTTCCGAAGTTCAATTTTAATTTGAAAATACTACTTACAACACTCAAGTTATATCCACTTGTAAATGTATGCAATTGTATTTGGCATACACGCAAGATAATTACCCGTTTGTATGAGTAGTTTTACTATAAATATTATTACTAAATTACTATTACTAAACAAACAACAAGAATATATAACAAGCAAACAAACAAACAAACAAAAAAAATTGTAGTTTTCATATTCAATGTATGTAATATTTATTTAGAATTTACAATTTGACATTTACTACAATTAATTGATTGTAACGTTAACAACAACAAAAACCAATTACTCAGTGTTTGAATTTGAAAACAAAAAAAAATAAATTACAATTACAATTAAAAATTGTGTTAAAATGGAAAAGCAATGATTTGATGTAATATTGGGAAATTTCATCAAATAAACAAAAATGTTATTTAGTTATAAAACAAAAAAAAAATGCCATGAATGGAGTTTTTATTATAATTACCACAGATGGGGAAATGGGTAAGTTCGGTTAGTTCAATAATTCACAATGAAACACATTGAATATTTTTCAACGGCACATGGTTGCATGCTTTCAATTCTAAGCTCAAAGGACAGAGTGGGAAAAAAAAGGGCATGGCATCGGTTTCAGTTTCCCAGGTTTCGGTTGCAAACATTTAAACGGTTTCGGTGTCAGTTTCAGTTTCAGTTCCAGAACCAGTTCTTGTCAATCCCTGATTGAAATTAATACAAATTACATTTGTTTCTTTATTTAATTTCTTTTTATTAAAATTATAATTTAAATGTTCATAAAATTAATTCTTTCAAGTTCAAAATCGTTGGCATAAGTCCAAAACAAGAGTTGTTAAAAATAAATCAATAAAAAGTTCAATTAAAAATACGTTTTTTTTTTAAATAACTAAAATTTTTCCTTCGTCCTTGTCATCCCAGAATGATTTAATTTCCTCGCACATCAATTTTACCAAAAGAGTTCAAACAATTGTTCAGCACATTGACATATTGATAGCTCTGCTCGCCCTTGCAGCCATAGCCGCCCAGCTTGTGAATGGCAGCATAATCAAGACAGTCCACACTGTTGTCGCCATTGCAATCCTGACCGAATTTGGTCATATAGTTCTGAATGGTATTGGCCGCACAGTAAGGATCGTTAACGCAGTTCGGGTAGGCTGTGTTTGGAGAGAAAGGAATAGAGGTTATTAGCTTTGAAATTATTCTTCTCAACTGTATGCATACCCTTATCCGAATCTGGTGCTTCACCGTTGAGAGTCAATTTACCGCCATCAGCCCAGTAGGCCCATGTAATGCGGAACAGGCCACAAACACCGCCAGTGCAAATGGCCGTCTGATTGCAGCCACTAATTGCTTCGCAAATACAGCCCAGACAGACATCGGTGACGGGTTTATCTGTAAGAGAATTAAAGAAATTAAATTATTAAAATTAGTTAATCTGTGAAGAAAACGGTTCTTCCCAGTGGTTTTTTTACACACATGAAAGTGTTACGTGTTGGCTTTTCGACTAATGTCGATACTTGTGGAAAATTAGCCTAGTTGTGATACCTTATTACCCCCTGACCTGTCTCTGTAGCCATTTAGATTATATGTTTCTAGAGTCTAATGAAATTCAGTATACATTTGCTGATTAAGAATTTAATTGGAACAAAATTATTTGTTTTTTTTTTGCAATAAAAAAAGTTAAGAAAAAACAAACAAATTAATCAAAAAAAACTAAGACCGCAAATAAGTATAAGCGATACGCGAATTGAGATGATAACATTTGTGTTAATTTCAAATTGAAATGATCTCATATGAAAAGTATTCGAATGTGAATATCGAAATTCAAGTTATGGCCTATAAAATACAATAATGTTTTGTTATTGAAATGTTTTTTTTTACAAAATTTCTGGGAATTTCCTTGCGAAAGCTTTAAAATATTTTCAATATAAATTCATACAAAACTGGATTCAATGAAGAACAAAAATATTTGTTATTTATGGTTTGAATTTGATTTAATCAAAATTACTTATTGCTAAGAATAACAATATATTTGTCATATTTATTCGAAATTTAAAATTAATTTAATGAGCATATAAGGTAATAAAATATTTATTTAATTTATGACATGAAACAATTCACCCTCAAGACCTGGTGAACATATTTTGCTTAAATTTGTTGATTGCTGTTGGGTGGTGGACAGAGGATTTTTCCCACTAAGTTGATGCCAAAAGTTGAAAACATAAATTTCGGCCCTTCGTTGGACAAAAAAGGGATAAAATTAAGGAAAAGCCAAAAATTAAAAAAAAGGGATAAAAAGGTAAAAATTACAACAAACAAAAATTATAGAAAGGTGGGGAAAAATTACTAGCAAGTGGAACAAGTGGGAAAAATAGAGGACTAATTACAAAAAAAAACAAATAAAACAAGGAATAAAAACGTGAATAATAAGTAGAGGTGAAAGAGTCGAAAAAATGGGAAAAGGGAATATTAAAACCATTGAATTGGATTGAGTATAATTAAAATTCACTAAGTGCATGTGTACTTGATTTGAAGTATGGAACAAATTAAAAAAAAAATTTTTTAACTCAAAAATCAATTAATCTGAAAATATTACATCTTATAAAGTTACACTGCCTGTCGGTCTGTCCGGATGTCCGAATGTCTTGCGGAGATAAGGGTGTCCATGGGTATACATTCGTGGGAAGTCACACGCAGAGAAAAAATATGATTGGATCATGATCGCAGAGATCATTCATATTTTACTATAATAATATTATGATTGTAGCGATCATTGATGGTTGGAGGTGACAAAGCAAATGATTTCAGAGATCATAATATGATACAAGCAATAATTTAACATGATTGGATAATCAATAATGACAATGACAATCATATAATGATCGGTTTGAATGGTAAAGTTTATGTATTTTGAAGATGGTTTAATCATAAAATGATTCCATTGAAATATGATTCTGACAACCATGTTTTTTCTCCATGTGCAAGTGTAATTTACTAGTTTCTTTATATAATTTTAGAAAATGTTCTGAGGACGTCGACTTTATCCTGCTTGGCACGGGCAAATATACTAATTCTGAATGTTTGAATGGAGTATTAAATAATTTATTAACTAATTAATATAAAATCAAAGTCAATAATTCTGAAAATATTCGTTTTCAATTAAATCAGAATCGTCAAAGTTAATAATTCTGATCATTTAATTTGAATAAAGAAAAAATATTTTCCAAAATTTATTATTCGATTTCAAGTTAAACCGATTAAACGTTCATAATTTTTTAAATTTATTTCCAATTTTTTTTAATGGTTGTTTTTGTTTATTTTTTTATAAAAAGAAATTTGTAAATAAACTCTGTGACGTCATTTTTGTTATTAGCTATAGTATGAAACTTTATTTGTTGCCATTTCCATCTCTGTACCTACTTGTGGCGATTTGTTTTCGTTCCACTTTTGATTTCCATTTACATATTGTCAACTAGATATTGGCATAGCCGTCAACAGGGATTTTTCCATTTTTACCTTAATTTCAATTTACATTTCCTGGTATTTATTGAGATTACCTTTACCTTTACTTTTAATCGTTGCAAGATCAATATCAAATTGCTTTCATATATCGCCTTTACCTCAAGTATCAATTCGCACACGACGCGTCGTGTGCATATAATCTCCATTCGCTGGCTTGTACGCCCGTGAACTTCATCATCATGATCAACGCTGGGGCGTTTAACTAGTTTAGCAACTTTTAACTAGTTGGTTTCATCTTAATTCTTATGAATGTTTTGAAGATGACTCAATGTAGCAAGATATTTATTGATAGTATTTAAACACATAAACACTTTTTTTTACATTTAATTTCGCTTCTTTTTTTATGTTGGCAAGGTTATGTTCAATAAAATGAAGCCTCTTGAAAGTCTTCAAGAATAATTGCATGTGCTCAATGTGTCAAAGACCTTTTTGTTAATATAAATTACATGGAGTTGTGGTTAACTGGCAAGTAATGGTAATTTCCTTTGCCTTCAAGAAGCAAACTGGATTTTTAAATTATCTGCGATTTTTATTTATCTGAAAGTCATTAATATTGAATGAAATTACGATTTCTCTAGAAATTAAATGACATTTTGAGTATTTATAGTTTGTGCGTTTTGGGTATTATTAGTGACCGTGAAAAGTTAATCACTAAGGCAAAAGTCAAAATTTTCCCACGATTATTTCCCAGGGCACACAAGTATTAAATTTTAGTTTTTTACCACAAACATATTATGTATAATAATTGTCCAAATTCGTTTCATATTAAAATTAAAATTCAAAAACTCAATTCACCCATTCCAAACTATACTCATTTGTCATAATTTAAATAACAATTGGCATTGTTTCATGTTTTATGACACTTGAGACATTTTTGGTGAGTTTGACAATCAACAAATTTATTGACCACAAAAAAAAGCACAGACAGCAATCCACTACACGCAATGCATAATAATTAACTCAAGACTCAAGTGATGTGTCATCTTAGAGCTGTCAAATGACAATTTCAAGGGATTAAATTGAATTTGTTCACGGAGGTGGGTATACACAGGAAAGTTAAACTATTTTTTTGCTATTTTTAGGTGCGTCCACAATGTGCTGGATTGGCGATTAGTGAAATGAAGTGTAGCGTAGTGAAATTTGACACTGTTTGGGTTGAGATGCGGGCAGTGAACACAGTGAACACACCTCCGAACATGCTGAGCGGCTTAATCTTTATTTTTTGCAGCTTACCGTATTTAAGCTTTTAAATATGAGCACACATAGTTAAAAAGAAAATAGGTTAAATCGGGTTTGAGTTTTTTTCTTTAATAGTTTTTTTTTAAATTGAATTAAATTAATATAATTTAATGAACTCCAAATTGAATTTTACTAATCTTGACATTAGCTCCATTCACATAACATGCTTTTCTAGGCATAATAAAGGAAAATTTTAACAATTTTAATTGAATTTCAAACCCTTTTTTATTAGGGATGTTCAAACATTCCATTAATGCAGAGTTCATGGCGCAGAGTTGCATCTGAAATGTCAATTTGGACTTTTAAGTCCTTTATATTGTGATTGCATGATTTTACTTGAAAAATAGTGGGTTTCACACCGTCAGGCTAGTTTGAAACTTCTTTAGTCTTTATTTAAGCGAAGGCTTTTTCAACTCCCTAATTTGACACTTTTAGTGTGATAGTTCGATAATTTTATAAAAACAAAATGTACTTGAAAGTAACTTACAAGCTATATTGAATTTACAAGGCCTGTGCTAATATTGTAATGCATAATATTCTAAAGGAGCCATTCGCAAGGAGTTCATAGCACAGAATAGCCCTGAATGCAGAGCAGAGCAATGTCAAAAGAAGGCTGTAAAACTAAGAATCATCCACATGCGCATACAAAAAAACTTTATAATATTGCACTTTAAAGTATTTTACAAACTTTTTCCCTCCAAAATTTAACAAATTCTATTTTCATGTATTTTTTTTTTCAATTTACCGAATTCCTTTACTTGAATAACCTAAAATCTTCTTCAGCTTCACCGTAGAGAGGTCAATAACCAGTTTGGCAAACTAACGGTAGACGCACAAAGTTGATAACTCAATATTAACCAAATTAAATTTACATAAATTATTACAAAACAAAATTTTTTCTTTCTTATCTTTTTTTTATAAATGCTTGTTTTTGTAATTAATACGAGTTCCCCGAACTCTGACATCGAATTTGGCTAATTGGTGGCTTAATTTGTCTATAAGTGTATGTGTTGGAATTTATTTTTTTTTATTATAAATTGTTTATATTAATTTATGAACAATTCAAATTGAAGTGGGAAAAACCCAAGAAAAATATTGTCACGAAAGTCACTCATTCATGCTGTGATTTGATAAAATCAATATTGAATTTTTGTGGTTTTATTGAAACGAAAATTTCGTGGAAATTAAGCGGCAATAATTAAGTGGGGATTTCTAGAAATTTACCACATAACTTTTCATGTGAGTATGTGAAAATTGTTGAGAGACAGACAGACACATTTGTTTAAGCAATGATGTTATCGATAATTCTATTTCTACACAAAGATACGTTCTCAGTTATTAACACTTGAACTATATCCGGTTGGTGCTTTGATAACTTAAAATAGGTGATTTGTTGTGGGAACCATTTTTTTCTTTTATTTTTTTAATATCGATAACTTCCTTTTAGAATCAAATAAACATACAAACTAGTTTACAGTTCTGAAAACATTTTTCAGTTGTTTCTTTTTTAAATTGGTTTTTTTTAGTTTTATGACTAATTCTACTGACTTTAGTACTAAAGTTGCTAACGAACAACAAATTAATGTTTATTACCATTGAAATGTATGTACAGACGGAATACAATGTAGAATTTAGCATAAAGCAGCAACAAGACAACACAAAATAGAGAGAGACTCAACGCAAGAAATAAACTTTTAATAAATGTTAATTAAATGCGAGAAGTGGGATTAGATTCCGATTGAGATGATTTTGAGATGGGGTGTGGGGGTAAGAACGAATTGAATAAACTGTCAAGTGTCTGTCAAGTTGCTGTCAAACTTGATTAGCATGATTTGAATTTATTAAGTCATCGATAACCAATCAAACATTAATAATTCTAAATTTTTAAAATCCATCTTCCCATTTCTTCTTCTTTCTTTCACTCACCCTGTGCGTTGACCATCATCACTGCAAATCCCAAACACATCAAGGAAGCCGCAATTGCCAATGTGCAGCAGTTCACTTTGTTGTTCACCATTTTAACAATATGTATATAAATCAAATCACAAAACAGTTAAAAATAAAAAATTAGCAAATAATTAAAATCTTTTTTCTGTTGTCGCTCGACGTTCTTAACACGTTCGCCTATTTCCAACTACTAACTGAATTTCTTCAAATGCTTGCAAATTTTTTATAAATCTTTCGTTCGAAATCGAAACTTTTCTGAGGCTGAGAGGAGATTTCAATTCGAAACTACACTCTGGCTGATCAGCAGAGATGCCAGATTTACGTCTTTGAATGTAATTTTACGTTTTTTCGAACCAAATTACAGTTTTTTTTAAATAAAAAAATTATATTTGTTTGTTAACATCCTCTGGCAACACTGCTGATAGCGAAAATTCGGTAGAGCTTTACTTTTATTTCGAAGAGCTTTGGTAAGAAAATTTATCTAATCAAAAGATTTAAGACAGCAGCTTCGAAATGAAGATCGTCCTTCATTCTTTGGTAAAAGCTTCTGCAATGTATAAGAAACGAACTTTTTTGGAATATCGTATTTTACGAACTATTCTCGATAAAAAAAATATTCGCGAACAGTCAGAAAGTCATTCATATACAAGGTGTTCCTGAATAATAATACCGCAAATCACCCTGTAATGAGTTATAGAGTGAATTGTGCGAAAAAGTGAAAAAAAAGAGTTTTCACTGTTTTCTTTCATACTTCTGAATTACTTTCGCTAAAAGGGTATACTTGAGCAGGTTGAAAAACTAACTTGATAACAAAAACAACGGTATAAAATACGCCAAAATCCGATCCTTACAAATAGCGTTAATTTATTATCAAAGTCAAAATATTTTATTTTTTGTGGAATTTTGTGGTTAAGCCTGAATTTTTCGAAAACTCTGTTCAAGTTATTCTTTATGAATGATGCCGTTTTATTCCTCGGAAAATTCTCTACAAAATACTTCTTAGTAATTTGTTCTCTCCGATCAACAGTTTTTCCTATAAATCAGATTTTGTGAACATACCTCTGATTGTTCTCATACAAAAATTCATTCTTAAAATTCTAAAAATTATGCCCAATTTTGATCTTAAAAAAGTCGCCTATACAATTAACCGTTGCCAACTTTTAATTGATATTCGCGTAGTTGAAAATTATGAGTGATTGATGCCATGTGGCTCCTAGTTGCGTCCTAGGACTTTTTTAGGTGATTCAAAACAGGTGGGATTACAGCTGTGTCTTCGACAACAATCTTCATTTGACATCCAATTTCAAATGAAAATTTCCAAGATCCTATCAATCAAAATTTGCTTAATGACACATCCGAAAAATGATGACCACACGGGAAGAAAGATAGAATACTAGGGCGATTCATTTAAAGTGGGAAGCCCCTGGAAAACGATTCAGTTGTGCAGATGAGCAGTCCAAACATATGAAATTTGACAGTTCTTTTAAGCAACCGCTCGTTTTCAAGATGAATACCCTTACTGTATCATTCTTGATCACACAGGTTGAAATTGAATTACCGTGTAATCGTAGGTATTCGATAGACACTTTTTCTGCATCACTACATATTTTGTTTACATTTTTTCAGAAGCCCCCTCAGGTTTTCGGTAGGGACAAAAAATGGAAACATGGATTCAAATCTTCTACGAAGAAGAAATCCATTGGAAGATGGAGGTGCCTGTGAAAAGACGAAAAAGCCTACATTGCGAAGAAACCACCGATGTGCGCCTCAATATCAAAAAAGGTAATTCGCAACACAAACAATTACGAGAAAATGATAACACAAATGATTTTCCTGATCAATCACAGCTGGAACTGGAATCATGGCCTGAACAATTTGAGATATTGTCGGTGAAGGAGGATAACGGTCAGTTCTACTGTTCAATTCATTCCTGAAACCGATAAGGAAGAGCACAGCAATCAAACTCTCCAAGACGAGTTTACAGAAGTCGAAACTGAAATGGAATTTTCCGAAGCAGTGGAAAAAGCTCCATTAAATACTGCAGACACTGCAGTGCCCGACAAATCTAGAAAAAATCAATATACATTTTATTTCATTTCCTTTTTTATAATTGAAAAAAAAAACCTTTTAGCAGGCAAGTAGTCAAAATACTTAAATATATTGTGCCTTAGTTCACCATTTGTGAACTAATATTTGTTACAAATGGAAATTTCTTAAAATAAAATTCAAAATTAAGGAAAAGTAACATTCCGTCAAACTAAATTCAATGCCTCTTTAGTTTCTTCAGTTCAATGGACTTAATTTGCAATTCGAGTTTTTTGATAACCAACGAAGCTTCGTGCTCCTCCGACTTCATTCGCAATGATTTTTGTTCCAGTGCAATCAATTTGTCCAGTTTTGAACTGATTTCTCTTTGCATTTGCACGGAGACTTTCAAATATTCCAGAACGCTTGGTGGTGGACTGTCAAAAAGTTCCTCTGCCAACCCGTCCTCCATTCCAACGTCTTCATACAGTTCTGGTCCGTCAAGCGACTCATCGCTAAATGCTATGGAAATTTTTCGCTTCAGTTCTTTCTTGATGTCGTTTAATTCTTCATTATCGGAAACCTAGGGAGCATAGAGACAGTTGATTAGTTCATTTTTGCGAACTAGTTCTTTCCCCCAGAACTTACCATTTCTTCTTCACGATCGGCTTTTTTTGGTACCTGATCCATACAACGCGGATGCCTCCTCTTCAGATGGCGCCCTAAATTGCCTAGAGATCCCGACGAGAAACTAATTGATTGTTCGCAATAATTGCACTTGGCTCTTTTGTTAACGTAATCCGCCTTGAAGTGCTCCCACATTGCACTTCGTTTTCTGTCTGCACTCATTTTAATTTGTATAAAAAAAAGAACACAAATGAAACAAACAAATTACAAATTGCAAATTGTTAAATAGTGAACTGGAATGCGAGCGGACACAAACTCCGGAATTGGAAAATAGCTGCAATTTGGTTTTTATTTACAGAGTGTTGCCACAAGATCTTTTTTCGTAAGTAAATTTTGTGGTGTCATTTGAAGGTGAGAAAAATGTCAAAGTGACATTCAACTTAACCTGATTCACAGTATAGCAGTATATGCATCAAATTCGTAGCAGTCTTAATGGCCTCATTTGTCAAAATCAGCTGATGCTCAAATTAGAACTATGAAAAATTTCAAAATGGGTCGCGTAAAATTAGCTTTCTGCAAAAAATACCAAGAAAAACAAAAAAAAAAAAGATATTTTTTAAGGTTTCCAAAGTTGAACATGTGAGGAAGAGTTGCGTCGACTAGTGCAGAATAAATTTTGCTACCCAGAGTTTCACCAAGTGCGACTGCAGCTAGGGCCTTATTCTATTTTATTTTCTCGATTACCAAAGCAAAAGTACCGGTTACAATATAGCAATTAAAAAATCTCACACCAATTAAAATTCTAACAAAAATTTCACATAAGGTAAAAAATCTCACAAATATCTGATTGATCTCAAGCCATTTAAAAATCTCAATATGAGATAAATCACAAATCTGGCAACCGTGCTATCAAGTGATTTCAATAGTACCAAGTCGCTTAAGTCAACAAATACAGCTAATTGATATTAACCACAGAATAGTTTCTACAGCCATTTGATCATTATCGGTTATCGATAGTCAGGCAACTGTGTGATTTTAAGAAACTATCGAATGTATGAATTTTGTTGTGCTATCGGATTACTCGATAAGTGACCACCACTAGCCTAAGCTTATTCTGCATATCTGCTTATTATAAGCAAAGTTAAGTTAATTTCGTTGATCGTACTGCTAGAGGATTCTGCTTATAAATGCCGAAATCAAGGGAAAAGACGCAGGCTTTCATAGCTCGTATGATAAACATGTATCCCGGTGTATTTCGCGCAGATGACTTGACGCTTAATTGTGTCTATTGTAACTGTACTGTGTTGGCAAACAAACTCTTCAGCATCAAACAGCATTTGGCGACCAGGAAACATATAAAACAAGCAAAAGAGGTTATAACTTTTACATATTTTTGTTCGTGCATATATTTCAAGATTGTTTTTTTTTCGAGCATACATATGCAGATTTTCATGAGTCGCTAATAGATAATTTGGAATTTTCCTTACTAGCTTTCCGCGTACAATATTGTCAAAAAGGAAAAAGTAACTGAAAAAACGGCAGAAGAACTAAGCGAAGACGAATTCCTGGAACTACCACGTCTATATGAAGGTGCGCCAGTGGATGTACTGACCGAAGAGCTTTTCGAACATCCTGCCAACATTATGGAGTATTTACAACAGATGAATACAAAGTTGAACAAATTGCTGGCGCTGCAAGAAAGATCGCACCAAATGAAGACAGAGGAGCACGAAGCGGCGTTGAAAATAAAACAAATTGAATTGGAAATCAAGACAATTGAACTGAACAAGCTAAAACACACGCAATGAAAGTTTGCTTGAATTTAATATTTGTTGTTTTTCCCATTTTTAACTTCGATGTGTAAGACCTTAAATGAATTACTTTTGACTAATTTCCAAATCCAATGAACGGCAGAATACACGAAATTGTTTGCTTTTGTAAAAAATGTGACTCTTGATCTTATTTTATTATGCCGAGTGTTGTTTGACAGAATCAGCACTTAAGTTGAGTGAAATAATGTGTACAATCGAATTGCAAATCTCCACTTTAGATCTTGTTGAAAGCGGCAATGTCGACGGACTGAACGAAATCCTCGAACTCCTGGATGGTTTCGGTGAGCAAATCAATAGACACCTTGTCATCCTCAATGACGCAAATAATCTGCAGTTTGTTGATGCCATAGCCGACTGGCACCAGCTTGGAGGCTCCCCACAATAGACCGTCCATCACAACGGTACGCACAGCAGCTTCCAGCTCCTTCATGTCGGTCTCATCGTCCCAGGGCTTGACATCGAGCAGGATTGACGACTTGGCAATGAGCGCGGGTTTCTTGGATTTCTTCGCGGTGTAAGCAGCCACGCGCTCGTCACGAAGACGTGCAGCCTCGGCGCCCTCCTCCTCGTCCTCAGAGCCGAATAGATCGACATCATCGTCGTCATCATCGGCCACTGTGGGCTTAGCGCCCGCAGTCTGTGGCAGAGGAGCTCCACCCCAGGCAGAGCGTTCCGCGGTCTCGAAAGAGGCAATGTGACGGTACCAGCGCTGAATGTGTGCGTAATCGCCAGCTGGTGCCTTGCCCAATGCGTCGAACACAGACAGGTCAGCCTTGCTTGGTGTGTAGCTGTAGAGAAAGAAGGATATGTTAATTTACGGAGTGTACATTTGTCTACGTGGAGTCGGTAACGACATAACCTCAATTTTTCGTTTCACTTCGAAATTTCTTCGGTTGCCATTCGCACTTACCCACTGATGTAGCTGTTGTCGGCCAAGAAACCGTTCAATTCCTTGAGTCCTTGTGGAGTCTTAACATCACCGAAAGCCATTTTCCTGTTTGTTTTTTATTTTTAATTTGTGGAAACTAAAAAATGGTTCGACTAGTCCGCGAAATGTGCTGCAGCCTTCAAAAAGTTTGACAACCGGAAAGAGTGGTGAATTGTGAATTACGAATAATTTGGCACCACCAGCAGTGCTGCCAAGTTTTAATGAATTTAGTGCAGCGATGCCACTTTTAGTAGGAAGAATCATAAGTTTAGATTATTTGATTGTTTGAGTTGTGCGAAACTATTTATGATTTTTGAATCTTGGTGAAATTTAATTTATGTTTTTTGTGGAAACTTATATTTGCAGTGGGCTCAAGTTTTTTTGCTAATATTGTTCAAGTTAAGAAGAATGCGAGTTGTTGTCTCGTTGATGCATCAACCATGATAAAAGTGTCAGTGCCCCTATACAATTTTGCAAAACAATAATAAAATACAAACAACAGAATACCACAACGTTACGATAACAACAATGTCAATACCACAACTCAATTGTTTTAGTTGTTGAAAATAAAAAGACTATAAATGAATGAAGACACCTTATAATGCCACCAAATACATTCAAGAAAGAAGAAGAAATTAAACATTTCTTATAGGATGTTCGAATTACAAACGAATTGTGCAAAAATTAAACAATAATGTGCAACGAGTTGCCTCACAAACCAAAAAAAACAAGCGAACGGAATAGTGTTTAGTGATGCATGAATTCGATACTCGACACCTGGTGCTTTTTTTTTTGCAAATATTCGATCATTTTTATTCGGTATTTCAAGTAATAAACTAAAAGAATTGCGGTGGTTCACAGCTATGCGCTTTCAAAATTAAAACACCAGATTGTGTAGTTCCAAATATACTTATGTTCTTTTGTAGAAGCATACGAATATTTCCTCAGGAACAACTAGGCTTTAGAGTCCATCTTGGTTGGTAAGAACTACATTTCTACATGAAAGGATTAGAATTTTGTGTCTTTTCCAGTCAGTTTGATTTCAGATTCTCCCTTTTCTTCGATAATTCCTAAGAAAAGCCAAGAAAGATGGAATACGTTGACGAACTTTTGTCTGAGTGGGTACTGAGTGTCAAATACTTTCTGCACCAAGTACCCGATGAGCACATCAAAGTCATGTATCGATGATTCCAGTACTTTTTAGTCTCATCTCTCATCACTAATAGTGTTTTCATCCGTCGTTTCGCGTATCAAAAAAAATTCAAGGAGGTGAAAATTTCGGAAATTTTAATTTTCCTGCAGAAAAACTGCACAAAAATTAACGCAAATACGTGTAAATCAATTGAAGTTCAACAGTGATTTGCTACTTACGGGGTTTGTGCTGTTCTTTTAACAACAAGAATTTTGTCTATGCAAAAAATTATACAAAAAAAATGTCCCTCTTCCTGCTTGAAATTGTGTATAATTTTCTGAATATTCAGGAAGTCGAATGTAAATGAAATGTGTAAAATAACATTAAGAAAAATGCAGCGAAAATGTTGAAAAAAAAATACACAAAATCTCGCAAAAATCAGGTGAAAAAATGTTCATCACAAATTTTTTTCGTTTTTTTTTTTGCTTGTTTCTCGACGTTTTTCTCGGCGGTGCGCTTTCGTGTCATTTTCGTGTTAATAGAGTGAAAAGTGTTGTTGGTAGGGGGGCACCCGCCGTTGGTGGACGAATTTGAATTTTTTCTGTGTGCAAAAAAAAAGAGTATATCAAAATTGGAGCCGGCAGTTCACAGACATTCCACAAATAAATCCTACAAATAGAGTGCGAAAGGTCGAAAACCTTCTAAAAATACTTCCAAAGTAATTTCGAAAAGGAACACAGTAATTTTGTAATTTTCCTTCATTTGTACGACGGCTTCCCTTTCTGTGTTTCTGGTTTCTGTACAGCCCACTCGGAAAAAGTGGCTGCTTCCGTTTCGTTTGCCTTCGTTCGTTTCCTAGTTAAACCCCCCCTCTCACATCGTTGGGGAAAGGTGAAATGGGTGGGTGGTTGTGGATGCTGTTGTAGTCATCGTCATCTTCGTCTCCTGCCCAAAAATTTAGAATTTTTCGCAGAATTTCAAACCGTTTTAGTAATTTTAGGAATTCTGTGCATTTTTCAATTTATGTAGAAAAATATGAAATTTTAATTGAAATTTTTACCTTTTTAATCTGAAAATAGTTTTATTGTCTTCACCAAAATATGGGCTAATCATGCTTCAGTCAAAACTAACACTCACTTGTTCTTGTTGTTGTTCATTCAACTCTATCAAGGTGATTGAGTTTTTGATTATCTGGCATCTGCCATTTTCAACATAACTGCACACTCGTCGATACTCGTAAGTAGTTAATTCTATTTTAATCGAAATCAATCGAAAAAAATATTAAACAAAAATGCTATCAAGTTTTAATGGCCTACAGTTAAGCGTAAAATACTGTCGATTTTTAATGTCCGTATTTGGAATCTATTAAAATAGATTTTTATTTTTAGTTCGATTGTTTGCCACAGTGCAAATTAAATTCAATAAAAAATTAACAAAAAAGGTAGATAAACATCAGCTACGAGGATTTCAGTCTGGTTTTCGTATTGTTTTCAGAGCTAAAAATTATAAAAAAGATATAGTAAATTGATAGAAGATATAGAAATTTTTTTTTAAATGGTTCTGTATACTCAGGAATACTTTTAACTCTTGCCTTAAAGAAATAAATTGGGGTTTGAATATTGTATTTTTATCACAAAACTTTACTTTTGCAAAGTAAACATATGAAAAATAAAAAAAAGTTTGGAGGATTTGCAAAAAAAAGGTCCCACTGTAGGGGCTAAAAATTTTATGAATTTAACGTGGAATTTGATAGTATTTTTTGGATAATTTTAAAATGTGGTGGTATTGTTTATGAAATTTATATTTTTATCTTCAAAATTGTGAAAATCTGCATTTCGCGGTTCAGATATTCAAACAGATATCAGTGCGATATAGCCCCATTCAATCTGAAAAAATGTGCCATACATAATTTTTCATTAGGAATGACCATTCTTCCAGTTTTTTGTGATATTGCAAAGACAAATTTTTGAAAATTTACACTTTTGGTAAAGGTTATTCCGCCGAAAATACTGAGTGTAGAGTCAAACCAAAAAAACACCGGTATTATATTTCAATCAATAGATCTCGCAAAAATTTTTTCGCGTAATTTTTGAGGCTGGTGAGGGTGAGGTTTGCGCCATATATAGTCCAACCAAAATTTGACCCTTAATCTTTATTATATTAATCTTTATCGATACCTTAAAGCACAATCATCCTTTGTCCATTTTTTCCAAACTCTAGACAATGAAAAACAAGTTTTTAAATTGGTATGTTTTGTATGAAAATTGATTTTTATTTCCTCATTTTTCAAGTTATTTCATTACGTTTCCCACTAACCACTATAGCCTGTCTGATGCTGCTTCTTCTCAGGAATCCAAAAATACAAAAAAATAGATTTTCATGAAAACGGACAAATTTAAAAAAAAATTGTATAAATGCAAACAAAAATTTTTTTAAATTTTTTTAAATTTTTTTTTGCATTATACAATTTTGTTTAAATTTTGTTAAAAAAACAAATTTTAAATGCAATTGTCAAAAAAATTTTTTTTTAAATTTTTTAGTTTAATTTTAGATGAATTTTCAGCAATCCCGTTTTACCCTTTAAACCACTTTTTTAAAACCTTTCCACTGTGGAACAGAGTAGTCTATATTTTTATCGATTACACTGTTCGATAAGCTAAAAATAACTTATTTTCTATTTCATCATCAAAAATATTCCGTAAACTGAAGTACAACATCAACCAAAAAACTTGTTAGCAGCGTAAAGTGGTTTAAAAGAAAGAAGAAGAAATACAACCACATTCAGTAATAATCCACAATTACCCACACTTCGTTTACCCTGGAGTCGACCACCTGTCCTCTCCAATGAATCAGCATTCAGGAGGCTGTACTGCATAACAGGTGATAAAACAGCCAAAGGGAACAAGCCAAGAGTTTTTTTTTCCATTTCTTTTTATCAAACTCACTCATAGTCTCAAGTCGCTACCACCACTAGGACATTTCAAAAAACATTTTATTACAACGTTGTCAGTTCGCTTCAAAGGAAAAAAGTGATTTTTTTTCTAAAGCTGTTTACAGATTTTTCTTCTTTGCTTTTCCCCAATTGTAGTTGTAGTACGGTTTTATTCACTCAGTTCGTTGATGTCTCGTTCTGCATTTTTCCCTCTGCTGCAATCATTCAAGAATTTTTCGTTCATTCGCTGTGCGCTAAAAACAACGTCACAGCATTAGTTTTACCACAACCCCCCCCCCAAATCCCCCCCCCCACCACTTGTACAACAAAAAAACATCTTCATCAGCACTTCTTCCTACGTACTTCTCGCCTCGCCTTGCCTCTTGCCATGTTTTTGCGGCTAACTGCTTCCGTTTGCCATCATCCTCTAGAGAATGTACCACACTCCCACTCCACCCGTGCATCCGTCAGCCATCATCGTTTATTCGTCTTTTTCTCTTCTTCGCTTCAAACACACATACATACACACACATGCATATTTTTGTTCTAATTTTCTTTTTCGCCATTCTTCTTCGCTGACTATTTCCGCTTCCGTCTATGGCGTTTTTTTTTTTTTTCGTTGCTCTTGTTGGTTTTTCTGTTGTACGCGGAATCATGCTGTCGGCAAAACGAACAGCTCCATTCGTGGGCCATCGTATGTTATAGTACGGCCTCCCCCATTAACTTCCTACCCGCGGGGGCTCCCCCGCATTAAAAATGTGTTATAGCAACAGTCGTGGTTAGGAATGACATGGAATTGAAACAACACGAATATTAAATCAAACAGGCGAAGGGGGAGTGAATGGAATATTCAAAATGCCGGAGCAATCTGTATACACATGTGTGTGTGTGTGTGCGTGCGTCTGTGTGTGTGTACTCGTCTGCCTATACAAGTGCTTGTGTGCGTGGACATGTGTATGTTCCAGCATCCACATCCTTGTTATACCGAATTCCAACAGATGTGGACGTCCGTCTGGTAGTTTTGCGCCTGTCCTGCATGCCTGCTACTTTGGCATCTCGTATATTTAGTATTTCACTCTCCTCGTTGTAAAACTCTCTTCGCGATTACTGCTCCTCTCCACCGAAATCCTCCGGTTTTTTGCTATTTAATTATGTACATTGTGTTTTCAATAGCCTCCCTTTTGTCTGGCCTGGTGGTCTGGAGGGAGGCAGAGAGAGGCTGCATAAATATTCAACCACTGCTTCTCAGCGAGGCGCTTCAATTATTTTATAATTTGTTTTGTGGACCGCTGGGTGGGAGATGGTTCGGCTTGAATTTCGTCTAGTCATGTTCAGAATTAATTTATCGTTATTGTGGTTGTTGTTGTTGTTGGAGTTGTTACGGAATTTCAACAGCATTCACATAATCTTCGTCATCACATTTTGATGATCGTCGCCGTGATTATGTTTTAACCCTTCCGCAGCGAATATATATTTACAAAGTAAAGTAGGGAAGCCGTATGATGCGATTATAAAATATATTTTTTCTGTATTTTTTAAATATTCTATTTCAACTTGCCTATTGTTACCAAGCAAGGCACATTGTCTTGTCCTTCTCCTCTCCATCCTAAGAATAAAAATCCATTCAAGCAGAAATGTTCATTAACCCCCTTCCTCCATCTGTCATCTTCCAACAACAACCAATATCCTCTTCATTCTCGCCCTGTAAGCTACAAATTTTTTACAATTAATGTGCAATTAGTATGGCGACGTGCCCGGAAGTGGAACTAATGTGACGTCATCTGCTGCGAATTGCCAATTGAGTTATATCGCCTTTGATGTAGCTGCTGTCGTGCTGGCAAAGGCAAAATTAGAGAAAGGAAACTAACAACGCAACAACAACAAGAAGAAACAAAGAAATTTCAAAAGAACATCCATGTGACCATGTTCAGCATCCTCATTAACCAGCAACGGGAAACCGGTCTTACGAGGATGATAATAAAAAAATAAAAAAAATGCCAATGGAACCGTAACCAAAGCAATGTTTACTTGGCTTCATTCCCTTATTGACATTGCAACGTTGACTTAATTAAATGAAAGTAAAGTAAATTAAATTCGTGAAATGCATTGAAATTGATTAATTAAATTGAAAATATATATTTTCCCGAATCCTTGAGAGTATCTCGCGGATCCTGTGTATTTCCATCATTTCTTTCATTTTGCACAATTCAATTTGATTCTTGTTTTTCTCTCAGTGCAAAGTGCAGCGCGCAACTGAATCAAGTTTGTTGCTATTTTTTCTATTGGCTATTTTTGTATATTTTCTTTTATTTTAATCTGTTTTGGTTGCTATTTTTGATTTGCGTTTATTTTGGTTTGGACTTTTGTTTTCTGTTTTCCTTTGGTTGCGGGTTTTTGTTTTTGGCCTTTTGTCTTTCAAGAATTCTTATTTTTTTTTTTACGGTTTTCAGTTGATTTTGATTTACATGTTGTTTTGGCTGTATGTATGTATGTGTGTAATTGGTGGTACCATTTTCTGTTGTTTGTGTGTGATTCTTTTTCAGTGCCCTCTTACAGAAATTCAATTACGTGGGCAGAATATTTAGTTCAATTGAAGCATGTATTGTATATGAAGTATTTAATTGAAAATTTATTCAATTTTTAAATGGTTTGTGTGTGGTAAGGCAAATGTCAAGGAGACAGAAAGGGGGCCTTAAATTTGTAAGACCTTTTAACTGGTTACGGTCTTAAGTAAATATGTTAAATTAAATGATAAAAGTCTGTCTGTTAATCCCGTTCTACTTACAAAAAAAAAACCTTTCAATTTTAACCTTGTTGTCTTTACAAAATTTTATTTTGGGTGTTGAAAAAATTGTTTACAAAAATTATTTTTTTATATTTTTTAACTCAAAAAAGATTTTTTTAAACTTTTGCAGAATAATCAACAAAAATTTTCCCGAAGCCCAGTTCGAAAAACAGCAACAAGCAACGATTGTTTCCTGCTCATCTCCAGTGAAAGAGATCGTGGCGGCAGAATATAAAATCAAGAGGGCAACATATTTGCAAATCACAATTAACTAGAAGAAAAACAAAAAGAAGAATAAGAAACAGGGCCATAATTTCCACGCAACACATAGGCTGGCCACAGCATTGGAAACCAGCAAACACATTAGAGAGATTTGAAACGTTTGCATCGCTACTAGAAGGAGCAGCGCCCACAAGATCGTCTTCTGGCCAAGAACAACACCACCCACCCACTCGGCTTCGCGTCGTCGTGGTTCGTTGTCATTTTATGCCAAATTGGACTCGAAGCAAAACATAAATGATTTAAATGCAGCCGCAAAGCGCAACAACTCGAAAAGAAAATTTTTCAATTAATTAAAAATAGAATTTTCATAAGAGCCGAAAAGGAAGAAAAGAATATATAGCGAAAAAGATAGAGAAACCCAAAACAAAGCGTGTTTCGAAAGAAATTCATAAAACTGCGCGCATCGTTTGTCGTTTGTTTTTTTTTTTGTGATTTGTGCAAAAAAAAAAATCCAAAAATTCATCAGGCCACAAGCGAAAATAAAATTGAAATTCTAACAAAATGAAGCGACGTAATGCCGATTGTGGCAAACTTCGACGACCGATAAAACGTAACAAAATCACGGAGGGCATGTACGGCAGGTGAGTGAGTGGTCAAGCAGCAAGCGGTCACAGTCAACTACTTCCTTACAACCAAGTATCCTTTCGTCCACACCTAATACAAAAGAATTCAAATAAAACAAAGCCAAATGTCCAAATCACCTCCTTTGGCCTAATTTTTGTGTCAAATTACCTCGTTCTACCCCTACTCTGAGTTTGTATTCGGCTGGGTGTTTTGAGAATCCATTTTGTTTTATTTATTTGATAATTTTGTTTACTTTACTTCGGTTTTTGGCTTTCGTTTGGTTGAATTATTTTATTTGTTGCTGGTAAACAAAAGACGTCAATATTGTCCGTCTGTCCGCGCTGAAGTTGTTGTCTTCGTAAATGTTGGCCCACCTAATTGAAATTGATTTAGTGCCGTTTTGATATTGAAATCTAGCACATATTTGAGTTGACTTTAATCGCTCGCTCGCGTATGCTCATTATTGGCCTTTTCGATTTATTTATTTGTCTTTTAGTTTGATTGAATTGTGAGGTTTATGGGCAAATAATTTGCATGACTTTTAAAATTGATTTTAGTTGGAAGTTTGGGCAAATTGTGGTTTGTCTTTTAAAAATTTTATATTAATAAAAATAATGGTTATAAAGTCGAAAGCCTTCCACTGTTGGAAGTTTACTCATCTCGACGTTTTTCCTTTTTATATAAATTATCCTTAATAACACTGTGATAGTTTGAAAATAGTACATACTGCGCTTTAGGTGGGTCTAGTTAACTCAAGTACAGTGATTCTAATGGCATTAGCCGCTTTTAGGCTTAGGTCCGTTTTGTCTTTCAAATCGCTATATAAATCTATAAAATTAAAAATATAAAAAAAATATTAATGCATCATTTTAATGTTCGAATTTTTTCCAACTTTTTTCGAATATTTCCAAATTTTTAAGAGCCTATTTACACAGTCATTCCCATGACGCATGGGCATGCCATTTTTAGAATTTACACTGACATGGGCATGACGAAATTTGACAGTTTTTATATGAAAATGAAAATAAACGAAGCATGGATAAGGACCATAAAGGAAGAACTGCTAACTTTGAGTCCAACCTAACCTAACCTAACCTAATACATTTCCAAGAGCATATTTACACTATCATGCCGTTTTCACATTTTACACTGCCCTGGTCATGCCAAAATTTGACAGTTTTTATATGAAAATGTAAATAAGCAAAGGAAAATTTTCTATCCCATTTTCACTACCGCAGTTCTTATTAGCTCTTTGTCAGATTTTTCGTCATGGAACTGATAGTGTAAATAGGCTCTAAAAAATGGTTTTAACAGATTTTTTTAAACAAAAAACTTTAAAAAATCCAAAAAAAATTCGAAAATTTTCGAAAAAAATTCGAAGATTGAAAATTTTTTAAATTTATTTTTATTTGCTTATAGTTTGGCTCTAGGTTATCTAATTGTTAGTTTTAAAAAATTTTTCCAACTAAAATTTTTTATTTTAATAAACAATGTTTTTATTTTCAATATTTCGACCACAGTCGGTAGTCATCTTCAGGGAACTGTTAAATATGAAAACTATCAACTTAATTAAAATTTTTTTTTTATATTTTTAACAAATTTAAAAAAAAACCTTTAAAAAATTAAATTCGAAAATGTTCGAAAAAATTCGAAGATTACAAATTTTATTGGAAAAAAAAACACAGCTAAATTTTTTTAATATATTCAATAATAAAAATAAAGCCATAGCAAAAATATTAAAAACTAGAGAGTGGACTATCTTCGGCTATACCGAAGTTGAAATACCCCCACACAGTAGGAAGAAGTACCTCGAACATATAAAAATGTGGTCTCAAGACCCTATTTTGAGCCAATTATAGGTGGTTTTGGAGCCCGGACCATGTCCAAAATCCATTTCTAAAAATTTCCAATTAAATCCACCAAAAAAAAAAAAAATTGGTCTCAAGACCCCATTTAGACCCTTATATATGTGGCTTCGGAACCTCGGACTATGTCAAAAAACGTTTCTAAACATTTCCAATCGAATACAACAATAAAAAAGACTTGAAAAATTTTTACCTTTTTTTTCGGTGATGGGAGCCACGCCCAGTTTTTGTCCGATTTGGCCGATTCTCGAACTTGATCTCAGTATTCACGAGAAAAACATGTACCCAAAGTTTCAAGTCGATATCTCCAAAACTGCGACCGCTATTGTGCGGACGGACAGACGGACGGACAGACGGACGGACAGACAGACGGACATCGCTAAATCGACTCAGGAGGTGATACTGATCAAGAATATTTATACTTTTCCATACCGGACACGCCTCCTTATGGGCGTTACAAACGTTGTGACAAAGTTAGTATACCCTGCCACAGTGAGTGTGGGGGTATAATAAAGCCATTTAAAAAAAATTATTTTGGGATAACGTAGGTCCATAAATTATAATTATAAGCCCAAATGTGTCGAAGTTATCCGCAGTTGCAATCCTTGAATATTTTCACCAACATTTAAACTTTAGGTATTTTGCCACCAAAAAAATATGAGTGCTTGCTTATGACTTCAACAATCCTTTCCACTCTCTTCCAATTTTCTAAATTTGTACTTTAAATTTTTTCTGTTTTAAAAATACTTTTACATATTCACAATCAACTAATATGAAATCTTTATTCCATTTTCCAGCACCACTGTCTTGTACATGAAATTCCTTGTACTTTGGGCCATTGTGATAACAGCCGATTTTATGTTTATGTTTCGTTTTGAATTTTTATGGCCTTTTTGGCTACTTTTACGATCGGTACATGACTCATTTAAATATAAAGGATTGGTGAGTATCCAAATACAAATTCTTTAAAGTTTTCTTTAAAAAAAAATTAATTTAATTTTCTTTTGCAGGCATTTTCTGTGTTATTCGTATGCATTGCAATTACATCCGATTTGGTATGTTTATTCTTTATACCAGTGCATTGGTTACTTTTTGCTGCAAGCACATATGTCTGGGTGCAGTATGTATGGCACACGGGTAGGTGTTGCGGAAATGTAGAACTTTTTCTAAATAATTGTTAATTTTTTTTTTAAATTTGAAATTCAGACAAAGGCATCTGCTTGCCCACAATAATACTTTGGATGCTGTTCGTCTATTTAGAGGCTGGCATCAGATGGAAGGATAGTCGACATATGCCGCATTTAGATTTATGTCGTCCCTTTGCGGCGCATTGGTAAATATTAAATTTTGTTTAATTTTTCTTTAAATTTCGAAGAAAAATAAACTAAATTTCAAGAGAATTCTTATTCCCTCTCCAATAACCGCTTTCTTTTTACTCTCTTTCCCCTTACAGCATTGGCTATCCTGTCGTAACATTAGGCTTTGGTTTTAAAAGTTACGTCGGCTATCGCATGCGACAGCGCAAACAACGTGAAGTTGCTAAGGAGAATGAATTTTATATGCAACTATTGCAGCAGGCATTGCCACAAGAAGAAACGCCCGACGAGGCACAATCATCGGCGACAGCCGTTGTTGCCACATCAGGGCAAAGTGCACAAAACTCTTCCCACGCCTCGCCCTCCACATCGTCAATGGTATCCGCAGCGGCGTCCATGTCCAATGCCATTGTCACATCAAATGGTATTTTAGCGACGACGACGTCAACGGCGCAAGCACAAAACCATCATAATCACCATAATAATAATCATTCGAATGATAATCACACGCATCACAACAATAGCAACAGCAGCAACAGTGGTGGACACCAGCACAACAATATCAGTATAACAGCTTCAAATGGTGCGTCGGGTGGCGGCACCGGTTCATCAATAGCTTCATCATCGAATAACGATGACAAGAATTATGTGCAAATCGGTAGCAGCAATGGCAATGGCGGTGGTAATGCTTCAATTGCGTCCAACCATCATCATAATTCGCATAATAACAACAACAGTAACAATACTAATCAAACCCACCACCACCATCATCATAATCATCAACAACATAATCATCATAGTAGTAATTCCAATTCGAAAAATGCTCAAAGCAATTGTGAGTGGAACCTAGAGATTACCGGAAATAGCAAACTCATTTCTTTGTTTATAACATTTTTGTGCATAATTTAAAGGCTTTTTTTTAACATAACATTAAACTCTTTTTTTATAACCTTAAAAAATGTTTAAGCTGGTGGTCTAATACAACATAATCGCTTACTTTTTATAAGAAACATACAAAAATTCCATTTGAAATAAGTGCCTTGCCCTTGGGCATATAATTTGAATAATTTGATTTCAACATAACCCCACTTTTTTGGTGGACATTTTTTCAGTTGAGAATGTTGTATTGGAATGATGCCCGCTTGATGTTGCAATTACTGTAAAAATCTTTAATAAATGTTCACATATTTTCCAGCAACATCCAATGGACACATTGGTAACACCAGAAGCCATCGTCGCAGTGTGGATAAGGAAAATAAAAGCAGAGGAGGTGGCGGCGGCAGTGGTGATCATGAATCCAAGCACAACAAAAGCAACAACTATCAGCAATTGCAGGCGGACAGCAGTAGCAATAATAACAACAGTAAAGACAAACAAACCGACTGGGAAGGGGGCAACTATCAAGTGCAGCAAACCCAGTCGCATAGCTCAAAAGAAAAGCATGGTAGGCTATACTGAATGATGATTGAAAAGAAAAAAAAAATACACTAGACAACAAAATGCAATTAAATTAAATTTTAAGCATTTTGAGTATTTTTGCATCTTCCACTCAAATTAAATTTTTAATTTACTTTCCAGATGATCATCGCGGAGGTGGTGGCTCTGCGAATACGAATTCGTCAAAGAAATCCAATTCACATAATACTTCCGCAGCGACAGCGTCAAATGCCCCCGCCGCCGCCAATGGAAATGTTTTGCAATATGATGTGGATGATGTTGCTGTGGTGGAACCAGTCGAGAGGACTAAAGGTTAATTTTGTTGTTTTACATTAAATTAAATTAAATTAAATATAAAAAAAAATATTTATTTTATTGTACATCCGCAGGTCGTCGCAATCGCTCCAAAAAGGACAATTCTTCCAAGGACAATCATCAGCCGCACCACAACAACAATAATAATAATTCGCACAGCAATAACAACAACAACAACAACAATAGCAACAACAACAACAGCCACAACACATCAAACCACGTTCACAACAATCAGCCCAGCAAGGAGTCTGCATCGTCCACCTCTCACAGCAACAATCACAATTCCGATGCCTCATCCGTCTCCTCATCGGTCTCATCCAGTTCGACATCGTCCTCATCATCATCGTCCGCCTCATCGACCATTTCGAATCTAGCCGCTAAGGTCGTGACGAAAATCTGCGAGTCCTGCCTCAAGCTGGAGGCCGACGTCAAGAAATACCGCACCGAACTTAGCCACATGAAGCAAATCGAAAATGAATTGCGCCAAAAGCTCGAATCGAATCTGACCACAAAATCCTGTTTGCAGGCCAAACAGAAGGACTGCGACGAACTGGAGAAGCGTATACACGAGCTGACCAATGCACGCCACGCCGATATGCTGCAGCTGCAAACGGCCGAACGTCGTCTCACAGAGGAACGCCGCCAGAAGCAGTCGCTCGACGCTCAGCTGAATAATGAGAAGAAGGCACGCAAGCTGGCCGAAGAGAAGGCTGCGCGCCCGGAGTGCAGTGTTCAGTGCAAGCAGCGCAAACAGCAAATGGACGAGGAGCTGAAGCAGTTGCGGCGCGAACTGAAGCTGGCCGAAGAGGCTAAACAGGTGGCCGAGCAGCATGCACGCAAGTGGGAGCAGGAGGTGGGTGGAGTGGAGTGGATGTAACTTATGTGCAAATTTTTAATTTTTTCTATGCCCCTTTACAGTTGCGCAATTTGGATGCCGAAATACGCAATCGTGAATCGAATCAGCCCGGCACTGAAATGCTGATGAACGCCCTGGCCGCGATGCAGGACAAGAATTGTACGCTCGAAAAGAATCTATCGGCAGAGACGAGAGTTAAGCTGGACTTATTCTCAGCTCTAGGGGATGCCAAGCGACAACTTGAGATATCAGACAGTGAGTAATCCATCGAGCGGGGTAATCTCACTCCATACTAACTATTCTCTTTTCTGCCCAGGTCATCGTCGCTCCAAGGAGAATGAAGTGCTCGACCTCAAGGCCAAGTACGCTCAACTGTTCGCAGTGATGCCCACAGATTCACTTTGTTTGCCCGCATGCAGTTCCAATGGGGCCGGTTCAATGTTGCGCATGAACGATACGCCGCCACTGCAAACGGGACCGGGCCCCTCATCGCCCATGTTGCCCATGCTAAGCAGTCTCAGCAATCAGCAAACGTCCGTGCAGGGTGGAGTTGGTGTCGGTCACCAACTGAATGTGGCGCGTGTTGTGTCCAATTCGGCGTCGGATTATGTACAGCAAGTGCCGCCCGAGTATGTTACCAGCCAGCAGCAGCAGCAGCAACAGCAACATCAGCAGCAGCAACAACAACATCAGCAGCAGCAGCAGCAACAACATCAGCAGCAACAGCAACATCAGCAGCAGCAACAACAACATCAACAACAACATCAGCAACAGTGCATTGTTCCCGTTTCAGTTGCCTGTTCCGGACTAGTGGTGTCCGGCAATTCACCTGGCAGCGGTGGTGGCGGCTCCAATTTAGATCCCAATGCCACCGTCTATACGCCGAAGGGTGGCCCTGGCAGCGGCGGCGTAGTTGTTGTGGTTGGCGGCGTCAGTAACAGCGGCCACGGTGATGCCTGACTAAATGTTGCCGCAGCCTCGGCAGCGAGTCATCTTCTTCAACGACGACGACAAGTTTGAGATTATTATTTTTATTACAACAACAACAACAACAATTGATGCAACTCTAATGGCAGTGACGATACACCGGCAACGGCCGTGTTTGCATGTTGCACCTTTGATTTTGAATTAATTGGAAAACAACAATTATTACAACAAGAACATTAAAAACAAATGATAATTATCTTATTGCAAAAAAAAGAAAAACAAAACAAAAAACACAATTAAAAGAAAAGAAAAAAAAAACCCACAAACAAAAAAAGCCCATTTTTGCAATGAATACGAATTGAAATTGATTGAAAATTGATAAGTAAATGCGCTTGCCGCCGCAAACCCACCGTCGGCAGCAGCAGCTGAATGCGAAATTGTTTCCTTGAATTCTTTATATTATTATTATTTTTTTTTTAAACTGCAGCCTAACAATTTTTTTTATTTTTTAATTAAAAATTTCAATTCAATTTTTGAACATTTTTCGTTTATTTCTGGTTGGTTGGTTGTTTTTATTTGTGTAACCTTTACGAGGGGGAAGTCTTTTTTGTTTAGTAAGGATTGCATCTTCTGTTTGGCGTGTGCGTGTGGTCTTCTTCTTTTAGTTTGAAATGGTTGGATGCAATTTTACTATTTGAATGGAACTAAGGTAAGTAACAGCGAGCAGAACTTAGTGCAAATTTGACAAATTGACAAAAAAAAGGCAGTAAAAAATGCTGAAATAACTTCGAGCTAATCCAGCGAAACCTTTTAAGGAATGTTATTATGTAGACCAAGACCTATCAGAATCTGTGGGTGTAGAAAATATCGCCCAATGAAAAATCGTCCAAAAATAAAAATGAAAAATCACCCAAAAATTAAAAAGGAAAAACACCAAAAAAACAAGAAAAAATCAAACAAAAATGGAAAAATCACCCAATAATTTGGAAACGAATTTTAACGAAGAGCAAACTCTCCAAGACGAGTTCATAGAAATCGGATCTGAAATGCAATTTTCTGATGCAATGGAAATAATTCCATTAAATACTGCAGAAACTGCCGTTCCCGACAAATCTAGCGAAAATAAATATGAATTCAGTTGCGACATTTGCTCGAAGAAGTTTTCAACTAAGGAAATCTGCTTTATAACGATTTTGTGCCCAGTTTTGGTTATTCGTGAGTATAAAAAAATAAATTCCAGACAATTAAATTTCTATTTGGCGTATAAAATTCATGGCGTAACTAAATAAAAAATTATTTTATTACTTTTATACAAATATCCATGACAAATTAGACAAATTGTATACTCCTTTGTAGTAATTAATGATAAAGTAGCAACCAAAGTTTAGTATAAATACCGCGTTATTAATGCTGCTCTTGAAAACATCTTGATTCCAGCTGAAAATGTTTAAATTCATATTTCTGTTCGTGGTGACTCTTCTCTCAATTCAAGTAAGTCCATCTTTATTTAATAGAAAATAAATAATAATTTGTATATTTCTTATTTATTGTTCATACTTACTACTCCAACAATCCAACAATAGCTGGCCACTGCAGTTCCACATTTCGAGGCTAAATTAGAAATTCGAAGTGACTTCCTAAAATTATCAAAATATCGCGGGGAGTATTAATTTTAATTAATTTTTTTTCGGTCTGACAAAACGTTTTTTATGGAAACAATGGAAATATTTCAACCAACTACATTTTTTTTTAATAAATTGTAAACCTGCTGTAATAAATTAATTGTGAATTGTTTGCTTAATAAAATTATGAAAATTTTGGAAGCAAAAAAAAGTGTCGGTGTTTCACTTCACAAAAGCCATTCGAATGGTTTTTTTCAATGAAGTAAAGAGATTTTAAATACAATGATTAAAAGTATTATCGGAAAATGCCGCACAATTAAAAATCTACCCAACCATTTAGCTTTTGAAACCAACCGAAACCAGAGCTTAGTGAAGTTAACTCATAAATAATTATTTACAAACTACTATTGACATGTATTTACAATACAATTTACCGATTGCTGATCAGTTTTTAATTATGTTTATTATTTATGTTTAATAGTAGTGCGTTGTATCAACTTGTATCCACTAAATAGTTATAAAAGCTGATTTTCAATAAAAATAATTTCAGTATTCATTTTCAAAATGAACCCACTACCGCTGCATATTTTTCTCGTTCTAGTGCTTCTGGAAATTACTTATCCGGTGAAAAGTAGAAATCACTTATTGAAATCATTCATTATAACCACATTTGTTTTGCAGATCTCTGCACTGGTGAAGTTTTCCAATTTAAAATGTGAAATTGTGGATGAAAACTTTGCAGTTTTGGAGACGTGTAAGCTTAGGGCGGTGAATAGGCAGACAAGATTGGCTTTTATACGTGTAAAAACTAAACAAACTATTAAAGAGTGGAAAGTAAATACATTTTGTAGTCATTAAGGGTATTCATTTAAAGTGGGAAACCCCTCGGAAACGCGCAGTTTGCTGCCAAGAACTGTCAAATTTCATATATTTTGACTGCTCATCTGCACAACTGAATCGTTTCCGAGGGGTTTCCCACTTTAAATGAATCGCCCTATTGTCAAATAGACGACCAATAAACATTTCTCCAAACAGCTACATTATCAACTCATGAAAAAAAATAGCGGCAATCACTGGCGGCCGTTCCTCTTCAATGTGACTATGAGTATTTGTGATTTTTTCATCCACCCTGAGAAGTACATGTTAACAAGTGTAATATATAATTACCTCAGGAATTACACAAATGCCAATCACACCTGTCCTTACCAGGTATGCAAAGAACATTTTTTAAGTACAATAATAATACATTTTTTTGAAGGCCGGCGAATATGTTACCGTTGACTCTTTAGGAATCGAAGAGGATTCACTTATCCAGAAATTTCCTATTGATGTTGGCTATTATGGATTGTTCACAAAGTGGTACTTTAATGGTAAACTGCGCGTGGCAGTGAATGTAACTGCATCCTATGTTGCAGATTACAGAAAGGTTAATTAAGGACATTTGGGTTTGATCAATAAATTAACAAGCTTTTTAGACGATGTAGTAAGAAGTCCTATTAGGGTGATTCATTTAAAGTGGGAGACCCCTCTGAAACGATTCAGTTGTGCAGATGAGCAGTCAAAATATATGAAATTTGACAGTTCTTTTAAGCAACTGCCAACATTAAATGAATACCCTTATTGACAATTGCATTGTGTTTCATTTATATTAATGATATTCGCTTACACTATTAAAATAGCTCGCATTTGAAAATTTGTAATCCACTCTATCTATTTCAAAAAGTGTTGCCGTTAATTTTCTAATTTTTGCAACGTTTTTTCCACCAAAATGACATTTTTTCAGCTCAAGTGAGGTTTTTCTTCATCTGGCCACACTAATCAACATAATAATTTCGCATTTGGCAGTGACTGAACGTACTACAATAATCAAAATAAACAAAATATTCACCGACGCTTTCGGCTTTCGGCTGTCATAATCACAGCTGATTTGAAAATCCAAGAAGACGAAGAGCACGAAAACGTCAAAAAATTAGTGATGGAATTGTCGTGTGATTAAAATTATCGATCGATTTTTTCTTTCGAATTACTTTTTTTATTTGTTAAATCATTTATCAAATTGAATTATTTTTTATTAAAAAAATATTTTTTGTTTATTTATTTCAATACAGTTGATTAAAGAGTTGCATAGTTGCTGTCATTATTTGAGTGAATTGTCACATAAACAAAATAGTTATTCGAGTGTTGTTTCAGAAGTTATCGAATTAATGAATTCTGAACATATTTTTATAAAAAGCAATTCATATAGTCTTGAAATATGCCTAATTTTGTAGAGAGAGAGAATTGGAAATAATTGGTTATCGATTATCTTGCAACTATTATTTGGTGCACATCGAATTACTCGATAACTCTTATCCGCAAATGGCCATCACTAATCATACCCAAACACGTGCGAAGGCGCACATTTTAATAGAAATTATTTTTTGGCAGTAAATTTGGTTTTAAATTAAGTAAATGGTAAGTAAAAATTGTATAAATATTTCCAATCTATTCATGATCATTCATACTCCACATAGAGATGGCAATTGAGGTGAATAAACGCAAAAGAAAGCACACAAATGTGGAAAACGCTGCGGATGAGGGCGAAGTGGCGGTGCCCAAGAAAGTGGCCAAAAAAATAAAGACACCGAAAAAGGAAAAGAAAGCCAAGAAACCGAAGAATGAACACAAGGACTCAGAAGAACCGAATGAGAATGGATCCTTTGAAGAGCCGGCGGAAAATGATAATGAAGCGGGCGACGAAAATGATAAGGCCGATGAAGTGGATTTCAATGAAGAGATACCAGCACTGGAAGAGGAGGATCCCAATCACGATTCGGGCTTTGAGCCTGACGAGAAGGAACTGAAATTCTCAAAGGACTTCAAAATGCTCAACTTCAGGGCCAAGTTGAGAGGCTCAAATTTTATAACAGGTTGGTGGTAGTAGTTGGACATTATTTTTCACCTTTACTTTACTAATTTTCTCAACTTCCAGAGCTGCGTCACTTCCTGCACATCACACAGTCCAGGCCGAAAATGGTGGCAAAGTACATTGAAAAACGAGGCAAGCCTCTCGAATTCGCCGAAGCTCTGGAACGTGTAGACAAATCGAATGTCCTCCACATTGGCTACATCTGCCAGGCTCTGCAACTTGTCATCATGGAGATACTGTCCAATCAAAAGAATCACATGGAATCGGCCGTTCATGCGTGTCGCTATTTCCTTAAATCCCATGGCAGCGTACTCGACCAACTGCTGAAGTCCGCCCAGTTGCAGCACCGACGCACAGCCCTGAAACTGCTGACGGCCATTGTGTGCGCCGAGCCCCAACTGGGTCGTCAGCTGCTCAGTTCGTACAACATTCTGTCGAATGTGAAGACCATTGAGAACTTCCTCTCACACTCCAAATTCGAGCTGAACGAAGAGGAGACCGTACGCAAGTGCTTCATACACTTTGTCCTAGCCTATCTGGTGGATGGCAATACACTGCTCATACGCAATATACTCGACAGTGGCACACTGTTGCGTGCTCTGGCCTCTGGCCTGATGTTCGACGATCATGTGACGGTGTGTGTGGTGCTGAGTACGCTGAAGAAATACGTGCTCGAGTGCACGGAGATCTCGAAGACAAAGAAAATCCACGTTTTCGATTTGGAGTGTTGCAAGCACTTTGCACGCCTCTACGATTGGCAGGGACCGAAGGTCTATGCGGCCAAATTGAACAAGAAGAAGTTCAAGCACGTTAGTATGCAACCGCGTCAGATAGAGGCCATGGTGGATGCAAATGAACGCGATGCAGTGGCCGCAGCTACGCACGAGTTTCTTTTGGTATTGCTGACGTCACGGAAGCATGGTATCACCTTCGATGCAATGACACATTTCAGGCAGAAGCACAATGCCTTGCAGGGTAAGGGATTTTTTTTTTGTAAATTTACTCCTTGGTCTTATGAAATTTATTAATTTTCCTCTTCTCCCTGCATTAGGCAAACTAATTGGCTTCCTTTTCAAGCCCTGGTGTGATGAGCGCAAATCCGACTTGGTCATCAAGATCCTTCAGGCCTGTCCGGATCTGGCTCGCCACACTGTACGCAACTATGCGGGCATTGTCAATCCCATGCGTACTGCAGAGCGCGACTGGGTGCAAGCCGTTGACTTTCTCACCAAAATTATCACCACCTTGCATCCGAATTTGTTGCGTCAGGCCCTGGACAAAATCACATTGACTGACTTCTCCTTTTGGATCAAAGACATTTGTCTGCCCATCGAAACGCTTGTGCTGTTGAACGGCTCGAAAATGCTGCGTAATACGAATTTCCAATTTCGTTTGGCCACAAACCGGCTGCTGTTGGCCATGTTCACACAGTACGCCAACTATATGGCCACCATCACGAAGCGTGAACAGGCCAAGGGAGGCAATCCATTGCGTCGCTTCAAATTCGAAATTCTCAATCATATACTTGTGAATTTCCCCACCGTCGAGAATATACTGTATTCGCTGTACATGTCCATCCAGCTGCAAGCGTCGGAGGACGTGACCGTACTGGAACATTTGGATGTCACGTTGGATTTGGTCTTGATCATTTGCCAGGAGAATCGCTCGTTTGTCAATAAGACGGGCACAATTTTGGATTATTTGAAACTGCTGAGGCCTCTGTATGCCAACGATGAGTCGCAGGATCGTGCGAATGTCAAGCTGGAGCTGAAGGCTATCAAGACTATTCTGATGCTGTTCCCCAAGGCCTTGGAGCCGAATGAAGAACTCTTCGGCAGTGTGCTGAAGTCGTTCATAAAGGCCTTTGTCTATGGGTCGGCAGATGTTCAGACGGAGGCGGGCCAACTTTTGCGTGACATTTTTAAAAATACGGGCCTCTTCGATTCGGGCGAGTTGGAAATTGATTTGTGGCTGGAAGCCTTGAGGTTACACGATGCGGAAACGGTCGAGGTGGTCACTCAAGTCTTTATTGAAGTGTTGCAGGTGAGTGTTTAGATATTTTGGTATCTTTATCTGCATATGAATTATGAAAAAAATCGATTTTAAAATATCCCAAAATTATGAAAAAATTATCGATAAATAATCGTTAAATCAGAGAAAAATTATTGAAAAGTTATCGAAAATTTGTCGAAAAATCGTAGTAAATTTGTTGTATTTTTACGGGAAAAGTTATCGAAAATAATTAATAGTTTCGTAAATTATCGTAAAATTTTTCTCAATTTTCGAATAAAAATAGAAATTTTATATATACATTATCAAAAAATTATCGAAAATTAGGAGAAAACAAATGACATTTTATCACATAATTATGAATTATTTTCAATGTTTTTTTTCGATAATTTTGGATTTTTTGCATATGAATTATGAAATTATCGAAAATTAATCGGAAAATCGGTTTTAAATTATTGAAAAGTTATCGAAAATTTTTGTAAAATCGTATAAAATTAGTAAAAATTATTTATATTTCATTGCGATATTACCGTAAAATCATTTTAAAATTATCGAAAAAAGATTTATATTCTATGGCAAAATTTATCAAAAATTATCGAAAAGTTACTTAAAATTGTCGAGAAAAAAAATAATTGAAAAAGTTATCGAAAAATTATTGATTTTTTTACTTTAAAAAAATTTATATCTTGCCAAAAACATTTTTGACTCAATACTAAATACGAAAAAAATGTTATTCTAGTAAAAATAATATCTAAAAAAAAATAAAATATTTCAAAAAAAATTCGATTATTGAAAAATATTTGTAAAGATATCGAAAAAATAATCAATTTCTTATCGCAAAAGTAAATACTGAAAAATCTTTTTTTCGAAATTTGTTCGAAAAATTATTTCAAAATTATCAAAAAGTTTTCGAAAAGATGTTCATACTTGTACGTGCAGAGTACTTCAGCTTCAGTCTAACCAATGATAATTCTCTTACTAGTTATTAAACAATTCAATTCTCCCTTTATCTTTCACCAGGTCACCAAAGCCGAGGTAGATGCCCCAAAGTCCGACACAACCAATGCAAATGAAAAAAATCTACACAAACTCTTCGACAACATCGAAAAGGGTCTTTCCGTACAGGCTTACATCGAAACGCTGTCCATTAGCAAGTTGATGCCTCTAATATTCAAAGGTGTGGAAATTGTGCAGCCCTTGGACAAGTACTTGGAAACCGTTTGTGTGCTAATGTTCCACTATTATCCGACGCCCGAATATGTTCAGAAACTCTACGAAATGGAATTCAAAAGCCTCAAGAAATACATGAAAAGTTGGGTGAGCCCGAACGGTCAATTGCTACCCTTGGAGGGCAAAATAGCTGATCAAATACCCCTACTAAAGGAGCTACAATCATCGATACTAACCGGTCACAGTAAGTTTGAGGAGATTTTTGCGGGCAAGTCATACGAAATCGAATTCAATGGCAAACTAACCAAATTCAATGACATCCTACAAAACGAACGCTTCATCATGATCTATGTGCAGCAAGTACTCTTCATTGTGTCACAACTGGTGGAGCACCAAAAGCTGGAACGCCATCAATCGGAAAGGGCAGCAGCCTTTCTCATCAATTTCTTGGCCATAGTGAAGAAGCAAGAGGAATCAAATTCGGCTGATTCCATTGTAGGTGTCCACAGCCATTTGTCACAAATGCTCAAGTATATATTCAGCATACGCATTAGCTATATACGCAGTGCGGATCTCCTGACTGCGGCAGACGACTCTCACTTGAATTATTTGCATTTTCTACGTGAACTCACCGAATATTGCAATGAAATGGAAAATTTCTCCACGTACGCCATCAATTATCGCTTGAAAATGGTCAAGGCTGTGGCCATATCACTGCAGTCGGTGGAAACGTCTAAGGCTCAGAGTGATAAGCTCTCCGAGAGCATCAAACTAATGCAGGCCCTTCACTTGGACTCGGATAATTGCATTGAGATACTGGAGTTGTTGGCCTCCAATCTGAAGTACAATGATTTCTTCTCAGCCACGACCATGCAGAAGACGGTCTACTATGATTTGGTTGTGTGTGTGCTCCAGCGCCTCGCTACGCTACAGAAGTCTGTGCGTTGTGACAGTTTTGTGCGGAAGTTCGTCAAATTCTATACAAACTTCATTAAGAAACTTGGAGGCGATATTAATTTAGAGCCGCTGGAAGAGGCTTTTCATAGTTTCTTGCTCGTGTCGCATCAGTATATACCGCAGTTGGAAGCGAAGCTCTTCGATTGTATGTTTGTCGAGCGCAAGCTAACCAAGCCCACCATTAAGCTGGCTTGTCTACTGCTCGAACGTGATGAGAAATTGAATGCAGAGTTTGTCAAGCATTTGCCCTTGAATGTGGCCAAGAAGGAGTTGATTTACCCTCTCCTAAATATTGCCTTCCGCAAGAAGTTACCCTTGGACGCGAGTCTCTTGCAAAGCATTTATCAATCGTATAAGAATGGCTTCATGAAGACCATTGAGAAGCCCCAAAAGGCGGGCGTCATCTACAAGGAGCACGTCGACTGCAGTATTGCCCTCATTGAGCTGTGCATGCCCAAGTCGGAGTGCGTGGACTTTTGCAATAAGATTTTCAAGTTCGATGTCATTGAAGTGTATCAAATGCGCATCATACATGCCATCTACAAGAAGGCCCTGGCCCAGCCCGAAGCGGGCACCAGCGGCCTCAATCAGAAGCAACAGTCGACCATTTTTGTGAACTTTATCAATTTGCAAATTCAAATGCTGTCGGTGGATATGAAGAAGCAAATTTTGGATATGGAAAAAATCGAACTGTTCGCTTTCACCCTGTACGAATGGTGGCAGGAGAGGCCCAAAGAAGAGGAGGTCGACGCGCTTTTGGACTATACGAAAATACTGAAAAGTCAGCAGTGGCTGAATTTCTGCAAGACCTGCCTGAAAATTGGCATGCACGTGAATGAGGCCGAAACCGAACTGCAGCAGGCTGACAATTTGAATGGCTTGCTTTTGAAGTTGCTGGCCTACATCTGTGAGCAGTTGTATGTGGACTTTGAGGTCAAGGCGAATGAGCCCGCAGAGCCGGCCCAGCTCTTCGAAATGATCTGTACCCACTCGAAGTTCTACGATATCGTCTTGAGTCCCCGCTCCACCCAAGTGAAAACACAAATTTTACACCTACTCTACACGCTGGGCCGAAAGAGTCCGTCTGCCCTGAGTGGCTCACAAATTCCGGTCGTTTTGGGCTCCTATCAGGCAAAACTGTGTGCTGCCGATCGCTATGCCTTGTCTCTGCTGCAATTGTATGAGCAGTACGATTGCGGGTTGCATCAGTATCGTCCGTTTATTTGGGGTGAAAGTGCCATTGCCTTCTATGCCCTCCGTTCGGCCGACGAAGAGCGTGCCAAGCTAACGCAGCAGGAAACTTCGATAGCTCAGGTGATGTCGCTCATCGATCGGCAATTGTGCGAGTATACAATAGACAATTTTCCCATTTGGCGTCGCTTGAATTCGTCGCAGCAATTGCCTGCCGTGGAATTTGAGAATCCCTTCACAAAGGCCTGGACTTTTGGCTCGAACCGGCTGGAGCAACGCATCGAATTGGGCTTGACCGAGTTCGAGGAGGCTGACTTGCGTTTGTGTCCCAAACGCTCGGTCATCTATGAGCAGTGCTATGATCCCGCCTTCTTCATTCCGCTGATGAGCATGTGCTTTGCCCCCGAAGTCTATGCCCATCCCGCACGTCCCGTACAAAATGGCCTGCTGTCGATGGTCTTTGCGGCCCTCTCCTCGCAGGATAAGGACATGCGCTTGGCAGCCGGCTGTGTTCAGTTGCGTTATCGTTCGCACTTCGAGCACAGCAAATTCTTTGAGCGTCCTCTGTGGCTGCAGGCCTATGATAACATCCAGACGGGCCTGAGTGATTTGCGTTCGGCCTGGATGAAGCACAAAAAGAACAGCGGCACCCCGCGTGTACCCTTCATTTCGGGCTTGTTTGTGGCCAAGGCGTTCAATCTGACCACGGATCCCACGCACCTGCTGTACAAACAGTTGACCATGTACTTGCGCCTGAAGCAGAGCTTCAACTTCCAGTGTGTGCCCGAGTTCAATGTGCTGTTCTATTCGCCCGAAGTGGAGCACCATTCGTTCCGGCAGTTCATCGTGGAGGTGATACGCGACGGCATCAAGTCCAGTTCGGATCTGTTCCTGCTGGTCACCACCAATACATTCAAGGTGCTGATGGGCTTCTATGGCAGCACCATGTCCACATTGGACTTGAATTTGCTGATATTGTCGGTGTTTTCCACGTGCGTGAAAATACCCGCTTCCACGAAGATTATGATCGAAAATGTGGGCATACTGCCGTGGCTGAGCTCCATCATTGGCTCCATTGAGTTCTATCATTTCGATGTGATTGAAGGACTCATCAGTGTACTGAATAACCTGTGGTATGCCCTGAAAGCCAACTCTGAGGAGTTCCACAACTTCACATTCATTACGCTGGAGATTCATCGTTTGATTCTGCTACTGCTGCCGCATATGTCTGCGCGTATTGCTGTGGCCAACTTCTCCAAGCTGCTAAACATTCTGCAAAAGACTGCCCATGCTCAGCACTTGGCCATGCCGACCGGTCAACTCGACAAACTGATTGAGTGCGCTCAGAAGCATTTCCCGGCCCATGTGCACAGTTTAGCGAATATCAAGGCTTATGGGGGTGCAGGTGCTGCCTCGCATACGGTCTACTGTCAGCAATTGCAACAGCTGGGAGTGGCCAGTTCGGACATTTTGGCCTTGTCCAGTTTGCGTTCGTATGTTATGGCGTGGTGGAAAGCCCACCAACCACAAATGGAGGATACAGCAGAAACGGTGGCGAATATGTCTTCTGTTTAGTTTTTTTGTTTAATTTTTTTTGCTTATTTAAGTCTAGTTTAATAGTCTTTTGAAAACACATTTTCGTTTAGGCAAACATCCACCACTGCTGAGAGTCCTTCCAGAATTGGTATTCTTTTTCAATGGGCCTTTTCCAATTCATCTAATCGGCTTATTTCGCATGAAGAGAAAAAAAAACAAATTTTGTTAGTTAAGTTTTATTATTGTAAACATTTTAAGCAACCAATATTGTTCAGTTTAATTACCAGTTTTATAAAGGAGTATAATAAATGAAAAATTTCTGAACTATTTGTTTAATATCCTTAAAGAAATGTATGGCCTTGCAAAGTTCAATATACAAAATTTATAAAAAAAAATTGTTTGTGAATAAAAAAAAAAACAAGTAACTCGTAAATTTTGTTTTAATGATTTAATGATTAAACACTAAAAAAAAAATATTAGAAAATCACACTGATATATATCGATACCTTAAAGCACAACCATCCTATGTTCGTTTGCATGAAAATCTAGTTTTTGGCATTTTGGATTCCTGAGAAGAAGCTGCATCAGACAGGCTATAGTGGATTATGAGAATCGTTATGAAAGTAATTGAAAAATGAGGAAATAAAAATCAATTTCCATACAAAACAGACCAATTTGAAAACTTGTTTTTCATTTTCTAGAGTTTTGAAAACATGGACATAGTATGGTTGTGCTTTAAGGTATCGAAACCCTGTCGGAAATTGAACCCATTTGTTACGAACTCACTATTTTAAAATGGGGATGTCCTTGGCAGTAGTCAGTTGAGTTTAAACTTCTCAAAAATGTTATTCGAATTTATTTTTCTCTCATCTTTCTCTCATCTCTAAATTTTTGTATATTTATAAAAATTTCAATTGAATTTTTTGTAAACCAGTTGATTGAATCCCGACAGGGAATATACAACTTTGTATCGAATACTTTTAGAAGTAATCATTCAATGACTATTTCACAGACAACTATCGAATACATAGTAATCGATGAGTACTTTTTGGCCCACCACTATCCCTGAGCGACGTAAACAATAAACAAAAATAAGTTACACAGTAAAAATAAAGAAAATACCAATAAATTAATCAACGACTCTACCACTATGTTTAATTCGGGGAAGAGAAAAGATGCCAACATGCCATTAACTCGCCTACAAGTAAATAATCCATTGGAAGAAGTTGCCGTGCAGGAGCTAGAGAAGACACCAAATGTTGTGGACAAACCACCCGCTAAGACGAAAGAAACAACCCATGTGAGCTCAAAATCAAAAAAGGTAATTAGCAAAAACAAACAATTGTGAGAAAATAACACCAATGACTTTCCTAATCAATCTCAGCTGGAACTGGAATCATCGCCTGGACAATTAGAGATCTTGTCAGTTAAGCAAGATAACGGCCAAGTTATGATTGAATTCCGTGCCTTAAATACTTCTTGCTCATCAACCTCTGGAACCGGTGGTGTATCGGACATCAACAAAGCAAACCAACAAAAATGCACAGAAATCAAAGTTGAAGACGATATCGAATTCGATGCTACAAGCATTTCTGCCCAGTCAATTCCTGAACCGCAAAACAATCAAACAGTTCCAGACGTGGCCACAACAATTAAAGTTGAAGACCAAGTGGATATTAAAAACGAAGACGAAATGGAATTTTGTGCTCTGAGTTCTACTGGCCAATTCATTCTTGCAACTAATGGCGAAGCGTACGACAATCAACCAATCCCAGACAAGTTGGCCGAAATCAAAGTAAACGAAATCGAATTCGGTGAAACGAGTATTTCTGTCCAAACAATCGATACTACTCGAGCATATTTCTCATGCGATATCTGCTCGAAGGGGTATTCATCGGAGAGAACTCTGACCGCACATCGCACTAGTCATGATAATAATCGAACAGTTTTCACATGCAACATCTGCTCGAAGGAGTATTTATCGCTGAACAGTCTGGCCGCACATCGAACACGTCATGCTAAGCCGAGATTCCACTGTAGTGTTTGTGGTGTGGCCCAATTCAACCAATCTGCGTTAGCTAGACATATGAGCACGCACTATAACGGTACCAATGCATATCAATGCGACATCAGCTCGAAGAAATATGCAACGAAGTCAAGTACGGTTAGACACTCGAAGAAACGTTCAACGGAACCAAGTACGTTTCGACATCAAGTGAGTCACTCTGGAGACAACTTCCGCTGTAATTTTTGTGGCGTGGTTAAATCCACACAAGTGGAATTGGATAAGCATATGGCTTATATGGATTTTATGGACTATAAGTCTCACACATATGGAGATTATTACCACAAGGTCCGCCGAGACCAAAAAAATAAAAGTTCTTGAAAACACTTTGTTTTATCATATTTTCATAGAGAAGCATTCAAATTTTAAAAAAATAAAAAATTCTTACATTTTTGCCTATTTTGAGATATTTCGAATTCACTACTTTTCTCATTTTGGAGTCGAGAGCTCAATAACCACGCCCCCTTTTGGGCAATACGAATGGTGTGCCAAAAACAATATATCCTTGGACGCTTGTGTGTACGGTATAAAAATGTACCCCGCAGAAGTATGGTTAATCAAAATATATCAAAGTCCAAAAAGCAAATGAACAGAGAACACTGAACACTGAACACTGAATATTGTCAAACGCAAATGTTTACCACACTGAAAGACACACAAGACTCACAAACCCATTCACGATCAAAAGTAGCAGAGACGCACATGATTTCCGTTGACGAAGGGAGCCTTTTTTTCCCATATGTGTGTGTGCGTGTGTTTGTGTTAGTTTGTTGCCGAATGTGTCAAGGCTTATTTCCGCAACCGGATATGTTATGTTTGTGTCTGCTGTGCCTTTGGACAAATGATGACGATGACGGTGAGTTGTGTTCTATGTGTTTTTGTGAATATTCTATTTCGTCTTTGTTATGACTGCGACTTTGTTGATGTTGTGTTCAACACACACACACACACACTTTTGTTATCCTTGCCTGCAGGCAAGGATTTCGTTTGAAAATTTTCCCAAATTTTCACACTTTGCATTTGGGAAGCAGTAAGTGTATGCGTGTGGTAGAAGTGTTGGCACGATGAAATGTATTTTAATTGAAAATTGTTGAAATTTCATCAAAGCAATATTAATTATGTGCAGACGAAGCGTTAATTTATTAAAATTTTTGAGCTTCCGTTTCTTTACTAATTTTTGGTTTTACGAATTTTCTTCTACACAAAGAAATCCCTGCAAAATCCATTTTTTTGTCCATAAATCAAATTCTACTTTAAAATAAATTTTTCTAAAGCTCAAAATCCATGAGATCAATTTGTGAAATCTGCACACATTTCCAACACATCGATTCGATACGATTCGACTTGCATTTTTATAGTTTAGCAAATCTTAGCAAATAAATGCAAATTTCAAATTCATATCTGTAAAGAAGGGAAAAAGTACGTGGCTTACCACAGCTTTTGCATTTCCACCACAATCATATGCATCGTCTTTAACATTCTTGGTGCACATCTTCGACTTCTAACTTTGCTGCTTTCCTCTTTCCTGTTTCAATGGAATTTAACCATTTAAAACTATTCTCCATATCCGCTTTCATTGCCAGTTAGTTTTGTTTCTTTACGGAACGTATGTTTTTTCTTTACACTCTCAACCTCCCTTGAATCTTTTTGTTGCACTTCTCCAATGTTTTATTAAGGATGTAACGCTCTTGTAGTATTTGATCGAAGGTGTGAATGAATAAAAATATTCATTGATTGAATGTGAATGAGGAAATCATATGAAATGTTACTCATACGTCCAGTGGAACTATTATCCATGTATTAGGGCGAATAAAATTGTATTTTTTGTTCCTTCTCATACAAGTCGTCGCTTGAGACGTTGACGCTTTAACATAAAATTAAGAACTTATATAATTTACCGAGAACGGCTAAAAAAAAGCTATAACCTTCCCATACGAGTTCGACTACTTGTATATTGGCCTAAGGTATAGGGTAAGAGAAGTTCACAAACAATGAATGGCAAAGAGAAAATCTTTTAAAATATTTGCTCAATATATTGCTATGATTGAAGCAATCAAGTGGTTGAGCGAGTCTCTCTTTGAAGAGAAACCATTTATGTATTTGAAAATCATTTGACCAATAACCAACATCAGAACATAAATATCCCAGAAGGAATGCATCACTTTTATGAACAAGACTTCTACGACCAAAAATGTATGGCCAGGTGCATCTGTGAGCAACGTATAGGCAAAAGGTTAGAATTCTATGGTCAAAATGAATGACTCAAAAGATGCATAACCCGGTGTATCTATGAGGAATGACATGATTCAAGAATTTAGCGGTCAGAGCACTCTCACTAAAATTGGCAAGTGCTGTGTTTTTTGACAATTCATTTGTTTTCATTTAACATTTGCTGTGTTTTTTGAACATACGATCCTCTCCCGAAAGAGCGACTCGTTCAACCTTATTTTCTTGATTCAGAAGGAATAATACAAAACAGAAGAAATTAAAATTACCATATTTCTTAAATTTTTTTGTCAGTTTGTGCGTCAGATTGCAAAAATTTTCAAAGAGCCTATTTACACTAGGGCGATTCATTTAAAGTGGGAAACGATTCAGTTGTGCAGATGAGCAGTCAAAGTATATGAAATTTGACAGTTCTTTTAAGCAACTGCACGTTTTAGAGGGGTTTCCCTTTTTAAATGAATACCCTTACTATTATTCCCATGAAGAAAAATCTGACAAAGAGCTTGTAAGAACTGCGGTAGTGAAAATGGGATAGAAAATTTTCCTTTGCTTATTTACATTTTCATATAAAAACTGTCAAATTTCAGTGTAAATTGTGAAAACGGCATGATAGCGTAAATATGCTCTTGGAAATGTATTAGGTTAGGTTAGTTTAGGTTGGACTCAAAGTTAGCAGTTCTTCCTTTATGGTCCTTATCCAATCCGAAGGTTTTGCACTCCAGTGCGAAGTATTTCAGTTGAGAAAGTTGCAGAGTTACCCCCGTTAGTTAACGAGTTACAGAAGTAATTGACAGAGCAGCTGTTTCTAAATGAACTCCATCCTCAGCCAACTCATCTGCCTTTTAATTTTCTTCTATGTCGCAGTGATTAACTACGTTGTCTGTACTAGGATCATTTGGATTTTACAGTTACATTTTTAAGAGCTTTAAGAGCGGCTTGACTGCACACTTAGATATTATTCTCTTTTTTTATAATCTTGCCTATCAAGTTCTCAGCATCCTCTTGTATTGCGACTATCAATTCGCCTTATTCTGGAATAATATTTTATAATAAACAACCTTCTCTTTCAATAGTAGATTTCGCGATCTACTCTTTCTTCGTTAAATACTATCAAAAGTGCTTAAAGTCTCAAAAGCTCTTGTATACGAATTACAAACAGGTTCAAATCGATAGCTCATAAAGTTCAAGAATTTCGCAAACATTATCACTTCGTGATTAGCTATTGCCTAGGGAGGAAGTGTAATTATTTAACCGAACGAGGAAATTCCCAAGCAATGCAATCGCTCTTCGTAGTAATTTTATTGGTAATAACGGCCAGTGAGTGGGAAAACTTTGATCTACATAAAGCCAGAAATGGTTTGATTAACTTTACTAGAGATTTTCAGATGGTCAAAAGCAGAGCGGTTCAATCCTACCCAAATTGGAAGAATGCGGAAAGTTGAACGAGGAATATCTGTACAATAATGAACATGTGACGCGATTCGATGAGTTCCCTTGGATTGCTAGAATCGATGGGGTCGAAACAGAAGGTATTGGAATAATTTTTGTTTTTATTTACATTACTCAAAGAGAGACAATCATACTGAAGAGAGACAAGTTTGATCTAATGGAAAATGTTTAGTTGCAGAGATTAAAATTGAATTTAATCTAAAATTTATTTTCTCTTATCACTTAGGAGACACTGAAATCACGCCTCTCTGTACAGGTGTACTCATCAGCAAACGTTATGTGCTCTCCACCTGTCCGATGATTGATCATGCCTCAAAGGTCCTACTGGGCGAATGGGACACAACCAACAAACCCACCGAAAGGGATTGCAACGACAGGGGCGAGTGTGCTCCCCTGCCCGTGGAGTACGAGATCGAAGAAGTTGTCAAGCAAACGGTAAATCAAGTTATGACCACAATTAGCAAGCCAACCCTTTTGCGTCTGTCCACTGACGTCAAATTCACCGATCACATTCAACCGATTTGTCTGCCAATGTCTGGGCAAACGGTCACCAACGGCGGCGTCGATTTGATGTCACATTATTATTACGCTGCAGGATTTGATTATACAAACACGCAGAAAAAAGTGAAATCCCTACTGCAAGTGATGAGCATGACAAGGTGTCGTCAGCGTTTCAGCAGATATGGCATAACAGACAATGTCATTTGCACGGGTTGCGTATCGCCCGTAACTCTGTCGACGGGTGCCGCCTTAATGGGTGTGGCATTTAACAACTCCGCACCATTACGTTACTATTTGTTGGGTATATATTCTTCGGGTACGTACGGCTCGCGTGTGTGCGATGCCAATCCGACAGATCTGTACACGAAAGTTTCCTCTCACATCGAATGGATAAAATATAATATGTTCTGAGTGATGAAAGTGGTTTGGTGTCAATTTGTACCTAATATTTTATGTAAAAAAAAAATTATAATTTTAAATACTTGACAAAAATAGTGCAATAAATGTGATAACCTTATCCCCTATTTTAATAAATATTTTTAAACATTAAAGTTAAAATTTGCGTAAGGCGCAAGCGAAATAATAATCAGGAATTTAAAAAATTCTTAGCCTATGATCAGTCGTCGCATTTTAGTTCTCTTTCGATATCGTCTTACGATCTGCTTGGTGGCGTCTTGTCTTGCAAATTTGAATATGCCCTATCAAATAAGCTTTTAATTCCGAAAGCTTCTTTTTATAAGAATGATGAGGAAACAGGTTCGTAAGTCAACTGCGATGGCGGCCTTTGTAAACAATGCTCTCGATATCTTCAAATGAAATGCGGATCAATTATCATTTCGTGTTGAGCTGTTGTCTGGATTGGCAGTACAATTATTTCATCAGTTTTAGCACTTCTGTAACAATGAAATCGCTCTTGTTGGTAATTTCATTGATGGTCATTTTCGAAAGACCTGTGGCCAGTAAGTGAATAGAATTTTGAATATCTTCAAGAACTTTAATTTATTTTAAGACCAACTTAGTCTTGATTCCAGAAGCGCAGGAAGATTTTATATTACCATCATTGGGCGAATGTGGCAAGCTGAATGAAGATTACCTCTACAACAAAGAGCAAATAACGAAGTTCGATGAATTTCCTTGGATTGCACGAATATCGACGAAAAGACAAGGTACTTTTTTATTTGTTTATGTTTCAATTAAAAATTCTAGTTTTCATTCATACTCACATAAGAGTGTACGCAGTCGATTACTCACACAAGCTTTACTCTCTGAAATGTATCATAAAGAGAGTCCAGCTTAAAAACAACAGACAACAACCGAATATGAATCACATTTGTTTCGCTCAAAGTAAATTAAATAAAATTAAAAAAAAAATTCCTTTGTCCACTACTTAGGTGAAACGGAAGCCACCTACGCCTGCCTGGGAGTGCTACTCAGCAAACGTTATGTGCTATCAACGTCAACGTGTTTGATGAATTCTGAAGCATCTACACTGCTATTGGGCGATTGGGATGCCAGCAATAAGCTCACCGAACGCGACTGCAACGACAGGGGCGAATGTGCTCCCTTGCCCGTGGAGTATGTCATCGAGGAAATTGTTCTACAGCCAAGAGCCAGCATTCGAGATGTGACCAATAAATTGGCACTCTTGCGTCTGGCCACCGAAGTCACATTCACCGATTACATTCAGCCAATTTGCCTGCCTTCGGCGGGTGTGGAGACAACGGCAGAGTTAGTGCCTCATTATTTCACCACGGCGGGCTTTGAACATGAAAGTGCGCGTAACAATGCGAAGCAACGTTCGGAAAAGGTTAAGGCCCTGGTTAATGTGATGAACTTGGACAGGTGTCGTGAACGCTTTAGTCGCACTGTAATACCGGATTCGGTCATTTGTACGGGCTGTGTTTCGAAAGTAACTCCCTTGGGTGGTGCCCCGCTGATGGGCGTGTCCGTAGAGAAATCCAAGCCCATTCGATACTATTTGATTGGTGTTCTGTCGGCCGGTGACCGTGAACGTGTGTGCAATGCCCAACCATCGGATTTGTACATACGCATTTCGTCGCACATCGAGTGGGTTAAGTATAATATGTTCTGAATTGGAGGCGAGCGAGAGATGGTTGATTGGATTCTTGAAAATCCGAAACATATTAATTTTAAGATTTATTTTAATCTATATTTTAGTTAGAATAGAAAGTGAACAATAAAAAAGGGTTTAATCCGTATATGTATTTCGTAGCAAGTTCAGTTCAGTGGTAACGAAATTAATTGTCAACAGACAGACATTGAGGCAGTGAGTGTTTCAGGACAGTATCATCGACTCACATAACAAAGAATGCTGACAATTTTAAGACTGATGCCATGTGTTAAGACTTGACTATGATTGAATGAAAGGAAACAAGTAAAATCCTTTAAGAGTATGGAAAACTTAGTTCAACAGCGCCTTTAATTTACCCTAAACATTTTTGTAGTTAAATTCATAAGCTTTTGGTTTTAAGCAAACAAAAGAAGCATATTTTATAACTAAAAGCCCTATTACCAAACAAGCTAAGGCAAATGATCGGGACATTCTCTTCAAACAAAATGTAAAGACACCAACTAGGCGTATGAGTAACATTTATCCCCTTTGGATATTAAACATTGATTTTGAGTCATTCAAGTGAATTGTTGTGGTAATTTTTGAGTTGATGTGTTCAGGTTTTTATGCGGAAGAACGTATAAAAAAAATAAACACGATTTAAAGTAAAAAAAAATTCTAAAATATTTTTTTTCCATGCCAGACTCAACTCCCTATTTTAATAAATATTTTTAAACATTTCGTTCAAATTGGCATGTTTTATAATAATCTGGAATTTCTAAAAGCCTTAACCTATGATCGTTTGTGGTCTGTCGATTTTACTTTCGATTACGGCTTACAATCTGCTTGGTGGCGTCTTGTCTTGTAAATCCCATTATGCACTATCAATGAAGCTTTTTAATTGCGAAAGCTTGTTTTTTTTCATAAAAATGATGAGCAATTTCAAAGCCAGCTGCGATTGCGGCTTTTATTATCAATACTCTCGAGATCTTTCGATTAAATGCGAATTAATTATTATTTTGTGCTGAGCTGTTGTCTGGAGAGGTAGTACCTACAAACTTTTCATCAGATTGGGAAATTCTGTTACAATGAAATCGTTTTTGTTGCTAATTTCTTTGATGGTAATTTTCCAAAGACCTGTGGCCAGTAAGTGAAACATTCGCACTTGTTTAGTTTTTAAGACCAACTAAGTATTGATTTCAGATGGTCAGGAAGACACTATATTGCCATCATTGGGCGAATGTGGCAAGCTTAAGGAAGATTATCTCTTCAGCAAAGAGCTTGTAACGAAGTTTGATGAGTTTCCTTGGATTGCACGAATCTCTACCAAAAGACAAGGTACATTCGAAAATGAATCGCAAATAGTAAATGAAATAAAATTAAAAAAATTCATTTGTTCACTACTTAGGTGAAACGGAAGCCACGTATGCCTGCCTGGGAGTGCTACTCAGCAAACGTTATGTGCTATCAACGTCAACCTGTTTGATGAATTCTGAAGCGTCTACATTGCTGCTGGGCGATTGGGATGCCAGCAATAATCTCACCGAAAGCGACTGCAACGACTGGGGCGATTGTGCTCCCTTGCCCGTGGAGTATGTCATCGAGGAAATTGTTCTGCAGCCAATAGCCGGCGATGTGACCAACAAATTGGCACTCTTACGTCTGGCCACCGATGTCACCTTCACCAAATACATTCAGCCAATTTGCCTGCCTTCGGAGGGTGTGGAGACGACGGCCGAGTTGGTGCCTCATTATTTCACCACGGCGGGCTTTGAACATGAAAGTGCGCGTAACATTGCGACGCAACGCTCGCAAAAGGTTAAGGCCCTGGTTAATGTGATGAATTTGGAGAGGTGTCGTGAACGCTTTAGTCGCACTGTAATACCGGATTCGGTCATTTGCACGGGTTGTGTTTCGAAAATTACCCCCTTGAGTGGTGCCCCGCTGATGGGCGTTTCCGTGGAGAATTCCAAACCGATTCGATACTATTTGATTGGTGTTCTCTCGACCGGTGACCGTGAACGTGTGTGCAATGCCCAGCCAACGGATTTGTACATACGCATTTCATCGCACATCGAGTGGGTTAAGTATAATATGTTCTGAAGTGATTAAGTTAAACGGAAAGGCGATTGACTTAACTTACACTACATATATTTGAAAATTTCAAAATTTTGTGATTTATATTAATTAATATTATATTAAAAATTGGATGGTCCACAGACTAACATCACTGAGAGTGTGTAGTGCCTTCCGAACAGTATCGGACGATGCCGTAAACGTAATTGCAGCCAGAATACCAGTGGATATCGCAGCAAAAGAAGCTGGCGAACTGCGACGAGCGTGAAACATAGAGTAACGAAATCAGATCCGTCATAGAAGTGTGATGGAATGGCAGGAACGATGGGAGGCATCCGCAAAAGGACGATGGACCCACTCTATAATACCAGAAGTAAGCACGTGGGTAAAGAGGACACACGGCGAGGTAAATTATCATTTGACGCAATGGGTCACCGGACATGGCTGTTTCCGGGAGTATCTATATAAGTATAAGCATACGGAAAACCCGTACTGCCTATTCTGCGAAAGGAAAGTAGAGAACGCGGAGCATGTGCTCATGAAATGCATTATATTTGAAGACGCAACAAGAGTGCTGATCTTGTAAAGATTACCACCTACTCTGGCGAAACCAAAAAAAAAAAAAAAAACACTTATGAAAGTACCATCTTAAATATGCACGGGCCAGGCCATAAGCTATCGTGGGGGTCAGCAGGTGGCGGATAGCTGAAAGGCCTACAAATAAGCAGTCCCCGACCATTGGCGACACGACCGGAGGGTGCGATATAAAAGTCAGCGTAAGCCCTAGGATGTTCGTGTGACAGGGTGAAACGACGCCGCCCTTAAATAAGTGTCCTATCCATACTTGGGACGGATAGGCAAAACATAAATCCAGGAGCGTCTGACCCAGAGTGGGCGGCTTCCTGGTCTGCGTCTGACCCCAGAGGAGCGGCAGTTGTTAACCTGGCAGTAGGTATAAAACTGTACTGGGCTGGATTAAGGTGTCACACGACCCGTGCCGAAAATCAACCTGGATGAGGGCCCATTCAAAAAACTAGCTCAGTCCCAAACGGACTATCCGGATACCTGGCGCCCTTCGGATTATCCAGCCTTATCTGTATATTGCGCCACTCGTGGCACCAAATATGTCTTTTTCTTTGTTTTTAAACACAAACAAACCAAAAGAGACCGGCACTTTTATGAAGCCGGCAGGGAACAAGGGCGGCACAACTATGAAGATACTAATAGAGGGCAAACTACAAGCACCACTACAACAAGAACGGAAGAGAGTTTCTTGAACCCTTTTAAAAAGCTGGAAAAAATATTTGTTTTTTATATGAAAATAATCATATCATGGTTTTAGAGCAAAATTTTAAGAAACCAACTAGGCGTATGAGTGATATTTATCACATTTGGATACCAAAAAGTGATTTAGAGATGTACTTTTTGAGTTGATGTATTCAAATTTCTATTGCAGTTCTATTGCAGCGTTGCTAAAGAACGTAACCAAAAAAGTGCAATCACGAGTTATAGTAAAAAAATGAAAATAATTCCCGAAAAATATAGATTTTTTTTAAGGTAGAGTAAATGTTATTCTTAGCTATCTGATGTACTATCCAGATTTTTTTAAAGCCCTTTGCTTCAAAAATATAAAAAAAAATTTTTTTATAAAAACTGGATTGAAAAAATATTGGTTTCTTGAGTACTTGCTGGAGAGTAACTGTGCACTCGGTGTCGATGTGTCGATCACTTTGAGTTAAGAAACATAAACATTTTGAGGTAAAAGCAAAGTAACAAATATTCTGGGTACCGGGTACCCACTTTTTATACCCTGTACCATGCACAGAAAACTTTATTGTGACTTTAGAAAGGTTAAAAATATGATCTGAAAGCCAAAAAGAAGTTGGAAATATATCAAATTTAAGTCATTGTTTGAGTAACCGGCTAACCGAATAAACAATATGACTGTTAACTGCTGATAATGTTCAAAAATCAAAAGCAAAGTAACCTGACTTTTTGGGTAGTACGGGATACCAATTTACAGTGGCCAAAATAAATATACAAACTTGGACTTCAAAAACTTCAAAAATTTGATATGAAAGCAAAAAAAAACCGGTATTTTCTGAGTACCGAATTTTTGATAAATGTCTTTCTTTTAAAAGAAATTCAAATGAAACCGGTGTATTAGTTTCTTACTAAAAAAATGTTCAAGAATATTCAACGCCTAAAATGTGTAGAAATTCCAAAAAACTTTACAAAATCAATATTATTTCGATAACACACAACTTTCATTAGCATTAACAGCCTTTAAAAGTAATAATGGTAACCATTTTCATGCTCATTACTTTTAATGCGCCAAATTGTCTGGGGGAAAGGTTTTCCCAACAGCAGTGCCTCAGCTCTCATAGACAGATTCACAATCATGTGAGCATCAGCTGCACTATTAAAATGTATTCTATTCCCCAAAACAAGTAAGTACCAAAAAAAGGACGACGTCTTCTATTTGTTTTTTTTTCTCTCCCCCCACCACTTAAATGAAAATTGAAACATTTTCTCTTATGTTGTCGTTTGGCTGCTGCTGTCTCACAACCACTTTAAAATTCTTCAACCATTTCTGGGACTCTGTGTGATATTTGTTGAGTGCGGGCATGTCTGACTGGCTTTGTGTTCCTCCTGTACTCGTTGTATTTGTGTGTCGCTCTCTCGTGTCTGTTGTCGCATGTACACTGATTTGACTAATTGCAGAGCAAATCTTGGAAAACTTTTGAAATTAATTAAAATCTTTATGGCATGACATGAAATGGGTTTGTTTGCACACAACTGACTAGTTACAATAAATGATGCTGATGGCGGGCGGTTGGGCGGTTGGGCGGTTGGGCGGCGAATGACAATTGCTGTTCGTGTTGTTGTGTTGTCGTGGTGCATTGTATTCATTAGAGTTAAAATTTCTCTCTGTTTTAAGCTTAAGTTATTTGATTTCTTGTGTGACTGAAGGCGCTCACCTATTAAGTCCCTCAAAGTCCTCCTGTAAGGTCAAAGCTTTTGAAATTTGTAAGCTGTTTCTTTATGAGAATCCCCTACAGAATGGTCACTTCTTTTCAACAATAACTTTTTAATCTAAGTATCAGCATTTGCAATAATCCTCAACGTTTGCCATCATCAAATTACCTCGCCATTGGACAATGAATGCCGTTCAAGGAATCCTTTTGTGAACGGTTTACCAGCAGAGTTTGCTTAGTTTGTGTTCCCTTTGGCTAATGCCCAATCTGGAAAGTGCAATGCTCTCTCTCTCTCTCCTAAACCCAACCCTTTCATATCTTCCTATATCAAATCGACGACTTGTCAAGTTTAACGCTTTGGCAGAAGTGACTTTCTCTGCGTGCGTGTGTGTGTATACATTGGTGTGCCGAGTACTCATTGTCATTTTAAAAATGCAACAATATTTTTGTTTGTTTCTACCGCTCATAACCATTTTGTGAATAGAAGCAAAAAGAGAACAAAAAATGTTAGAAATCTGTTGGCAATTGTTGGCATGTCTTGCCTGTAGAAGCAGCAGTTGCATTTTGTTTGTACTATTTGGCTCGTTTGTCTGCACTTCCGTTTGACGAGGCTGGGCTTGTGCGTTCATTCGTTCTTCCATTCGTTCGTTCGTTTGTTCGTTCATCCATCTATCTGTCTGTCCGTCTGTCATTGTTGTCGCAAGTTCTTATATCGCTGCCGGGCTTGTGTCTTGTCACTCGCCAAAGCCGCTCTGTCTGTTGTCTGTCCAATCTATAGCCAAGGTTCGCTTCTGCTTAGTCCGCATGCAAAACAATGACTGGCAGCGTTAAAATATTAGAGATGGCTATCCTCCATTATAACAAACACTTTATGGCAGTCGTTGGTGCAGTTGTTAGTTGGAAAATCTCACGCTATGAGGGATTTTGTAAAGGAAGGAAGTGCGATTTTGTTTGATGTGTTTATGTTTGTCTCGCCTGTCACTTAGTCCGGCCGTTTGTTTGCCATTCTGTCGGTGCGGCAGTTGGCAAGTGGTGGAGGTGTGGGCGAGAGAACACATGAATGATTTGTCATCTCTTTGGTTGTGGCAATTAGTGGACATGATTGGTTGGTTGATCAGTTGAAGGGGAAAGCAATTGGATACAGATGGGATTTGGTTTTTATGGAAAGCAAGGGAATTCGAAATAAACATACAGAAAATAGTCGAAGTAGAAAATGCAAAGTAAAGAATTGCAAATTTAAAGAAATCCCCAAAAGTCTGCATAACATCCCTGGCCCTGACCGTTTATCTGAGATTCAGCCAAGAGTGTAAACAAAAATGAAATAAAAACGGAAACTTTTCCGGACTTTACTCAAACAAGAATTCATATAAAATTCATTAAGTACCAGCAAGACAATTTAATTTGTGTGGCAAAACAAATCAAATGCTGGCAACGTCATTAAAACAATTGTCACCACTCACAGAAAACACTTTCAAAAACTTACAACAATCAAAGCAAAAACAAGCCAAAAAAATCTTAAACAAATAATGTGCAAATTACTGTGTTACTTTGTGTAATTTTACAACTTTACTTAGTGGCAAATTCCGAAAATGCACTCAGACGGCAATTGCAACAATTCAGAAAGACGAAAGACAAACAATATCTTCTCTGGGCTGCGGCTGTTGCTGTCAAATGCGAATGACAACACAATTTTGTTGAGAAAAAAACAAAACAAAACCCAAAGAATCATACACAATTGCATTTGACGCAGCCAGCCAACGCAAGGCAAAGCGGCAAGTATAAACATAAATCAACAAAAATTAAAAGCAAAACCAAGAACCAGGACAATGTACAATGGACAGGACACGCAGCAGAGGCAGAGAACCAATGCAACAACAAATTGTTACATCACACAGAAACTGATTTGCAAAAAAACATACATACTGCTGTGTGAAGCACTTGTGTAACTTGTGTTCAACAAACTCATGTAAAATTCAAGCGCTTGCCATGTGCTGTGTGAAGATGTTAAAATTTAATTGTTTCCATGGAGGGAGGCTCTCGGTGATGGTGAGTCCGAAGGGGTTGGTTTAGTCGGTAGGTTAGATGATTTCCTATTCCATTTGAGATGAATTATTGTATTTTTTTTAGGTTTAGAGGCTCAAAGTAGTGAAGGTATGAATGAATGAATGATACAATGACAATGGCAAAAGCATAAAATTTTCTTTCGTTTTCCCAACATTAAAAAATTCACAAAAAATTACAGAAATCATAAATTAAATCTCAGAATTTTCGCAACGACATAGAAAATTCCCACAAAAATCCCACACAAATTACTTAAATTAAAAGTATTTGTGAATAGCCTTAATTTAAGTTGCCTCTTGTGTTAAATAATTTTTTAAAAACCCCAAGTGTCTGAAAAGGAGTTCTCTTAACATGAATAACGATGACATAACACACATTTTATTTAATGGTTCGGTATTTATTTTTCATAATGAAAACTTTCATTTTCATTAAATATCATCGCGAAAGTAATTTCAAGTCAACTCATTTGAAAAATGAAGCCACACACCAAAAGACTTGTAATAATTATTCACGTTCTACATAACCCACCGCACACCAAAAAAAAGTAATAATTTTTCGCAGTCGCTCATAAAATGCGAGCCGCACAAAAAACACTTCATAACAATTTCAACGCGTTGCCAACGAACCCTACTCCCCGCAACACAAAAAGAAACGTTATTAATTGTTTTCCGCATTTGGGTGAAAACGAAAAATATGTAGAAGTGATGCCATCGAAAGCGAGGCAAAAATTGCACACCATCCCCAACAGCCCAACAGCCCAACAGCCCAGCAAACAGCACTCATTAAAGGCAAGCCCCGCCATTCTCACTACTCCCAATTTCAACTCCAACGCATATGAGCGCCGAACACCAGCGCAATTTCCGAATTTGAGTCCGCACCATTATGGCAACTTTTTCGCGCTCTGTCAAAACAATTCATTTGCATATGCGAGCGAGCGAGCCTCAAATTCACTTCCGGTTAAGCGCCATTTCTTTTATTTGTTGTACTTTCACTTCGAAATAATTTTCATCAAAAGTCCATTTGTCAGACACAGTGTGCGGTGTCGTGCTGAAGCAATAAAGAAAATCATCCAAAACGAAAATTAACACACAAAAATAAATGAAAAGAAGAATTGCTCACACAAGGCTTTTAAAGGTGCTGCCACTCTGTGGCGGAAACGGAAATTCGAAATTCCCTCAAAGTAAAATAGAAAGTAGAAAAAAAATTCAAAGAAATTATGACAAGTTGCAAGGAGGTGGAACACGCAGTCAGTCACACGCACTTTGCCTTCATGTAAAATCAAAAATAAAAAAAAAATAAACTGTAATTTGGGGAACGGACACTGTCACACACACACCCACACACAAACCTCAATTGCTTAACCGCAACAAGCAGCAGCGTCAATCAATCACAAAAAAAACTGCAAGTCAAAATTTTCTATACGTTTTTGCGAGGAAATTTACAAGCATTTAGTAAAAAGTACACAACAAAACACAGAAGCAAAAGTTTGTGAGCCTTAAAGCAGGCTACACTCCACACTCTACATGAATACGCCCACCCATGACACAAACACACACACTCACTTACACTTACACAACAGCCCTACAGAGCAAAGCATTTAAACGCAATTCGCTAATGTTTGCGCCATTATTTTCGGTCATTTGTAATGACGTACGTTTTGACAGTTGCCGGCAATGAGACGTTTTTCATCAAACAACCAAAAAAAGAGAGAAAAAAAAACTTACCGGAAAATTGCATGTTAGTTGTCGTGTTGATGGTGGGCGGCTGGTCGGTGCGGTGCGGTTGCTGGCAGTTGAAACATTATTTTGGCATTATACAGGCTTAGGTACAGCGTGAACGTCGCACTGATGACATTCGTAAATGTCATTAACAGTTGTATTTCATTTGTACACCCTACGGTCGGGAGGGTCGAGTACATGGATTGGTGACAAGTGAACTGAGGCAACACAAAAATTCCTACAAAAAATTCACAGAATGGAAAAAGAGTCTTAGAAAATCCTCCTAGTAATCTGAAACTAGAGAGTCAACTATCTTCGTCTATGCCAAAGCTGAAATACCCCCACACAATATGCCCCATTTGGAAATACCTCGAATATAAAAAATATTAGTCAGAGGACGTGACTTGTCCCCAATTATATGTGGTTTTAGAACCTCCATCCTTGTCCAAAATCCGTTTCTAAAAATTTCCAATCGAATCCACCAAAAAAATGTTTAGTTTGAAGACCCCATATGGTTTTGGAACCTCATACCATGTCCAAAATCCGTTTCTAAAAAAATCGAAAACGGCAATAAAATAATTTTTTGTCCGTTTTTGTCCTTTTGTGCGAGGCTCCCGACTACTTTTTGTCCGATTGGGATGAGTCTCGAACTTGATCTGAGTTTGGAGGAGCAAATGTCGTTTACCCAAAGAATTTTTCACAAAAAACACTGTGCCGTATTTTAATTATCACTACGTTCGTCGGTTCTTTCTTTTATCCTTTCGTTTGTGTTTTCAATTGTCCTTTTTTCAGTCCTTTATTGTATGTTTTTTGTGCCCATTTGCCTGCCTTTTTGATCTGATCTTCTGTCTTTTTTTTACTCTTATTCTCGTATTTTCTTTCGCTTTATCGAAATTCCCTTCTTCTGTTCTTTCATGTGCTCTTTCAATAACCAACGTAAATTGCGCTTACCAACACTGTTTCTAAATACAACTCATAATAATACAACACATCTCTTGACTGTTGTTACAAGCCCCACAAAAGTTCGTCTATGCCGAGCATAAAATTCCAACTACTTTTTGTTCGCCCCATTTGAATTTAACGGCTGGCTCCCCTGAACGAGGGTTTGTTCAAATTACTGTTATGTTTAGACATTTATCATACAGATACACAACGACCGAAATGTCTGAGAGCTTCAGAGCAACCATGATAGAGTGGGAAAAAGAATGAAAGAAAATAAAAAAAAAATATTTGTCATGCAATATTTTTCATTTCATCTAGTCCCATCATCACTTTGTTGTCCTCCGACCCGCTAAGACACTCATTAGCACTGGGATGTGCAAAGGACATTTTGATACTTTTCGAGATACGGAAAGGTAAATGCGTTAATTTTATTTGTTTTTCCCAAAGTTAATGCTGATGATAAGACGCGTTAAAGTACTTGCAGTTATTTAGTTTTGATGTTGGTTATTAGAAAGAGGATTTTCAGCACTAGCTTTTTCGTTTAATGACGTTATAAGCGGGGATAAGCTTTGTTGAAGAGATTTTGTGAAAGTGCGAAGAATTGTTGATTTTGGGGGATTTTAATGAGACCGGAGTTAATGGGGAAATACATTCATCACATTGAAATCTCTGAAGTGTCTTACTTTTATATAAATTCATTAAGTTGAACTTCCTCTATTTCATTCCCAACGACAACTTCGATCAAACTACGACCAAACAACGTTCAACAACTCCCATACGAAACTCCATCAATAACTCAATTGCCAACATAATCGCAATAATTATAGTTTCATTAGCAAAAACTAATTGAGTAGCAAAAAAAATTCAAGCCTTACTGCAAATACTGAAAGCAAAACCGCCAACCGATCGAATAAATACAAAACAAAAATTATTGATATACGACACAGTGTGTGGAGTGTAGTTGAATGGAGTTTGCGAGTTGTTAACATGGTGACAAGCGAACAACACAGCAACAAGCTGACAATTGCAACAACAACAGCAGCGAACATAAAGTTCACAATCAACCACAAGAGAACCACAAGAGTAAGTCGAAGAACGCCACAGCACACAGCCCACACACAAACGCCAGCGAAGGCAATTGGCAATTGGATCAGCAGCACAAGAAGAACAACAACAATAGCCAACAGAAGCAGGAGCGGCTGTTGGTTGCCTGACTGCCGCCAACTTAATAACGACAAATGTCGAAGCAACCCACCACCACGACGACAACGACGACGACGACGAGGACCAGAGTCACTCAGTGTCCCAGTCACCGAAAGTTATTGCAAAGTTATTAAACTGAAGTAAATCAACTGACAAAACTCTAAATAAAATCGCCTTTGCCAAGCTGTTGTAGTGTTGTCAATGGTGTTCAGTTTGTTTAGTGTTGTTGTTGCTGCTGTCGTTGTTGTCGTTGCTGCTCTAGTTGATTTTGCTGTTGCTGACTTCCTGCCTACCAAATTAATGGTAATTAATTATACGATAAAAATATAAGCACTAAAACTAATTAAAACTAAATTTATACCATCATTATCAGATGACGTGTAGTAGCTAAGAACTGAGGTAGTGGAAACATGTCTGGGCATAAAACAACAACAACAAAAAAATCAAAAAAATAAATGAAAAGAAAAAAACAATTTTTTTTTCTGGCATGGGCTGATTTGTTTTCTAGTGAAATACATTAAGGGTATTCACAAGTCGTCTTATATGGATATAGGAACTTACAAAATTTAATTTTGTTGCACAGTGTTTATTAGTTAATTATTTAAATTACAAACAAAATCCAAATTCTATTCGATCATAGTTTGCTTTATCCAAGCCAAGTATGGTGAAATTCTTGTATAGATCTGCGGCACATCGGAACTACAATATTCTATGCCCTTGGCCAGAATACCGATTAGATCAAAATGTTTCGGCTTCAAATTCTCCAAACGCACTTCCATCAATGGCGAACCGGACAGTAGATCATTTTTTGCTTTACAGAAAGTACACACACAGTCATCGGTGATTTCGTTGGATTCATCAAACATTAGCTCACGACAACGCTCCAAACTTATAATATCCGACATGGTTTTAAATTTCTGTGATCCCGCATCTTTGCTTAGTACGTCTCTAGCAAAACCAGCCAAATGATAGTGATTGGCCGCTAGACTGTCTACTGCTGCAGTGGTGGGCAAACAGATTGGCTGAATGTAATCACTGAAAATGACATCGCTCGACAGACGCAGAAGTGCAATATCGTTGTCAACACCGAAACGTTGATAACTTGGATGCCGAATGATTTTCTCGATATCATATTGCTTAGGCACTGGCCCACATTGGCCATCTGCAGTGCAATCTTTTTCGGTGACATTATTTGAAATATCCCAATCGCCTAGTACCACAGCAAATGCTGGAAGGCGTTCATTTACATAGCAATGAGCCGTTGATATTACATAACGTTTGCTAATGAGTACACCTTGACAGTGGTAAACTGTTGTTTGATCATCTTCTGAAAATTGGAAGTCAAAAAAATTATTTGTATTCCAGCAAAATTTTAAATTCAATTTTCTCTTTCAAGTTTACCATTTTTATATGCAATTCGTGCTATCCAAGGGAATTCATTGAGATTTGCAGTGTTCTTGCCATTGTTCAAATATTCCGCATTCAATTGCCCACATTCGCCTGATGTTGGGATTGAGATTGTAGCATCTGCCACCTGGCCAACTGTACATTTTGAAAAACAATATTATAAAAAATAAATCTGAAATCGTCACCAGAATTCTACTCACCCGCTGATCTATGGCATTGAGCTATCAACAAAAATATTGCAATTAATCTTTTCATTGCGGAGAATGTTTCAAAATAAAATACACTTCACTCAGTTGGAGCTCGTCAGTCGACTGATGATTTTCTGGAGTCATTAGATTATTTATATTTATAAAAATTTCCACCTCCAAGCCGGTCAAGCGCTTCACCCAATGAGACTTGTTGTTTGCAAGTGTCTATAATGTATTCTTGCTATTATCATAATAATTTATTTTTAGTGTAGTTCAAGTTTAATCGGGTTGGATTTGTATTCAACTGCGCTAATTAGTTATTGAGATTAGAAATAGGAGAGCAAGTGTAAGACGCATGTGATTATAACTGAGTAGGTATGATTTTCTTGAAATCCATCTGCTTTTAAATGTTCCTATTTGTCCCTTGAGGCAATTGTTAAATCAAACAGGAGTGTAGCAAATTTTCAAGTGGAAATTACAGGTATTAAAAAAATTATAGAGTCAGTTTTGGAAATTGTATTGATGCACAGTGGGCTAGAAATGTCTCATCCGTCTCATAAATCTGAAGCTACATGCTGAAACGCGCCAGTCAATTAGTTGATAGATATGCCAACAAAACCTTCCAAATGATGGTGGAAGCGGACAAGTGGGCGTGGAAATTCTCAAACTAGCTGGACTACCGATCGGTCGATCAGTGTCTGCCCAATCCACCCTAACCCAGACCACCAATCATCTCTTACTTATATAAAATTCTTTGTGAGTTTGTAGGTTTGTAGGTTTGTATGTATGTTTGTTCCCTTATAACTCAAGAAATGCTTTACCGATTTTAATGAAACACATACCAAAATGTAGGTAATTTCATTGATCTCATCATAGGCTATATGCCATTTCATTAAATTTGGGCGTTCGAGGTGGGCGTGGCAAATATTATTCTAAGATGCAGTGTTTAACCGATTTCGCTAAAATTTTATATGTGACTTTGGGGGAAGAATGGGTAGCATGTTGATTCTGAAAGTTTGCGGACCGCCCACTGCCACGCCCCAAAATTTGTAATGCTCTGTAACTCAGGCCCTATTCAAGGGATTTCGCTTAAATTTTTGGATTTCGTGCAGGGTGGTGAATGGGCAGAGAGTTGACAATTTGCGGTCCGCCCACTGCCACGCCCTGAAATTTTTAAAGCTCTGTAACTCGGGTCCTATTCAAGGGATTTCGCTGAAATTTTGGATTTGGTGCTGGGAGGTGAATGGGCAGAGAGATGACTTGCAAAATCTATTTTTATTTCAGTTGCTTAAATAATACATATAACATTTCTACGTTAACATGAAATAACAAAATTATTGCGAGCGAAGCTGTGGGTATAAGCTAGTATGGTCATATTGGCCTATAAAGCCTCCTCGGTTAAAAGCTTGTCACCTTGACAGAATAGCTCTTTTAGTGGTCTTTAGCCTTATTATTATGGAATGTGGTTTGGAATATAAACTTTTTTTGCGGTTTTTAAGTGGGTGTCATATCAAAAATTCAGAAAAGTGAAGTTAATCAATTTGACAACTGAGCCGATGGTATAAAAAATCATAATTTTAAAAGTTGTCTTTGAGCACATCTTCAGTGGACTTAAAGTGCATATTCCATGAAATTTTTCTATGACCATCTTACTTCAAGTCTTCACCCAAGCCTCAGAGTCAATCCAATAGTCGATGGGACAACAAAAAAATTATTTATACCAGGCAAATAATTGTCAAAGGGTATATTGTTTTTGTAACACCGTTTGTATAGTGTAAAGTTGTATAAGTGTATATATTTTAGATCAGCATCAACATTTGAGACGATCTAAGCTATCTGTCCGTCTGTCGCACAGTTGATCCATTTATTGCATATCTCTAAGTTCAAACATATACACAAGTAATTGAAAAAAGAGGCAAAGCAATGGTTTAGTATGCCGATTAACCTAGAAATGAGTAATTTAAAACACATCCAAGTAAGTTGGTACCTAAGTATGACTTTTATTTTCCATACATAAATCAGTCCATCCATTAATTTTAACATAATAAATATATGCGCGGTGATAACAAATTTCAACTGAAGTAAAATCCACCATAAACATTTTATAGTTGATCATATTTCTAGGTATGTAAGGCTTCAAACTTTATGGGCCATAACAGCATAAACAAAAATGTGCAACAAACATTTTAACACAAATTTATAAGGTATTTAATTTTGAGCAAGTAAGCGCAAACAACAACAACAACAACAACTAGAAGAACAGCTAACAGCATTTGAAGCTGTATGTGTATTTTGTATATTCTTCATACCCGCAGCTTAATTTTAACGAGGTGCGTTATTATGACGCGAAACATATTTATTAAGACACAGTAGAGAATTTATGCTTCCTCAAGGGTCTCCGATGGAATGTATGTGTGCAAGTGTAGTCGAAATGAGTGTGTGTGCGACACATTTGCAGCATAAATAAAAAAATACACACACGCTGAGCTTGCGATTATCAATGATGGTGACGACCACCAATCTCAGTGGGAGCCCGCTGCGAGTGCGACAGTTGACATTTATGCATTTAGAAAGCAGCGCGATCGTAAATATTCTTGAGTTATAAGCGGTTACAGTTCCTTTGTCAGTTGTGAAATAATATGTGATGTGGAAATTATAGAGTAGTGGGTCAAAGGAAGTGCCAAATCACTGGTGCAAGTATAAGGAAATTAAATGGAATTTAGTGAAAATTACTTAAGGTTGAGTCATTTTTATGCCCTGCAAACTAGGGTATATTTTTGTCACACCGTTTGTAATGCCTATAAGGAGGCATGGTATGAAAACTTATCGATAAAAATCAATAAAATTTAAAAAAAAAAATCGATAAAATATCTAAAAATTATCGATAAGATAAATCGATAAATTTTTGATAAACTGTTTATTGAACATAGAAAAATTGTCGATAAAATTTCGAAAAATCATCATAGCTCCCATACAAATACACAGAAAAAAAAAGTCGGTAAAATTAACCGAAAAAAGTTGTTAACGTACAACCTTTCAAAATGTATAAAAATTGTAAATTTTTTAACCGAGCTGGTAGGTTGGATTAACCGAAAAAATGGTTAAAATAAAATTCAAAATTCGACATAAAATAGTTCAAATAATCGAAGAAGTTGTTGTTGTTGTAAGTTCTTCTACCTCAATTGTTGGTTACATATGCATTTTTCACAAATTTATTGAAAAATTTACAACTTAACCGTGAAAAAAATTGTGCAAGAAATTTACCATCTCTTATCGGTTAAACGACATTGGAGGGTTTGAGCGTTTTTAACCGTCTTTTTCGGTTAGATTTACCGACTTTTTTTTTTGTGTGTAGCAGTCAAATTTCTTTATTTTCCTTTATCTTGAGAAATACTTAACAGATTTGGACGCCCTTTCTTGTATTTGATTGGAAATGATGTCGGAAACGAAATGGGAATGGAACTGGAACAAAATGGAATTTAACCTGAAAAAAATGTAATTGGAACAAAATTTTGAAATCGATCGGGATTGAAATGGAAATTATTGATAAAATATCCATAAAACATCGATAAAATACAGAAAATTTTCGATAAAAATTCCAACAAATGATCTAAGAATGTAACGTACTTGCATGTGTAGGGTATTTTAGCTTCGGTCAGACCGAAGATAATTCTCTTACTAGTTTTTTTTTCATTTATTTAAGTGGTTGTTTCCTTGCCTTAATAATTTTAATTGTTTCCTTCACCAAATGCAGTCTACTTCTGTGGCACTACATAAGATTCAATTCAACTCTTGTCTTCTTAACACACATAAATAATTTCTATAAACTTTCCTTCTTTCTACAATTGTGCAAATCTTCTCAAAATCTAGTTTAAAATATTTTCATAGAATTTATTTATTTACCGAAGCATATGTCAAAATTGTGCACACTTCTATGTTCTTCAGCTACTCCTTTTCTCCATCTCTCCTTCTCTCTGCTTTTGCATTGGCATTTCTTTGTTTCAAGACAATTGTCATATTTAAGTTGTTTGCTACAACTGAGTTGTTTCGGAAACATAACTCATCCCACTCGTAGTCATCCATGCGAGTACTCTTCTGCACACATTTGACATATTTTTGCATGATGAACTGCAATATCTTTTAAATTAAGTATGTAAATTCATGTTTCTCCTCTATTATTTGTACTTCGTTCGTTTCGTCTTGTACACTTGATTTTTCACATTGTTTGACTGAGATTTTGTTGCCATTAAAATTGTTTATTTTGTGCGAAATGGGAAAATGCATTTCTGTGAGAGCTGAAGAATTCATTTCAACAGTCACTTCTGATAGTTTATGAAATGAAATTGACATTAGAGTAAGTAAATGTTCTCTAATGGAAGAGGCGCTTCGGTGGTTTTGAAGAGGATTCTGGAACTATTTGCCTTCCATTTGCGTCTTGAAAGTCAATTAAAATTTGTGTCATCAATTGGTGTATTGGCAAGGCATTAAACATTACTGTATCACGGTTGACAAATCTCTTCGCTCAACTCCGAAGGTTTCTCGTTGATTTATTGTTGCTAATATCCTGGCACTCATCAAGGACTATCCATTCATCTTCATCAGTGCCTGTTTAAGTTTGCATTTAAATTGGTAATTAACGCCGAACGCAATAAATGAAAGTGAATACGAAGGCAAACAAATGAAATGGAATGAAATGAAACGAAATGAACAAAGCAACGCACAAAAAAAAACCCACCGGAAGCGGAAACAATCAGAAACACAAGGATAACAATGTGCGATTGCTGTTGGTGTAAAAGAGGAAATCATTTTGAGCTTAAAATTGATTGTGGCCCGAGTACACAGCAGATGGTGGAAAAGCAGAATGTGAGTTGGGGGCAAATGTCAATGTCACAGCGCACCACACACACACATACACACCATGGTAATGAGACAATAAAATTTATACACTTGGTTATCTTTTCATTAAATCAAAATACGCCACTCAAGCGATGGTTTCATTACGGCTGCCTTCGTACAAAAACAAAAATGAAAAGAAAATCTTTGAAGTGTAATTCACGTCTTTTGTCTGTCCGTGGCGAAGTGTGAGCGAATTAAATGCAGACAGCATTGCATGAATAATAATAAGTTGGTGCTCGAATTGTAATTTCCATTACCAGTCTGCTTTTTTACTTGTTATATTTTTTTGTTGTATTCACTGCTGCATAGTTTTAGGCGTTGACATCTAAGTTTGACATAACAAAGTGCCTCTGATGGGCCTGTTGGTGCCTTCGGTATTGAGATTATGGCGTTTGTCTGGGCATTTTTTGTGATTTATCTTTTTATTTTTTCTTCTAAGAGCCTTGGTTTTGATTAATGTTCTCTATCTATGGAAATTCCCACAGGCTATACTGGTCATTTTCCATACTCAATGCCAAGTACGGGGGTTGATTTTTTTGTATCTCCTCTTCTTTTGGCTCAACTTATTCATTTAGATTTGTGAAAAGATTGCTGTAGTTTTATAATGAATAAAATAGAATTCAAAAAATAAATAAATGATTTGAAGAGGAATTTGTTAACGGTTGATCGAGATTTTGTGGAATTTTTGTTGAAATGACTAATTTGGAATTTAAATTTATGGACAATTTAGGAAAAGTCATACAGGGTCTTCGTGGCACTCTCTGGATAGGTCATATACTCATGTTGGCGAGTGAACTAATGTGTGGAGGGTAGAAACTCAATGGGTAGGGGTTGCGCAGTCGGTCTTGGGAGCAGGCCACACAAAAACAATAACCAATGAAAACGATAAAAAAAAACCTCGGATGAGATCAGTTCAAATTACAAAAACGTCCGTCTGCAGATTAAATGGAGGAAAACTCTTGCCAACAGCTGCTAGTTTGGGAGCAATTGAGAAGCAAATAGTTTTCCCGCACAACGAAATTCACGTTCTATAAGTCACTCATCCAGTCCGTGCTACTGTTTGGCGACGAAACATGGGTAATGTCGATGAGCGAAGAGCGTTCGATGTGAAAAAATTGTCCGCAATATCTATGGTCCGATTTGCCTCCAATGATGGTGAGCACTGAATCGGATAGACTGACGAGCTGTATGAACTATAACCTGATCCTGACATAGTCAAGTGCATTAAAATTCAGTGCCTGCGATTACTAGGTCATGTCGAGCGGATGGACGAAGATAATATTTCAGCAAAAATGTCATTCGATCATGGTACGAGGGTATCGTTTAACGGCGCAGAAGGAAGGACGGAAGGAAGGACCAGCTAATGGGAGTACTTGGTAAAACTTCAAGCGGAGATCTTTGAATGCGCCCAAAGCCGACAAACGAATGTGACGCCCATTTATATAAGTATGTACAAGAGTCAGCCAGAGCCGGGTAGGGGAAATTTACCCAAATGGACATCGAATTCGTTTTTAAGGACCAAATCGATAATTTGAAATCGGACTTAATGAACGTTTTGAACACTTAAACTTATAGATTTTTAATGCTGAATTTTTCTATCACTTAAGATTTTTGGATTCAGTATCGAGGACTTATTTTTTGTGACTTCGACAGGAGTAACATTTTTGAATTTATACTAAGTACTATTTGGATTAAAGCAAACCCGCATTAAAGAAAAGCAAATTCAAATCAAAAATCTGAAATTTATTTCCTAATAATTTCTGAACATTTCAAACGTCATAGCAAGCCCCAAGATTGGCTACACTTCAACGCCTTTATTACAAGTATTAAATCAAATTTGCGAAACTCTTCAATTTTGGGACAAATATTTGCATAGAAGCAAGCAACCAACTCAGTACGAACCCACAGCACACACACACACACGCAGGTGGCTTTTAATAATTTTGCCATAAATGCATTTCACCAATAAAAGTTCAATGTATGCCCTCAAACATACACAGACACAAACTTATAGGGACAAAGGCGAACATTAAACAAAAGTCCACCCAAACCTACATGGAAATTACCAACCAACAGTTCTCAGTCAAAGGCAAACAATGTTAAACGAATCTTTTATTGTTGTTGTTGTTAGTGTTGTTGTTGTTGTTATTGCACTAACTATACGGGCATCTCATACATGCAATGCGTATATGAGTAGTTCGAGGAATATCGACGAGGTACTGGTGGAGTTTACAAACTCAATTGTCTGCACAATTTTATTTATGGCCAAAGGCTAGACAACAACAATAACAACATGCAGAAGAGGCATCAGGCAAACAAGCAAGCAAACAGCCTGCCAACCAGCCAACCAGCCAACCAACAATGAAAACAAGAACAACACACCAACTGCGCTCAACGTTTCTAAACGTTGCTACTGACCAAGCAAATATGTAAGCACAGACGCGGTCGCAATGACCCATAACCCATTCTACACTTCATACTTACTCCGTCCGTTCGATTTTTCAACTTTGGCTACCATAAAAGTGCGAAATGAAGAACCACCGAATTATAGGCATGCTCTGAAAGGTTCCACAACAGGGTCAATATTGATGGAAACATAACGAATCGCATTATTACAGGACAGCCTCGGAATGGGAAAAGTGTTTTCCCTTTTTTTTGTTGGTTTGCATTTTTGTTGGAATTTTTCGGTGGAGAATTTGTTTTGGAAATTCGGAAATTACAGCTCTTAACTTTTGTATGTGAAATGTAGTACCTGCTATGCTTTAGTGTGGTGAGATTTGAAGGTGAATTTAATGAAGTATCCGAATACGTACCATTTGGTATTAAAGGACTAAGCACTGGTAATTGCTTTATCGTTTTTGTAGATCAATTCGTTTGAATTTAACGAAAAAATCAAAATATAAAAATCACTCATCCGCCATGTCTAGCGACTGTCGTATAGTGTTATTCATGGCGGATGAGTGATTTTCCAACCAAACTATTTTTATAAAGTTCAAATGAATTTATCTAGAAAAACGATTGTCAGAATTTGTTACGTTCCTAGGGGTGAGGGCAGAGTTTGCGATCAGCCCATGGTGACACCGAAAAACATTTAGTGCCCCTTTTGCATATTACACCTTTCTATACTAAATAAAATCACATGATGAAGACTAACGAATTCCCTTAAAATGGTTGAAAAAGAGTTCCCGTGCCTCATAGTCTTTCTGGATCAAATCTTAAAACTGTAAAAAATTCAGATTTTTATTGAGCTTTTCATAATTTATGTATTATGATGGGTTTTAGCTCATTTTCCAAAAAAATTAATTTTGGAAAGGGAGTACAACAACTAAGCTAAAACTCAGTCTGGCAGAATGTACAGCTGTTTCGGATCCAGCCACGGATCCTCGTCAGCACTCTTTATGCATTTTATTTTATCCAAGCGACGCTATAAGTAAGTATTGGTATGACGCAGAAGAGAATTGCTTCTCCTTTGCATCACACGCCAACTCACTGAAGCAGCTAGACTGAATTTTTGCTTAGTTGTACTCCCTTTCCAAAATTAATTTTTTGGAAAATGAGCTAAAACCCATAATTAATACATTTTTTTCATATTGTAACCCCTTTTAAGTTGATTTGTGTCAAACAATGTTATGAGACCATCGACGGTATCGACCTCACTTAAGTTATTAGCAACACGTGCTTAAAACATTTTGTCAAAACATTCGTTTTGAAGGCATCAACCGCTTCTTCAGGCGTCGAAAAATGTTTTTATACCCCCACACTCACTGTGGTAGGGTATACTCACTTTGTCACAACGTTTGTAACGCCCATAAGGAGGCGTGTCCGGTATGGAAAAGTATATATATTCTTAATCAGTATCACCTCCTGAGTCGATTTAGCGATGTCCGTCTGTCTGTCCGTCCGTCTGTCCGTCTGTCCGTCTGTCCGTCTGTCCGTCCACACGATAGCGGTCGCAGTTTTGGAGATATCGACTTGAAACTTTGGGTACATGTTTTTCTCGTGAATACTGAGATCAAGTTCGGGAATCAGCCAAATCGGACAAAAACTGGGCGTGGCTCCCATACACCGAATTGTTTTTGTATTCGATTGGAAATGTTTAAAAACGTATTTTTGACATGGTCCGAGGTTCCGAAGCCACATATATAAGGGTCTAAATGGGGTCTTGAGACGAATTTTTTTTTTTTGTGTATTTAATTGGAAATTTTTAGAAATGGATTTTGGACATGGTCCGGGCTCCAAAACCGCCTATAATTGGCTCAAAATAAGGTCTTGAGACCACATTTTTTTATGTTCGAGGTACTTCTTCCTACTGTGTGGGGGTATTTCAACTTCGGTATAGCCGAAGATAGTCCACTCTCTAGTTTTAATTAGTTTTGATGTCCGGGAATAAAAAAAAGTAATTGGTTGCCAAATCACGGTTTCGTGGCGGTTAACCCATCCATTGGTGTTGGTGGAGAATGATCCGACTTTGGCAATTGGTTTTATATCTTCCTCTCAGATTTAGTAGCACTGTGCATAGTTTTAGCTCATAACCATCTACCCATGATCGATTTTTGTCTAACATGTCTTAGGACCAATCGACACGAGCATTCTTTGAGCGATTGTCAAATTATGCGGTATTCAATGCGAAGACATTTGTTTCATGGTCAAATGTTCATGCAAAAACGAATGTAAACAAAGGGAGCTAATACTCAATCATGCCTTAATTTCAGAGTAAGTCACGAGGTGGCCCGGGATGGTACTTCATCAGCAAAAGCGAGTTGATCCGTACACTGTTGTCTCACATCGGTTGAAATCCTTTTTTTGGCCGAGATGAATTGTAAACTCTTCTCTCAGTCAGCTGGAAAATTGATCAACAGTCATGGAATCTGGAACTCGAAAAATCCCTAAAACTAAATGAAGTCTTCAATTTCGTTCACATCAATTTGAAAGCAACTACAAATACTGACGACTACTTAGTTACCCGAGGACATACGTTCATGAAATTTACCTAAGCCATGTTTTACCAGCTCTACAAAAATCCAAATTCCCAATGTGACAGAAACGACAATACCACTTCTTACTTACACGTTTTGCTTGTGGAACACTCACTCTGAGTGTATTATGACCAAACTACCGACACCTTGCCTATAAAATCCACATTGACCGAGCACCGAACAGAAAATCCGGATATTTACCTTTAAAAACCTCCGGTCGAAGTTATAAACAATCACATTGTTTACAACTTACACTTGGGCCAGACTAACTCGACCGTGCGAAGGATATTTTCATACAAAATTGTTGGGTGAGAACGATGACGATGACGATGACTACGAGTACGACGAGTACGACCCGACCAATATACACAACTTCACTGCCTCAACATAAGAACAGAATTTTCGGAATGTCCGTTACACACTTGCCACACTTCCGTTCGAAGTAGGTACCTAGCTACCTACCTACCGCCTACCTGGTGGCCATCGTATGTCTGTTTTGTCTGTCTGTGTGTTTGTCCATTCTAGCACATAGCACATAGCATTGCATAGCTGTTACCCCCTTATGGATATTTGTGGTTAAGAGAGGATACATTTACGGAAGTTGTCGTTTTTGGTTAAACTGTAAATAAGAATGCCGGAAGAAGAGTTTTTCTTGTTTGATGGTGGTCGGTGTTGTTGCCGTTTTTTTTTTTTTATTTCTGTTTATAGTTAAGTTTGCTTGTTAGTGTCGATGTTGAAGAGGAAAGGAATGTTGCTGAGGTCGAAGGTGGTTCGAAATTTCCTTTTCTGTCTATTTTCTTTTTTATTTTTTTTTTTATGGTAAATATTTCTGTTGTATTATTTTGTGTGTGGCACAAGGTATTTTACACAAGGTTGGTATTGAAGCTTACTTGCTTGGTTAGTTGGCTTTGGCTGGGATGCAAAGGATTCTCTCGTTGATTTTCTAATATTGTAGCAAGTCAAGGTTATAAAAGGCATGCGGTTGCCCGAATATTTATGATGGACTTGAATTATGTGTGGAAGTTGGAAAATAGTAAAAAAAATTGACTATTGAAAGTTGGCGTAGTGGGTGATGTACTTCGGAAATGAAGCAAAAAAATAAGTGACGTTTGACTGTAAATATTTGAAGTTTTCGTTTAAAAGTTTTCAAAAGGTTAGTGCTAGAAATGTTAAAGTGGAAAGTTTTGATGTTTAGAGAGAAGATATTTTTTTATTGGAGGTGCATAACTGAGTTTTATATTCCCGTCATTCTATTAGAAATCATCTTATTTTTTTAAAAAATGATTAACCTGAAATAATAACTCTGGGAGACAATAAGGGATTATCCGACTGGTTGGGACACCTCTTGTTATTTAGCCATAAATAAAACAATATTAAAGACATACTAACGCACAGTATACCGTTTGAAAGGTTAATTCATAGGAAACAATTTGGCCAAGAAAGTTTTATGATTGCGCGAATTTTGGAGAATTTTTGAGTGGTTTTCTAAAGACATAACTTTTTCCAAAGAAAACCTTTGTCACCTTGGTTGGGACAGCATTTGAAAGTATCAGAATAAAACTGAAAATTGGAAAAACATGTATTCTACACAGACAAAAAAAAACTTGGTAAAAAGTCTTAACCGTACAACTTTTCAAAATGTATAATGTAAGTTGGATAGGCCGGAAAAAAATTGTTAAAATAAATCTTGAAAATTCGCCAAAAAATATTTGAAATAATCAAAAAAGTTGTTGTTTTTGTAAGTTCATTTACCACAAATTTGGATTAAATGTGAATTTTACACACATTTATTTATTTATTTATTTCCTTTATCTACTGGGCTATTGCCCTTTCAGATAGACTTAATTTACTGAACAATTTACAACTTAACAGTGAAAAAAATGCTGCAATAAATGCTGCAATCTTTCATCGATTAAACGTACCAACATTGGAGGGTTGGAGCGTTTTTAACCGTCTTTTTCGATGAAATTTACCGACTTTTTTTTTTGTGTGTACTAAACCAGTCAGAAAAAAGTTGGTGTCCCAATCAAACGCTAGCCCCGACATTCCATTACCTTATTTAAAATATAAAAAAATTCACTAAACAAAAAGGAATCTTTAATCACAGATGCATTCAATAAATGTTATCCATAGTTCTAATGTAGGTATGTATTATATAGAAAATATTTAAAACATTTCACCAAAATCCTTTAAATCAACCTTGAAAAATATCATCCTTCACACATTATCCTGTAAAAAAGATATGAAAATCAATTGAGTAATTCCTTATCTGTTTTTTTTTATAACAAAATTCCAAATTCATTCAATCTCAATTTCGAACCATCACACCTCTAAACATTTCCACCGTCAACTGACACCAAACGACTTCATAAATTGATTCTCAACTATCCGTTCAGCTAACCTGAGTTATCATCAATCACAGAACATAAGTAGCAACGAGAGCGGAATTTTAAAAGAACACATTTTAAAATATCGTAAAAAATAACATTGCATCCATGAACCACATACCATGACTCGCAGCGAGGCCACTACATGGAGAGGAAGGCGACGACAAGGAGTATAGCGAAAATAATCGATATCTCAGAAATAATGTCAAAGTCATCACGATTATGTCCCCCGAGGTCAAAGCGTCGTTATACTTATACTTGGTAAGCTTAATGGTCATATCAGCGTGGTAAGAAGCTGCAACTGAAGTGGTGTACCACCACCGCCACCGCCACCATCAGCAGCAACAACAGGAGAGTTAAGGCTGCTGTTAGAGCTGATGTTGATGCTGCTGCTGCTGTTGTTGTGGTGCTGCTGGTGCCATAACGACAAATTGAAGTCAATGATTTATGGTTTTGGGAAATTGGTAACAGAAACGAAACGATGCCATGCGCTTCGGTTCGTTGTACTTATGTGAATGCATATGGGTGTTTTGTGAGCGTTTGAGTGTAAGTCCACTCTCTTGGTAGCCCTTGACAGTCAGGTTAAAGCAACTACCGCTGGTGCAAGCATTTTAAAGTCTTATTCGATTTAAAAAAAAAAATGTTAATTCCATGCAATGAGCTTATTGCCGACACACTTCAATGGCGGCACAAGTGCTCAAGCACAAGAGCGGGTGATTTGACAATTTTCATAAATCAAGTGATTTTGAAGGTTGATTTTAATTTTTGTTAAACAAAATTGTGAAAAAATATCAGAATGTAGCCTATTGTGATTAAAAAAATTATCCAATTAAAAAATTTAAAATGTTTAACTGAGAAGCGGCCCATCCTAGACACTGTACTGTTCACCCACTCCACTCTTTCCCATTGAAATGTGAACTATACGAATCCCTCCGAGCCAACATCCTGTCTCCCTTCCTCCTTCATGTATTTAAAGAAGCAATCTTTACCGACAATTAAGCACTTTCTTTAATTAACATCATTATACAGGCGATGACGACGACGACGGAGACGACGACGCCGACAATATCCTTAGCAGCAACTACAATCAACAGCATGTTTTAGTAGTGCAGGAAGAAGATGCAGAAGAAGATGCAGAACAAGAAGAAGAAGAAGAAAACCAGCACCACAGTGACACACAAAAGCTCCGCTAATAAGATGACAGACACCCCCACCAGCCAACGGACCAAGACCACAAGACTTCCGCAATGGCTTCTTAATAAAAAAAAATATATATAAACGCTGAAGTGAGCAAGATTTCAACTAGGACACTTGGCCGCACAGGAGCTGCCAACCACCGACCAACCAACCAACCAGCGCGGCAATAATAATTTGATTTGATTCTATTTTTCGCAATTAAAATTTTACATTTACTAATTTGACTTGAGAACGGTTAGAGCGTTGAATGGGCGCTCTGTCGGCCGATGTCCTTCATTCAATAAACCAGGATACATTTAAGTTGTGGGCAAAGTCGAGTGTTTCCTTCAACGTTGGTGGCGGTCGTGCTAATGAGCGGAAGTCCACTTTTTAATGGTGGCGAAAGAACGAATGAATGAATGAACGTTTAAAGATGAGGTCAGTTGTGGAATGTTGTGGAAGCAAGATGATGAAGAAGAAGAAGATGGACAATTTTAGAATTTTACTGTTACTTTGCTGTTACTTTGCTAAGATTTTTAATAAGACAGGATCGTCTAGAAGAAGAAGAAAAAGAAGACGACCGTAGACAAGTAATTCTTATTATATTCAGTCGACAACAACAGGTCTTTCGTTCAAGGCTTGTAATTAGGAAACTTTGTGGTTGCCTTTTTAATAAATAATACGGCACAAATACCACAATGCAAGCCTCAATTAATTTAATTTCATTTCAACTTTTGCCATTCTGTTTACCTCTTTTTTTTTTTTTGATTTTTCCGTAATTAAACTGTGACAAAAAGGCTTAAGGTTAGCTGGCATAGTATTAACATGTTAAAAGCGTAAAATTTAAAAAGTGAAAATTAGGTCGTGATTTTCATTGGATTTTCATTGGAATTTTATACGCTTTATTTTTTTTCAACGTTCTTTCATTCATTCATTCGTTTGGTTTTCTGACATAAATCTCAATTAAAGCGTATAAATAAAATAAATTGTCATGCAGTTTATATACCTACATATACCGTAAGTCTTTAATGACATTGGTTTGGATCCTGAATGGTTGAGTGGAATAATTGGAGAGATGTTTTTTAAATGTTATATCATTTTTAAATATTATATCATTTTATAAAATTATGAATTAAAAATTTAAATGTGATTAAACCTATACGACAGAAAGTTAATCTTTGAGGTGAGTGAAGGTACCCATAAATTATTCAATGAAAAGGTTTTTGTAGCCGACAGCAGCTGAAAACTAGACAAAACTAGTAAGAGAATGCGACTACGATACCCTTTGTTGGTAATTCTATCGAAAATACTCCGTATTTTATCGATAGTTTTTCGATATTTTATTGATAATTTTTCGATTGTTTATCGATGTGTTCCAATTCTACTTCATTCCCGATCGATAATTTTTAGATATTTTATCGATTTATTATCGATAATTTTTCAATATTTATCGATATTTTATCGATATTTATCGATATTTTATCGATATTTACCGATATTTTATCGATAATTTTTCAATGGTTTATTTATGGTTTATTTCCATTTTCACTTCATTCCACTTCATTCCCGATCGATAATTTTTATACCCCCACACACACTGTGGCAGGGTATACTCACTTTGTCACAACGTTTGTAACGCCCATAAGGAGGCGTGTCCGGTATGGAAAAGTATATATATTCTTGATCAGCATCACCTCCTGAGTCGATTTAGCGATGTCCGTCTGTCTGTCCGTCCGTCTGTCCGTCTGTCCGTCCGCACGATAGCGGTCGCAGTTTTGGAGATATCGACTTGAAACTTTGGGTACATGTTTTTCTCGTGAATACTGAGATCAAGTTCGAGAATCAGCCAAATCGGATAAAAACTGGGCGTGGCTCCCATACACCGAAAAAAAGCTAAACATTTTTCAAGTCTTTTTTATTGTTGTATTCGATTGGAAATGTTTAGGAACGTATTTTTGACATGGTCCGAGGTTCCGAAGCCACATATATAAGGGTCTAAATGGGGTCTTGAGACCATTTTTTTTTTTGGTGGATTTGATTGGAAATTTTTAGAAATGGATTTTGGACATGGTTTGGGCTTCAAAACCACTATAATTGACTTAAAATAGGGTCTTGAGTAAACATTTTTTTTATGTTCGAGGTACTTCTTCCTACTGTGTGGGGGTATTTAAGCTTTGGTATAGCCGAAGATAGTCCACTCTCTAGTTAGGTATTTTGTCGATTTATTATCGATAATTTTTCAACATTTATCGATATTTAACGATATTTTATCGATAATTTTTCAATATTTATGGTTTATTTTCATTTTTGATCCATTTTAAAATTTTGTTCCAATTCCATTTTGTTCCGGACCAATTCCATTTCGGTTCAGTTTCATTCCCACTTCGTTTCCGACATCATTTCCAACCAAAAAAAAACCCCGCATCCAGATTGGTTCAAGACAAATAAAAATAGTACAAATTTGTATGAGAGGTAGGCGTGGTTTTTATCCGATGTTGTCGAAAATTTATATACGAAAGCTTATAACTTATCACCTCCAAGCCGGCCAAGCGCTTCACCCAAGGAAACTTGTTGTTTGCAAGTGTTTATAAAATATTCTTGTTTTGGAAAAGTGCGGGTAATCGAGTTGGATTTACTTAGAAGTGGTTTTGGACCATGTCAAAAATACGTAAAAAAATGTTTAAAATTTTTTGGGTCAATTTTTTAGTACAAAACTTTGCTCTTTTTTTTTCCTGGAATACATGCCAATTAAATATTTCATTTAGTATTTCTCGGAATTGTGCTTTGTGTACAAATTTGCAATTCCAATGAAAATTTCCAACTCAACACAAAATTGCCAACATGTAAATTGCGACGAATCACCCCGAAATAAAATAAAGTGAAACTGAAAAAAAATAAATAAATAATAAAAAAAACCCAAAGTGTGCTCTGCAATTCATTAAATTTCTGCCATTTTTTATTTTATTTTTTTTACAACATTTTTTTGTAGTAATTTGCTGGAAGCAATCCTAGTTCCGAAATATACACAAAAAAAATACACAAAATGATACATTGTAAAAGCAATGGCGCCGCTTAAGCGCATTCTGATTTTTGTGTATGTGTGCAATGATACCAACTGCATAACAGAAATAACAACAAAAAAAGAAGAAAAAACTAGAGAGTGGACTATCTTCGGCTATACCGAAGCTGAAATACCCCCACACTGTAGGAAGAAGTACCTCGAATATAAAAAAATGTGGTCTCAAGACCCTATTTTGACCCAATTATAGGTGCTTTTGGAGCCGGGAACATGTCCAAAATCCATTTCTAAAAATTTCCAATCAAATCCACCAAAAAAAAATTTTGGTCTCAAGACCCCATTCAGACCCTTATATATGTGGCTTCGGAACCTCGGACCATGTCAAAAATATGTTTCTAAACATTTCCAATCGAATACAACAATAAAAAAGACTTGAACAATTTTTACCTTTTTTTCGGTGTATGGGAGCCACGCCCAGTTTTTGTCCGATTTGGCTGATTCTCGAACTTGATCTCAGTATTCACGAGAAAAACATGTACCCAAAGTTTCAAGTCGATATCTCCAAAACTGCGACCTCTATCGTGCGGACGGACAGACGGACAGACGGACAGACGGACAGACGGACAGACGGACAGACGGACAGACGGACAGACGGACAGACGGACAGACGGACAGACGGTCAGACGGACAGACGGACAGACGGACAGACGGACAGACAGACGGACATCGCTAAATCGACTCAGGAGGTGATGCTGATCAAGAATATATATACTTTTCCATACCGGACACGCCTCCTTATGGGCGTTACAAACGTTGTGACAAAGTGAGTATACCCTGCCACAGTGTGTGTGGGGGTATAAAAATAAAAATTAAAACGAAAAAGGAATATATATTACAATGAAATGCAACACTGGCAAAATGGCAAAAGGACCGAACAGCAAATGGCAAATAGCAAAAAAAATGAATAAAAAAATATATCAATGTAGAGCTATTAAAAAGCTACTCTGTTTCCAAAAATGTTATGACCCTTTTTTTCTGGGTTAGCAATCATTTTGTGTATACTAACTATTGCATACTCGTATTTGAATTATTTTCAATCGCATGCACTTATGAAGGTATGTAAAGCGCATTTGTATGTCGTTTTGCAATTTAGCAGCTTTCGTTTTTTTTTTTATTTATTTAGTGCGAATCTTTATTTTATTTATTTTGTGATGTATTTTCGCTCTAAATGGCGTATTAAATATTGAGCCATTTTTCGAGGAATGCCGTTCAAATTTTATGAGGAATGTTTTGAAAATTCAATCGATTTAATTAAAATTTTAATCAGAAATTGTTTAGTTTAATTTGTTGTTGTGTAAAAAAAATGTGTAGGAAAATAAAGAAATTATTTTGTTTTAAACTTCGACCTAAGCTAATTTGTTTTATATTTTACAATATTTAAATATTGTCAATTTAAGCAAATTTATTAAGAAGCCTAAGCTAACCTAGCTTTCGATTACTACAACTAATCTAGAAAACATCAGCAAACTTAGTCTAATCTAGTCTTATTTAACCTTAATTAACCGAGCCTAATCGAAACAAACCTCATGTAAAGTACCCTAAAGTAATCTCACGTAATAATATCAAAGTTCATCTTAGCTCATATAACCTCACCTAACCTAACCATGACTTCACTTAGCTTTACCTAACCTCTAAGAGTGGTCACGCCAATAACCTAATGACTGCACTGTACGAGACAGTGAATACCCGGACACCAGGATTTTCACGACAAAAGTATTACATATTTCATTTTAGGGAAGTAGACTTGAAGAAAGGGAAGTAGATATGGTTTCCAGGATAGACTACGTGAATAGTAGAAATTTCTGTCAGTGTAGAAGATTTGTAGAAAGACTAGTAATTTTTCATCGTATGACTCACCTTCAATTTTGAGGAGTAGATATCTTACAATAGTAGTAGAAAATACCTTAAGTGGAGCAGAAGTGGAGTAGAAAATTACAGGAGAAGAAATTTAAAAATCAATGAAGTAAATTGAGAACCGGGGTTCTCACTTTACTCACGCTATGACGAGAGTAATAGATATTCGATTTTTGGGGAGTAGATATAATTTTTTGCGTAGAGTAGTAGAAATTTTACGAGAGTAGTAGAAATTACTGTCAGGCTAGTAGATTTTAAGAAATGGGAGTAGATATGGTTTTCTGCGTAGAGTAGTAGAAATTCTGCGATAGTAGTAGAACGTTCGGTCGGGGTAGTAGATTTTTAGAAAGAGTAGTAGTTTTGCATTGTATGAAATTCGCATAATATTTAGAGGAGTAGATTGCTTACAATAGTAGGGAAGTAAAAAAATTCTATTACAGTAGTAGGCGAAGGTTGCTGGGCACCCTTTAAGAGCCGACTCAACAACATCGCAATATATGTATGAACTATGTAGGTACTTCGTGTAGTGGATCACATTGATGTCAATGGGAAGCTGGAAGATTAAAGCTTACTTCGCGAAGGACTGTATTTTGAAGACGAAGTGAATTCTCTCGGGAACAGAAACGAACCACAGGAAACCAAATCAGATAGAAAATAAGAGTGGTTGACGCCTCTGAAACGGTTAAAGGAACTAAACAACCCCATCTCATCTAACTGAATCGCAAATAACCTCAACCAACCTCAACAGACTTCAACTAAGCTAACTTAACCTCACTTAATATCACCTAACGTTACTTACACTTAACCTCAAGTAAGTAATCTAATTTTAGCGATGACATAACTTAACCTTATCTACCATAATATTACCTCACCCATACTAACTCAACAAAACTCAACCACACCCTATATACCCTAACCTCAACTAACCTAATCTCACCTAACCTCACCTCATACACCCTAACTTCAACTAACCTAAACCTAATCTTACTTAACCTCACATCTACCCTAAACTCAACTCAACGTAACCTAGCCTACCGTAACCTAACCTTATTAATTTAAATTACTTTCGCATCTTTCTATACCTCTGGAAACTTAAAATGTAATTAAGACTTCTTTCGAACTACTGCAACCTAATGTCGGACCTAGAATTTGAACACATATTAGATGAAATATTATATAAATAATTTGGGCTAATATTTTTTTATTAAAGTAAAGCCATGACAACACTCCTGAAGAACAATCAAATTTTTTAAAAAGTCATTAGACGGAATAGGCATTATAAAAATGTAAACTTGCCAGTTACCAACTAAGTCTTGTGACTTGGCAAGTCACAAAGAAACAAAATTAAATTTGAAGGAGAAACCGAAACCGAAAACCCCATCAAATTCACAATTATCGCCGCTGTCAATATTATGGCGCAGCCAATGGCTAAGCTGTCAAATCGTTAAACAAAAGCCAAATACAGTAGACTGAAAACCGCATGAGGGCCAGTAGTTGAGCCAAGCCATTACACACAACTCCATTAGGTAGGCACTGCTCCCCGCCATGCCATATAAATGTTGGACAATAAGAAAATCCGGCAAGCAAGCGCGAGAAATGCTCAAATGATTCCCATTTAGCAAATGGCCTCAAATCCCTAAAAGAAATCATACAATCATAGAGAGCTTTGAACACAATTCGCAGACGACAATGACGACGCCGACGACGTCGCTTAAATCGACGCCAAGTAATAAGCGAACTTTAAGACCATTTCTTTGGCTCAACTTATGACTCTATTAAAACGGGCTACGCCTTGCCTCAGTAGAGTTGTGTGGCGTTTGGCGTTCTTCTACGTGCACGTATGTGCAGTTAAAGTGTTCATTCGTTCAATCGTTCGTTCGTTCGTTTGTCTGTCCTTTAGTTCTACTGACTACCCGTTGGCCAGTCGACAGACATCATTGGGTGCCTGTCTATAGGGAATAATAATAATAAACATATTTAAAAATCTCTTTTTGCTGCTAGTAGTGCTGCTGCACACTTTTACACATGCATTGGGGAGTTCATAAAATAAATTAAAAATTTGTTCTCCTTTTTGTAATATTTGTAGTATTTTTTTTTAAACTTTTATCTAACTTCTTTATTGTGACATCTTTTGGTTTACCTTTTTTTTGCATCTTTTTGCATTTTGGCTCAAGTATTTAAAGTGTCAATTTCGTATTCTTTGGCATGGCAGTTATTGCCATGAAGTTGCTGGCTGCGCTCATAAATGTGTGAAAATGTAAATTGAAGCTGAGCTGAATTGGGTCTATGTCTGAGCTGCTGCATGTTTTACAGTTGCTCGCTTAAATTCATGGTTGCCCAGAGGCATTAAACGTGATTCGATACGTTTTTCCAATTTAAGAGCTACTTGGTAGGAAGGTGAGTTGATGGAGGTTGATGGTGAAGAGGTGTGACCGAAATAGACTTTGCTTTACTAACAAATTGACACTTCTTCAATGTACCAAACATTGAAATCCTTTTAATCACTTTAAAAGGAAGCACAGCACAGCACATCCAATTGATTTGGGTTAATCCTAAATTCATTATTCACTCTTTCGACTATTATGAGTCTCGCATACGATTCACAAGCTCGCCAAAATGTTTAATTCATGAGATTTTAATATTTTCTGCATAAATTATGAATGGCCAAAATGAGCAGCAGCAGCAGACGAGACAACGAAATGGCAAAGTGCAGCAGGAGATATAAACTCCGAAATGCCACACTTGGGTACTGGAAAGAGAGCGAACCACCAAACCACCAAAAAGCAGCAGTCAACGGCAACACAACTTTATCAACCATCAGCGAAGTAATGGCCAGGGTATATGTATAAGAAATGCAAAAGGAGCAGGAGATAAGGTCGTCACTCCTTCATTGCTCTTGTGGACTCTGGTGGCCCTTTTGTTGCACTTTTGTGGCAAAGGCAACGCCAGCAATGGTTGGTGGTGCTCTGGCATGGCTCTTCACTTCAATGGCGACTTTATGAGTTTACGATCGTAAAACCATTGGCAAAACTTTTATGTGTGCGAGAAATTCATAAACAATGCAACCCCAACAACAACAACAATAACATCAGCAACTTTAACTACAAAACAGCAATAAATTGTTGCCTTTTGAATGGCTTTTTGAACTGAACACTGAACACTGAACACGAAACGATGGTCGATGGTGGATGGTTCGGTAGTGGCAGTTGTGCCACTGGCAGTGCGATTGTTGCTATCAACAACAGCAACAGATTTTCAAATTTCGCGCGCCACTACTGTCAAGAGCAGCAGAGAAGCTCCAACAACAAAAACAACAAACGACAGCGGCTACAATATAAATAAACAATTGACGTTGAAGTGTTTTAAGTGTGAGGCGAGGCGGTCTCTGAAGTTGAATTTTGTTGGCCGTTTTGGTGTTTGTGTTATTATTGTTATTGCTCTTGTCGTTGTTGTTGCTTTTGTTGTTGTTGTTATTGCAGTAGTAGTTCATAAAGTTGTTAACATTTTGTTTTAAATAGGATTAAGTATGGCAGCAACATGATAATTCGTCGGTGGCCCCATTGTTGTTGTTTCAGCTGAGCATTGTAATCGCCTTTCGAAGGTGAGTGAGTGAATGAGTGGTTCAATTGGAATATTGTAGGCAAATGGGATTTATTTTATACATACACAAGTAAGTATGAGTGAACAGATTTTCCATTTCCTTAATTAAGTATGGGGAAAAGTTATGAAATTTCGTTACTAACTTTTGAGAACAAAAACAAACAGAGGCTCCTAAACTTGGAGACGTTTTGAGTTACTGAAGAGAAGATGAATGCAGTCAAGTGTCACCTTGCAATCACTGCAACCTTTTGTGATTGCTTCAAGACAAGTTAATGATTGCATTTAATGGTCCTAAATGCGGTGAGACATACCAACAAGTTAGAGATGCTTTGGTTTTCAGGAGATGAGAGCTTTCAAGTTTATTTAAGGACTGTCTGGTAAATATGGTAGACGTCTCTTTATATGGCAAAGAAGGGATATATCTCACCGATCAAATATGCCTGAGGTCTTCTTATGGAATTCAAAATACTTGTTAATTTTGAGAAATGAGAAAGTCAAACTATTTTGAATTTACTTAAGAGGATAGCCGAGATAGCTTACAAACTAGACTTAAAACGCGCTAGATAAGCGTACAGATTTTCAAGACATACTACCGTAAAGTTGGCAGATTATAGGGGAAAAGGGACGCGTAACCAATTACCACTTCTTAACTGTGAAATTTTTCATTCGATTGCAGTACTCCCAAAGTGAAAAGTGATTGGTGCAAACTTCCGGGAGAGTACTGTAATTTAGAAAAACTCTAAAACTGATCTTAGTGCATATCAGCCCACTGCATATAAATGCACTTAGTGCCTTATTTTATACCATCCTATAAATATTCCCTATATGACTAGCTGGATGAAACTCGATCGGTTAGGTAGGTAAAGGACCAAAAGAGCATCTCAAATTAGGTATGGTTAGGTTTGAGTGAGAACGAGTAGCCTCACATAGACTATAAGATCCATAGTAACATCACATACTTATATAATCTTTGATCAAAGTGTTTGAGATGAGAGATTGTACATCTAAAGACCTCTCTTATCGAATTAAAGAAGTCTGAGTCTACTTTAGGTCTGGGCAAAGTAGAGCAGATGTACATTGTACAAGTGTCTCTCCACCTCATCAGATTCATGGACATCAATTGTTTGATAGTAATCAGACCCACCGTATATACTACAGTGGCCAGTTTATATCCCTTCAGTAAGTCTGTTTGTGATATTGTGTGCGCTTTATTATCCCGTATCATGCAGTAGAATTAAATAATAAGAGGGACAGACTAAGGTTTCTAACTGAAACTTATCCTTAACCAACTCGTCTGTCCTTTCACTTCCCAATAATAAGGATATGCATTGGAAAAGGAAATTATATCAGGAACAATGGAAAAAGGAAAAAAAGTATATTAGGTCATCGCTATAAACCAAAATGTCGTTTTCTGTCTGATATCTGAATATTGTTCGAAGGTGACAGACTCTTGATACATTGGACAGGTTTTTAAATTCGAAAACTTAACGCAATAATCGAACAATAATAAAAATGTCCATATAACAAAATATATAAACCCTTTATTCACAACAGAATTGTAACTCAAATATCAAATCATTCTCAATCAAACTTGCTTATGTTTATTTACTTCCAAAACATAAAAAAGAAAAGCAATTTTCCACACGATCGAAATTGGACAGTTTTTGATAATTTATGCCTTTTCTGCGGGAAAAATGATAAACCCCAAAAATGATTTAAATGAAATACGCCATTCAAGCCACCCTCGAAAAATACAAACAAAAATAAGTCAAGCTGAAAAAATATTCGCAACACTTGAATGAAATTAAAATCACAAAACAAAAAACCAAACACAAACATTTTAAAACTAGAGAGTGGACTATCTTCGGCTATACCGAAGTTGAAATACCCCCACACAGTAGGAAGAAGTACCTCGATGGAGCCCTGACCATGTCCAAAATCCATTTCTAAAAATTTCCAATTAAATCCAACAAAAAAAAAATTGGTCTCAAGACCCCATTTAGACCCTTATATATGGGGCTTCGGAACCTCGGACCATGTCCAAAATCCATTTCTAAAAATTTCCAATTAAATCCACCAAAAAAAAAAAATTGGTCTCAAGACCCCATTTAGACCTTATATATGTGGCTTCGGAACCTCGGACCATGTCAAAAATACGTTCCTAAACATTTCCAATCGAATACAACAATAAAAAAGACTTGAAAAATGTTTAGCTTTTTTTCGGTGTATGGGAGCCACGCCCAGTTTTTATCCGATTTCAAGTCGATATCTCCAAAACTGCGACCGCTATCGTGCGGACGGACAGACGGACAGACGGACAGACGGACAGACGGACAGACGGACAGACGGACAGACGGACAGACGGACAGACGGACGGACAGACAGACGGACATCGCTAAATCGACTCAGGAGGTGATACTGATCAAGAATATATATACTTTTCCATACCGGACACGCCTCCTTATGGGCGTTACAAACGTTGTGACAAAGTTAGTATACCCTGCCACAGTGAGTGTGGGGGTATAAATATATAAGATGAAACTTTCAGTACAAACAACGTAACAGAATAGGTGCAGGGGAGATCATAGGAAACAGAAAAACTATATTAAAGGCCACAGTGCTAAAATGAAATGCGAAAAAAAAGGAATTTGTGTTAAATTTGCTATGAGAAATTTATGAGGCTTGTCACAGCGCTGTGAAAGAAACGGCAGGATAGAAGCCACATGCAAAGGTTTATTTTATTTAAACATTTTTTCAGAACGACCAAAAGTAATATTGTTAAAAAAAAATTAAAATATGTAAAAAGGCAGGAAGTTATACGGAACCATGTTTCATGTAAAAGTGTTAAAAATTTGTCAAAATATTATGAAAAGTTTCGTTTTTTCGTATCCCATTGGCGCAACATTGTCGCATAAATTTACTTGGACAGGACGGGCGGGAGAACCAACGAAGCCCTTGCCCATACTCCCCGGACAGGCGACACTTGTCATAATTGTGTGCAGACTGTTTCTCTTTTTTTGTGGAGGGGAGAGGGGGGGTGAGCTTTTGTGGCTTAACTTGAATTATTTGAATGTTTTTTTTTGGGACATTTTTGTGATTTTCTTTTGTACACTAAATGGAAGGGGTTGGTGTAAAATGTCAAGAATTGTTTTGATGTTAAATATTAATTAAATTAAAAAAATTAAAGTTTAAAAAAATTAAGGTTTTAATTTTTTTAATTATGTTTTAAATTTTTCTAATTAGTATATAAATTAAATAAAAATACAAATTTTGACAATTTTTAAATTTTTACAAAATTTGTTTTTTTTTAATTTTTCCAGAAATTTTTCTAAAAAAAAAAATTTTTTTATTTTAAAAATTTAAAAAAAAATTTAAAAAAAAATTTTTTAGAAGGCAACCAATTACAATTATTTAATAAAAATACATTTTACATTTTTTTCGTGTATAGTCCTAGGGTAGGATTCTTCTCCTCATAATTCTCTGTTCATCTTGATAGGAAAAGTTGCCTTTTTGTCATTTTTGGGGCCCAAAAAAAAAGGATTTGAACAGGTTTTTTTTCATTATTTGTTGGTTAGTTTTCCTTTTTGTGCCTTGAAAGTTATACATTTCTCGACATTCATTGGCTTTGGGTTTTTTTTTCCATAGTGGCTGGTCACCCCTCATCCCCCCATTGGGGAATGACACTCGGCAAAATGAGTGCGTGAAGCGTGAAATTAAATTTGAAGTGTCCCCAGCAAAACGAATCGTAAGGAAAGAGCAGAAAAAAGTCATCTTATGGAATCTGGAACAACTGTCAGAATTATGAGGGCGTAGAGGGAAGTTTTTCGTTGTGTATCGGACAATGAAAGTGGTCCACCAAAGTTTCGTAATTATATCTTTTTGAAATGAATGGAATTAAAAATAATTTAAATTTTCCACACTTCCCTCCTGTTTAAATTTTCGTTTTCCCTTTAAACAAATTGGTTTGTTTTTGCCATTAATTTGTCTTTTGAAATAAATTCACTCCCATAAATATTAAACTCAATTTGTGTGAAACGCTCACGAAACCGCGCTCATTTTTTGTTTAACCCCCCCCCCCCACACGTTGTCTGTTTTGGTTTATTTATTTGCTGTTTTTTTGCGGCATTTTTTTTAGTGAATTAAAAAAAAAAATTTCGTTTGTATTTTCGCATTCTCAAAGGGTTGCCTGGGCCTGCCTTTGTGGTCTCATTTGTGTTTGGTGCTTGGGTTTTTTTATTCTTTTTTTGTACTTTTGTGGGTGTGGGCTCGCCCGACAAAACAAATATAAAATAAAATGAATGAAAGTGATAAATTTTTAAATCTCATTCGGCGTATCTTAATTTGAGTGCAGGTATGTACATAAATACAAACGAATATGTGTAGGTATGTAGTTCAGAAAAAATGAAAGTGTTTTTAGAATAGAAATTTAATGAAATCCTTGGGACCAGACAGACACCTTTTTTCGGTCTTTACAGTAGTATTTTTTGTTTTAATAAACCCAACCAGTTAAGGGTTTGGGGGCATAAATTTGTGTGTTTATAGAAAATGTATTCCTGATTAAAGTTTATTTCCGAATGCAATTAAAAGTAGTTTTTTTTTGTCCAAAGATTTTAAGAAAAAATCAAATCAAAATGTGACTAAAATATTTCTTGATATACCGAAGGTTTCTCCATTTTTCACAATTCCTATTAATTTCTCTCAACGCAAAATGTGTCAAATTATAACTTATTCAATTGAGTCGATATTCTTCACCAGTCTAAATTTGAGAGCGAGTACGAGATAAAACCGACCGTTCGATTAAGAGGTATAGAGAAGTGAGAAGTGAGGAGTTAGGTTACCTACTAATCTGGTTTGTCATAGGAGTGCGTAGAACGGAATGAACAGTTTTTATAAAAAGCCAAAATTATTCAGCCATAGCCAAATGTTTAACATTTTTTGGTCTGCCCACCTATTGGACACTTGAAACACACCCCTGTCAAAGTTTGAAATGCAAGTTAGCACCTCTGATTTATAAAGTTCACTAACTGGGAATAAATAAAAATTAATTAAATCAAAATAGGTCTCCTAAAAATCGGTTTTTTGGTCCCCAGGCCAGGTTTTGGGGGTGCATTGGAAATTCCTGGTATGCATCTTATGCACTATGTGTCACTTCAAGGTCTAGCACTTTTTTTTTGTTTCGTCATGCAATCTCACAGGGTATCGGGGAGGTTTATTTTGGGAGGTCAATTTCGGAAGCAGGTTTGAGGTTAGGTAGAATCATGGAAATAACAATTGGATGCTTGAACTGCACCAGTGTCCAACTTCTGGTCAGATGCTTAATATAGGACATTTTTCCATTTAAGTATTATTAAATGTTTTAATAGAAAGAGGCTTCTTAATGCATCGCCTACAAAATTAAATAGAGGTACTGGCGTATCACCAATGACCATCTTATTTGAGTACAGTTTGTTCCAGTGAATGATAAGAATTTCCGCTGGACACCAACTCAAAAACGAGTGATTTTAAAAAAGTATTGGGTTTGCTCTATGCTGTATATTCTGTGGCTTAACTTAATGTCCACTTTTTAAGAAAAGACAAAACTCCAAATGAAATTAGTAGGTAAAGTTTCCCTGTGATATTTCTTGTCTAATATATTAGTTTCCAATTAGTAATCCACGCAATAGACTTTTTCTGGCTTAGTCTGTCATTGCATCATTGTATTACCCTTTGTTTTCAGGAAACAAGGTTTTATTTCTTCACGAATAAATACAAATTAATTCTATCTTAAAGAAAACCTAGTTCTTGAAAAAATATAAAAACAGAAGTCAACATTCTATAGACCAAAAGAAAAAATAAAAATTAACAAGGAAGAAGAAAATTAAAGACGAACACAAGCTTTTCATTAATTTCTTAGTTCAGCAAAAGAAATTTAAGAAAAAGAAAGTAGAACAAACATACAAAAAAAATCAACCAAAGGAGGATTTTTATGGATAAACTGAAAGTTAACAGTTCAAGCGAATATCAGAGGATAACCAGACCCCACTAAGCCCCATCAAAGCAACCCCAACCACAAGACAGCAAAAGCCTCATTCAGAAGGTAACTGCATGAGTTTCTTTCACTACCATCAAATACAACCCCCGAAACTGAATCCTGAATGAAAGTTGTTAGCTTCAGCGGCAAGTCAGTCAGTCAGCTGCAATTTCGGAGCGTATTAAAGTAACCATGAAATTAAAGAAGCCAAAACAGCCAAGGGAAAAAAAAAATTTAAACCAACAGTTGCAAATAGACTGCAGCGCAGAATGTTGGCTGGTGGTCGGTGTTTGTTGTTGTTGTTGGTGTTTGGGTGTGTTGGTTTTGCCTGCCGAAATGAGAAGATTCGCGAAACAAATTAGCAAAACAAAATCAAAAAAGAAAACAAACAGTTCGTTGCAGGCAAATGGATGGTTAGAAAGTAGCTTCAAGTTACTTTCGAGATGACTGTGGGGGGTGGTTGGCTTCGGAGCCACCATAAAGAGACACTGCCAACTTGGTTGGTTTTGTGAATTTTATTTATTTTTTTTTCTTGGTTTGGTTTGGTTTCATGTTGAAATTACAACACCCAAAGGTGTAATTGAATCAAATGAGCAAAAATTGCGAGATTACTTGAAAATGTTTGCAGTTGAGGTAACCTGCTGTGTTGGATGAGGCTACACACTCCTTCTGCATGCAACTGCTGCTCTGGTGTTTGATGGAAGCTTTCTCTGCTGCCTGAAGTCGGTGGCTTCTTGTTACAGGCACCCTATTTACTTTTGGTTTTTTTAATCTATTTTTTTCCATTTCATTTCATTTGATAGGACTGCTATGCGAAATATGTTGGCTTTCAGTTTAGTTACATTTGCTACAATTACAGCTGCAACAACAAAGTGCTGCTCTATAAAAGTTTGCTCAAGTGTAATTGACTGAAGTGGAAATTATTTGGTTTCTTTTGTGTGTGTGTGTGTGTGGAGTGGGGTAGTACCTACTTCGTTTAAATTTATTTAACTTTTTATATTTATGAGTGCCATCAGCACAATGAAGGTGATAATTTGTTTGTCTTCCTATGAATGCTAAATAGCAAAATGTTGGCAGTCTTCTTGGACGGAAGTTATGTGAGTCATGTACTTACTTGAAAGGCTGTCAAGGCATAGGGTATGCAGACAAAATTTCCTTGTAGTAAATAAAGTCCAACATAGATTCAAGATCTCCAGATCTTTATCACTAAAAGAATCAGAGCTGCAGTATCACTGGGCAGGACGAATTTACGTATATTGCCTGAATAATTACTGGCCACTTCTTCAACGGAAGGTATTTCAGTTGAGGTGATCTTTGGAAGAATTGCAAAGATCCTGGCTACTAAAATGGGGGAGAAGGGTTTTTTAACATGTTACGTAACATAAGAAAGAATTTCTTCATTTCTTGTAAACATTTTTCTTCTAATAGATCGAATTTCAATCAATGCCAAGTTCAATACAAGCCTTTTTATGCCTGAATTTCTAGACCCTTCAATTTCGTTGTATATGGTTTTAATTTGACATAACTTAACATTTAATAATATTAAATATTACATAACGCAACACATATTGTGAGGTAATGAAAAAAATGCATTACGTGGTTTATGGACAACCTCGATAATCTCCAAAGCTTTGAGAAAAGACCCGTTCCAGTTTCACCTGACATCCCATTCCCTACACCTAGGAAACAAAACCTATTGTGATAACCGATTTTTCAACTTAACCGGTTGTTGCTACATACTCTTTCAGCTGTTGCCACATATGCATTCAGTTGAGGCAATACATGCACTCTATGTTGTAGCAACATCTACTTGTAAGTAGTAACTACCAATATATTTACATAAACCACTGAAAGTAAACGTTGCAACAACAGGGAGTATACGATGTCTTAACAGAAACTGAATGTGGCAACAACTGAAAGTACAGGTTGTAACAACCATTAAAATTCAGTTGGTCAAAAATGTGTTGTAACCACTAAGGAATCAAATAGGCTGGTGTGAGTACCAGTATTGCCTTTGCATCTAAGTGATATAAGGAAAAGAAGGGTGTTTCCATTATAGTGTGGGAAAATGTTTCCATAGGTTAAAGAACTTTACGCCTAAGGGTTGGGTTCTAGCTCTAAAAATGTTAAATTTGTTTTATTTAATTTTGATTTATTTAAGTTAATTTTTGTTTAAGTCTTTAAAGTAAATTATACGAATAGATACGCACATAGTACTGTCAGAGAAAATCACAAACAATTGAGACTTCAAAGGCTACTTTGTATTTGCCAGGCAATTAATACTGCTCTCATACTTCGCATAAAAAAAAGAGTATTTTTCTATTAAATATGCCATTCCCACCAAGCGTCATGACCACGACCACCACCTCTCATCAATCTATCAACGCAGTCATCTTAGAAGGAAAGACGGACAGGCAGGCATGCAAAGATTGTCTTTCAGTCTTTGCTATCACCGCTCGTTCCTTTGCGTAATTAGTTATTTGCCCAAGAAAAGTTTTTTTTTTTGTAAAAAAAAATCAGTTTGTCTTGCAAACTATCAGCAAACATCTCTCGAGCCAAGAATTAATGCAACAAAAACAAAATAAAGAAGGAAAAATTAAACAAAACGCCCACTGTGGTGGAAAAAATGCAAAAGGGGCGTGCATTGTTTGATATTAAGCAAAGATAGTATCTCTTTTCTAGAGGACACTAGTGGCCAAATGGAAGGAAATATACATATACTCAGCTGTGGCTGAGTTGTAGTGCCTTTATGCTCTTTATTAGCCATGGCTATTTGCCTAGTTGCGCCCCTCAATTTGTTTTGTTTTTGTTTTTGTTTTGTAAATTTATTATTTGTATGTGGCATGCCTTATTGCCAATCAATGCCATGAACGCATACAACAAATAAATAAACGAATGGTCTATGCAGTGGCAACACTGTGCATGTGCCTGGTCAGTTCGGTCTTCGCTGATGTGCTTCAAGTTGCCAAGTTGCAATTATAAAATTTCAGTTAATATTAAGCCAAGTCAAAGCTAATAAAGTTGAAGTGGTTGTTGTGGTAGAGGCGGTCAGCTTGTGTCTCAGCATGATGGCCATTTCTACCTGTTGCTTGGCTGTTATCATTGATTTCAGTTTGGCGTGTTGATGACTTTATCATAGGTTATCGTTTCGTTTCGCTTCCATAATAACTTATTTTGGAATTTAGTTTGGTTTAGCCGCAAGTGGTATTGGTCGTTGCAATTTCTTTTAATAGAAGCCATGGCAGTAGATGAAATGGTCGACATGGCAGATAGCTTCGTTTTTAATTAGAGTTGGGCTGATCTCATACACATTTTTTTTAATGGAGTTTAGATTATTTTTCGAATGATAGAAGAAACTTTAAATTAATGTTGATTGGCGAAAGGAATTTACAATATGTAGAAGAGATGAGAGATTGTGGTGACCGGTGGAGGCTAGTGGAGGAATGTAAGGTTTTTTTTGTGTGCAAGTAACAATTTATAAGTTTAAGAATAGTAATGATGCTAGGGCAAAGTGTGCGCTGTGATCTTCGAAGTATCTTATGAGGAGATCAGATTTTTTTAGCTTGAATAATTTCTCTGATATTACAGAAATTGGGAATGAAAATATATTGTTCGGCCTTTGACCCATGCTATTGGCCGCATTGCTTGGCAAAGCTTTTATATTACCACTTTATCCTATCAAAGAAATGTGTTGGGCCAACTAGAAACCTTTGTGCTTCCCTTTTGGCTCTGTCTGATCTTTCATCACCGTTGACAATAGAGCCAGCCAAGCTTCAACGTGTTTGTCTTACCTGGTGAGTTTAGAGCTTCGGTGTAATAATGACTAGGACACTTGTTTCATCCCATCCCATGGGCTTCCAGTGCTGCCACAGCCTTCCAAACCCTTCGCTAAAAACTAGTCTTCTGTTTTCTACGAATATCTTACGGAAGTTCTTCAGTGTTTTTTAAAGCATCCTTCATTATGCCCAAGGAAATATTATTTTTGTCACACCGTTTGTAACGCGCAAAAGGAGGCGTAGTAGATATAGAAAAGTCTAGAGGATGCCATCGTGTTCAGCGTGGCTTTATTATATAAGATCAACTATCAAATCTATTGAGCTTTTGTTGGCTCTTGTTGTGTGTAGTTAAAGCAGCGGAGATTCTGAAAAATAAGGAATAATTGTTCATCTTCACTTATATAAAATTTTTTGTGAGTTTGTTTGTAGGTTTGTAGGTTTGCATGTATGTTTGTTCCCTTATAACTCAGGAAATACTTGACCGATTTTAATGAAACACATATCAAAATGTACACAGAAAAAAAAAGGTCGGTAAAATTAACCGAAAAAAGTGGTTGACGTACAGCATTTCAAAATGTATGAAAATAGTAAATTTTTTTACCGAGCTCGTCGGTAGATTAAACCGACAAAAAATGGTAAAAAAAAATAGTTGAAATAACCGAAAAAAATTGTTGTTGTACAGAAATTTTAGTTTCTTTTACAGCAATGGTTGGTTAAATTTGAATTTTCACCAACTTGTGCAATTTACTATTCGCGCATCTTCAGTTGAATCGTTGGGATTCAAAGGAAGAAGAATTCCCAATCGTGTTATGAATGTTGTGCCTTATAGAGGCAGCTTGAGCAGAGTCAAACAGAGTTTTTTGCTTGTAGTACTACTTTTGGAAAATAAGTGCTTGTGTCAGTTATGCGCTCAAGCTAATATTTATTTTTTTAAACATGCAATCTTGCTTTTTTTTGAAATATATTTTTGTGTTTAATATATTTTTTTTTTGGTTGTTGGGGTTTGTTTTCAAATGAAGAAAAAAATTAATTCATCGAAAAAAGTTTTCTTATTAAAAAATATGTATCGAAACTAATTTTTGTTGTATGTTTACAATTAAAAATTGTAAGCCAACAAATTTAAATGTTTTTCTTACTAAAAAATATGTATCGAAACAAATTTTTGCTGTATGTTTACAATTAAAAATTGTAAGCCAACAAATCATTAAAGTAAATCAACCACTTCTCGTCCGTTAGATTAACCGACGAAGAAGGGTTTTAGCGTTTTTAACCGTCTTTTTCGGTTAAATCTACCGACTTTTTTTTTTGTGTGTAGGTAATTTTGATCATTAACTTTGGGCTTTCGAGGTGGGCGTGGCAAATATTATTCTAGAATGCTATAATTCGTGCAGTATTTAACCGAGTTTGCTGAAATTTTCTAAGTGGTTTTGGGTAATGAATTGGTAACAGGCTAAGTCCGCCGCATTCCAATTAAAAATTCTTTTTCAAACAAAATTATGTGATAATTTAAGGCGCAAATGTATTACAGGTTTTAAATGGTAAAAAATAAAATTTTGTTTTCATACAACAAACACTAGTAGTTAGTGGAATTTAAAACAAATAAAGTTATATTTGCATTTCAACTCAATTTAAAGGGATCCTTGATTAAATTTTCAACTGTCTAATTGTGGAGTAGTTAAAAGGAAGAACACTTCTTGGTTCTACTAAATGGTCATTTGCAACTTGAAAAATTGTGAAATTTCAAGAGTATGCAAATGAAAGCTGGAAGAAATTAATCTATTTTTAATTTCCACAAAATGAAATATGAAAATTATGATATGCACTGTTGCAATGTTGCATCCTTTTTAGTATTATTATTTCATAGAGAAGAAATGTGTATTTTAATCCTTAGCAAAAAAGCAAGTTATTCTCTCTGCCACACCACATTTAATAAATTCTTGTTTCATTATTGCATTTGCAAAATGATTTTGAGCGTGAACGAGCGTCTCAGCATCTTCCGTTTCCGTTTTGGCAGCCATATTGCATAAAGAAGAGATTTTTTTTCGTCTTCTTCTTCCCTGTATAGTTATGCATTTCCGCCAGCAAGCGGGCACTTCATAATTTAAAAGAACACTGGAAAAAAGAAATAGCAAAGCAGGGAACAATAAAACCAGAAAAATAAACAGAAAATTCCACAACTATTTACAAAATATCAGTAGACAAAATACGTTCACTTCGAAAGCGAAACAAAGAAGAAAAACGAAAAACGATGAATTATTACTGTGAGCAGCGTTATGGGTTCAAACAAGCGTTAAGTTTCCATTTCCATTTCAGTCACCACACCACTACGCAGCCATTGAAAACCTTTGCTGTTGCAGGGAAACTGTGCAGAAGGAAAATAAAGCGGAAAATTATATTTCCTGCTTTTTTTTTTTTTGTTCAAACCAAAAAAAAAAAATATTTCAAAACAAATTAAGAAAAATGTCGAGTTGAAAAAAATATGAGACAAGGAAGCGTACAGAATGGCAGGGAAAGCAAAAGCTTTGAGCGCACCACCTGTCGTTTCGCTGCTGCCATTTGAAATGGAAACCGTTTCCGTTTTTTTCCGCTTCACATTTATTCATTTCGAAATTTAACCTTTTTTCCACTGCTGCTAACTTCACAGCGGTAACACCTCATCTGCTGCCACTTAAGTGTTCTCTGAACTTTGCCATAAATTACTTTCAATACATTTTTCAACAACTTCGAGTAACAACAACAACAGCAACAGCGAAATAAACAAATTGTTCAAATATCTTTTCACAAGTCGCTGTTCAAATTAAAGAAACTTTTCACTGAACACCCCCCCCCCCCTCGCCATGCTATTCGGTTGGGTAACTGTTTATCGAAGGTGATATGCAGAAAATTATTTTTCACAAGCTTACTTAATTTTATTTATTATATGCGCCCAGCAGACCAGCCACCCAGTACAATACAGATTCCGGGCCAAAAGTTTGCTTCGAGGAGTTCGACTGTTGCCTCTTCAGAGTTGATTTTTTTTGTTGCTCCATTGCCATACATCAAGCGTGCTATACCGGCAATTAATTTGTGTTGATTATATTTGCTCCTTATTTTTTTAGGGAATATATTTTCAGTGAGCTCCGAAGCTGTTGAGGGCGTGCTGTGCGTGAAAATGTTTCTTATATAAATCAAATGTAACGAGTAACTTTTTGTTTCACCTTTTGGCAAGCAAACTTTCTGCAACTTTTCAAATAAAACTCAACAAGAATGTGAACAATTGTTAAATAATTGCTGCAGGCTAAATGAAATAAAATTTTTAAAAATATTCTACCGATTTTGTATAGAAATTTGGTAAGTTTTTTTTAATGAAAATACTTTGTTATTTTCTCGAGGCAGACAGAACTTGAGCGACTGATAAGCTTGTGTAACATTTAATTTGATTATTGAAAATGTGTTGAAATTTATTTCATTTCCTGTGTACGAGTTTACAGTACACCTCTTTACTACAAGAATGGACTGACACTTGGAAATTGTTAAGATGGAACAGGCTTTAGCACCTAGGTTAGGTTAGTTTAGAGTGGCGGCTAATTGCCCCACATAGACCATGCTGGTCCATAGTGTTACCACGACTCTCCGTTCACTCAAAGTCTACAGTCCTTCCTTCGTGATCATCATCCAATCCGAAAGTTTTCGTCTGCAACGCGAAGTGCTTCAATTGAGAGATTTTTAGTTTGGACAGCTCCGTTAATGAGTCTGCATCTGGCCAGCGCAAGGCAGTAGCAGAGCAAGTGTTTCTTCCTCATCCTCGAGTACCTCGTAGCAACGTTCAACTGTTGTGGATTTTATTGCTACATTTTTAAGCGCTTTAAGAGCGGCTTGACTGTCTACATAGAAACTTGGGATTATTGACATAAAAACCTGCTCCTACCCCCCTCTTCTTGTTTGGAGCCGTCGGTATATATATGAAGTGCGTTTATTGAGTCACCTTGCCTGGATGACCAAAATTCTCTTGAGGGAATTTGAATAGAAAATTTCCCGTTAAAGTATGTTTTTGGAGATATGTAATCAGTAGTAATAGGCAGAGTATTATCTAAGTTACTGTGTCCTATGGGCCTGTACCGAAAACAATTTGATTCTTTAAGCCGTAAAGCAGTTTTATTGGACTACTCCTTTGGCAAAAAGATCTTTAGTACCTAAAAAATCCAAAAAATAATCCAATAATATTGCAATTGGACATTTTTTCAAACGAAGTGTGTGTAAGAGAGTGTTTTCGAAATAGGAACACTGAAACCCATCTCTACAGCTTGTCAGATCGTCAAGTTCTTTGTGTTTTAATAAACAATTAGAAAAAATTAAGATGCATAATTTTAAGTAGGTACCACTGAGTCCCAACCACTTTTTAGTTAGTTACCAAATACATAGTTTCTTCTAAGTAAATGCACCTCTTAAAATGCAATTTCAATATTGCTTACAAGCTTTATAAAATAGAAAGCCCAACTAGACTATTAATACTTAAATTAACTGCAAGTACAAGCAAGTAATGGGCTCGTTACAGCATCTTTCATGCCCTGCCACATGTCAAACGCCTTTACACAACAATTCGCCAGCAACAAGAAGAATGAGACTGGAGTAGAGTTGAGTAAAGACAAAATGCTTCATGAAGAAAAAAAAAATTTAAATAAGTTGCGCCGCTGCAAAACTAGAAGCCAAAGTAAATCGCAATGCAAGGCAGCCTAAGAAGAAGAGCAACTTTTGCCGGGCATAAAAAGTGTTTCAAGACACTTGTTGGAAATGTGCCAACATGCACTCAGCATGTCGCAACGCATAGCATCGCATGACAACGCACACAACACAACGCAACGTCCATAAACACTAGAAAAGGAAGAGACAGAGGAACAAGCAGCAGTCCACCAAAGTTGAGAAAATAGCTCAAAAATTGGAAAAGAACCGCGACGACAACGACGACAACGATGACACCAGAACAAATGCAAATTTAAATGAGTTGTGCATCAGCATGGAGGCAAAAAAGTTGCACTCTGCCAAGAAACAAGAAGGAACAAAAAAAAATCACTTGGCCGTCGAGTCGACTGGTCGACTGGTTCCTACGGTCTTTCGTATGCAGAAGCAATTTCCGCGTATCTTTTGTGCATCTTAAAAATTTGCTGCTATAGATTCTGCTGGTGCCTGCATTTGCTTCTACTGCAACTGAAACTGCATCTGAAGCTTTAATCAAGCGACAAGTGCGCGATTCAGCAGAACTTTGTCTCCTCTTTGTTGGGTTCGGTGCTGTGGTACATTCTACATGCATAAGTGCCGGGGTCATCATCATGTTTGTCATGTTTACATCCTACTCGTGAATACCGGACGCGTCCTAGTGTTGTTTCTTCTTTTAATTTTATTTTTTAGATTTTTTTTTTTTGATTTTTTTGCATTTTTTTTTTTGCTTTAAAATGCATTCTCAGCCAAAGTGGCAGCCAGCGATTGAGTTCTTTTTTTTTGTATAAGATTTTTTGTTTGATTTTTTATGAAAAAGTTTTTTGGCTTTGATTAGACATTTTTTTTTTACTTCTCTGCCGTTGTTGTTGTGTTCCAATTTTCCCCGTTTTGTTTCAAATGCAAATTTATTTGATAAGTAGATATCATTTGCATAATTCATGTTCACAACTTTACGTGACAGCTGTAATTGGAACTAAATGATTGCATTTTGGCGCATGACTTTGATAAGAAATAAAGTAGGTCCTGGAAAATGTTTCAAACTAGGAATACCTACATAGCAAAAATACAAAAATAATGTCTTAATGGTAAAACCGCTGCCTTTATTTGTAAACATGCATTTTGCTAAATTTAAATGGAGAAGCAAAAAAACGTTCAAAATTAGGGCAGTTCACGTGTATGTGAAATGGTCTTGCTGAAGTGGAAATACTTAAAATATTTATTGCATATTTTTGCACCACAACAACAAAATGTATAGTTTTGAATTTCCTACGGTCGAGCAAATATGTAGTACAGAAACCGTATAACTTTTATATTCTATGCCAAATTCAAATCTGTATATTTTGTTGTTGTGATGCAAACATATCCAATAAATATATGCATTTGCACTTCTGCACTTCTGCAAGACCAACTCGTGAATTTACAAAACCTTTAATAAAACCGTAGGTTCTGAATGTATGATTCAAAAATTTAGAGATGCAGGTGGTTACAATTAATCATAAATTATTAATCATAAATCCATCAAAAAGTCGATTCTAAGAAAACCCTGTTAGCTCCTTTACAGTAGTACTGTTAACTAATAGTAAGGTTAGCAGTACTGTTAACTTGGACATACAATTTTACTGTTAATTAAAAATATTCTCTTATTTGACCTATTTGTAGGTAGTTTTAGAGCAGCCTGGGGGAAATTTTCAGAAAGCTCTCCTTTGTAATGTAAAAGCAATGCTGACATGGGCTGAAGCTTTTGTCACAGGCAAAGATTGCCTTATGCCGTTTTGGAGCCTCGGACCGCGTCCCAGATAGGTTTATATACATTTTTAATTGTATTTTTTTTTTATAAGTAATATTACACAATTTCTATGTATTTCTATTCCACTATTCCTAAATTTTAACGTAATCTGATTTCATTTTACACACCTAATCGGCCTTTGAATATTTTCTAAATAATAACAAAAAACATATAAATAACAAAAAATGTACATCCCCCCACAAAAAATGTCAGCAACATTTTGAAACAATTTTTAAAATCAATGAAATTCCACCGGCACATAACCCAATAGCACAACAACGCAAATAAAATTTACAAAATTCTTTCAGAGAAAATTCCAACAAAATTCGCCACAATTGCCACAAACAAAGCTCAAAATGCCACTAATACCAACAACATAAACTACTACCAAAAAAAATAAAAAACCAATGACAATTAATCAAATAAATGCGGTATATGTTAACATAACCGCCAAAGCACACACTCGTAAAATAACCCAAAGTCAACCGAAAAATGGTACCCGAACACACATTCAATCCAAACAGATTTCGTGTCAAATTAGAAAGGCCAAATGTGGAAATATCCTACATGGAATTTGCACACAGAAATTTGAAATTGATTAAAGTTGCGAGAGCACACGAGTGGTTATGAACATGAGGCTCTCTGAAGCGGGATTTCCTATACATTTACAGTACGGCTTCATGGTCACCATATGCCTGCTCCAATATTGACCGCTAAACACGACCTACATTTTTCACCACCACCGAAATGACTGAAGAGCGGTCATTTGTTATTTTGTTGTTTGGGGTGGCTGTGAATGGTCGGGTGTAGTATTTGCTGTGTGTGGCAAATTGCATTTGACAATTTATATTTGTTGCATGTGCTGCTGTTGCACTGTTGCCTTGGCTGCTGCATGGGTATTTGCTGTTTAGAGCTGTTTTTAATGGTAATAGGCGGTGATTTGTGTTGGCATTTCGTTACGTTTAGTTAGGTTGTGACATTTGACATTTCATTTCGACAATTGATGACAGAGAGGACATTTTGTGTTTAGTTGAAAAGGGTACGGGTAGCTTTTAATATTTTTAAAATTACTCAATGCCTTACTTTAATGAATTCTCTTTTTTAATTTATGATTTCACTGAATGGCCTCTTTAGCACTTTAACCATAAATCTTCTCTTCGCTGTACTTGCCTTTCGGTTTTTTTTCCATTCTCCTTCGCACAAAATACCTCGAATGTGGTAAATTAGCAAATGTCACTGTCGTTTTCGATTGCACATATGAATGTATGTATTTTTTGTTGTATTTTTTTTTTTTGTAATAAATTCTTCTTTTTCGGCTCTATCTGTCAACTGTGGTTGTGGTCGGTAGATCAAAGCAAATTCACTTGTTTCGTTTTTTTTGTGTTGTTGTATTCTTGCGAAATTCCTTGTATTGTGCCTTGGTTGAAAGAAATACCAGACCAGATAGTCTTCAGGCTGCTGCGGCGCATGTAAGAAGCTCATAAATTATCCTCGCATTGGCGCACTTTCAGCCATTGAAGTGCTCACAGCATTTACGTTTCATTATAGAATATTTTGTTTGGTGTCGCCTTGAATTGGCATATTAAACATGTGACAACCAAAAAAAAAAACGACGAAGAAGAAGAAGCACAAGTTGTAAAAATATATATATGCGAATCAGCGTATAAGTAACAAGGCAATGACTTATTAGGCAGAAAGCAGACGAAAGTATGTAGACTTGCGTGTGCAGTTTGATACGGCAGCAGGTGATTCACATAAATCCATGTGAAGATCACTTTACCATTGTGGGCTTGTACTTTTGGAAAAGTTAATACGTAGCTTTATATGTTCCCAAGGAAAATCGGTCGAAATATAATTCTTCTTCTTCAACTCTGCACTCCCCCTGCATACATTTAGCCTCAAGGTTAGCATAAGATAAATTTTGCCTTATAATCGCCAACACTTTAACGTTGACATCTCGTTGAATTTAAGCGTTTATGGAAATTATATTTATGATGCGTTAATGGCTTTCATGCCAACATACCGAATGCGGTCCTGTGGCCAACTTCGCCAATTTCACCACAAAACCAGTCAGAGCATTTAGCAAGTATTTATTTGCCTTTCTTTGCCAATGAGCCAAAATGCAATTTCAATTACCCAGAAGAACAGTCGGTCGTTTGGTTGGTTAGTTAGTTAGTTAGTTTCGTTGGTATGTGCTGCAGCCGCAGCCGAAAACATTGTAAGGCCAAAAGTCAGTATGTGTCGTTTAATTAATTGGGAGAGATAGTATGGAATAATCCACCGATTTGGTTGTTCAATTTCGCTAGTATTTGTACAGTGGGGCAGAATGGAACATTTTTTTTGGTTGATATTCCAAGGATTACTAACTTAAGTAATCAACCAGGATTTAAATTTTTTCCTTTGGAAATGTTATTGCATTACAATTCCATTACAGTCTAATTACAATTGAATAAAAATTTCATTATAGTTTCATTACAATATCAATACAATTTCAAAGCAATTCCATTACAACTTGCATTATAATGTCATTAAAAATTGAATTACCATTTTATTACAACTTCATGGAATTACAATGTGTCTACAATTGCACAAACAAATTTACCATAATCTCATTAAAGTTGCGCTAAGATTTGCACTAAAACAAACATACATTTTCATGATGACTTCGGTAAAATCCCATTACAGTTTCATTACAATTTTCCGATAATTTTATTACAATATTCATTCCATTACACAACAGTTCACTATATTTGATTACATTTTGCGACATTAAATACCGTTTAATTCATTTTTCCTTTGCATTAAATAGAATTACATTTAATTACATTGAATTACATTTAATTACATTCAATTGCATTTAATTACATTTAAATACATTTCAATACATTTAATTACATTTAATTACATTTAACTACATTTAATTACATTTAAATACATTTCAATACATTTAATTACATTTAATTACATTTAAATATATTTAAAAACATTTAAATACATTTAAATACTTTCAATTATATTTAAATACATTTAATTACATTTAAATACTTCCAATTACATTTAAATATGTTAAATTATTTAAGAAATATATTTCCCCTCGTCTTAAACTCCACGTCGATTCCTCTTATATTAAAATACTTACATTTGAATAAATTTAATTGTAGGTACTTAATTACAGGCAAATTTTCAACTACTCCGGCTCCAGCTACACTCCGGGGCTAATCTGAGAAAATTGTTTTATTGTTCGTATTCAAAATCCTCTGCTTCGCGCTCTAGCTCCGCTACAAAGACCTAAATTTAACTACAATTAATCTCATTTAGCTATACTTAATTACAAGTAAATACTTTAATTACTTTTATTGACATTTAATTACAAATATTTTCCATTTGTTTAGTTACATATAATGGCATTAATTTTAAAGGTAATTAGATTTAATTACTTGAAATTACTTTTCATTATAATTCCATTACTTTTTTATTCCTTTTCATTACAAGAATATTTTGTGATAATTCCTTTCTAATCCAATAACTGACCACCGTACTCTCATTGGACATGGACAAAAGTAGCGGTCACTAGGAATGGAGAGAGAAAAAAAACTAAACAACAACAACAACTGCTGCAACTACAACAGTATCGCCCAAAAGTTGATTGGGATCAAGGCGAGGAGGAGAACAAACAAGGAATTTTTGCATTTCAACGAACAAGTCTTAAATTGCTAGCGACAAAAACAGCAACGGCAACATCCAACTGCAGCCAAACACTAAATTGTAGGTAATGTCACACATGTCAACGGTTGTATGGGAAAAACGAAATTAACCATGAACAAATACAAATAAAAAAGCAATACTCATGCAGTATTTACTATTCAACGGGCTATCTTAAACGCATGTGACTAGCAGCAGCAGGAAGAGGCGAAAATACTTATGTGACTGCAACATTATTATTTCTTTTTTCTACTGCTGCTGTTGTTAATTTCGGTGCGAATAGAAGAGTTGCTCTCATGCTGTATTTCCCATACAGTCCATTAAAGCAATTGACCAAGTTAACGGCGCGCTTGTTTCTATGCATATGTGTGAGTGTGTGTGTGTTTGTGTTGATGCAATAATAGGAATATTTTGCTGCATGCAACAATTGTCGCATGCTGCTTGTTTAAATAACTGCTATGCCATGTGGAATATCTCAACGATAAGGAATTTAATTTTAATTTTGTTCGACGATTTGGTCAACAAGATTAAATGAAAGAGGAACAAACAAAAAAAGAAAAATGGCTACGGATGGGTATTTATTTAGTTTCGTAAAAGGCACTCAGGAATTTCGTAAGTACTTGGCAGTAAGTGGAGACAACTTTTAGTGGAGACAACTTTTGGAACTGAAAGCTGTTCTAATTAAATATGAAAAAAAACCTTTTTTAGATTTGGCTTAGTTTTATTCCCTTACGTGTGATTATTTTCTAATTAATTTAAAAAAAATAAATAAAAAAAAGTTACTTTAAATCCTTCGCAGCAGAGGTGTCTGCCTACGCGCACAGGCGTCTCAGCTGAGCGGCCAATGTCCCGCTGTGGTAACATATCTAAAAAATTATACAATAAAACGGCATAAAATTTATTTGTAAATTACTTTTGTCATTCCATTGAAGTTTTGCATAAAATCTGCATAATTGGCGCATGATTGCCGCATTAGAAGCCACCATTGAGCGGACAAGTTGGTTGTCTGTTGCCTCTTAGACCCAGTCGCAGTCGCAGTCGTAGTCACAGTTCCAGACGTCGTTGTCGTCGCTTTGGTATAAATTTGTTTGCTTTTGTATTATTGTAAGTAGTTTTTCGTTGCTGTTGTTGTTGTTGTTTGTGGTGGTGCTTGCCAGAGCAAAGCTAATCCTTACGTTTTCTACGCATCTTCTAATATCCAGCGTCGGCTACTTCATCTGCTTCTACTTCTTAATAAAAACGGTTTTTTATTGCCGCCACAAGTTGAGGATTCTTTGGCGGAATAATTCGCCAATTTTTTTCCGCCTTAGCCACGAAGCATTTCTCTTTTTGTACGAGTATAAGGTTTTATTTTTGTTTTGTTTGTTTTCATTCACTGTCGTCTGCGGAAACATTCAAGAAAGCAATTTTCTAGGATTTGTTGCTGTAAACAAGTTGAACGTATAAACGAATGCCCAACTGCTGTGGTAGGCTGGAAAAAATATAAATCCCTGTCGGAAGCATAACTTGAGTATAAAATATGGGACCGCACAAGGTCTGTGTTTGGTTTCAAGTGAATTTATCGAAATATTTAAATGTTAAGGTTAGATATCCTTCTAAGGTGACCAGTTGGTATTTCACTGGAAGTTTATAAGGTAATCATCGCATTTGGTGAGGTTTTTGCGGGTAGATGTCATACTTGAAAACTAGAAATTCCAACCATACCATCACAGACCAATATAGACTCATTACGATGACCGGGGAAGTGGGTTATGCCCAAACTCGTCAAACCACATATCGGTTTTCCACCCACCCAGAGGTTCGAACAAAGGCGATAATATTATAATGTGGCTTCCCCAGTCATGGGATCAATAAAAAAAAAGTGATTCCCTAAGGTCCAACGCCTTAGATGCTGTAGGCTTGGGAATTGGCAGAGAAACTGGTGGGTAATCTCCTTGACTTCTTCGTCACCGCAGCCCCTACATATGTTGTTATGGGTAAGACCTAGTTTTATCTTATTTTCTAGCATGCGGATCTAAGGTTATGATCCTTTTGTGTACCAAATAGCACAGATAAGGATTTCCTATCGAGCTGCAGAGACTTGTCCGTACATCCTTCGCTGTGCGTGACGTCGCATAGGTGTAGAATTTTCTATTTACAGTTAGCTTGTCTGCTAAATTGTTCTACTGAACGTTCCATTAGCATTACTACAGAGTGAAATGTTAACAGAATGTTTAGCTACATAAGCACTAATGCTGAACCTTTCCTGGACAATTTATCAGCTGTCTCATTTGATCTTCGCATTTAATACGAAATATTAAACATACGAGCCTTCTACGAGGGCGCTTGACTACCCTTAATATCTTTTTAAAATTAATATTGTTTATTATGGCAATTGGTTTATGTTTAATGAGCTCTTACTGTCGTTATCTGCCGCCTGCTTGCTATGATAACTCGATTGTTCCTTGGTATCTTGCTGCCCCCCATTAAGATGACCACAGCTACACTAGAACGGAAACGGCATTAAAATAATTACGTCTGGTCACTTTACATTAACATAAAATGTTTAAGAAATGATCACCTTCCGCCTTTATTAGCTTCGATACAGTTTTTCTCTTAGCCATTAAAGAAAATATCTCAAATATTTCCTTATCTTGGCAAGCATCATTAATATGGGGGCATTTTTTTTTTGTGCGGTTCATAATTGCAGACGCACAAAACAGCTTCAATTACATGCAGGCGCATATCATTATCTCAGCGAGGAGCATCCAGCATGTGGCCGAGGCATGAAACTATATGCGCCATGTGAATATGTGCAACATATAAAATTAGAAAATATTACAAGCAATTTGCAATTTACATTCGAAACCAATTTAAAGTGCATTTAAGCCAAACTCTGCACGACTATGCTCACTGCACCATTTTAGTCGTAAGCAATTCGCGGTAAGGAGTGAAGTAGGATTTGGTCTGTAAACTTCAGTTACGGTGACACAATACCGTAAGAAGTCACACACACATGCATCCACTCACAAAGTAAATGCAATGCGATGCGCGTAATTGCGTAACAAGTTCAACGCAGCAAATGCAGCTAACAGGCAGAAGCATCAGAAGCGGCAGCATCTGCAGCAGAAAACGACAACATTGCAAGACGAAATTCTAAACGAGGCAATTGCAAAGCACTTAGCTCTATGCAGCAATTGGCTCTCAGGTCCTCTTCTACTCCTCTTCACTTATTTGTTACCTCAATTGATGGTGGTGGCTCAAATTCAAAGTGGTAGCCGGAGATGTGTGGAAGCAACCAAAGTCGAATTAGCGAAATTACATGTGGTTCGCTTGATTCGATTCAATTCGAGTCGAGTAGTAAAAAAATAAAAAAAAAAAAATAAAAAAAAATTTAGAAAAAAAACTAGAAAACTAAACCGTACAGAAAACAAACTGCTGCGTGTTGCATTTCAACTCTCGTCGTCTTCGTCATCGTCGTCATGGTCGTTGGTACCAATTTTCCAACGCACTAACGAAGTATTGAGGAGAAAATTGTAATTGATTGTGACATTGTGAGTTGGCGAGGAGTTTGCCCAGATCGCAGAGATGGAGTGGAGATTAAGTTGCCCGCTGATTGGTATTATCATCGGTTTAATTGATGGTGGCTGGGGCAGCTGCGATCCGGTGGGCTGACGAAAATGTGGAAAAGTTTTGCTAGAGGAAAAAATAATTGATTATTTTTTTTTAGTATTTGATTAATCAAAGTGGAGTTTATCGTGATTGATAAACGATAAAATTAATATGCAAGTTGATAGTGTAAATTAATTAGAATTGAGTTAAAATGTAAATTTCAAACCGATTAATCAGAAATATTGTTAATATATTTAATTAGTTTATGAATCAATTAAAAAATTACTCCATCACTGTATATAAAATTACATTGTCTATCTGTCTCCGGATGTCTGTCCTCACCTTCTAGAAGTAGATACCAAGTGGACCTAGAGAGCGGAAATTTCGCATATATGTCCTACGCACCTTGAAACTATTGAGCAGGATTTTCGATTTTCGAAAAGGTGGCTTGGCAGTTAAGAAAAATGGGCGTAGCAGATATAGTACCTCTCCTGAAGCCATATTCTGTGAGACTATGGCTAGAGATTCTTGAGTCAGATTTGGTTAATTCGAAATGTGGTCCAGTTAGTTAAAGGTAGATTGTGGAAAGTATGCTCTCCTAAAGCCAACAAGTCCCCCAAGGTGGTAATAGGAGAAAAAAAATTATTTAAGTCAAACTTAGTTTTTAAAATAGAGAAAATTACATTTTGAAACACAATAGAGTCTTTGAAAAAACGAATGAAAATTAGAGCTATAAAAGCTAATAAAGGAAATTTTTATTACCTTTCCAATGAGTGCAAGAGTGCATTTCTATCTTATATGGTTGGGAAGTTATTCACAAAATCCTGATAACAAAAATTTTAATCATTTAAAAAGTTGCCTGATTTTTCAAAGTGGGAGAATTCCCCCATCGATTTCTACCTTTTGGACCATATCGACTGTTACATCCTGTAAATACGGGTGATTTACTAGTTTCTTATAAAATGGGGCTCTCATTGCACAGTTTACAAGATATCGACAGGAGATCGTTCTTGAAGAGGCATTCAGCAAAATTGAATGCGAATGTATGTAAAGCTTAGCCTGAAGGATTGACATTCCTAACTTTCCTAACTTTTGAAATCCTTTCTTTATTTTAATTTATAAGTTTTGTATACAGACTTCTTTCATTTCCACCCAAACTTACGCTTTAAAGATCGCAAATGGCATTCCTGTGATGAAAACACTCCCAGGCACTCATCTAGCCTCCTTTTCGCTGTCCTACAGTCGACCTTAATTTCATTTTTATGGCCACACCAAACCACACAGCGGCGTGTGCGCTTTTTCGCAACATGTTCGACGTTATCTCTGGCGATAAGATAATCAACAACGATGGTCGAACAGCGTTTATCGTTTTGCATACGATTTGAGTTTTTGTGTATGACGTGAGCGAGATATGCAAATTTACTGATAGCAAATGCAGAGAATAGAGCAGACCGCAATCAGAGCAATGCTGCGGCTTGGCAATTAAAGTGAAATGTTGCGTTGGTAGGTTGAAAGTATGCAAACAGACTTGGACTTAAACATTTTAATTTAGATAAAAATACACAAACTGATTAGCCAAGTTAAAAGCGTTAATTATAAAGAATTGAGTGTTGAATGTTTTGATTTAGTTAGTTGGTCAGTAACTCAAAGAAAAAGGCTTTCATGTAAACATTCTTCTCAAGAAATTCCAAGTAATTTTATTATTTTGAAATGGAATTTCCTAAAATCATGCAAGAAATTTCGCAATCGGTTTAATTACAACTGCAATGGCTGCAATTGCTGCTGCTGCTACCGCTTCTGTTGGGAAATAGAAAATTACTGAGCAGCAATATTAATTATAAGCTCATAAGGACCCACGATTTGACTAAAATGCACAGTGGCTTCCATCAGCGTACACACAAAAAGGGTTGCTGCCACACCACCTTTTTCAAGTTTTGCGCCGCTCATTCGCTTGAAACGACATCAATTATTCTGCATTTTAATGTTGGCCATTTACAACAAGACGCCCGAATACGCCTGAAAACACGACTGTGAATTCATTAATTGTTGCGAGGATAACGAAAGCGACGATGCTGTCGCCATCGAAGCTCCTTCTCTGTGTAGGTAGGACGGAAGTGTGTTGACTTAGCAAGGATTTTTTGGCCAGATCAAAACTAAACTCAAACGAAAATGGTATGCTGTGGCTCGCTGTTACTACACACTTTTCCCAAGCATATTATGAACAAGAAGAACCAGAAGAAGAAGACGAAGTAGGAATAACTGACGGCGAACTTTGAACTAAACTGAACCCGGGTCTCAACGGAATTATGATGCACAGCAGAGAGTTTTGGTTTAACAGCCAAGAAAGGAGTTAAGTAATTTTGGCCAGGCGGTGTTTTAAGGATGTTCGGGTTATTAGAAGAAGGAACAAAAAAAAAATGGGCATATCCCAAGTGTATTGCAGTGGTAGAGAAGAGGGCTGGTGGCGTGTCTGTGAGTAACTGCTGGAAAAGTGCTTTTGGCTGCAGCAGCCAACAAATGAAATGAAATGAAATTAATATGAAATGTAAGCGGAAAATTGGATTTTCCCTTCGCTTGGAGTTGGCTCAACGTTGGCTTGATGGTGGCTATATATAAGTATTTACATTCTTTGAGAAATTACCCTTGCCGCGTCTTTGGAAAGTACTTAAGCTCAGTGTAATTTTAAGCATAACATCACTTAAATGGCTTTTTATTTCATTTTGCCTTTTCTCTCATATTATTTGCGTTGTTGTTGCGAAATTGATTAGCTTAATTTGCATTTAATGCTCATAATTTTTAATTCTTAAGCATTAGAAGAGCCTGCCGTTTGAGGGTTGCCCCCGAGGCATTTGGGGTAAGCAATATGCTAGTGTTTCCATATGTCCTTAGGGATTTTATATTTGGTTCTAACAATTTTTTAAATAGAAGAAATGGTTTCGAGAAAAATTGTCCTATGGATGAAATTTTGGAATGAAATCGCCGAAAATAAAATCCATAAGGTTTTAAAAAGACCCAAGTTTCAAAATCCTCAAAGTACAAAAACCCCTATAAAAGCTACTTGAAAGCCGAAGTACAGTTGACAGCTTAGCCGGTGTTGACATGCTAAGGGTTCTAATAAAAATCGCACGATTTTTTGTAATACATTTTTTTAATTTCTAAATTTAATTGGAATAAACTTTTAAATATCGCCTACTATGTCAACAGTAGCCGGTCTGCATTCTAGACTTTTTTGTCTGAGTTTTCCGTGCAAAAATTAAAAATTTTTTGTTTAAATTTAAAAAGTTTAGGATGTATGTTGTTGTATAGTGTTTGTGATAGTTTTTTGTGCAATGCCTCCACTTTTTTGAGAAAAATCGCCCACAAAAAACGAAAAATTGTCCACTTTTATATTTAAAAAGGTTTAGGCGATTTTTAATATTTTTAATGCGCGATTTTTTAAGGAGATTATTATAACATTGAAAAGAGGACTACCTTAACATAGCAACATCAACAGCAACGGCATTGCAACAACAAAATGCAATATTACTGTGTAGCGCCGCAGTTGAAATTTTTTTTTTAAAATCGCGCGATTTTTTTGTATTTACCTAACTAAATTTTTTTAATAAAACACTTCAAAATCTTTCTTCTACAACCTTAAAGTTACTCAAATGAATTTATAAAATTACCCTAATTTTTCCCATCAATAACGAGTTGGCAACTCTGTGCCAGTGGTGTGCAAATTTATTTGCTCCTTTTCGTTGCCTTAAAGGATTTATTAACTCATTTCATGGTGAAGCTAGGGGGAAGGGAATGGTAGAGTTACACTGAGGGAGCGACGAAGAGTGAGCGTCTACGTTAATGAGTTGTAACGAAAGTGAAATTAAATTAACTTCAAGTTCTCATAGCCAAACGGCAGACCGTACGAGTGGTGTACACAAACACACAAACACACAGAGACCAACGCTGCCACCCCCACCTGGTCCTCAGATGAGGTGAGTGTTGCAGCTCATGGTATTTTCAATACGTACTAGCATTCACAGTCACCTTTGGAAATTGTACGTTTTCCTCATTTGGTCCGTGTTGTTGTTGTATGTATGTACGTATGTACGTTGTGTGACTTAGTTTTTCTCGTATTGAAAGTTTGCGTATTTTTGGTTTTTTGCACTGGTCGCTTCGCTGCTGTCTTTTTGTCTGGTCGCGTCGGGTCTGGTCTGGTCTGGTCTTTAACTAATGTCTGCATTCTTTTTTTTTTCTCTTTTGCGTGGAAATTTATTACCATTGACGTTGTACTTTGTTGTATATGTTGCATGTTGTGTGTAATTGATTGTTTAATGTTGAAAATTGTTAATGTTGAAAATATTTCAACGGTTTCCTTTCAACGAGTGCGAGTATAAGTATGTGAACAATTGTAATTAGATACCTGCGAAGAGAATTTAAATGCATTTTCGGTTGTATTTGTGTAAATTTACCGCGGTAAGGGTTATTAAGTGAAGCTGAAGTATCATTTACACTGTATGCCAATTTAAAAGTGTATTTTCGAATACTTTTTAACACTCATGCGTGTTTTTTTAAAGCACTTTAAGAGTATATGCAGCAAAAGCGTGTAGCAAAAATGATACTACAAATTAATACACGCTTTAAGTGTATCGACAGTACACACAAAAGTAAGGTTTACACACATAAGGCATACAACACACGTATGAAAGTACACACGTGACGCAAATTGCACGGATGTCAAAAACTGTTTAATTAATAAATTTTCACAGAACAGGTTTTCGTGCTTTACATAGTAGACAATTAAAAAAACACATTTTTCGTTGCTTTATTGCTCTATAATTTCGTAATGGTGCGCTATAAATACACATATTATATGTGTTCAATTTATACACTTCTCACTTATAAATACACCGGAATTTGTGTGTAAAATGTGTCTACAAGGTTTTACACACTTTAGGTTTGTATGAACAAATGCATTTCACTTTGCCGTGTATTAATGGTTCCCAGAGTTGCAATTTATTTACTTTGTTACATTAAAATCATTTTGATTCGAATTGTTAACGTTTTCACAAGTAGGGGTTGTATTCGTTAAAGGTCTAAAACCATTCTGTGATATATCTTTCCATTATCAACATTATCTTCAATGGAAAAGTCATTCAATATCATATTATAGCTAACTAATCTCTATTAACCCTTCCTTTCATTCCGAAATATCAACTTACCAATACATTAACAGTGTTAACTTTCATTCCGAAAGCCATTACCATTACCCTATTCACTCAAATACAATTACGTTTTGCTGGGTTTTCGGTTATTCCCACGAAAATCAATTGAACAGCCAATTTATGGCGAAATGCAACTTAACGTATACGTAATAATCGATAGGAAATACCAATTATCCATCATCAGGGCACTTAATCCTTTGGAATTACCAGGCGATACACAACAAAAGCAGAAATTCTAGTGCAAAAATTCCATCAAAACATTGCCGAATGCGTGCAAAAAACTATCAAAACAAACCGAAATCATGGAGAGGACAGAACGTTTCTATCGTTTGTTCTCTCTCTCGTGGGGTTTTTCCAGGAGTGAAGTGGAGTTTGTGGGGAGCAAAAGCCAGCAGTGCGCATGCATGAGAAATGGAGAATACTGGAAATGCATTGCTAGAGAGAAGAGTAAACATTTTTGCAAGAGTCTTTTGGCAATTTTGGGAGAAGGAGAAGAAAATACCATTGACTTTTTATAACATGCTAGAAAATTCTAAGTCGTGATAGATATTTTTATAATTTATGGAAAATAGTAAAGGGATTTTAAGAGGCAATTAAATAAAGTTTTACTTTTCAATGAATTCAAATCGAAAATAATAAGTATTTGTATGAAATCGAAACCGAAAATATACTTCCTGTCAAAGTGTTACACCTTGGAAGGGGGTATTCATTTTAGGAAATAAGTTAACATTTCACTTACCAACTAAAGTAGGAAATCTTACAACTGTCATGTGTCAAAATATTTGTTTGTAATTGCTTTGAAATTAGTTTTCTTTTGTGTTCGTTGCGAAATTCTTATGTTAACTTGAAAATAATCCAAATAGACGTGGGGTAACTTCTGACACAAGCATACACACACACGCGCACACCTTCCGACTACACATACCCTATAGTGAAATAGGAAAGGCGTAAAGTTGCAATTACGCTTGTTACAAAAGGCGAGACCTCCTGTTTCCCCCGTTTATGGTTCATAAGTGGAAAAAATCGCAGGGATTATACTTTCAACAGTGCAAAAATTGTTGCACATATGCGGGACGGTCAGCGGGTGTACGCCAAGGAAAAGCGTCGGTATGAGGGCAACTCATATGAGGTAACATATGAGTTAAGAAATTTCTCATGGCTGTTTGGAAAATTTGTCTGCATGAGCATGTGTGTGTGTGTGTGTGTGTGTGTGTGTGTGTTTGTGTTGACTTAAACAAAGGTGAGCGCAATAAATTACATTGTTCAACTAGAAAACTCCAGCAGACGGTAATAAAACGGATTCAAAAGTCTGCTGCAAAAAGTTTACCGGCAGGAAGAGTTGGAGGATATGTGGAAATTTCTACTCTTTATTTTCGAATGATGACTTTTTCATTTATTAATGCTTGCATGAAAGTGTGTGTAAATAAAAGGAAAACAAAAAAAAAATTTTTTGTTTAAAATTTTTTTTTTTCATTTTGGAAAATTTTTGAAAAAGAAGGACTTGTTACAAAAATTCTAAGTAAATGTTTGATGAATTGATGAACTGAGGAAATGATAATGTGATGGATTGAAAATTGATGAATGGAAATTGATAAATTGTAGAACTTAATTGATGAATTGCTGAATTAATAAATTGACGAATTGATGAATTGATGAATTGATGAATTGGTGAATTGATAAATTGCAAAATTGATGAACTGATAAATTGACAAATTGATAAAATGATAATTTTACAGATGAATTGATAAATTTGATAAGTTCATAAATTGATGAATTGATGAATTGGTGAATTGATAAATTGCAAAATTGATGAACTGATAAATTGACAAATTGATAAAATGATAATTTTACAGATGAATTGATAAATTTGATAAGTTCATAAATTGATAAATTGATGAATTGATAAATTGATAAATTGACAAATTAATAAATTGATAAATTTCTAAACAGCTAAATTGATGAATTGATGAATTGATAATTTGACAAACAGAGAAACTGATAAATTGACAAATTGATAATCTGATAAATTGATAAATTGATAACTTGACAAACTGATAAACTGATAAAAAGTATATCAGATAAGTTGATGAATTTTTAAATTGTTTACATCTCTTATCTTCAGAAAATATTACTGCTTACTCACAACTTCTTCCTATGATGGAGATCTTTTATTTGTCCTTAATACATACCAACACCCATCCATTCTCCGGCCCATTCATTCACCAAGTATAACAATTAAACGTACTTAAGTTGGCAGTGAAGTGAAGTGAATTGTGCTATTCTGCCCAATGCTAAAACGAAAAACAAAACTGACAAATGTTGCACTGTTTACACGGTTGACTGCGTTCAGGTAACTCTTCTACTTTTTCTACTTTTCGCTCCACCGAAACTGTTTGTTCCTTCCTATAGAACGTCACACCTGTGTGTCGACAGCTGTTTTTTGTTGTTTGGGTGGAGTTCTTGCAGTTGATAGCAGCTTTTGCTCATTTGTTGACTTTTGTTTGGGATTGTGTGAATGCTTGCTTTTGCACTCATTCACCACCCTTTCTTCTGCCCACCAGAAGCACAGTCATATAGCCATTTCTTCTTCATTTCATTTCAATTCGTTTTGTTAGTTTTTGCATTAAATGCAGAATTTTTTGGTTCATGTTGTTTTTGTATTTTATTATATATATCCTTTTTGTTGTTGGTATTTCTCAACGGTTTGTTTGGTTGAGTGAAAACGCGCTTCATGTCCGTATCCGTTTCAATGGCAAAAAGGCACGTATTGTCTGCGGTGCTTTTGTGCGAGAGTGTGTGGGGCGGGGTGTTGAGTGGTTGGTTGACTGCACCATTGTTAACACCTTCAGGTTTTTATTTGAGGATAGCATATGGTCTTTATAATATTTCCTTTTTTTTAAATTCTATTATTTTGTTTTTTTTGTTTTTGTAATTGAGTTCACACCTTTACGCTCTGATGGGAATTTAATGATTGAACAAAAGGTGTGGAGTCATTTCAAGTAATACACTTTTTGGGTAACTTTTTTGTACATACTTTTTCCTTGTCAATGGTTTATTTCACTTACCATTCTCAAAAGTTGACCTTGCACTAATGAATCCATTAAATATTAACTGTTTCATATGCAAGGTTGCAAAGTCAATTGAATGCATTTTAAATTAACCATTTCACATAACAAACACAAAACCCATGAAGCCAAAGTCATTGTTTGATTGCAGCAGTAAACAGCCAATTGTCTAGCCGGGACAGACAGAACAACAGTAGCATGGAGTACCATACCATATGCAGTAGTCACAATAACAACAAGAGTCACAAAGCCAACAACAATAACAACAATGATATACATACAACTCAGTCCATTGACAGTAAAGAGTTTCCTTTGGCGTTTCGTGTTGACATGTTCCACTGACAATTAGTCTCACCCTGACATTGACAATGAGTGATGCCATCTTTTAACCTATGGCGATTTACTTTTTGCTGTTGTTTTCTTTTTTTTTTTTGTTGTAAACTGCAATTGTCATATTTTCCATTAAAGCATTTACACAAGTGGCAAGTGGTGTAATTGGATGGAGTAAATTTAATTAGGTGAGTTGTGTCAAATATGCAAATGAGTGTATTAAATACACAAATACTGTGAACAGAATTGAAAAAAATTCTTTTGTCAAAATGAGACAAAATTTTTGTTCAATGATTACGAAGCCCCTTCACCACTGTCAGCATGTGTATACAGCGTGCAAGTTTAAGAAAACCGCTCCATTTCAACTGACTGGGTATATTCAGAGGATCTTAGTCACGTAGGAAATATAAGTAGTATAGAAGGAACATTTGCCAATACCTGAAATGTCGGTGTCAGGTTAGCTCTATTACGTAGGTAAAGGAGTGAAGCCAACTCTGGTCCATTGGGTGGGTAAGATGTTATGCACTAGGTCTATCGAATATCAAACAGGCTTTAAAACTATCGTATAGCTTACCATGAGGGACTGCCCCCAAGGAGGCATGCTTTCACCTCTGCTGTGGAGACTGGTGGCAGACTAACTAATAGTGGTTATGGGGATGATATCGTCATAATGATTAGGGGTAAGTACGAGGAGACTTCATGTGACATAGTACAGAGAGGTCTCGGGGTCTCGTTGAAGTGGTTCAAATTCGTGTGCTGAATATTTGCTGCTACAACAACAACAACCGTACCTTTTACATTGAATAGGAAGGTACGAAAGCCGATCCAATACTGGAAGCCGATTAAGCTTTCCGGACAAGTTATGGCGCAGGTGCCATATCTGGTAATAACTCTAGATAGTAGGTTCATGTGGCAAATACCCACGGAGTCTGAAGAAGTTTAGGAGCATATCTTGCAAATCTGGGGATGTAGTTCGCTCATCATCGGTGGATGTAAATAGCCATAATAAGACCAATCATCTTTACACAATCAGGAAGCTACTAGAAACTGTCCAAAAATGATATATAAAAAACTATCGACAACGTTCGATAGCGATCACACCCCTGATCATAATTTGATAACGGACCATATAGAATGTTATCCTGGTAAGACTCAAGTTCTCATAATTTCGCAATTACTAAAAAAATAAGCTAAACCCATCCACCACATGTCCATGCTCCGCTCTGTGACGGGTTGTGTATTTCAAAATTAGCTAAATCGTATAGCTTCAGGCTAACTATCGCATTATATTTTGTCCTTTAATGGCGCTGTGACATGAAATATTATGTCTGGCATGCGGGCTATTGTTCCTGTTGTTGTTGTTGTTGTATTAACAACAAAAACAACAACCACTAAACTATGTTAAAAAGGCATTTGAGATAAGGCTGATTGTAAAATAAATTACGCGAGCAGCTACGCTAAAACCGTTTAAGCAATTTCGTTAAGCATATAAAGGAATAAAGAGCTTATGGCTTATGGACAGGAAGGAATCAGGACAATGAAGCATTATGCAAGGTTAAAATGCTCTTGCATTATTTATAGTTTATGGAGTAAGTACATTGTAGTACGCAACAACAACCAGAACATTAATAAGAACAATAAAAACTCTAAACAACATCAAATCACATTAAAAAGAAAAAAAAACGCTTGTACTCATAAAATGACCATTAAAACTGAGTGCGCGCTCACCAACCATTAGCGCAGTCATAAACCCTACGTCAAGGAGCAATGATACTGGCTATCATCAAATTAGTTTTCCTAACCTTTTCACAAACACACAGACACACACACACAAATATTTTTTCCACACACACAACAAAGTAAATTAATTTTCAGAACATTGTGTCTATTCCTAAAAAATTAAACCAACTTTAAAGTGTTTTTTTTGTAACTCGTTCTTACCACATTAATTAACTCTCGCGCTAGTATAGAAAGTGCGTAGTTTAGTAGTCTTTAGTGGCTGGCCTTAGTGCATACACCGCCTCAAAGCATCATCATTACTCTTTTTCGCTATTTTTATTATTCACTATTTTTTTATTATTATTTTTTAATTTCCCCATTCAGCGTTTGTGGCTAAAACTTTGGCAACACTGCTTTTGCGGGCTGACTATGTAGAAGTTCTCGTTTTATATTCTAACTGCTATCAAATATCACATTTCACACAAAAGAAGAAACAAAACATACGCCTCCTTTGGGGCACAGTCAATAATAATAAAAAAATGTTTATGGGGTTAAGCAATTATGAGCTGGTGCGCTCCGAATAGATGCGAAGAATGATAGGAGTCGTAAGAACAACGAGATACATTGTGGTGAAAATGTATGATGTGGTATTTAAGATGCTATATAATTTGTGATGTTTTAGTAAAGAGTTTAGGTATGGAATGAGTTTTCAAGTTTAAAAAAAGTTTACCAAATTCGTAAAATTGCATAAAGAAAAAAATAGTTCTACTGTGGAAGAATCAAATTTGACTGAAAAGAATATGGGAAATACTAGTAAATCAGCCATGACTTCACACGTATATGTGTTAGATTAGATTAGATTAGATTAGATTAGATTAGATTAGATTAGATTAGATTAGATTAGATTAGATTAGATTAGATTAGATTAGATTAGATTAGATTAGATTAGATTAGATTAGATTAGATTAGATTAGATTAGATTAGATTAGATTAGATTAGATTAGATTAGATTAGATTAGATTAGATTAGATTAGATTAGATTAGATTAGATTAGATTAGATTAGATTAGATTAGATTAGATTAGATTAGATTAGATTAGATTAGATTAGATTAGATTAGATTAGATTAGATTAGATTAGATTAGATTAGATTAGATTAGATTAGATTAGATTAGATTAGATTAGATTAGATTAGATTAGATTAGATTAGATTAGATTAGATTAGATTAGATTAGATTAGATTAGATTAGATTAGATTAGATTAGATTAGATTAGATTAGATTAGATTAGATTAGATTAGATTAGATTAGATTAGATTAGATTAGATTAGATTAGATTAGATTAGATTAGATTAGATTAGATTAGATTAGATTAGATTAGATTAGATTAGATTAGATTAGATTAGATTAGATTAGATTAGATTAGATTAGATTAGATTAGATTTTGGAAATGTCTTTCTTATAATTTAAATAAAATCAAACTTTGCATCCCTTAAGACTTGATGGCTTATGTATATCCCATTCAGAGTCAACTCTTTAATATTAACAACCTTTGTGACTGTCATACTACATAAAAGTTCTACGATGCATAAGTAAGTAATAAGCAGAATTACTTATGCATTATGGCCAATAAAAATTTGCAAGCCAAAAGTATCATTCGGGAGGCACATTTACAAAGAAACTTTCACGTCAATAATTGAGAGTAATTATCCACGGGGCAAATGATCAGCATCATCATAATGTAATTCTCGTAAAGGCTTTCAGAAGAAAGCCAAAACAGAAAAAAAACTCCAACTCATGCTCATCTCCCTGCTTAGAGGCCAGGCCATTAATCAATTAATTAGGAATTTAAATATGAAAATTCTGCAAAAGCGTACGAAGCAAAAGTATGTGGCCACATTCATATTCGAAAATATACCCAAAACTCTGAACAGTGACTGATGAAGGGCTAAAAAGTTTTAGCCGAAACCATCACAGCCACTACCGCTGATACCACGACAAAGGCAACCGTAGGCAAAAACTTACCTTTATGCCGTTGGGTAAAATTTATTTAAAAAATTTAGTAGTTGAGGAAATAAGCCAAAACTTCGAAACGTTCTATGAGCGCCCATAAAATGCTTTAGTGACGCTTTATTAGCCGGCTTTTTTTTCAAACTTTTAACCATTTTTTTTGTTGTTTGCCGTGGTATACTGCGGAAGGATAATAAGAAATTGATGCTGCTGCTGTTGCTGCTGGCGAGGGAGCTAAAAATGAAAAAGCATAAATTGGTTATGCTGCGGTGTTTAAGCGTCGTGAGGGGTGAGGCTGTGGTGATGTGAACGACTGTAACGACGACGATGCTGATGAAACGAGCTTTTACTAAAGTTTATGACTAATTAATTAAATGCGCTTTAATTTTTTTCCCAACCAAAGGGGACGTACAAAATCAACTGTGAAAAAGTTAAGAAGACGACAGTGAAAAGTTTTTCTCTTCTATTTTGTAAAAGTTGTAGGGAAAAATGTAAATTATGTATTAAACGCAAGTTAATCGATGAAGTTTAAATATTTAATAACACAAAGAAAAAAGAGAGAAAAAATACACAAGCCTGCTGTCGTTCACCTTCGTAGTCATCTTAGTGCCTGGCTTATAACTCGTGCCGGTGTTCCCGTTGAGGGTTGGTACATTTTTCGCAAAAGTTTTTAATGAGTTTGTTAAATGCGTAGGAAATGTTTAAAGAATTTTCTCGTTTTTCATCTTCATTATTTTGTTGTGGACTTTTTTTTTGTTGCTTTCTTTTCACTTGATCTTAAATTTGCAAATGCAAATGACATTATTCACGATGATAAGCGAAAAGTTGTGATACGCACTGTACTGGCTGTGGAGCGTGACGGCGAATAATGCGATATGTTGCTGGCGAGGGTTTAATATTTCATGTGAAGTTATGCAAAAGTTTACGAAAGTTGAAAAATTACCAAGGAAGTGAAAAAATATTAAATTTTTATTGAAATAAATGAATTTTGAATGGTTTTTGAAAGGGAAATTCTGCTTTAATTTTAGGCGAGGGTTAAAGGGAGTTTTCTTTCTATCAGCTACTCTACTTAATAGCAATTTCAAGCTGTCAAATACAATACTTTCTTCCCTTTTTAAATTTTCTATAATTTTTCAATAAATTTTACGACAGTATTTCGATAGTTTTGAGATAATTTTTCTATACTTTACGAATATCTTTCGACAATATTTTTCAAATTTCCTAATTAATTTTCGATATTATTACCAAATACTGTTAGCGATCCTATATTAAAAAAGAGTGGTCCTTCTCTATGTTCTTTGTTATTACATTAAATTTTATATAATTTTACGATAGTATTTCAATAAAAATTTATGTCATTTTTAGAACATTTTCTGATACATTTTTCATAATTTTATGTTAAGTTTTACACAAGTTTACGATACTTTTTCTATAATTTTACGAACATTCTACGATTATTTGTGATTTTCGATAATTTCAAGGTAATTTCACGATAATATTTCTATAATTTTGTGATAATTTGTTGATAAATTTTCACTATTTACACAATAAATATTCGGAAATTTTCAGTTAATTTAAAAAAAATTTAATTGCGCTAGACTAGAAACATTCCTGAAATTTCCAATTTTTTTTACAAAAAAAACTTATTACTGTAACATATTTTTTTTGTAAAAAAAAATGGAAATTTCAGGAGTGTTGAAAAAAAATTCAAATTTCTGACTTGTTTCTAGTCTAGCGCAATGAGTTTACATGCGATTGTAAAAAGTTTACATGTTTTTTAAAGGTATGTTTTTCCCCTATCAAATGCATATTTATTATTATAAATCCAATAAAAACTGTATTTTTGAAGAATTATTATGTACAGGAGAAAAAAGCTAAATGCATAAAAGCGATTTAAATGGTTCTAAGAATTGATCTAGAAAAACTGGGAACCATGGGTATTGTTTTTTAGCCCCCTCTAACAGAATCTGTCAGTCCCGATCATGTGCGTTTTATTGTGTCGAACGGTGATATCGAAATTTAAAGGGGAGTTGAGTAGCGGCTATAGTTTTTGAGGTTATTGATTCCTCAAATCCTTTTTCATATAGTTGTGGACAAAGGTTTAAAAATTGCATGAGACCATAGAACAACATAATACCCATACTGTCAAATGTATATATTTTACTACACTAACCTAACCACCTCAATGGTAAAAGAATCGTTCACCCATGACCCAAAAATTATCTTTATTCTAAATAAAAAAATCGAAATACTACCTTTACATATAGAGATAATATCAACGAGATTACCGTAATCTATCTACCAGTTTAAATAATGGGATTAACGGGCAATTGAAAGGTAAAGAGGTTAGTTATGAAATTTAGTTTGCTTATTTACTTTGCCCTTTTCTTTCTTTCCATTTTGGTGGAATAATGTTTGTGGATAAAAACAGAGTTGCATAGACAAATCAAGATTATTCCATAATCGCGTATTTTGCAAGATTTATTTGGTATGGCAATTCCACATTTTCGTTCGACGTATTAGCATGAAGCTGGAAAATGGATGTAATCACTTATATGAAAATGTAGTATTACACATTTTTTGAATACTTAACACTTTTTTCTTCTTAATTTTTAAATTTATTTTTAACTTCAATTTTAAGTTTTCATTTTTTTTTCACAACTCCATGGTTGGCAAAATTTAATTAAATCAATGAGGCGAAGGGTAGAACCTGTGCTTGATTTAATGGAGAGCTACCCTCTTAAGAGTTTTCTGGCTACGTAGTAAGCTGATGACATCATTCTTCACCAAAACATATCTGAAATGAGTACAACAATTAGTTCAATTTATATTTCCTTACGTTTCATATGAAAATAATGAAGACATAGTTCACTTGCGCCATAAAAACCATACCGACAATTACAAATTCCTGCACAAACCCTCATCAACACCTTCGTACCAACTGAAGGACGCCATGAACTGTTTTGATCCTTCCCTCACTTTACAAAAATTAAAATGAAACAAAGATGCTTACGTGTTCATTCAGTTATGAGTGGAAAATAACAACAACAATAACTACAAGAATAACAATATAATAGTAGTTGGCACGCGACACGTCACTAGCGCCGTGTCATAACCAGCAACAGAGAACATTTCCCGCCTGTCTGTTAGGGGGACCAAGCGCTTTTGTTGTTTTTTTTGTATAAGTAAAGAGTATGGTCAGCAGAAAGGTTGTTGGAGAAGGCAGAAGAAAGGTTGGTGGGGAGTGGGGCTACACAGCAATAATAATTCTTAAGGGTTACCCAAAAACAACAACAACAGCTGCAACCACTAAGCAGCAAACAACCGACCCAGCCAACAACTACAATGTCACGCACACAAATTTTTTTATTTTATCGCATCCTTGTTAACACATGAGTTTTTGTTGTTGTTGCTGTTGCCTTTCATGTTGCTGCACACAAGTAGCAAAAAAATAAAGAAAAAAAAAACCCAATGAGTATGAGTAGTCTTTGTTGCCCTACCATCAACTGAGGCTATCATAATGACCATCAACATAGAACGACAACGACGACAGTAACGCCAAAGCAGCAGCAGCAACAACATTTTCACTTTAGCGTCACATTACGTGTGTGTTTGATGTGCGCGCATTTGGAATTTCAACACATTTTTTTGTTGTTGTGCCAGCAAGAACATTTTTCTTTTCTTACTTGCTGTTGTGTTTGTTGTTGCTATTGCTTCGTTCAGGATTGCGTGCAATTTTATTGGATTGCATTTTAATTTGATGGAAATTTTTACGGTCAAGATAAGTGTGGCGAAAAGGGTGTGCTGATGGATGGCTAGGTGAAATGTGGGCAAAAGTGATTCCTACAAATTCCGCACATTTATCAAATTTCCATACGCATTTGAATTTTTCCAGAACACACAGAGACACAAGAGGCAGTAGAAAATTGTGGCATTGAATGTTAGTTCAGCACAAATATTATGAAAATACTTGAAAATACTTGAAGCAATTGCAGTTCTCTTAGAAGTAAGGGCAAAGGCAGCTGCATGTTGGTATGCTTGTCCACAGCCCAGTGCGTATGAGTAACTTTTAATTCCATTTTGTTCTAATCGTTCCTGTTTTATTACCACTCACTTCCCTATATGATTTCCAACTTATTCTCCTTACAAAAAAACAAAAAATTTCTCAACAAAAAATCGATTGAAAAAAAATCCATCCCTACGCGGCGCTTATTTCCCAACTCCACATGAGGTCATCACAAACATGTTATTCAATAAACTACCAATCCATACACAATTCAGACAATACGAGCAAACAAACAAACAAATCAACTCATTTTGGTGTGCCTGTAAATAAATTTCTGTATGTGTGCGCCACCAGGAGGCTGTGGTAATTGCAGTCGAGAGCAGACACAGACAATCAAATCGAAATGAAATTGACCATTAATGTGAGGGTAGGAATTCAATAATAGAACTCACCTTGTCGCACACAAACACACACACACAGACACAGTCACAAACTCAGAAACACATAGCCAAACAAAACACACACAAACATTCAGTCAGTCTCACCGCATTCATCCGCCATTATAAAGGAGTATAAGGAAGAATACAAAAAAAATATTGCACTAGATTGTCCCACATGGTATCCTTTACCTGTACGTTTACCCCCACCGATTGACAATCAGTAGCAGAAACATCAAATACAAATACAACGGCTACAACAAAAAATGAAAACAAAAAAAAAAAGCCAGGCCAACAACAAAACACAAGCAATTCGTCGGCCACTACCACAGCCGCCGACAACGCGACGTTTGTTTACGTACAAACAAATGTCGGTTGCAATTCCGTATTTAGTTTACAGAAATGAGTGGGGGGAGGGGGTGGATTTCATGACTACATATTGGGGGCCAACATTTTCTTTTATTGAAGCTCCCCCCCACTCACACGTAATCGGTTTGTGTGGCGAGTGTGTTTGTGAGCCAAAAACCAAATGCCCATGAACAATTCGGGTAACAAGCTAAACGACCAGCATCATTGGGGCGAACAAAAGCGGTTCATCAAGGTAGTTTACGGTGAGGGGGGTTGGTATGAGACATTGTCGATTTCGTACTGAGAGTTGTCCAAATGTCAATTACAAACTTTTATTGCAATTTACTTGTGTTTTCGTGTGTTTTTGAAGTCAGCCTAAATGGTGGAATTGGTGAAAAAAAAGAGGGGAACAGAAATTGGAATTCTTTGGTGGAAATGTATTTGTTGGTTTTTTAAATGCTAAAGGGCTTCAATGGAACCAGTAAAATGAATTGTTGTTGATAAAAAAAATAAAAAATAAGATGAAATAATTTTTTAAAATAGTTAATAACATGAATTCGGACGACTAATTTATTTGCGGGGCATTTTTCGCATTGTACAAAATGCACTTTGTAATTAAAAAGTCAGTTCAGTCCCTGATACCAAGGGTAAGCAACGTATCACAAAGGCATAATAAGACAGTAGATGAGATTGCAAAAAACTGGGTCAGTCTACACGGAGAGAAATATTGGCTCATGATTTACGATTATGGAGTCCATAAAATTATTGTTACTTAATTACTAATTATAATCATTAATTGTGAATATTAGTCACAAATTATGCGAATTCGTACATAAACTATGCATTTGGATTGTGAATACATTATGATAAAGGTTTATGAATTTCGTGATTTATTTTATTATTCTTGAAGAATAATTGATGATTAACTAGGTCATGAAACTGCACGTGTTATCATGAATTATGAGTAACTGGGTTGATTGTCATGAATTGCTGAGCAATATATAATACATTTAGACGCTTTTACAATAATGCCAGGGTAGCCGAATCGGTTAGGCGTCCGGACTGGAGAGGATGATATCGGTTCGAATTCCGGGAAAACTGAATTTGTGAAAAAGTTATTACAAATTATTCTAAGCAAGTTGGCAAATAAAAAATTAAATAAATAATTAAGTAAAAAATTAGCAAATAAAAAAAATTATAATTTATTTAATTGGAAACATGTGCTCAAATTATTATTACGAATGATTCATTTATTCTCACTTAAGCCTAAAATTATGAATTTTTAATCAAAATATATGATTTTTGTTTGCACAATTTATTCCATCTTGTCATTGATTATGTCAAAAGGGAAAATCATAATTCATGTTTAAGTGGAACAAATCAAGCAAACACAAATCACAAACTATGATTTTCACTTTTAACAGTTCTTATGATTAAGAATTCTTGATTATTGACTTCAAGTTAATGGATCAATATCGTGACTAATTTTTACTTAATTGATTCCTATAACGCATGATTTCAGCAAGCATTTCCCTCCGTGTAGCAGTAGATCAAATGAGCGTAGTACTGATGCCTCTACAGGAGATCATCAGATATCTAGAAGAAAACATATGGAGAAGGGCGAGAAAGAGGAGAAAAAGCCGAAGTACCTGTACAATTGCAAAGATCACGTGGTAACCGTACAACCAAAACGGTTATATCATTCGATCGTAGTGACTGCAGTACAATAGTGGATATACTGACGGATCAATGCAAGTCAAGTAAGCTGAAACTGACGAACAATGACTGGTGCAGGAAATGTCAGGAAGACGACGAAAGGAAAGCCTTGGAGCATCTCCTTTGCTGCTGCCCCCACTCTCAAGAACCTGCTTAAAATACTTTGGGGGAGTGGCAAGAGTTTTCAGGCAAAGTTTTAATTCCCTTTTAACATTTTCTGACTATTTTTCCAGCGATTAATTCTGTTTTGGTATTAAAAATGCATCATCTAATTGATAGATCCAAATGTCGTTATGAATCTGATGAGCCGAAGAAGTTAAAGAAATTGAAAGGTTCTTCCTATTGGAGCGCATATTTGTTATACATGATTTGCTGCACATTAATTACATATAATTTCCATATAATAATAAAAATAATAATAAATTCCCGCTACATCGAACATAATAGACTTCTTACCGTCCAACTATAGCCCCCATTCCAGTCCACATTTCACCACACAACCTTAATTTTCCCTATCATTAAATAACAATAAAAACCTCGTTTACATGCAAATGAGAATCTGGAAAATTACTCATTTTTGGCGAAACAATTGCCCAAAGGGAATGAAATGAAAGTAAAACTCTTTTTGTAGAAAGACACCGCTCACACTGTCAGGCCTAGCAAAGAAGCAAATAAAAGTTTAACAAATTGTTATGAAAATGGGGAGAACATTGCAAAAATTACACGACAAACACACACATACAGAGAAACCGGCAACAGCAAATGAAACTATTCCCCAAAAAATAAACAGGAAACAGAACAACGAGGCAAACAGGCAAGCAGGCAAACAGGCCCCGGGGAAGAAGCACAAAAACAATAGCAACACGCTTATTCGAAGTATATCCTACGGGATGTTAATAATTCATAAAATCGTCATCATCATCATCATTGTTGTTGTTGTCGTCGTCGTCGTCGTCATCACCAATGGTACAGAGCAGTAAGTATTTCGGAGTCAGAAGAAATATTTTCATGAATCCATGCGACTGAAGTCATTCAGTCAGTTGGGTTTGGGTTCGGGGTTGTGGTTAGGGAGGACACACTACTGCATAGTTATAATAAATATGCGGCACGTCCTTAAAAAGCAGCCAAAGGACTAAAGTGCCGCTTTAAGCGTAGGCGTTGACAGTTTGGGTGGAAGACATTCAAGCACATCCAAACACAGGAGAAAGGCATACAAACACAGGCACACACAACCATACAACTAACAAAATATCCTTTAAGGATATACAGTGCGGCATCTGCAGGAAAAAAGAAAAAACAAAAATGAAAATGAAAGTTGGTAGAGATATTTCGCGCGCGAAAAAATTCACAAAAACGAATGAAATATGATCCAATATTGCCTCGAAAAAAAAGAAGAAAAGAAAATAAAATCGTAAATACTTTCCTTGTGTCTCTCCCACACCCACGAGAGTGTTGGCCTTAGTTAGTTGTGGCCTGAGACTCCTTCCCCTCCCCTCCCCTCCCTTCATTTCATTTCATTATTTGTATTTCGTGGGTAAATTATTATGCAGGTCACGCGCTTCTGCCGGAACAGTTTATGAATTTCGATTTTTTCCCCAATTTCGGTTGCATTATTTTAGTTTCGTTTGGTGGTCCCTTTGGTCCTTTCGCAAGTTGCTTTAAATTGATTGTGTCCTTGTGTGTCGCCGCAGTAGTAAAATTAATGAATATCTTTCATGTGCGCCAAAAAATTTGCTATCAGTTAATACGGGGGTTGCCTTGTATGGGATTTTCAATAACCATCGCCAACCGCACACAGCATGTGGTTGAGTTCATAAGGGCTAGGAGCACGACCACGACCAGGACCATGTGATGCGCGCCCCCAGTTGGCTCTTCATATTCTTTTATTTCGGTAACTTATTTTTTCATAATTTCCATTGAACATTTTAAGTGTTTTATGCTCGCTGCTAGGGCAAATTGTATGAGTCCTTCTTTTTTTTTGTATTTTTTTTATTTTTACTTCATGTATGAGGGCGTATTTTATTTTTGCCGCAAATTGGAATTCTCGGTCATAAATTTACATTCATTTCACTTTTGGTTGGTGCTGAATTTTAATAAAATATTTGTTTTGCAATTATATTTGATCGCATGTGTGCTTGTATGTGTTCATAAAAATACTGAATATTTTTAAATTTAAATAAAAACTTCGATCAAAGCGAAGCTACAATATCTTCTACATACGATCATTTTGTGATAATTTTTCGATAATTTCTCGAAAATGGCATAATTGTTGTTGTTACGTTTAATGTACTTTTAATGTATACATATTTTGGTAAATAAAATTTCTAAAAATATAATAAAGAAAATGAGTCAATTTAACACTGCTGGTATCACTGTTCGACAAATGAAAACTTTTGGAATAATTCTGGGGGTTTTAATGGTGGCTTATAGGCAAATCGGGGTTCTTCGATCACTTCTAGATATCTTGAAATCGACATTTGTAACCTAAAAAAAGCCAACAACAAAAAATTTAAATCGGCAAATGAAGATCAGGTGTTTAAACAAAATAATTTTTAGAATTTTTCATACACAATTTATTGATTTTGTAGTAATTTCTGTGCGACTTAAATGCCATTATATTTGGTGGAGCTACTCGCTACGGTTATCTGACTAATTGCTACCATGCTAGAATGGCAATTTGTCACAGTGGGTGGTTTTTATTAGGTGGTTTTTATTAGGGATGTGACGGTGCTCTGCATTTCAATTTGTGGAACACCCGCACCCGCAAATATTATATTTAAAATACCCACAATATGACATCCGCATCTTTATGGTTTATACACTCAGAAAAAAATCCAAATAAATACTATTAAATCTGATCAATAGGATGCTCTTACTATTGAAATATTAGTAGAAAATAGTTTAATTAACAGGAAAATTAATTAAATAAAAATTGTAATTAGTTTTTCCCATTAATTCATATAGTTTCTACCATTATTTCAATAGTAATGTATGCTATTGACCAAATTTAATCGTATTTTTTTCTGAGTGTTTGTTATTTACGACTTCATATTTTATGGGCTTTTTGCAGGTTTTTTTTTTTAATTTTTATATTTTGTATTTTTTAATTAAAATTTTTTTTAATTTGATTAATTTTTTTTTTAATAAAAAAAAATGTTAAAAAATTGGTTTTTTGCGCACGTGTTTTAAAATTGAACAAATTTGTACAAAGCTCTACTTCAAAATCAAAATCGCTCAATTTTAAAACATTCCGTTTAATTTTTAAACATTTTCTCTCAGTGTGGGGTCCCAAACTTTTCGATTTCGTTTCATTCGATTTAGTTTCAGGACCTCATTTTAAACCGCTGTAGGTGGTTTTGTAACTTCAAAACTTGTATAAACATTTGCAATCGAATCCAGAAAAAATTGTTTATCGCAAGACCCCATTTTGACCCATTTATAAGTAGTTTTGAAACGTCAGACCATGTTTAAAATTTTTTTCTAAACATTTTACAATGTTGCCTCCGCAAAACTCACATCCCTAGTTATTTTAAATGGTTTTTTATTGAAATCGTGTCTTTCGTATCTCCACACAATCATTCGTGGGCAATTGTTTTAGTTGAATTGAAAATAGATTTCTCTATTTTCGCTTAACAAAATTCATGGAATTAAAACATTTTAGTATTAACCAAAATGTCGTTGATCAAATCGCTTGCGTTCTTCTTTATCATATTGGCAGTTTTACAAAATGTATTTCCAATTTAATATATTTCCATTAAATATATATATATCAAGTCCAAGTTAATATTAACTCCATTCCCAACAGGTGCTATCAGTTTTCAAGTTAACCAACATTGTTTGTGAGTCTTACAACAAAACATGGCTTGTGGTAAATGAATGTCGTTTGCGTGCCATCCGACGAGATGTCACGGTTTTTAATATGAACATAACACTTCTACATCCAGTAAATACAGTCAGTGTAAGCAGATGACCTTAGATTCGTTTCATAAATGATTGCTTTCTTTCTTTCAGCTGAACATGGCGTGTCTTAAAAGGGCCAATGGCTACAAGCCCTTTCTCTACAACTTCACAATTGATGCGTGTGCCTTTATGAAAAAACGCAATAATCCTGTTTTCGGTATAGTTTTTGATATGTTCAAGAACTACTCGAATATCGTACATCCATGTCCTTATGGAGAAGTAAGTTGATTTTGCATTTTGAAAATTTTCTACACTCACGATTTCAGGGCGACCTAATGGTTAAGGGTTTATATCTCAAAGAAGAATCGTTGAAGCTGCCCCTGCCCGATGGTGATTATCTTGTATGGTTGACTGTGTATTATCATTCATTGAAAACCTATTCGGTTAAGGCTTACTTCACATTTGGATTAATTTAAGTGAACCATTGTTTCTATTTGATATTGACCGATTATGCTGATAGATATAGAAAAATAAAACAAAATTTCGAAGTGCGAGACTTTATCCCTCATAAAACAGTACCCAAAACAAGTTGTTCCTCCCGGAACTACCAAAAAGTATTACTTCGAAAGGAGGAAAGGGAATTTCTGGTTTTTTTAGCTTACTCGATTGAAGATGAACAAGATCTCATGGACAGCTCTTGATATATTGGCATGTGGGCACGAGGGCACTCCTTAACGAAGTTCATAGGTCCGAGTTCGGACTTTGGATTTGTTAATTGTTAATACTTGTTAATACAGCTGCCAAAAGCGTTTCAGCCAGTAGTCAATCTCTGGTATAAGTTTTTACCTCAAGCGCCCTCTCTGATACACACTCCATCGCTGATGTAATATTTTTTCTATGCCCTGAATCCATTTTATCTCTCTGTCGGCGGCAATAATCAAGGCAGCATCGTCGAAGTTGGTCTGTATACGTTATCCACTCAGCTTATAGATTTTCTCCATTTGCCTTCTATTTATTGCATATAGTAAAGTAATACTGAACTTATCACTCTCTTGCTGTTCCTAGAAAGTATCCTTGACAGCGCGGAGTACACATTTGAGGCCTTTCCACTCCAATACTCTTGATGCTCGTTGAAACTTCGCCTATCATCTGTTATAATTCCGTTGTATTTAATGTGTCTTTTCGAATTTACTTTTTGACTTCAGATCTCAATGTCTATCATTTCTACTGCTTTCATGATGTTAATGAGGAACGTGTATTTTATGGATTTAAATCGATTTAAAAACATTTTGTTTTGCCACTCGGTTTTTTGTTGGAAGTGCTGAGAAGGACACGCTTGATTATATACTCTGTTTTCGTTGCGGTCAAGCTGGAATAAGACTCAGGATTCTGGGGAAAAGCCCTTTTTTACTCCTTAATGGGGTAAGGAAGGACTGCATTCGTAGTAAGTATTTGAGGCATATTGCCGCCTCTCTAACCTAACCTTACCTAGTAATTATTTTATTACTAAAAATAAATAATATTAAAAAATTATTTAGAAAATTAACTATTTCATAAAACCAACAACAACAAAAAAATTATGTTTTTAGTAAATTTATTTGCCATGAACTAAAAAAAAAACTAAAAATAAGTCAATTAAATGCTGCGGGTAATTGAGCGTGAAAACGAATTTCAATAATTTTTGAGAGTGACTTTAATCAGATGGAACATAATGTTCGATACCATTTGAAAGAGAATAAATATGCCCAACGAACGACAATCGAGTTATAATGATTGTATTATAGGCTTAGTTACCGTTGTCAAAATCAGATGCATTGCAATTTTTGATAACTTTTTTAGAAAAAAAATGTTTTTTCTGCAAGAAGGAAAAGTTTAATGTTTTATTTTCTTAATAATCATAATAATAGGTTGAGATATAGTGAAAATACTGAGTTTGTTTGGCTTGCTGAATGCCGTTATATTGACTAGTTACAGTCACTCACTAGGTTATCTGTCTAATTGACTATGTACCTTCCAAAAATAGTATTTTGCAATGCCAGATTGGCCATTTATTACAGTTAAGCGGTTCCATTGACATCATATCAATCATATCATTCCACAATTAATCGAAACCAATTATTTTAGTTGAGTTGACCATATTTTGGCCTGTTTTAGCATAATCATGAGTATAAACATTTTAGTATTAAACAAAATGTCGTTGATCAAATCGCTTCTGTTCGGCATTATCATATTGGCAGTTTTGCAAAATGTTTGTACAATATTTCCATTTTTATATATTAAATATTAAATAGAAAAATAAGTTAATTTTTTTATTGTATTTCAACAGGTTTCAACAATTTTCAAGTTCACCAACATTGTTTGCGAGTCGTACAACAAATCATGGGTGGTCATCAATGAATGTCGTTTGCGTGCCATCCGACGAGACGTTGCGGTTTTTAATATGAATGCAACTGTTCTACAGCAAGCAAATAAAATCGATGTAAGCTGTTGACCCCCGATTTAGCTTTCATTCCATTAAATGTGTTAATTTCTTTCAGCTGAACATGGCATTTCTCAAAAGAGCCAATGGCTACAAGCCCTTTCTCTACAATTTCACCATTGATGCGTGTGCCTTTATGAAAAAACGCAATAATCCGGTTTTTGGCATAGTTTATGATATTGTGAAAAACTACACGAATATCGTACATCCATGTCCTTACGTAGTAAGTTGATGTTGTATTTTGTTTCCTTTTTATTGATTATTTCAAAACACACATGATTTCAGGGCGACCTAATTATCAACGGTTTATATCCCAAACATGAATTATTGAAGCTGCCCCTGCCCGATGGTGATTATATTGTATGGCTGACTTGGTATTATCATTCAATTAAAACATTATCAATTAAAGCTTATTTTACATTTAGAGGAATTTAAGTAAACCATTTTGATATTGTTTCTATTTCTAACTAATTCATTGACATGGAAAAATAATGCAAAATCCTGTAACTTTTTTATTCAAAACCAATTGAAAAACTTTTGTTTCGTTTACCGTTTTTTTTTTACTGTTTTATTTTGTTGTTTTTCTTTTGCAATTCGCATCTATGATTATTTTGAATAAACATTTAATGCATTCATAATTTCATTTGAATTGAAATTTTCCACCGGAACTGAAATGGAATTACCAGCAATTAAATATGTATTAAAATTTTGTGTTAACAATGTACATTTCATCAGCTTATAAAAGTGAAGTTTTTCCTTTTTTAAAACAGGAAAAATTTGGTTTATATTTTTTTATTAACATTTTCATTGAAATACAAACTATTAAAGTACAAAAAATGTGAAAATAAATGGCACGTGTAAAGTTTTGATTTAAAAATAGAACAAGCAACGGCGCGTTATTGTTTGACGCTTTGAAAGGAATTACTGCTATGGTGTAGACCAAGTGCACCACGTCATGTGAAGCTTCCACAATTCGTTAAAATTTTCCAAAAAATCTTCAAAAATGCGACTAAAAAGTGTCCAAAATTAAAAAATTTTGAAAAAAAATAATCTTCCAAAAAAATCCGAAATTGGAAATTGCAAAAATTTTGTGATTTCAAGCCCAATTGGAATTTATACCATTTCATCATTCTACCATTAATTTTCCATGATTTGACAACATTCAATGAACTTTTCCATAAAATTGTCTGTAGGATTTCTGTGAAATCTATATATATAAAAGAGACGTATATGTTTGGGACCAGTAGACGCTAAAACTACCAAACAGATTCTCACCAAAATTTATATATGTGTTCTATGGGTCGTGAGTCGTGTTCTAGGATAGGTTTTGACACGCCCACTTTTAGAAAAACTGCATATTTCTCTGAAATTTTTGCAGAAACTTTGTTCTCATAGCAAATACCATATAATCAACAATTTACTTGGTTGCGGTTGCGCATAGGCGAATTGTTTCCCACAGGTGACGCTGCCAACAGTGTTACCATATCTGTGAATTTCTCTAGAACTTTGGTGAAACTTATTCTTTTCGGTTTTAGTGAGAAAAGTTTGTTATGGGATATGTTGAATAATTCAACTATAAAAGTTTTTTAGGGTCGGGCCCAGCTAGTTTCTAATAACCTTCTTCTGTAAGCTTTTCTACAACTTTTTCGATAACTTTTCTATATACTTTCAATTACCTTTTAAATAACATTTTGATGAATTTTTCGGACATTTTTTTTTAAATAATCAACTTGAAAACTTTTTAATATTTTTTTTGTTATTTTTGATAAAATTGTGATATATTTTTTTTGATAGCTTTTAGATAAATTTCTTAATAACTGTTTGACATTTGAACCAATTATCTATAACTTTTTCGATAACTTTTTCGATAACATTTCGATAACCTTTCGATACATTTTTCCATACATTTTTGATGATTTTTGCCATTAAAATTATCTTGACCTTTTCGATAACTTTCTTTAATAAATTTTCGATAACTCCCTCTTTACTATAGTACCTAATGCCACAAGCAGTATATGGGGTTTCCATGATTTTCAGAATTCAAAAATAAAATTAGAAATATAGAAGCGGTAGCGACGTCTTTATAAATAAATTCACCCACCGAATATATTTTATATGGATAACAATTCATTATTCAAGTGTGATGATAGGTCTTACCTCCTCCGCAGCTGATGATCAAGAGGTGATTGTCGAGATTGTACAAGAAAGGAAATTAAAGCTGGGAAGAAGAAAGTTGGCTGTAAATAACTTCTTTGACACTGGATGGTGTTTCACAGAAATTCGTGCAAATTTCGATAGCATTTTCGATAATTTTTTCCAAACCCTCGAGGATTTTTGATAGCATTTTCGATGAACTTTTTATGGACTTTTCGATAATTTTTTTCAATAAACTTTCCTTATTATTTTCGACCTGCCCTGTTATAAAGCCCTTGCTTTATCTACCTATAGAATAATTTTGAAAATATATCAAACAGAGTAGAACAATCGATATATTTAAGTATTCACAAAATTAATCCTTGAATATGAAAAATGTCCAAAGGCCATAACAGTTTCCAAACCATGCCGACTTTAAATCCCTTACCACTTGTTGTTGCTGTACTATTTCGTGAGTGTGCAATGCCAAAACTGTGTTTCCAGCAAATAGTTACCAACATCATATCTTTTTATCCGTAAAATATTTCTATTATTTTTGAGAATTTTGTAGAAATTTCTGTTGGCTTAGGGGCTTTACGTTGTTTTTTTTGTTTGTTTATTTGCAGAGTGATGTTGCTGGTAGGACCAACAAATTCTTCTAACAATTTTTTTTTGTGAGTTTTTTGAAATGCCTATAGTCTAACGGAAAAACAAATTTAACAAACCGGAAAATATGCAAATTTATACAGTCGCGCGCGCCCGCGTGTATACGTCGGCCCAGGCTGTATACATTTTTTGTTTGTGTGTGTTTCGATTGTCCTGTCTAGTGGGAATGATTGTGGCTGCATGTGTGCATGTGTAAGTTTGCTTTGGTTTTTGCTATTTGTGTTTGGTAACGTTACTATTACCGTTATATCCATTTTAAATGCGCCAAATGTTTTGTTGTGCGCTGGTCGCTCATGTAAATTCTCAGCGGTGAGGTTTTTTTTTTGTTAACATTTTTAAAATAAATATACTTTTTTTTTGTAGAATGTTTTGGATTTTCTGCAGTACCTAGTCGGAGGCAAAATGATGAACATTTCAGTGGTTGTTTTTTTGTTGATTGCCTTGATAATAATTGAATTTGCAATTGTGTTTTTGTGTTTTTGTGTTTTTGTATGCAAATATTGTTATTGTTGTTGCTTATGCTTTTATCTCCGTGTGTGTGTGGCTGTGTGTTGGTTCAAATTGCTTTCAAATAGAAATTGTAATTTCTCTCTCATAACCGGAAACGGATATTACAAATTTGATTATTGTTTTCATAATTGAATTTATTGCTTTTAGCTTTTGAAAGCTTGGCAAGTATTTTTTGGTTATTAATATTTTTGGCAAAGCATTTTCTGCGAAATTTCATTATACTCAACGGAAATATATTCAGCTAAAATTAACAAATTTCATATAACTTCAAGTGCATATATTTTCGTATCTTTAAAACGTTTTACGTGCATTTCATTTTCCATACTCTCTACACTCGCACACACACATATCAGTAAATGCTCGCCATTATTCTCTACTCAAATAACATATCAAGTGTCAAAGTGACAAGTCGGGTATTTATATCGTACGGCGTACTACATTTAGTACGCATACTGGTGCCCGCCCGGGCATTTGCATAAAACGTGCGTGGCATTTATATAGGAAAGTAAAGCGAATGGAATCCCTTTCAGTTGAAAAATAAAGCAATCAAGTTTTTCACTTTGCCAGTTGATATTCGCAGATTAGCTACGGCTGTTTTTTTTTTTTTTTGCAGCAACTGTCAGGTGAATTACAAATGATTTCCATTTTTAATATATTTTTTTGTAAAAGAAAAATTGGAGCATCTTGTTTGGAGATCTTAATGGTGTTTTAACATATATTTTGCTTGACATCTGAGATGGTGTACTACATTGGAAAATATACACTCATGAGCGAACAATCGTTTAATATTAGTATAAATAAAGAAATATATTTGCTTGTAAATGATGTGCTTTGAGGCTTAACACTTAATAAAATAAATATTCTAGATTTATGTATAAAAAATTTAAAAATTTGTCTCTTAATGTTAAACTATTTTAAGTTGCAAAAAGTATAATCCTCCCAGTGGAAAGAAGACCGCTAGAAGCACTTTTTTTTACCAGCATTAGTGCTAACCCTCCCGGAAGAAGCACTTTCTTACCTTCTTAGCAAAAGTTTGTATTCTCATCCAACCATTCAAGAGTTAAGCAATTAAGTAAATTCCACTTGAATGGAAGGTGCCAAGTCCACTTGTTCAATCTCATGATTTTACGAGCCGATAATGTTAATGCCACCAACTTAATGGTATCGTTGGTTGCACAGCGTCTACAAATTATTCAGCTGTATCAGCGTTCCATGAGGAATGTGAGCTCATATCAAAATTGTGTTCAGCGATGAGGCCTAATCGCTTCGTTAATACGCAAAGTTGCCGTAATTGGACTTAAAATCAACCCGAAGAGGCTTAAGAGCTGCCATTACATCTAGACAAACCTCAGTTTGGTATGGTGTAAGGGCTGCTGAAATCATCGGTTCATATTTCTTAAAAAATGAGACCTTCCGGAACTGAACTGTGAATGGTGCCCGTGATCGCGCTATGATAATGGACTATTAGCTGTCTGAAGTTGAACCCCATGATCTCGACGATATTTAGTTCCAACAAGACTGCATGGACCAAGTAACGGACCAGTACAATGACCACAATGGGCGTTCACGTAAAGTCCAAAGCTTACTTGGATAAGTTGACAAAGATTGGGGAATTGGAATCAATCATTCGGCAAATGACTCAATTTTTCATAGTTTGCTTGCATTTAGGTGTCCCTAACAAAAAGTCTGGTTCACCAATAGATTTCTTTAAGCTGCAATAAAGTGAATATGTTAAACTCAAAAAAGTTCATAGCCATCAGGGCGTATGAGCAATATTTTTCTTCACTATAAAAAGTTACTCATACGCACAAGTAACCAACAGAAATCGAACTTCAATAACACTGTGTCACAGGCATAGGTTGTAGCTATTGTAAAAATTAATATAATGGCATACTACGAATATCCATTGTACCTCCAATATCTGAAGTTAGTACCAAAAAAAAAAGTTTTTTGGAGGTGCACTCATATAATTATTTTTAACTCTGCCATTTTTATATCGAATTTCATTTCCAAATATGATATAGAAAGAGGAAAGAAACACCCTTTACAATCATATATTGCTTGATTTTATGCGATCACAAATACGAATAAATGTAGGTACACAGATTTTCCATGAAGTACTTACCAAATTTTTATTAATTTTTTTTTCTTTTGCTCTCTTTGTTTTTCTGTAAATTTTATTCTGTACATTTTATTACTTTATTTTCGTTGGCCTTTTCATTTTTCCATTATATAGGTAGGTACACATGTACTTGAATTGAAATCCTATTAGTAAACACCTTCAAAGTGTTTATTGTAAGCTTTTCTTTACAAATTTTTTGTCAATCCTTTACGAAACCTTTGACCTCATCACATGTGAATTAAATGGAATTCCTTTATTCGCCACTAAATGCAAACACATTTTTTTTTAATATGACCTTCATCAAAGTGTTTGAAATGCAATTCACACATAGATGCATACAAAAGTAAACGAAAAAAAAAATAGAAAACAAATGAAATTAAAAATTCTGTAAAAATAACGCATAATTCGCCAGCCAATGCGCAAACAAGTCAAAGGCATACAGTATAAAGGCCAGAATGGCATTTCAGTCAAATTAGACTTTGATATTTCATGTGAAAAGGTGGTTTTTATTTGAGAAGGAAAAATAACAAACACACAAGCAGAAAAAGGCGGTCGAATCGAAAAAATTATGCCAAAGAAAAAAGTTAACTGTGAAGGGACAAAGGGAGGTACAACACACATGCTGTAGTGAAAATTTTAAAACAAAAACCAAATTTGGATTTTTTTTTGAATTTTTTTCATATTTCCACTTCAAGCCAATGTAACCGGATTTGATGTGTGTAGGGTACCTACTGAAAATGCTAATGATGGAAATGCTGTTGTTTATGCAGGAACCTGAAGGCGTATGTGTGCGTTTGTTGTACTTGTTGTTTCTGTTGTTGCCTTGTTTTGTTCCATGAGTTTCGTGCTTACTTTTGATAATCTTAATTGCCAACTGCCAACGCTCTGGGCAGGCGTCCTGATGCAGTGCGGCAGTAATGCAGCAACATAAAATGGGCCTGACTGTCCATCAAAATGTCGTAAGTCCCTTAAAATGCTTTTTAAATAGCCAAGCGGGCAAACAAGCTACCAAACGAACAAACAGGCACACAAGCGAACTTGCAAGCGCCCATAAAGCTCCTATACACGAAATAGGCTTTAGATGGGTGTGTGCTGCTAATTTGCAAATGTGAGTGAAGCAAATGCGTGAGTGTGTGTAAGTGTATTTGGTTGTTATTGTTGTTGTTGTGGATGTTTTTTTTTGTGCGCTTATCGTTATCGTCATGCTTGTTGCTGCTGTTGTTGTAGTTGTTGTTCATAATAATTACATTATTCAATCTCACACATTGCACGCTTTGCTTCAGCATTTGCCCATTTAAAAGCATTTGTAGTTGTTCTTTGTTATGTGTGCGTGTTGGCAGGCATGCATGTGTGTGTGTGTATTGCGCGCAAATTTATGTAAATTTGCGCTGATTACAACGTTTGTTCTTCCCTGTTCGTTGCCCATGTTCTTCCCACAAAAGTGTAAAATTTTGTAATTATTCGGGAATGTTATTGTAATTATTGTAAGTGACTTAAAAGAACCGTAATTTAATGCCTCTGATAATTCAATAGAGTTCAATATGGGCCAGCAATATTTCAGCGGAAAATGAATGTGTAACAAATGAAAAGTTAATTCTAATTAAAATAAGGTGTAAAGTCCATTAATGGAGGGAGGAGGCTTCAATGAACATTTTTCGTTGCGGACACTGTAACCACTTAAATTGTTGATGATGTTGAAATGTATAAATTAGGGTGGTCAAACATTAGGGTGAACACTAACATAATAAGGTACTTAGCTCTGGATGTACCTATAGACATAGAAGAGAAGGCACTTCAGAACCTATTGTTCAATGCCGAATCCGAACGGCCAGACCCCCAAATTAAAGAAGCCTTAATCCATCTAGACAGCGAAGCGAATACTCGTTCATTTGAATACCCATGAAGAGTGATTTTTATTAAATTGTCTAGAAAACGATGACGGATATCACAGAATTGGTTCGCCCTAATTACGCAACACGAAAGTCAAAGTAACCGTCTGAGAACCGGTTTTGACCTTACAATAGGGTACTTTCATGTTACATAGTAAGGTTCGTTAATATTGATAATGAAAGCGATGTGTCGTGAACACCTCTAGGTGTATAGTGGAAGAAAATGCGGCGTGTAAAACAGGGAAATATGGTAATTTCCATTAGAAACATTCCTGCCTTTCCAACGAGGCAAACTTTGATGACTACTTACTTACTTAGGTTTACAGCCCGATGTCCGTTAATGGTGAGTACTGAGTACCATGGAATGTTCAACTGTAGATATTTCGGCAGCACTAATTGGTCGTTCCAATCAAGGTATTTGACAACCAGACAGCACTACAGATTTCTAACTGGCAACAGTCCCTCCTATGATCAACTTCAGATTTTTCCAGCTCATACCATCCTGCCTGACTTCCTCTTCCATCATTCAGCATCAAGCTGGTCTTAGTTAGACAGTTTGTTTGCCTGCTTGTGTTAGAGTGGTTTCTACTGCATTTTATGATTAGTAACAGACGCTTGATACTTTACCATCTAATCTATTCATCTAATGAAAATATTCCGTTCTGCTATTTATTTTATTACATTTTTATTAATGTCTGTCTCCATATAATTTTTGATATTTATTTGTTACTTCCCCTTAATATCATTCAGTGTCACTGTTTCAGTTTATGACATCTTCATCTCACACAAACCTAATGCCAACTGATGATTCACTTCATTTTTCAAAAATAATAATAATATCCTTTTGGTGATTTCTCCACTTCATATTCTCTACAAAAGGACAAGTATTAGGAGAATTATAAAACTGCTTAAAAAGCACTCGATCATCACAAACTAAATGAGATACGACCAGCAGAAGGACGTACGCGTATACTGCATAGAACCATTTCCATGACCAAAAACACTGAAAGGAAGAAATAATATGAGGAAAGAACTTCTCTTCTTCTTCTTCATATTATAGAACGTTTTGTCTTACTGCACTGTCCGATATACATAAATATCAAATCGTAATTCATTTTTCAGCTGAATGTTCACCCAAAATGAAAGAGAAAAGAAAAAGACGACAAAAAAACGGAATGAATGAAAAATTCTACTCAGCTAAGCAAATCCTACTCGAACTGCATGTGGTATACGCAGGATAAGAGGAGTGTGGCAGGAGTATATTTGGCATAATACGCTGTCGCACATGGATTACATTTTGCAGTAACTCAAATTCATACTGGCAACCCTGGTCATGCAGTTGCTGTGTGTTTGAGTGTGTGTTTATGGAACTTATGCGTTATAATACTACTAGCATTCACCAGTGGCATTGCCCATGTAAAAAAATACATACATAGAGAAGTGAAATTTAAAAATAATAATTACATAACCCAGCAAAATTTTAACGTTTTGAGACCTCTTAAACCAAATTTAACTTTTCTAAAAGGATTTTAACCACTGAGCCAAAGAAATTCTGGGCTACTCTAATGTTATATGTTTTAAATTAAGACACTTCTTACTTATAAATACACGCGAATATGTGTGTCAAATGTGTCTAAAAGGTTTTACACACTTTGGGCGTGTATGAACCACGCCTTTCACTTTTCAGTGTGCCGCAGCCAATGCCATTTCCTAGTCATGGCCAAAGCCATTTAGTCTATTTTGTAGGTACAAAGAAAGACTTGCAAAAGATTTTATTAAACTTAAAAATTACCTGCAATAGTTGATACGATAGCTTGAATGCCTTTTAACTAAATTGTAATTAGTTAAATGCTAAGAAAAGAGGGGCGGGTTTCTCTCAATTTTAAATTTGCAAAAGTTAAAAGTGGTTTGCTAATTACCCACCAGCTGTAATCCAAATTTCGGTGAAAGGCCAAGTGCAAAGTTTTAAGAAAATAGCTTAACATATTTGGAAAGATACTTTTGGTATAAAAACCGCAGAATTCGCTGAGAATGGCACAGTTCGCTGAATGCTTCATTAGCTTCCTAACAAAAGATTCGCATATTCAATCAACTCGTAATTCGCTGAAGTACAATGGCTTTTAAGGTAACATATCAAATACTATCTTGGTTAACATACAAAGTTTTAAATATTCAATAAATCCATTTCAGTTTCTGGCTGTTTTCTCTTTGATCATGGTGGCCGCGGTCTGTGCCGCGCCTTATTATCATGGCTTCGGCCATGGTGATGGTGGACACGATGAAGGACATGGTGAAGGCGGCTCCAGCCATCAATCCGTACACCTCGTATCCCATGGTGGCGATGATGGTGGTCATGATGGTGGTCATGGTGGTGGTCACGATGGTGGCCATGATGGTGGCCATGATGATGGTCACGATTCACCAGCCGAATACTCCTTTAACTATGGCGTTACCGATAAGAAGACGGGCGATGTCAAGGGACACAGCGAAACACGTAAAGGTCATGAGGTTTCTGGACACTATGAGTTGATTGACTCGGATGGTCACAAGCGAACTGTCGTCTATACGGCTGATAAACATAAGGGTTTCCAGGCTACAGTTCACCGTGAACCTACACACATCAAGGTGCCCGAATCAAGCAAGGGTCAAGTTGTTCATGTCGGCGGTCACGCTGAGGTTGAACAGTCAGCTGATCATGGACACGATGGTCATCAGGGTCATTACCATGGCCATGGTGGCAAGGCAAATAGCTATTCGATTAAGCAAGAACATGGTGCTGCTACTCATGGACATGGGCATGATCACAGTTATGGCCATCACTAGGAAACAATCTTATGTGTAATGGTGGACTTTGGTGCTGAACTCAAATAATGTTATTAATGGGTTACTTAAACCCATACAGTTTAATTTCTAAATAGCTTTGAGTATTTCTTTATTTCTTTATACCAAATTTTAAAAAACTATCCTAAACCCACAGCTTCGCTAGTAATAATTTTGTATTTTCATATAAATGTGTAAATGTTATATGTATTATTTAAGCAACTGAAATAAAAATAGATTTTGCCAGTCAATCCTTTGCCCATTCACTATTCTACAATTTGCAGATCACACATTTTCACAATCACCCCTCTGCCCATTCACCATTCACCACCCAGCATCAAATAAAAAATTTCAGCGAAATTCCTTGAATATGACCTGAGTTACAGAGCTTTAAAAGTTTTAGGGCATGGCAGTGGGCAGACTGCAAATTTTCAGAATCAACATGTTACCCATTCATTACCGAAAACCTAGAAAAAATTTCAGCAGAATCGGTTAAACACTGCATGAATTATAGCATCTTAGAATAATATTTGCCATGCCCACCTCGAACGCCCAAAGTTAATGAAAAACCATATAGCCCAAGATGAGGTCAATGACATTACCTATATTTTGATATGTGTTTTCATTAGAATCGGTCAAGTATTTCTTGAGTTATATCTGAACAAACAAAAAAACAAACATACATACAAACTCACAAAGAATTTTATATAAGTAAAGATATGTATGTATGTATGTGCATATTTCGCCTGTTACATTTTTAAGCTTTTAATAAAAATGTCAACTGCAGTGAAGTGCAGCGAAATGTGAGCAAAGTTTCGGGCAAAAGAAAGGAGTTGAGTTGAAAGAAAATCGGAAGGAATGAAGGGAGAGGTTCCAACTACTTCAATAGTAAATGGAGTAAAATTTTGTATTTCTCCTTGTTGGCTTAGAGAAGTTGTTGGAAGTGTAACATTTATCAAATAAGAAAATTATTACTGCTGGTATAAGGGCAAACAAAATAAAAGAAATTAAATGCGTATTCATGTTTATTTGAGCGTTCAAGGATATTTGATATTCAAGCATGTATGTGCGTTAGTAAAAAATAAACTGAAGACATTATTTACTTATTTTGATTCTTCTCTAGAAGCTTGCTATATAAACAGTAAACGATTGTTGATTGATTTTTTATTTGAAAGATTTTGAAAGATTTTATTAAGTAGCCTCAAACGCATAAAGTCAAAAGAAAGAGCAGCAATTCCCTTTAGAAAGTAAGCAGAGCCTACTCGCTAATTACTGAATAATTTGTCATTGAAAGTGAATATACTCCGTGGTCTGGAATATTGACTATTTTCCAATGCAAAGGATTTAGGTACAAAAAAAAATATGAAATCCAAAATATGAGCTTTTATAAAGGAACGTGTTGAAAAAATGTTCACAAAAAATCGACAAACAAATTTTAAATTACCCAAACCAATGTAGGCCATTTCAGTTCAGTTCCTTGGCAAATTATGCCAATAAATCCAAATTCTAGCAAATTTTGTAATAAGCTTTGCTCTAGTCATTGAAGACATAAGGGAGTCATAGAAGATTTCTCTCTGCGGTTGTCCAAATTTGTATAGAGGAGAATATTGAAAGTACATTTTACGCCTTGCCAAGAATATATGCCTGGTTATCACTATAACGTAATCAATG